>JARQOD010000001.1:415156562-415351430 GCA_033576555.1 Oophaga sylvatica
GGGGCTCACGCTGCATAAAAGGAGGCTACGTGGGGCTAATGCTGCATATAAGGAGGCTACGTGGGCTCACGCTGCATTTAGGGAGTTATGTGGGGCTAACGTTGTATATAGGAGGCTATAGGGGGCTCTTACAGTATATGTGGCCTGTATGGGGCTCAAACGGTATATAGGGGATGTCCGCATACTTAATTCTGCTCAATATTAATACAATTAATATTAATATAAATAATTAAAATGATTGTTAATAATATTGAGCAGAATTTATTTCAGCTTATTAGTTTGGCCCTCCACAACAGTCATGGACTCATGTGGCCCCTCGGGAAAATTAATTGCCCACCCCTGTCTTAAACTGACGAATCCCACAGCATTAGTGATGTTTCCCATAACGTATATGCTATAGAGCACAATCCAGAGGTTTCTAAGAACAATAACTTATCTTTTCTGAATTTGGGGATGATTTGCAATCATCTTCTTGATCAGGAATACACACTCATTCCTGTAAACTCAGCGGTTAAAATATATCAACATGCTCTAACAAATGAGTTCCCACAAAGCCGGAACAACGCAAATAGTACAGTGAAATTTCATTTCTTCTACAGAAATGATTAATTTCATTCTACAGAAACTGCTGCAAGTTCTCAAATATTTGCTTTTATTTTCCTGTTTGCATGACACAGATTTACCGTAATTCACACTACTGATTTCTACACTCGTTTTCCAAAGTAGAATTGCAATCCATTTCTGATTAATATTTGCCCAAGCACAACCTCCAAGGAAAAAGTTTCTCAAATTGGTCTGTGCCGCCAATTATACTCTCAGACAATACAAATATTATGCAGTGTATGAGTGTACTATGGGAAATTTCCTGTATAAAATTAATAATCACAAATGTAACACTGACAGCAAGTCTGCACAGTCCATGCTTGCAGCTTCGTCTCTGACTAAGGGCCACGTCTCACATAGCGACACAACAGCGATCCCGACAACGATCAGGATCGCTGCTGAGCTGCCAAACAGGCAGCGATCAGGCACGCGACACTGCGGGTAACATCGCCTAGTTACCCGCAGTGTACGTTGGATACCAGCGCGCTGATGCAGGGAGCTGGTAACCAAGGTACACATCGGGTTTCCAGGCGCTGCGCAGTGCCTGGAAACCCGATGTGTACCTTGGTTACCAGCTCTCCTGCAGCTCGCTGGTATCCAACGTACACATCGGGTTTCCAGGCACAGCCCAGCGCCTCGAAACCCGATGTGTACCTTGGTTACCAGCTGATCGCTGGTCTCCTGCCTGCCCACGCAGCGATGCGTGCTGGCCAGTGGGAGACCAGCGATCAAAAAAAAAGTCCTGGCATTTCTAACACAACTAGCGATTCACAGCAGGGGCCTGATCGCTGGTACGTGTCAGACATAGCGAGATCGCTGCTGAGATCGCTGTTTAGCAGCGATCTCGCTATGTGAGACGGGGCCTTTACACAATGATATTTTGTTAGGACAAGACTCATTTTACATGGACAGTAGTGTTCAAAATAATAGCAGTGTGTTCAAAAACATGTATACTATTTTTTATTTCCATGCATTGGGAACATTGCACACTATTTTCTAATTCAAAACATGAAGAGAAATGTATATAATTTTTAACTACTTTTCAGAAAATAACAAAAAATGAGCACTGGGCTGTTCTAAAAAAAAATAGCAGTGTCCGCATTTGTTACAAACTCACAATATGTACTTTTTTGTGGATTTAGCATTCCTGTAAATCACTAACCTAATAATTAGTTTTATACACAGTTTTTTAGAACGGCTTCACATCCATGTTGCATAGTGCATAGAGTCAGCCATCTTCTGGCACCTGTCAGCTGTTATTCGGCCCAGGATGCTTGGACAACATCCCACAATTGTTGGCATTTGTTGGCTTTGCCTAAGAAACGGCATTTTTGTTTCACCCCACAAGAGTTCTATCAGATTCGGGTCCGGGGATTGGGCTTATCGCTCCATAACCTCAATTTTGTTGGACTGGAACCCAGATTTTGATAGTTTACTGGTGTGTTTAGGGTCGTTGTCTTATTAAAAATACCCATTTCAAGGGCATGTCCTCTTCAGCATAAGGCAGTATGACCTCGGAGTATTTTAATATCTGCAAACTGGTCCATGATCCCTGGTACTCGGGAAATAGGTCTGGCACCATAGTAAGAGAAACATGCCCATATCATGAGGCTTGCACCACCATGCTTCACGGTCTCCAGAGTGTACTGTGGCTTGAATGCAGAGTTTGGGGGTCGTCTGACGAATTGTCTGCAGTGCTTGGACCCAAAAAGAAAAATGTTACTTTCACTAGTCCACAAAATGATTCTCCATTTCTCTTTAGGCCAGTTGATGTGTTCTTTGGCAAATTATGTCCACTTCAGTACATGGTTTTGTTTTTCTTTGTTAACAATGGGACTTTGCAGGGACTTCTTGCTAAGAGATTAGCGTCACACAGGCGTCTTCTAACTGTCACAGTCCTCACAGCTGTCACAGACGTGGTTCGTGGAACCACTGTGCCACGCACCGCGGAGAGCCTGGAGGGGTGTGACTAAGCGATCACCTGACTATTCACTAGAGCCTCTGATGGGGAGGTTACACTTAGCTCCCGATGAACGCCAGTGCCACTCCAGGACAGACCAACGGTAGCGCAGCAGCTGGACCCAGAAGGACAGACTGGATGGAGCAGCAGGCAGGCAGGGCTTGCATCAGAGTGCAGCTGACCAAGGTCGTATCCAAGTCCAGCAAACAGCGTTTGTGTCAGAATGCAGCAGACAGATTTGTGTAAGAGTGCAGCAGGCTGGATTTGAATCAAAGTGTAGCAGGCACGATTTGCATCAGAGTGCAGCGGGCAGGATGTTCATCAGAGTGCAGCAGGTAGGAAATGCACTAGAGTGCAGCAAACAGGATTTGCATCCGAGTGCAGCAGGCATGATTTGCACCTGAGTGCAGCAAGGACTGGTATGCACCCTTACACAACTTAGACTGCAAAACAGGAAGGTTGCTCAGGCACCTCCCCAGTGGGGAGGAAGCAATATATACATAATGTCCCCAAGTACACAAGCTGGCCCTTTAAGAGGGTGGGAGTGCACGCGCGCGTGTCCTAAGGACATGGCCAGAGGAACGGCTGGAAGCATGCAGAGCATGGGGAAGGAAAGAACTGACTGCAGTACGAGTGAGTGAAGAGACACGCCGGAGACCCTGCCTGTCAGAGCAGGACTCCAGCATGGTGCTAACAACAGGTAACTTGAGACTGTCTTTGATCATCCTGGAGCTGATCATTGGCTGAGTCTTGGCCACTCTGGCTATTCTTTCCATCCATTTGAATGGTAGTCTTCAGTTTCTTCCACGTCTCTCTGGTTTGGCTTTCTATTTTGAAGCATTGGAAATCATTTCATCTGAACAGCCTACCATTGTCTGCACTTCTGTATAAGTTTTACCTCTCCAATCAACTTTTTAATCAAAGTACACTGTTCTTCTGAACAATCCATATTCTCAGGCTTTCAAGGAGAAATGCATGAACATCATGTCCTGGCTTCACCCTTTAATAAGAGCCCCCTGATTCACCCCGGTCTCTTCACAGAATGATTGACCTCACTAATTGAACTCCACACTGCGTTTATTTTGGACACCGCTTTTCAATTAATTTTTCGAATACACTGACTCAAAAACATGCAGATCATAATGCGAAGTCTGTTGGCTTTCTTGGAATCTACTGCACCAACTGGTAAATTGTTTGACATGTTGTAACATAATTTATACCAAAAACAGTGATTAATCTGATTAGTCATATTGGACTGCTATTATTTTAAACTCTACTGTAAAATGGATTTTGCTATTTTTTTCTCTACTTAGCAAATAAAGGTCCCAATACAACAGAATAAAATTGCACAAAATTTCCAATTATGTCAGGACCAGACAATGCTCTAATGCAGGTTTCCCCAACCTGCAGACCTCAGCTGCTGCAAAACTACAATTGCCATTATGTCCTGCAGTTGTCAGCGTATGAAAGGAGTAGTAGTTTCACAAGAGCAGAAGACCCACAGGATGGGGAGCACTGATCTAATGTGTATATGGGGGGTCCTCCTATCTCTCCTGAGAGATGATGCTGGGGAAGAGAAGGTTAGTTCTCCAGGTAGCCAAGCCGCTGCCATGAGTCTGGCAGCGCCTTACTCCACTCTGACCACAGAGGATACATGTATGCTTAACTAATCTGAGTGGTCTCCCTCCAGATTCATTTGCTATACTGCTCAGTTAGGCAAATTGCTGAATATTTCACCTTTTGCATCAGCGGAATTGGCAGCTAAAATTGCCATGGGGTGGACTACAAATTGCAGCGCCGCTCAGTTTATGATGTGGATTTTCTTTGCAGCATTTGAATATTATATATCGGGACATCTCGCTCATTATGCGGTTATTGTAACCGATGCAGATTTTCCTTTTGTGATTTCCAGAAAGAAAATCCATTCTGAACATGGCCCATGTGCACGTAGCTTTTTAGTATACTGTTCACTCTCTCAGTTCTGCTCCTGATTGACTGTCCACTTTCTGGGTGGGGTCCGTGAGCAGAAACTTATCATGAAACATTAGAGCCTAAATCATTTTTTTAACTTATTCCTTTTTTTCTGTGTCTTTGCCACTGTGTTTTCAGCCGATTCATCAATTGAGGCTTTTTAATTTTTTTTTAAATAAAAAGTCGAAAAATGTTTGCGCAGATGTATTCCAGTTTCACCTGGAGTGCTTTTATGTAAGTTTTTTTTTTAGCAAAACATGCACATTTTTGAGCGAAAAAGTGGCTAAAAAAGGTAAAGACAAGAATTAAGAGTTTTTAATTTTACATAAAAATGAAGCTAACAAATGCCATAAGACAAAAAAAAATAGAAAAGAAAAAATAAATAATGCAAATGGTGAACTGGGCCCGTAGTGTTCACAAGCACAACTGCACTGTACTTCAAATACATAAAAATTTACAAAATTTAAAACCCATAAAATTTTAAAACATTTTATCATGCCAGGTATAGCAGTTCAGGTGCGTTGTGCCACACATCAATCTGCCCTCCGGAAACAAAGCATCAATTCTTAGCAATGAAAAGTGGAAAAAATCTAAGGCTGTGGTTCCACGGTCCGGAACCACAGCGCATTTGACGGAGTGGAAATTCCGCTCCGTCCTAAGCCCCGCCCCCTTTCCGGATGTGTTCAGGACACCTCCGGAACACATCCGGAAAGAACGCAGGGCTGCATAGCCCTGTGTAAATTCCGTTACGGCGACGCAGCGTCGCCGCAAGACGCTAGGACATGCTGCGGTCTGAAAAGACGCGCCGCATGTCCGGAAACGCAGGTCTTCCGCCTGCGTATTTTTACGCATAGTGGAGACGGGATTTCTTGAAATCCCCTCCACTATGCTGTAACATCTGGACGCTGCGTGTTTGACGCTGCGCCAACGCACAGCGCCAAACACGCAGCAAATTCGGAGTGTTTCCTTATCGTGGAAACATACGGACATGCGGCACGTCTTTTCAGACCGCAGCATGTCCTAGCGTCTTGCGGCGACGCTGCGTCGCCGCAACGGAATTAACACAGGGCTATGTAGCCCTGCGCTCTTTCCGGATGTGTTCCGGAGGTGTCCGGAACACATCCGGAAAGAGCACGCGTCAAAAAGGGGCGGGGCTTTGGGCGGGGCGGAAATTCCGCTCCGTCCAAAGCGCTGTGGTTCCGGACCGTGGAACCACAGCCTTAGTCGAAAAATAAAATATGCATCTTAATTAATACATGGCATACAAGATATTACTAATAAAGCCAAGCAAGAAAAGCAGTTATTTGCATGAAGGGCTCATGCTACAGCCTGTCGCAGTTGAATTTGGGACATATTGTCGATTTGTAAATACACTCCCCCAATTTACAGCACACAATGAGAATGTTTATCAATGTTTCTCCTATCATAGTAAATCTCGGTGGAGAACATATCACACCCGGCTGAGTCCTGCACAGAATATCACTGCTCAACAGGAAACACCATCCTGGTGAAAGCTTTGGAAAGAACGTCATTATTATGTTCCCAGATAAAAATGGACAATAATCTGAAAGCCGCAGAAAGGTAAACACGCTCTTATCTCCCACGTCCCATGCGTAGGCCTGGACACACCTGGAAATAAGGCTAATTATGGAGCAGTCATGGCTGGGTTCACATAACATCCGATATGAAAAAAAATCATATATGAATTTGTTATTAGCACTAACACAGTGGGCAAGCAAAGGTGCAATTATAAACTGTGACGCGGACAACCATTCCCCACGGGTTCACACGCACTAATATACAGTAGGGGGCCGCACCATTATCACTAATTGGCAGGAGGCCACACCAATACCCCATCAGAATCTGTATCAAGAAATGACAACTTTAAAGAATATCTGTCAAAAGATATCAAAATATAAATAGCATCAATTATTTAATAGATTTTTGCATCTGATGAGGCTGATGAACTTACTATGAAAATCCATGTCAAAATAGATATATCGCACCAATAATAAAATAGAGCTGGACTCATAAAATGCTCATTTTAATATCAGAATTATAGAACCAATCTTACATGGATTTTTCAAAGTAAGTATACCGGTGTCATCAGGTCTAAGATCTATTTAATAATGTAAGCAGTTAATGCTATGAAATCTGGTGACATCATCAGCTTTAATAGGGATACCAGTTTTGTAAAACCTCTGTTCCCCCACCTCAGTTTGTTTTTACTCACCCTGCCCAGGTCCGGCGCTGCTCTTGGTGTCTGTTATTGTCTGCAGCATTGAAATCAAGTTGACAGTTTTGCCACAAATCAATAAGCTCCGTGCTTCTGAGCGGCTAGTGCCGCTAAAGTCAATGATTGTCTTCAGAGTGGATGATGTCAGCGCTACAGACAATAATAGACACTGTGAACAACAGTGGGGACTCAGCGCTGGACCAGGGCAGGTGACTGAAGCTCCAGAAAGCCTAACTGTCCGTGTTGCAGGAACCTGTCACAGCTGTTTAGTTAAGTAGAGGTTTCCTTTAAGCCGTGGCTTCACAGCCACAGATTTTGCTGCCAAAAATTGCTCTATGTGGCAGCTACATTTCAGAATAGTGCAAGTGGAGTGGGTTGCTTTGTGACCACAAGGTACCACGACAAGCAAGTCACAAAAAGTTAGAACCAATTGGATTTTTCCGCAACTTCCTTGTTGCAGGCATGGTACCTTGTAAGACGCACTTCAGTCCCATTCACCTGTAAGCTGCTGCTACTTTGCTGTGATCTTTGGCAGCGCAACCAGATTCGCTGTGTGACTCCCCTTCTAACATGCATGGTTACATTTGTAAGGTATTTGGAGAAGAGGGGTTGACTACTCCAATCTTACTCACAAGACGAAACAAGAAGAATGAAATCCAGCCCATATAATTACTGTTTCCCCCACAGTAAAAGGTTTCCATACACCAGACAATCTGTAAAAAACTTTTGAGAATAGCTTTATAACAGGCAATGATCAGCTCTGTATACAGATTCATGTTTTTTGGCAATGCAGATATTGTCCATCAGTGGCTGTCACCCCTCACGTGTATGGCTGGGTTTCCTTATTTCCGGCAGTAGGTTTATATCGGAGCTGGACGCCACACATGACAAGTTGTGCACTGGCCAGGGGTCCATAGCATGGTCCCTGACCGGACCAGGGTTAACAAGTGAGGGTCAGATGCTGGAAGAACAATGTATGGGATCAGTTCTGGAATTGTTTCACTACCATTGTGATGTGGAAAACAAAGACTGGCTGGATATATGGAAACAGGGCCTCATCTCCAGTCCTCATCTTGTAGGAAGACATCAGATACCAGACATCTTGTAGGAGATCACATACAATGAACAAAAAGGAAAAGACTAGTGCAAAGAGAAGCGCACACCTCAAATATGAAAAAATGTATAATACAATAATTCTATTGGAAAACAGACCAAAACACATACAAGATATAAAACACAATTAAAAACACACATAGATCATAACATGACACCCGAGGACCCATCAATTATAGTAGCTTAAATAAGCCCATGAGACCAAAATAGAGCATCCCCAAAAATGGAAAATAGACTCCTGATGTGATATATGATAAATAACCACAGTACAATAGGTAGTAATATATACTATAGTACAATAATAAATAAACAACTATGCAATGACATAAATAAAAAAATACCCAATAATATATCAAGCAAAATAACAGGGCAATAAACCCATAAAGCAGCGCTGATGCGGTGATGTAATAGGAGTAAGATGAAGTCACATCCAATAGAAGCCGCAATTGATAAATAAGAAAGTTGCAGCACAGACAGAATTATTTAAAAGGAAGAACTGGAGGTGAGGTGTATAATAACACCAAAGTTGTTTGCATGATAAGTACTGCAAAGAGAGAAATGCTCATCAGCAAGAAAATGAAGCTCAAAAGCCAGTAACGTTACCGGAGGATCGTCAACAGGAGCAAGACCCCACGCGTATCGCTGCCGATGTAGCTTCGTCAGGGGAGGTAGGAGATCAGTTAGAAGACGTCGAGTAGGAGGAGATCAGACACCCGGCATCTTGTAAGAGGAGATCAGACACCCCACATCTTGTAGGAGGAGAACAGATACCAGACATCTTGTAGAACAGTGTTCCACAACTCCAGTCCTCAAGGCCAACCAACAGGTCATGTTTTCAGGATTTCCTTTGTATTGCACAGATGATGCAATTATCACCTGGGTGAACCCTGTTGTAGAAGATCAGATACCCGACATCTTGTAGAAGGAGATCAGATACCAGACATCTTGTAGGAGATCGGATACCTTAAGGGTATGCCACACTAAACAATATCGCTAACGGGATCGCTAAAAAACGTCACTATTTAGCGATCCCGTTAGCGATGTTGTTCAGTGCGGCAGCTTCCAGCGACGAGCTTCCTGCTGTGATCTCGCTCGTCGCTGGAATCGCTCCGGACCCTATTTCATCGCTGGCGCTCCCGCTGGGTAAGTATCTTATCGCTGTGTGGCACCTTTTCTTAGCGATTTAGCGGTACTTTTGTACCGCTAAAGTCGTTAAGAAGATCGCTAACGGCGATAGCGTCGTTAACTATATCGCTAAATGCGGCAGCATTTAGCGATATAGAAACAATCCCGCTAGCGATCTCATTAGTATGCAACGCTAACGAGATCGCTAGCGGGATAGCTTAGTGTGGCAGTACCTTTACAATTCGTATATTTACAGATCTTATATTCCGAGAGCCAGACATGACTATGATCCCATTTCTTGCATATGTGCCTCTTACATGAACAGTCATCCCATCACTAATTATATGTGCCCAATAACACAATGCTACACAATTTAGAAGTGACTCTGTAGCATAAGCCATCATGTCGCACATACAGAAAAGTAATTAACTTGCCAGCATCATTTCCTCCATTGCCACTGGCAACATTTCCAACATTTATGAAGTGTAAATAACAAGTAATTCCCATGTATTTATGTAAAAAGCTGGGTGCAATACCAAGCATGACCCAGAATCTCCCGCATACTGTATGCTCAGGGTTAGTTAGGAGAACCTGCTCTTATTGAAACATCAACTACAATTACTCTATTTTTACAGAGTACCTGTGAATATAAATGAATACAAAATGCCAAGGGCTGAGACAGTAGCAAATCTCGGAAATGTCACCGACACAATTAAAGCCCCGTCTCCTCTGACTTTCCCTACGCAGCACAAGAAGATATCTTACTTTGAACGTCAGATTTTGCTAGAGGTGTGTTTTATGCCAGGGCTATCTGGAAATTAATGAGGGGACAGAAGGCACAAGAGAGTGGCAGAGAAAAGCTTCATACTGGAAAACACAGAGAAAATACAATCCATATGCCGGATAGTGACATCGCGTCAGACATCTAAGGTCTCCTTTACAGACTTTTTTTTTGCCAAATTTTTGTAAAAATTGCCCTAAGCTTCGCTACTTCTTTGCAGCTTTTTCCTACACGAGTAATTGATGTTACATTTCTTACACGCTCGCCCTGCTGTGTTTGAAGTCATATAAAGAAGCCCATCGGGTAAAACAGCAGTAAAAAAAAAATAACACAATGCTATACCCAGTGTATGCTGGGAAAAAAAAACAACTAAAAATGCTACGACGAAAAAAAGCTGTAAATGTAGACTTTACAATAATTATGTTTATTAAAGAGCTGTTCGTGGAGGCCAAGGAGATTGCAGTCATGGATGAAAACACTAGGTCAGATTTAATAATCCTGGCTCATATTAAAGTCTGTCAGCACAAAACGACTGATCAAACCAAGCACAAGTGCTTAGAGCTCCCTTAGTGATGTCATACTGTCCAGTGCACTTTCCCACCTTGTTGTTTTCTATCTATCTATCTCCGTCCTCCTCTTCCTTGATTGACAGCTTTGGCTTTTCAGGAGTCAGAGGAGGGAAGAGACAGATAGAAAACAAGTAGGTGGGAAGGTGCACCGACTGCCGGTTCTTGGTTTGAGCAGTCATTTTGTGCTGACTAGACAGTCTGAATGATAAATGTGATGCATCCCTAGACTGTCAGGTAGAAGCTGTATTGGCTGCCTTACTCAGAGTCAATAATTTGCAGCAGATTTTTCTTCCAATTTTGGCGCCCAGTGCTGGATTTTAGACTGCACCTCCTTTGCTAGAAAGCCATACCGATTTTCACAACAGGTCAAATACAAAAATAAATAAAAAGTGTCTAAATCTTACAATAAATTGTCATTCTTATGCACTGCTTATAAATGAAGAACATGGCACTGACAACAGTTTTGCAGCTCAGATTATGCCAGAATTCAGCTGTATATAGGGTAGATAATCTCACCCATTCCAAGTCTTCAATAATCCGGTATGAGTATAACGTTTTGCACATTCTTAACTAATGGAAACAACTGGAGGGGGTCTGGATTAATGGAGAGAACAGGTCATCCAGCTCCAAACCCGTTAGGTTGGACTCACAGACGCGTTGTACCAAATAGTATTCAGCCAGACAGGCACAAGTGATTCCTTGATATTTCACATCTTATACGAAGCTATTCTTGTACCAAAAACTGCATTTCTTCAGCATTACTCTGCCACTAGAGCCATTTTTGTACCAGGCTGGTTTAGCAGGATACTCAGATCATTGTACTTTTACTGTATAGTTATCATGGTCAGTTTTAGCAGAAGCCTAAACTGTGCAGATATCAGTCCAATAAGTCAGGAGGAGAGCATAGCAAACATTCTCTACATCTGGATTGGACAAGAGACCAATGACCTACAAACACCTGGATTATACCCTGGTTTTGGAAGCAGACAAAACCCAAGGCACCGTTCACCTGAATGTCAGATAAGCAGTGAACACTGGTAGGTCTCCTGGAGGATGACGGGAAAGTTCTGTAATCCAGCAGAACAATGGTGATTTATACAGCTGGCACAGGGGCTTCCTATAAAATATAGTCTGTTGAGTGACGAGCCAGCGGCAGGAGCTCAATGGCCAAGAAAAAGCTGGCAAGGTACACTCTTCAAATCTATTGTGTGTGCCCGCTGACAGTCCAGACATGAAACGCTCCCATCATACCTGTTATACAGCTTAATAGCACATTTAACCATTGCGAGCCCTAACACTAACAAAATGCATTATTAATGCAATTTACACTTAAAAAATACAAGTGACATTTCCTGTCTTGTTTTAGGACATCATACACCCCAAAAAATATGGAGCCTCTATTCTCATCACTCTGCATTGCACTGCTCCTCTATAAATCCTCCTGGTAATATATGAATTACTGGGGAGGAGCGGTTACCAATCTTGTCAATAAGGCAAAGCCTCTACACGGTTTGACACTGTCCAATCTGTGCTGATATCATCAGACAGTGGAGGGACCCCCTTCTGGTGAAGGAAATGGCAATACTAAACCAGTCCATGTCATTTTCCCTCATTCCTGAACAGGTATATTTTCGGGGGGGTTTTTTTGCCGATATTGGGGAAAATGTAAGGAAAAATGAGAATTCCTTGTCTATTTTTCACATTTTCATTTAATTTTTATGACCAGAAAGGATTGCTAAAGAAAAACCACAAGAAAAAAACTACAAAACAAAAACATTTTAAACTGCGTTCACCTTTCCGGATAAATTATTTTTATATATTAGACTTTTTTTTCCATCAGGGGTAGAGCTAGAAATAGTTATTCAGATTTGCAGTATTATTTTGTACACGGTGCCCCCCAAAAGGTCATTTTAACATATTAATACATTCTTTTTATTGCAGATTTTCCCTCCAACTAGGGCTGGTACATCATCTGCTCTCTCCCTGCATAGAGCGATCACATGATCACTGCGTCTGGTGGAGGAAACGGAGTATACAGTAATCCGAAAAGTAGAAATGGCAATAAACAGCTCTACCTTCACTATAGGGAGTCTGGCCGCTTCCGAAAGTTTACTCCCCGCTTTTGCAGGAGCATGCCTACTTTGCAAGCAACTTACTCTGCACTGATGTTTTGGACCGTCAGTGCAGAGTAAAGAATGGACTGCTCGGACATTTCAATTCTATGGAAGGTCAACAAGTAATTAAAGGGGTTGATCACCTTTGGGGACATTCTTTTTTTATGTTTATTGCTGGTTGCAGAGTAAGTTAACTGAGTATTGACAGATTAAGCTCATTCAGATTAAATGATGAGAGAGTTTGTAACTCTTATCTGTCTTTTTCAGAGCTCTTCTCAGCTGATTTATAAGCAATCACCAGATCAAAGTTGAATTTGCAGGGAAACAAAGAGCCTGTAAAAGCCGAAAGGTGAAAAATTTCTAATAAAACCCAATTGCAAAAATGAATTTTAGTCCCAAATACATACATTTAAGTAACCTATTTAAAAAAACACGGATTTTGGCAAGAACTTACCTGTAAAATCCTTTTCAGCGAAGAAGGAAGGGAGACACAGTCATTACTAGTGGGTAGGCGGAGCCTACATAGGATAAACACACCTCAGATTAAAAAAGTGTTGACCGGCCCCTCCAGCTTATAGGGCTCCTCCTACTCCAGCTCTCCAGTCGTACCCAAGCTTAAGGAAGAGCAAATATCACCAGCGTAGCAACATAACCCCTTCTGAAGGACTTCAGAGAAAAAACAAGAAGACAGGTTATGCATATAGCCGAAACAACCACACAGTCCAGGTACTACTCACTGAACCTGACCACGGCGATGAGCTGGCAATGCTGGAACAGAGGCTTAGCGCGCCGACCTCAGCCCAGATAATCGCTATCAGAGAAGGGTCACGCCGCATCTGAAAACACAACAACACACTTCTGCCATGGGAGGGATGTGTGTCTCCCTTCCTTCTTCGCTGAAAAGGATTTTACAGGTAAGTTCTTACCAAAATCCGTGTTTCAGCTGCAGATGAAGGAAGGGAGACACAGTCATTACTAGTGGGACGTCCCAAAGCAGTCCAAAAATAAGGGTGGGCAAAAAAAACCAAAAAAGGCAGATACCCAACAACCTAAATAAATGCGCAACTAGCGCTAACTACAAGTTCACAGGAACTTTAAACTACAGCCGTCTGCAGGACCCTACGTCCTACGGCCGCATCAGCGGAAGCACTGACGTCCACCTTATAAAATTTTGTAAATGTGTGGACGGAGCGCCAGGTCGCCGCCCGGCAGAGCTGAGCTGCCGAGGTTCCTTGATGAAAAGCCCACGATGAACCCACATGCCTCGTGGAGTGAGCTCGAATTTTAATCGGGCAAGGTTAGCCCTTAAGTCGGTAAGCCTCTAAAATGGCCGACCGAATCCAACGAGCTATAGAATCCTTGAAAGCTTGTTGCCCACGTCGACGTCCTGCTGGAATCACAAACAGAGAAACCGACTTCCTAAAACTTTGAGTAATAGACAAATAGAACTTCAAAGCCCGCACCCAAATCCAATGTGTGCAAGGCCCGTTCCTTCGCATTCCTTGGCTCCGGACAAAGCGAGGGCAACACAATATCCTGGTTAACATGAAAACTGTGACACCACTTTAGGTAGAAAGTCGCCCCGTGTGCGATTTACTACACGATCTGGGTGAAACTCCAGAAAAGGAGGCGAGCAAGAAAAAAGCCGTCAACTCAGAAAACCTTCTCAAAAAAGTGACCGCCACTAGGAAGGCAACTTTCCAAGAGAGAAAGGAAAGATTAGCAGAGTCCATAGACTCAAAAGGCCCATGTTGAAGAGCCTCCAAGACAAGATTGAGCCGCCAAGGAGACACAAGCGCCTTCTGCGGCGGAAATTGACGGGTTACCCCGCGAAAAAAGGAACGTACGTCCCTGCGCGAGGCGATAGCCTTCCGAAACAGCAAGGACAGAGCAGAAACCAGTCCTTTCAGAGTGCTAACTGCCAAACCCTTGTCCAGCCTGTAGTGCAAAAAGGCCAACAAATTGGGAATGGAAAAAATCCTCGTAGTAGCCGGACCTCTGGCAGCTCGCAGAGTGGCAATGACTTCGGCTATAAAACCTTGACGGGTCAAGATTTCGGTCTCAAGCGCCACGCCGTCAAACGCAGAGACTTCAGGTCCGGGTGACGAACGAGCCCTAGGGTTAACAGGTCCGGCGGAAGAGGGAGTGGAAGTGGAGGCACTGCCAAAAGCGACACCAGTGTCGAGAACCACGTCCTCCTTGGCCAATCTGGGGCTATCAATATAGCCGGGACTCTCTCCAGTCTGATCCGACGCAACACCAGAGGAAGTAAGGATATCGGCGGGAACACATAAATTAGCTCGAATTGGTCCCAAGGAGCCACCAGAGCATCCACTGCCACAGCCTTCGGGTCCTTGTATCTGGACATGAACGTCGGTAACTTGGCATTGAACCTGGATGCCATCAAATCCACTTGGGAAGTTCCCCAACGGGAGCACAGCAGTGCAAAAAAATTTTCGGATGAAGACTCCATTCTCCGGAATCCATCTTTTCGCGACTGAGGGAATCCGCTGTGATATTCTGAACTCCTGGAATGTGAATCGCAGAGATGTCTGGCACTCTGGCCTCGGCCCATACCAGAATTCGAGACACTTCCATCATGAGCCTGAAGCTCCTCGTCCCATCTTGATGATTGATATACGTGACCGCCGTCGCGTTGTCTGTCTGCACTCGGACTGGTAGACCGCTTAAAGGGACCGTCCAGTGTTGGAGGCAAAGGAAAATTGCCCTCAATTCCAGGATGTTGATCGACAGGACAGACTCTTCCAACGACCATACTCCCTGAATCCAGAGATCGTTCCAGACACCCCCCCCAGCCCGTCAGGCTGGCATCGGTGGTTACGACCGACCACCTCGGAGGGAGGAAGGACTTCCCCAGGGATAACACTTCCGGACGTAACCACCATCCTAGAGACTCTCGCACCCTGTGGGAGATGATGACACTGCAATCCAGTGAAGACTGCGATCGATCCCAACGGTTCAAAATGAGCATTTGGAGAGCCCTGGAATGAAATCGGGCAAATGGAATTGTCTCCATCGACGCCACCATCAAACCCAGAAGGCGCATACACCTTCGAAGGGACATTGCTGTCGAAGACTTCATTATATGTCAAAGAAGACTCGCTTGCTTGTCTGGAGGCAGAGACACCACTGCTCGAATGCATTCCCAACAACAGGATTGACTGTGACGGTTCCAGAGATGACTTCTCCTAATTGACCAGCCACCCGAAATCCTCCAGGAGCTGAAGGGATAGATTGCGAGCCGTCACCGCCTCCTCCTTTGAGGACGCCACAATCAAAAGGTCGTCCAGATAGGGAAGAATCGTACCCCCTGTCTTCGCAGAATCGCCATGAGAGGTGCCAGACTTTTCGTAAAAACTCTGGGTGCTGAGGCCAACCCGAATGGCAGGGCCACAGACTGGTAATGGTCCTGGCCTACGGCAAAACGAAGGAAGCGTTGGTGGGCCCTTCCGACGGGAACATGCAAAAAAGCGTCCCGGATGTCGATTCGTTATGCGACAGGGCCGCCACAACGGAGCGAAGTGACTCCATGCGGAATTTCCGGGTACGGACATGCCAATTCAATCTTTTGAAATCCAGAATGGGGCGAAATTTGTCCTCCTTTTTGGGGACCACAAAGAGGTTGGAGTAAAACCCTCTTCCCCGGCCCTCCGCGGAACCGGTACTACCACACCCCTCTGCAGAAGGGAATCGACCTCCCGCAGTAGAGCGGCAAATAGCTCGGGCTCTGACGGAATGCGAGAGTGGCAAAAAACTGTCTGGGAGTTGAGAAAGAAACTCTACGAAGTAGCCTGCCGACACAACCCGCGTCACCCAGGCGTCCGACACGCGGGAAGCCCAAGTCGGTTTGAATTGGAGCAGGTGACCTCCCACTCGAGAGCCCTCGAGTGGGACCCTGGCGTCAGTCCGTCTTAGCGGGCTTTTTGTCAGCTTCCCACTTGTCTTGGCGGAAGGTCTGTTTCCAGGGAGTGCGGGATTTCTGAGCGTTCTTTTTTCCCTAAAAAAGAGGGACGACCCGATCCCCAAGAGGGCTGAACGAACCGTCCCCTGGACCGAAAGGACCGCCGACTACTACCGGCATTATACCTGCCAGAAGCAGAAGTCACAGCTCTTTGCTATGGTAAAGCCGTTTCTTTTGCCTTTGCCTTGGCAATCAACTCCGTGATGTCAGATCCAAATAGCTGACCACCCTTGTAAGCTAAGGATAGCAAACCTTGCTTGGAAACCGCGTCTCTGGTCCACTGTCTAAGCCACAGTGCTCTCCTGACTGTGATTGCCTAGGATTGCGCCCTGGACAGCAGTGACGCACTATCCAAACCTGCATCACTGTCATATCGGGCTGCATCCTCCAACTTAAAAAGCCCATCTACCTCGGATAGAGGGGATCTATCTTGCCACGCCGTCCGTAGACGGTCTAACCAGCTTAGAGAAGCTTTACAAGCACACATGCTCTGAATCCATGACCCACGGCCTCGTAGATGGATTTCGCCGTTTTTCTGTCCAGCGGATTCTGCAAACTCGCCTTCCCTTTTAACAGGAAGTAATGAGGACTTGCTAATCTGGGATAAAAGGACATCCACTTCAGGAGAAGGAATCCAATTATCAATCAATTCCGTCGTACACGGATAAAGCTGAAAACACTTATCTGGAATAGGCATTCCTTTAAACCTACAGCACCTGGAAATCCCAGGCGGTCTCCCATCCAAGTATTAACCAGGCCCAACCCTGCTTAGCTTCCGAGATCAGATGAGATCGGGCGTGTTCAGGGTGGTAATGGTGATCGCGACCTATGCGACTCCTGAAAACATCCGGGCCGAATTACTAGGACGTCTAGTTACCTCCTCCGGTAACTGTAACGCCTCCCTCATGGCTTCCAATAAAAGCCTCTGTACGACCCAAAAGAGAAGCAGAGAGTCCCTGCCGATCCTCCTTATCCGAATCGGACACCTCCCCATCTGAGCTTGAAAGGGAAACCCTCCATGCCCGAGATCTCCGAGTCGCTGCGCGGGAATGAAGGCACCGGCCTGTGTCGCTTCCTCTGAGAGGATCTAGCTGACACCCAATAACCTAGAAGGTCAGACAGGCCATCAATAGAACGAGCGAGGGCCTCCATTTTGACATCACTGAAAACCTCTGACCGCTGCGCCTGACGCCGTCGAGGTCTGCGTGTCAGAAACGCGAGACTGATCCTGTAGCGGATCTGGAAGACGGTCCGCACCTCCTGGACCCTGATCTGACATGTCCTCACACAGTATATGGCAGGTTAAACCTGTCAGTAACTAGGACAGTGTGGTTTCTTAAAGAAGAAACGAACGCTGAAGGGTTAAAGCTCTTAAAGAGAGAGCTACCCCAGCTGTCCCCCAATAAAGGGTTAACCGCCAAAGAAGGGGTTAATGACGCAGACTCCCCACAACCCTTGTTTAATGAAAAGGGTGTGCGAACCCCAGGTGCCTCTTATGAGGTAACAGCTGCAGGACAGTGCTCTCAAAGGTATGCTTATTTTGCCTTTGTACACTAAACAAGAACGCTAAAAAATTGCGCTGATTTGTACATCGCAATGACCGCCAAATTCGCTAAGGGGATCGCTAACCACTTATGCGTCATCAATGAGATCGCCCACTGTGGCAGCTACTAGCGACATTAGAAAGATCACAAAAAAACGATTGCATTAGTATGCGTCGTTATAATGATCGTTAGCGGTAGCGTTCAGTGTCCTGCGCTGTGGGGGTGAGGGGTTAAGCTTCTGCCCTGACAGGCAGAAGCGACTCACCCAGCTGGCCGCGGTGTACCGTCTTCGATTGTCCTGTGGGGAGGAGAGGAGAGTGAGGAAGGAAGCCTTCCGTTCCAGTAATGGCCGCCGCGCTGTGCCTCTGAAGACAGTAGTAAAGCGCGCGCTCAGAGCGCCGCAAAAAATTCAAAAAAAGGGCGCGCGACTCCTCCGCTCTCCATGTCCTGCAGGCATCCACCTGCGGACAAAAGACACTAGTCACCAACATGTCACATGTAACAGCGGCTGCCGCAGCAGTCGCTGAAGCACTCAAACACATTAAAATGTGGAGTACTCACCCCGCTGAGCGCCACAGGGACCCTCAGAGATTTGTGGCGCTGTGCCCGTAGCTTCCCCCCAGGGCGGGGAACGCAGTGACCCCAGAAGAGCGGTTTGCGTCCCCGCCAGGGAAGCAATCCTCATCCCCCAGGGCCGGCAGAGTTCTGCAGGGACCACCTTACAGGGTAATACAGATCCGCCAAGGAGAGGTGGGGGTCCAGCAGCGCTGAGACCCCTGAGACCTCTAGACCACTGGCGGTCCAAGTCTCTGTCCGACTAAAATAAAAAAAATTTCTGAGGAGCTGCTTCCAGCAGCAACTATCCTCTGTGACCTCAAATTTTAGACTGGAGAGCTGCAGTAGGAGGAGCCCTATAAGCTGGAGGGGCCGGTCAACACTTTTTTAATCTGAGGTGTGTTTATCCTATGTGGGCTCCGCCTACCCACTAGTAATGACTGTGTCTCCCTTCCTTCATCTGCAGCTGAAAATGTCCTTTAAGGTATAAAACCACTTTAAACTTATTCAATTTCCTGGAGGAATACAAAAGGAACAGCACAATTCAGAATTATCAACAAAAAAAACGTACTCCAAGATTAGTACTGCATGGGAAATGCATTTATTTGCTAAAAAAGAACATGCCCTACGTAATTGCATTCTACTTCGTGCCGACCACTCTCACAGATGTCAGCTCCGTGATAAATTCTCACACATATCGTTTCGTCCACCATATTAAATGCGGCAACAGGTAAACATGAATGAATGATAGAAAGTGACATCTACATTTCCTCTACCCCATAACAAGGGGCAGGCTGTCACGCTGAGCGCACAATTTTGGGATATCTGGAGATTAAATTTCTATTTTAGATGGAACTGTTTATTGCAAAAACTTAGAAAGTTTCAATGTGCTGGAAATGAATTGCACAGCAACGCTATAAATCAGTCTCATCAGTCGGACATCGGCTGGGATTGTGCCTCGTCATCGGAGGATCGAGCCGGCAGGGCTAGTACCCCTATCATCGGAGGACCGAGCCAGCTGGCTAGTACCCTGTTGTCGGAGGACCGAGCCAGCCGAGCTTGTACTCTGTCATAGGAGGACCGAGCCAGCCGGGCTTATACTCTGTCAGAGGACTGAGGTGGCCGGGCTTGTATCCTGTCATCAGAGGACCGAGCCAGCCAGGCTTATACTCTGTCAGAGGACTGAGGTGGCCGGGCTTGTATCCTGTCATCAGAGGACCGAGCCAGCCGGGCTTATACTCTGTCAGAGGACTGAGGTGGCCGGGCTTGTATCCTGTCATCACAGGACCGAGCCAGCCAGGCTTATACTCTGTCAGAGGACTGAGGTGGCCGGGCTTGTATCCTGTTATCAGAGGACTGAGCCAGCCGGGCTTATACTCTGTCAGAGGACTGAGGTGGCCGGGCTTGTATCCTGTCATCAGAGGACCGAGCCAGCCAGGCTTATACTCTGTCAGAGGACTGAGGTGGCCGGGCTTGTATCCTGTCATCAGAGGACCGAGCCAGCCGGGCTTATACTCTGTCAGAGGACTGAGGTGGCCGGGCTTGTATCCTGTCATCAGAGGACCGAGCCAGCCAGGCTTATACTCTATCAGAGGACTGAGGTGGCCGGGCTTGTATCCTGTCATCAAAGGACCGAGCCAGCCGGGCTTATACTCTGTCAGAGGACTGAGGTGGCCGGGCTTGTATCCTGTCATCACAGGACCGAGCCAGCCGGGCTTATACCGTCATTAGGGACTGAGCCAGCTGGGCTTATACGCTGTCAGAGGACTGAGGCAGCCGGGCTTGTACCCTGTTATCGGAGAGCCAAGCCAGTCGGGCTTGTACCCTGTCATCAGAGGACTGAGCCGGCTGTGTGCCCTGGCATAGGAGGGCCGAGCCGGAGGGGCTAGTAACCCTGTCATCGGAGGACCAAGCCAGCCGGGCTTATACCCTGTCATCAGGGGACTGAGCCAGCTGGGCTTATACCCTGTCAGAGGACTGAGGCGGCCGGGCTTGTACCCTGTCATCAGAGGATCGGGCCAGTCGGGCTTGTACCCTGTCATCAGAGGACTGAGCCGGCTGTGTGCCCTGTCATAGGAGGGCCGAGCCGGCGGGGCTAGTAATCCTGTCATAGGAGGACCGAGCCAGCCTGATTATACCCTGTCATCAGAGGACCGAGCCAGCTGAGTTTGTACCCTATCATCAGAGGACTGAGGCGGCCGGGCTTGTACCCTGTCATCAGAGGACTGAGGCGGCCGGGCTTGTACCCTGTCATCAGAGGACTGAGGCGGCGGGCTTGTGCCCTGTCATCGGAGGGCCGATATTTTTTAATCCTACCGTAAAAGAGGAGACTGAATAATAATTGCGATACTTGAAAATCATCGGCTAAAGGTATTTTTTTTCCTATAGTTTGATGATACATTAGGTAAAATAAATCATCTGATATAGACAGAAGATACAAAATGTCACTTATAGATGTTTCCCATATGCTGATACTACTCAAAACAGTGAAAAACAAAACATCTTTTGCTAGGAACCACGTTAAAGGGGTCATTAAATCTTGAGGACAGGGCTCTGAATGCCCCCATCGGAAACTGCTCCGATTCATTTTTTATGGGGCTGCAGGATATGAAAAAAAACACAGAGCTCAGTTATCTCCAGCAGCCCCACGAATGAAGAGGTGGTGCAAGTGTGTGGCGGCTGCTATATTTTAGCAGACCATTGAAGCCTGTATAAAAAGATGATGCACATCGCAGAGGTCCCTGCTAAGTCAGTATAGCTCCTTTGTATGGAGACAATTTAAAAAAAAAACTGCTTGAATCAGATTTTCGCACTATACAGAGCTGGCTCAAAAGTGGAGCTTGTTTCATACAGCACAGGGGCTGACTGTATGTCAGTATTCCGGGTTTTCTAGGTAACTTTGTCAATGATTTTGCCCTTTGTTAAAATGGAGTTTGCTGTTTTGTGTGCCCTACTTCCTGTTCGTTTGTTTAAAACCTGGCTCAGGTGTTGGCTTCACTGCTGGAATATTCTGCTTCCGTTTCCCTGCAACCCAGCTGCTTTGTTCCTCACAGATCTTTTGTGTATTTACCAGGAAAGTGCATAACCTTATCTTCAGGTGTTTCTCAGCCACAGCAGTTTCTACCCATGGCTCTGGACATTCTCTGCATATGTAAGTTGCACAAAGTACTGTGTTATCACTAAACTGTTGACTTGGGAATTTAACCCTTGGTTCACTCCATCTGATAAGAACTGTGTTTCTGAACTGTTGCTGTTTAACCCTTCGTGCATTACCTCTGGTGAGAGCTGTTGGAACTGTTACTGGAATCTTACTGACATATGAACTTGTTGTTGGACTTCACTGAATTAAGCCACAACTGAGATTAACTTGTTCCTGGACCTCCCTGTGTTTTCTGCATACCTGGATCTGACTCTTCACACACCAGCAGTGTGTAAATCCAGCCACGTTACCTGTGCATCAGACTTACCTTGTGGTCACATTTGTGTGAGGACTCCGTAGTAAGAACTTTACCACCCTCGCTATAGAGGTTCAAAGACTTATATATCCGGATTCATATAACTGGACTTGTGTATATATATATATGGACTCATTGCATGTCACTACGGGTTGTTTGAATATTGTTTTGGGTGTTTTGCTGTTTCACAAATACATTATTTGCATTCAAAGAAACCCGTCTCTGATTGTTCATTGCCCCACGCTATCAGAATCCTCGAGTTCCTACAATAGTATTACAGGATATTCCAGCCTAAAAAGAGGATTCTGCTGGGGCAATGACGGAGACACGGGCAGACAAATTGTTCACCATAGTTAACTCCTTGCAGCAGGAGGTGGCGGCTGCACTCAATCAGATTAGAGACTTGGAGTCTCGGGTTAACCACAATGCACAGGGGTTTGGTCAGGCTCTCCAAGATCTACGTGCTAGGTTAGGAGTCCTGGAGGCCTTACCTACTGAGCCTACCTCATCCACCAGTATGCCCAAATTGCCTCCATTCCGTTTTAATGGTGACCGAAGTCAATTCCGTGGGTTTGTTAATCAATGTATATTATTTTTTGATGTACATGCCTCCTACTACCGGTCTGATAGATCTAAGGTTCTATGTATTATTATGTTGTTGACATCACGTGCACTGGCTTGGGCAAATCCTATGGTTGAAAGTCATGATACCCGTCTAAATAATTTGGACAATTTTCTGGCAGCCATGGCGCAAATGTTCGACGATCCCAACCGCCGTGCTACCGCTGAATCTGCCTTGCTTTCCTTACGCCAGGGGAAACGGTCAGTCATAGAATATGTTACTGAATTTAAAAGGTTAGTGGTGGACACCCAGTGGGAAAACAATGCTTTATTACCAATCTTTAGAAAAGGTTTGTCAAATGCAATCAAGGATGAGCTAGCTCGTTCAGAGTCTCCACAGGAGTTTGAATTGTTTATACAGCACTGTGTACGTATTGATATCCGTTTAACTGAACGCAGACAAGAAAAATGGGCCGCTGTAAATCGCATTACTAATTACTCTCTTCCGTCCAGGGAAACCACAGGCAAAAACCCGCGAGAGGCTGAGGAGGTGCCTATGCAGGTGGACTCACTGCAGAGACGTGAGAATAATGAACGCCGCGAACACCGTCTCCGTGAGCGCTTATGTTTCTATTGTGGTCAATCGGACCATTTCCTCATCAATTGTCCTAAATGTCCTAGGCGACCCAACAAGGTGTTGGCGGTAGTAGGGGATTATGATAACACAGACGCTGAGTCTGAAGTTTCGGAAACCAGTCTACATCTAGATGCGGTTTTTCCCCCAATACTGATGCCGACTTCCCCTAAAGATCAAGGGGAGAAATATTCACATTGTTCTCTTCCTATACAGATTCAGTGGGAGGAACAGTGGATATCAAGTTCTGCCATGATAGACTCTGGAGCAGGTGGGAATTTCATGGATTCTTCTTTTGCAAAGGAACATGGTATAAAGACACAATTAAGAGCTTCACCAATCACTATGGAAACGGTGGATGGTTCCCCATTAGTTTCTGGACCAGTAGATCGGGAGACAGTGCCTCTGGAGTGTAAGATGGAACCAGACCATCAAGAAACACTTTCATTCATGTTAATATCTTCTCCTCATTTTCCTGTAATTTTAGGAATTCCCTGGTTACGGTCACAAAATCCAATCATCAATTGGGAAACCAAGGAGATAACCTTTCTCCCGAAGTGCAGTTCTACCATCAGTCCAACTGTAGCGGCTCCAGTTACCCAGAACTTGGAAGAGGTGATACAGGTACCTACTCTCCCTCTGATATATCAGGAATTCTCAGACATTTGTGATAAAAGGAAGGCAGATCAACTTCCCCCACATAGACCGTATGACTGCCCCATAGAATTGCTTCCTGGAGCAGCGATTCCTTTCGGCCATGTTTACCCGTTGGCGGCTCCGGAATTAAAATCTTTACGAGAGTATATAGATGAGAATTTAGCCAAGGGGTTTATCCGACCATCTTCTTCACCAGCGGGAGCTCCAATATTCTTTGTAAAGAAGAAGGATGGTACTCTAAGACCCTGCATTGACTACCGGGAGTTAAATAAGGTAACCATTCGTAACAGGTACCCGTTGCCCCTAATTCCAGAATTGTTGGAAAGAGTTCGCCAGGCCAAAGTATTTACCAAATTAGATCTTCGTGGGGCATATAATTTACTCCGTATACGGCCCGGAGACGAATGGAAGACAGCTTTTAGATGCCGGTATGGACATTTTGAATATTTGGTGATGCCATTCGGACTCTGTAACGCTCCTGCTGCTTTTCAACATTTAGCCAACGACATTTTCAGGGATTTATTGGACCAATATGTAGTAATTTACCTTGATGACATCTTAATCTTTTCTGACTCCTTACAGGAACATCAGGAACATGTCAAGACCGTACTTAGACGTTTGAGAGATAATCATTTGTACATCAAACTCGAAAAGTGTGAGTTCCATTGTTCTGAAATTCAATTTTTAGGCTATGTTATCTCGCCTCAGGGATTGAATATGGAGTCCAGCAAGATCCAGGCAATCTTGGACTGGCCGGTACCAGGAAACATTAAGGAGGTACAACGATTCATTGGCTTTGCTAACTTTTATAGACGGTTTATCCGAAATTTTTCAGAAATTGTCCGTCCCATCACTCTCCTCACCAAGAAGGGGAAGAAGTTTGAATGGTCTTCGCAAGCTCAGGAAGCCTTTGATCGCCTGAAGGGTTGTTTTACCACGGCTCCAATATTGATGCATCCGGATCCTGCACAGCCTTTTATCGTGGAGGTGGACGCGTCTGACTGTGCATTGGGAGCTATCCTCTCACAACGTACCGGAGACAAAGGTTTGCTGCACCCGTGTGCCTTCTTCTCTCGTAGGTTATCTTCTGCAGAACTGAACTATGATGTGGCAGATAAGGAACTTTTGGCAATTATTTCTGCCTTTAAGGAATGGAGACACCATTTGCAGGGGCAACTCAGCAGGTAGTAGTACTCACGGATCATCGCAATTTGGAATTCCTTAAGTCTGCCAGGTGTCTTTCTCCTCGACAAGCTAGGTGGAGTTTGTTCTTGAACCAGTTTAATTTTATTATTTCGTACCGCCCAGGTTCACGTAATGGGAAAGCTGACGCATTATCCCGAATCCATACTGTGGATTCCGTGCCTGGGACCCCGTCGAAGACCATCTTGTCGGAGGCCAATTTCGTTGGAGTGCTCCGGAACCGGGACTTGTGGCAGGAGATCAAGCTGGCCTATGACGGTGACGTATTTCTTGCAGCTCCACCTGACAATGTGAATCTTGTCCTTCGGAATGGTGTGTGGCTTAGAGATCGATGTATTTATGTCCCAGAGGCTGTAAGACTTCGAGTTCTCAAATTGGTCCACGACTCTAAATTGGCTGGTCATAGGGGGGTACAGAAGACACAGGAATTGTTAACTCGTTTTCTTTGGTGGCCTACCTGCTTGAAGGATGTGAATGACTATGTCCGCTCTTGTGAAGTTTGTGCCCGGTACAAGGTTCCTCACGTTTCACCTACTGGTCTTCTTAAACCGCTACCTGTACCGTCTCGCCCTTGGGGGTCTATTTCGATGGACTTTATTGTGGAGTTACCCACCTCTGGTGGTAAAAATACTATTTTGGTGGTGGTAGATCGTTTAACGAAAGCTGCTCATTTCATTCCGTGTGCTGGTCTTCCCTCAGCTACAGAGACAGTAGATCTAGTTATCCAGAACATTTTCCGGCTGCATGGGGTACCAGATGACATCATTTCTGACCGGGGAATACAATTTACCTCTAGATTTTGGAAAGGATTTTGTTCTGCGCTCCACATTAATGTTTGCTTGTCTTCTGCATACCATCCTCAGACCAACGGGCAGACCGAACGGACAAATCAAACCTTGGAGCAATATCTACGCTGTTACGTCAGTCATTTGCAGGACGATTGGCTGAAGCTACTTCCTCTAGCGGAATTTTCGTACAACAACTCCCAAAGCAGTTCCACGAAGGTAACGCCTTTTTTTGCCAACCTGGGTTATCATCCAAGTATTTTGCCTAGGTCTCCGGTTACGATTTCGGTACCAGCGGTTGAAGACAGAGTGACGGCGTTGCAACGTAATCTTGAAGTT
This sequence comes from Oophaga sylvatica, assembly GCA_033576555.1. Classification (NCBI taxonomy): domain Eukaryota; kingdom Metazoa; phylum Chordata; class Amphibia; order Anura; family Dendrobatidae; genus Oophaga; species Oophaga sylvatica. The sequence goes on from JARQOD010000001.1 coordinate 415,182,750, forward strand.
TTGAAGGACTCCCTGACCACAGCACAGGAGCGTTACAAGAAGTCGGCCGATAGATTCCGGAAACCAGCACCTATGTATAAGGTAGGAGACTCAGTTTGGTTGTCCACCAAGAATCTAAAATTGGGTGTTCCTTCGCAGAAACTGGGACAGAAATTCATCGGTCCATTCAAGATCACTGGGATTGTGAGCTCTGTTGCCTGTCGGTTGAAGCTACCACGGACTTTAAAGGTACACCCAGTATTTCATGTTTCCTTATTAAAACCAGTCTCTCCTAACACGTTTCAGGGACGTATCGTACCTCCCCCTCCACCAGTGTTGGTTGATGGCGAAGAACAATTCGTGGTACAGGATATTGTTAATTCGAGACTTCATAGAAACCGGCTTCAGTATCTAGTTAGATGGCAAGGTTACTCTCCTGAAAATGATTCTTGGGAACCAGTAAGTAACATCAATGCGCCTCTGAAGATTGCTCAGTTTCATCGGAGATACCCGGACAGGCCTGGTCCAGGACCGTCCGGAGGCCGTCTTTAGGGGGGGAGTAATGTCAGTATTCCGGGTTTTCTAGGTAACTTTGTCAATGATTTTGCCCTTTGTTAAAATGGAGTTTGCTGTTTTGTGTGCCCTACTTCCTGTTCGTTTGTTTAAAACCTGGCTCAGGTGTTGGCTTCACTGCTGGAATATTCTGCTTCCGTTTCCCTGCAACCCAGCTGCTTTGTTCCTCACAGATCTTTTGTGTATTTACCAGGAAAGTGCATAACCTTATCTTCAGGTGTTTCTCAGCCACAGCAGTTTCTACCCATGGCTCTGGACATTCTCTGCATATGTAAGTTGCACAAAGTACTGTGTTATCACTAAACTGTTGACTTGGGAATTTAACCCTTGGTTCACTCCATCTGATAAGAACTGTGTTTCTGAACTGTTGCTGTTTAACCCTTCGTGCATTACCTCTGGTGAGAGCTGTTGGAACTGTTACTGGAATCTTACTGACATATGAACTTGTTGTTGGACTTCACTGAATTAAGCCACAACTGAGATTAACTTGTTCCTGGACCTCCCTGTGTTTTCTGCATACCTGGATCTGACTCTTCACACACCAGCAGTGTGTAAATCCAGCCACGTTACCTGTGCATCAGACTTACCTTGTGGTCACATTTGTGTGAGGACTCCGTCGTAAGAACTTTACCACCCTCGCTATAGAGGTTCAAAGACTTATATATCCGGATTCATATAACTGGACTTGTGTATATATATATATATGGACTCATTGCATGTCACTACGGGTTGTTTGAATATTGTTTTGGGTGTTTTGCTGTTTCACAAATACATTATTTGCATTCAAAGAAACCCGTCTCTGATTGTTCATTGCCCCACGCTATCAGAATCCTCGAGTTCCTACAATAGTATTACACTGTATTATACAGCTGGCACCTGAGAATAACTGCTGGGAATTGAGCTAACTGAACCGCTTAATTGGCGCCTTCTATCAAGGGTTCTAACGGCATTTAAGAGGTTTGGAACAAGGGGGTGGGATAAAGCAGGGTGGTCACCATGTTTGGCTTGAATTGCGTTGAAGATATGAGCAGAGCGGTGCACTAATTTAACTTTTATGAGTGCAAAATGCAGGGCCGAAAAGGATCAGCACTCGATTTAATATTTCTGCCTGCTCACTGGGAGTCTCAGCTCCTGGATCTTCATAGATCAAAAGTTCTGATTTGTCAAAACCGTGCAGGGTTGTTTTTAAAACCCTCTTCATGTACATTTCCATACAGAAAGTCTGCAGCATATGTATTCACACTTATAAGAAAAAGGTATTGAAACCGAAGCACAAAAATAAAAAACTACAGCTGTCTGTAAGACACCAGACACATGGAGGGTGTGTGTGGTAATCACCCATAACCGGGTGTGAGTTAGTGGTGTGCTCTAGTTGTGCACAGTGTTGTCGGTCTCTCCTCTGCCAAAGACTATTTTGTCTTTGTACCCATGAGTGAATCCAGCCTGAGCGACCATCTATGCCCCGAATCATATATCGCATGAGCTTGTATCAGCTTAAGCCAAGCGTGCACAGAGCGAGCGGAAAATACTGCAGGTAAAAATACACTGGAGGAGCCTGTGTATAGTGAACGGGGACAGACATCGTACACATGGCAGGGGAATGATTGCTCTGCTTCATACTGGAAAAAAACACATTGTCTGAGCGCTCTGCTCTCTCGTCATACGATCAAGACATAGCCTGTCAGCCGAACTCCCCCAATAGTCAGGTCACACTGACAGCATCATGTGTATGGCGCCTCCAAATCTCCTACAACAGATGATGTCAGGTGAGATAAGAATCCGGCATGCAGTTCTGGAAGTCTGCTGAGCTTTTGCTGTATCACCCTAAGGCAGACTGCACACACCCGTGGCTCATGGCAGAGTATGGGCCATGATGTATGGACAGGTTGCAGGCTGAGGACTCTGTTGCCTCCTGGACATTTATCAAGCGGTCACATTTTGGTCAGGAGACACGCGGACATTTCGTCCAGTCGCTGTACAACACAACATCTAGAACTTGAACTTTTGTGGCAATTTCAATAAAGGTCTATTGGGCTTTAAGCTGGTTCTCCGCCAATATGGCCACCATTATACCTTCAGGTTAGACACCCACGCTTTCCTCAGCTACAGAGAAGAAAACCAGCCCACTAAAGGAATAATAACAGAAGGAAATATATGGATGCGGACTACGAAAGCAATAACAGACTACTCTCATATTTTAAGAAAAATATGTTTGTAGCATGCAGATACTACAGATGCCTAACAGAGAACCCAAAAAGCTGCCTGAGGTCTTAATGTACCTCTATATACAGGTGCCCAGTGCCACCAGTGTCTCCCTCACACTGGTCCATGTCTGCCTTTCCATACTAATGGGCGACTACTATCAGCCTATTGTGCATGAGGCTCAGTGAGAACCACGCAGGTTCATCATCTGTCTCGCATACAATCCTTGTGTGGTCCAGGCTCCTTATGTTCTGGGAAAAGTACAAACCTCAACGCAAGAATATCCAGGAACAGCTGAGACAACACAGAAGCGTCAGCATCTTATTACTTCTGCAGGATAGGATCGTACAATACTGAGTAACACTACTGATTAATACAATGGTTGGTCATCTCCAGAATATCCTAATAGCTGCCATACAGTGATGCTGACAGGTGCAGGTGAGAATTTCACAGCTCACCTTCTCCTGACTGATTAAACCTCCATACACAGTAAATAACACAGAATCCACCAATCACAATAGGTGATATCACAGCTCACCTCCTCCTCCTGTATAATGACTAATTACACCTCAATATACAGTAGATAACAGAATCCATTATTCACAGTAGGTGATGTCACCGCTCACCTTCTCCTGTATAATGACTGATAACACCTCTATATACTGTAGATAACACAGGATCCACATTCATAATATGTGATATGACAGCTCACCTCCTCCTGTACAATGACTGATTACATCTCTATATACAGTAGATAAGAAGATCCACCATTCACAGTAGGCGACGTCACAACTTAAGGTACTGCCACACTAAACAATCCCGCTAGCGATCACGATAACGACGCATACTAATGCGATCGCTAGCGGGATTGTTTCTATATCGCTAAGTGCGGCCACATTTAGCGATATAGTTAACGACGCTATCGCCGTTAGCGATCTTCTTAACGACTTTAGCGGTACAAAAGTACCGCTAAATCGCTAATAAAAGGTGCCACACTAGCGATATATACTTACCCAGCGGGAGCGCCGACGAGAAAATAGGGTCCGGAACGATTCCAGCGACGAGCGAGATCACAGCAGGAAGCTCGTCGCTGGCAGCTGCCGCACTGAACAACATCGCTAACGGGATCGCTAAATAGTGACGTTTTTTAGCGATCCCGTTAGCGATATTGTTCAGTGTGGCATACCCTTTACCTTCTCCCTTCACAATGACATTTGCCATAATCAGAGAATTCTCACTAAGAGCTTAAACACAATAGGGTCTGAGTAAAGGGTATGTCACACTAAACGACATCGCTAATGAGTCACCATTTATGACGTAGTAGCGATCTCGTTAGCGACTTAGCTGTGTGTGACATGTAGCAGCGATGTGGCCCCTGCTGAGATGTCGTTGATCGCTCATGAACGTTCTGAGCCGTTTTTTGGTCGTTGGTGTCCCGCTGGTGAGCCTGAATCGCTGAGTGTGACACCCTTTATGAACGACTTCACCAACGTTGCAGGTGGGACTAGGTTTTCCCAACGACCGCAGAGGTCGTTATACAGATCGCTGATGAGTTGTGTTTGGAATCTAACTAGTGATCACATAGCGATCGCACCAGCGATCTCGCCAGGTCGTGTCGTTGTCGTGATCGCTGGTGCGATCGCTAAGTGTGGCAGTGCCTTAAGTCTTTTGCTATGAGTATCTAGGTGCCCAATATAAAGTAGCTGTCGAATATTAGGCCTAGTGGCCAATGTATAATTTTCAAGACTTTACATTTTTTTTTTTATATATTGAAAGTAATATGAAAAATAAAAAAAAAGTTTAAAAATATAATGGACAAAACAACCTGATTTAAACAATAGGTAATTTTCTGATGACATAGATTACAGAAATAAAATTATATAACCGAAAGAAAAATTGATAATATAGCAAATAATCTAAAAAAATTATGCAGCAAGCATGTCATCAGAAAATTGCCTATTGTTTAAATCAGGTTGTTTTGTTCATTGTATTTTTTTAAACTTTTTTTTTTATTTGTCATATTACTTTCAATATAAAAAAAAAAATCTAAAGTCTTGAAAATTATACATTATACTTATTCGTTCCTCACACAACCGCCTCCAAGATTTCTCCCGAATATCCCCCATCCTCTGGAATTCCATGCCTCAACATGTACGATTATCCACCACCCTTGGATCCTTCAGACGGAACCTGAAAACCCATCTCTTCAGGAAAGCCTACAGCCTGCAATAACCATTCCGCCTCGCCGCCACCACCCGAGCTTCCGCCTCGCCGCCACCACCAGAGCTGCCGCCACGCCGCCCTAACCCGAGCTGCCGCCTCGCCGCCGCCACCACCCTAGCTGCCGCCTCGCCGCCACCACCCTAGCTGCCACCTCGCCGCCACCACCAGAGCTGCCGCCACGCCGCCACCCCCAGAGCTGCCGACACGCCACCCTAACCCGAGCTGCCGCCTCGCCGCCACCACCCTAGCTGCCGCCTCGCCGCCACCACCCTAGCTGCCGCCTCGCCGCCACCACCCTAGCTGCCACCTCTCCGCCACCACCAGAGCTGCCGCCACCCCGCCACCCCCAGAGCTGCCGCCACCCCCAGAGCTGCCGCCTCGCTGCAACCACCACCAGAGCTGCCGCACCCCTGACCTTCTGTTTCTTCCCCATTATCCCGTAGAATGTAAGTCCACAAGGACAGGGTCCTCTCCCCTCTGTACCAGTTTGTCATTGTAAATTTGTTTACTGTAAACGATATCTATAACTTTGTATGTAACCCTTTCTCATGTACAGACCATGGAATTAATGGCGCTATATAAATAATAAATAATAATAATAATGCAAGCATTAGTAGTAATAGCAGTAGTATTAGATAGTAGTACTAATAGCAGTAGTAGTACTAATAGCAGTGGTAGTAGGTAGTAGTACCAATAGCAATAGTAGTACTAATAGCAGTGGTAGTAGGTAGTAGTACGAATAGCAGTGGTAGTAGGTAGTAGTACTAATAGCAGTGGTAGTAGGTAGTAGTACTAATAGCAGTAGTAATACTAATAGCAGTGGTAGTAACAGTAGCACTAATAGCAATGGTAGTAGGTAGTAGTACTAATAACAGTGGTAGTAGTAGTAGTACTAATAACAGTGGTAGTAGTAGTAGTACTAATAACAGTGGTAGTAGGTAGTAGTGCTAATAGCAGTAGTAGTACTAATAGCAGTGGTAGTAGTAGTACTCATAGCAGTAGTAGTACTAATAGCAGTGGTAGTAGTAGTAGTAATAGCAGTAGTAGTACCAATAGCAGTAGTGGTACCAATAGCAGTAGTAGTAATAGTAGTAACAGCAGTAGTATTAGTAACAGCAGTAGTAGTAATAGCTTTAGTAGTAGTAATAGCAGTAGTAGTAATAGCAGTAGCAGTAATAGCAGTAGTAGTAACAGCAGTAGTAGTAACAGCAGTAGTAGTAGTAATAGCAGTAGGAGTAATAGGAGTAGTAGTAATAGCAGTAGTATCAGTAATAGCAGTAGTAGTAGGTAGTAGTAATAGTAGTAGCAGTAGTAGTATCAGTAATAGCAGTAGTAGTAGCAGCAACAATAATAGCAGTAGTAGATAGTAATAGCAGGCAGTATCAGTAATAGCAGTAGTATTAGTAATAGCATTAGTAGTAGGTAGTAGTAGTAGTAATATCAGTAATAGTAGTAATAATAGCAGTTGTAATAGGTAGTAGGAGTAATAGCATTAGTAGTAGGTAGGAGTAGTAGCAGTAGTAGTAATAATAGCAGCAGTAGCAGTGAGTAGTAGTAGTAGTAATAGCAGTAGTAGATAGTAATAGCAGTAGTAGTAGTAATAGCAATAGTAGTAGGTGCTATTAGTAGTAGCAGCAGTATTAGTAATAGCACTAGTAGTAGGTAGTAGTAATATGATTAGTAGTAGTAGTAGTAATAGCAGCAATAGTAGGTAGTAGTAGTAATAGCAGTAGTAGTAGTAGATAGCAGGGTGGATAAAAATCAATGATTTTTTTAAAAAAATTTAAAAAAAAAATCGGATTTTTTTGATTTAAATCGGATTTTTTTGATTTAAATCGGATTTTTTTCAATAAACTGCTTTTTGAGGAAAATATTTAACCATCCAAAGGTTCTTCCATCATGAGATATACGGATTTTTGTGTTACTCACCGTAAAATCCTTTTCTCCGAGACGCTCATTGGGGGACACAGGACTGTGGGTGTATGCTACTGCCACTAGGAGGCTGACACTAAGTAAACATAAAAAAAAAGGTTAGCTCCTCCTCCGCCATATACACCTCAGCACTGGCCACAGGCAAATCCAGTTTAGTGCAAAAAGCAGTAGGAGGCTAAAATAAATCAGAGTTAACACAGATACAGCATATCCAGAAGAAAAAACTGCTGATACAGATTAATCAGAGAATAGAGTTAACTCAAAACAAAGCCATCCGGCTATTAGGGAGGGAGCTGTGTCCCCCAATGAGCGTCTCGGAGAAAAGGATTTTACGGTGAGTAACACAAAAATCCGTATTTCTCCTTCGTCTCATTGGGGGACACAGGACTGTGGGACGTCCCAAAGCAGTCCCTTGGGTGGGAAACCGACTCCACAGTGTAGTTTATAATCAAGCATTGCTTATAGGTGCGCAACCGCGCCCTGAAGAATCCTTCTACCCAGACTGGCATCCGCAGAAGCCTGGGTATGGACATTATAATGCTTGGAAAAGGTATGCAGACTGGACCAGGTTGCTGCCTTACAAACCTGTTCCACCGAAGCCTGATGCCGAAGGGCCCAGGAGGCACCCACCGCTCTGGTGGAGTGAGCCTTGATCCCTGCGGGAACCACCGCGCCTCTGATGCGGTAAGCCTCCTGAATGGCTAACCGAATCCACCTAGCCAAGGCTGATCTAGAGGCAGCGAGTCCCTTCCTGCGACCTTCAGGGAGGACAAACAGCGTGTCCGTCTGTCGAAAAGACGCCGTCCGCGATACATATCTCCTGAGTGCTCTCACCAGATCCAGCGTATGGAGAGCCTTCTCCACTCGGTGCGTCGGAGCTGGGCAAAATGAGGGCAAAACAATGTCCTCATTAATATGAAAAGAGGACAAGACTTTAGGCAAAAAAGGTGGTGTTGGTCTGAGCACCACCTTATCCTGATGGAAAAGCAAGTACGGAGCTCGACAAGACAGTGTGGCAAGCTCCGAAACCCGCCTTATGGAAGTTATGGCTACCAAAACACCACCTTCCAGGAAAGAAATGACAGAGAAACCTCCTGCAAAGGTTCAAAAGGAGACTCCTGCAGGACTCCCAGGACTAGATTGAGATCCCAAACATCTAAGGGAGCCTTGTAGGGGGGAACTATATGGACAACCCCCTGAATAAAGGTCCTAACCTGAAAATTAGACGCGATCCTTCGCTGAAAAAGCACTGATAAGGCTGATATCTGGCGTCTAAGCGTACTTGGTGCTAGACCTGAATCTAGGCCTGCCTGGAGAAATGACAGAATGTTTGGAATTGAAAACCGAAGCGGGGAACAACCATGTTCCCTGCACCAAGCAAAAAAGACCTTCCAAGTCCCGTGGTAGATGCGAGCCGAGACAGGCTTTCGGGCGCTAGCCATCGTCGCGGCGACTTTTTTAGAGAATCCAGCCCTGGTCAGGATCCAAGATTCAACGGCCAAGCCGTCAAACACAGGACCGCTGAGTTCTGGTGGTAAACTGGGCCTTGAGAGAGAAGGTCCGCGCGCTCTGGCAGTCGCCAGGGTGCGTCGGCGAGCAATTGTACCAGCTCCGCGTACCATGAGCGACGTGGCCAATCTGGAGCGATTAATATCGCTGGGACCCCTTCTAACCTGATCTTTCTGATCACCCTTGGGAGCAGAGCTATTGGTGGAAACAAGTATGGAAGATGAAACTGATTCCATGGTAGAACCAGGGCATCCACTGCAATTGCCTGCGGATCCCGGTACCGGGAAACAAAGTTGGGCACCTTGGCATTTATCTTGGAAGCCATCAGGTCCACATCTGGGGTTCCCCAGCGTCGGCATATCTGCTGAAAAATCTCGGGATGTAGAGACCATTCCCCTGACGCTATGCCGTGACGGCTGAGAAAATCTGCTGCCCAGTTTTCCTCGCCCGGTATGTGGACTGCTGAAATCACAGAGTGATTTACCTCTGCCCAGGTCAGAATCTGTTTTACCTCGTGCATGGCCGCCCTGCTGCGGGTACCTCCCTGATGGTTTATGTATGCCACCGCCGTGGCATTGTCCGATTGTATTCGGACTGGGCGGCCCGCCAGATGCTGGTGAAAATGCCTCAAAGCCAGCCGAACCGCTCGGATCTCTAAAATATTGATCGGGAGGGTCGATTCTTGCTGAGACCAAATTCCCTGAGCTGTGTGGTGACGAAACACTGCTCCCCATCCGAGAAGGCTGGCGTCCGTTGTGACTACCAACCAAAAATTTGGAGGAAACAAACGACCCTGTCGAAGAGTGGTGTCCCTCGTCCACCACGTAAGAGTCTGTCTGACCTGCAGGGACAGACGACACCGCAGATTTAGGGAGTAAGGGCTCCCGTCCCATACTGCCAAGAGTGCATGTTGAAGGGGGCGAAGATGAAACTGGGCAAACGGAATAGCCTCGATTGCCGCCACCATCCTTCCTAGGACCCTCATGCAAAACCGGATGGTGTGAGGAATTGGTTGGCGAAGGATCCGTACCTCTTGGCGGAGAACTAAGGCCTTGTCCTGAGGAAGAATTATCAACCCCTGAGCGGTGTCGAAATTCATCCCTAAAAAGGTGATCTTCCGAGATGGCACGGGAGATGACTTCTTCATATTCACCAGCCACCCCAAACGAGCAAGGGTGTCTAACGTAATGTTGACACTTTCCTCGCAGGTCTGAAAAGACGGACCCTTGATGAGGAGGTCGTCTAAGTAAGGCAGAATGACTATCCCCCTGGAGTGCAGAATGGACACAACAGCAGCCATGACCTTTGTGAACACCCTGGGGGCTGTGGCTAGCCCGAATGGCAGGGCTGCGAACTGAAAATGAAGTTTGTCGATGGCAAACCGAAGAAACCTTTGATGAGGGGGAAATATGGGGATGTGAAGATAGGCATCCTGGATGTCTATTGATGCTAGAAATTCCCCTTTTTCCATGGCTGCAATGACCGAACGGAGAGATTCCATTCGGAAATGCCGAATTTTGACAAACCGGTTCAATCGCTTTAGATCTAGAATGGGCCTTACGGTACCATCCTTCTTGGGTACAATGAACAGGTTGGAATAAAATCCCTGACCTCTTTCGGCCTCCGGTACAGGTACGACAACCCCGCTGTGCCGAAGAGACTCGACCGCCTTGAATAAGGCACGAACCCGAGACTCCTCCTTGGAAAGGCGCGAGGGAAAAAAGCGATTTGGGGGAAGGCTGGTAAATTCTATTTTGTACCCCGTGGAGACTAACTCCCTGACCCACTCGTCGTGAGTCACTGATAGCCAAATGGGGCGAAACCAGAGTAAGCGGCCGCCTACCCTGGAAAAATTGACCGGATTCTGCCTCCAGTCATTTGTCCGAATATCTTTGGGGTTTGGACCCTCTGGATCTTGGCTGATAAGATCTCCCTCTTCCCAGAGGGTTGGTCCTGTAGGTGACCTGGCGATCTCTGGCCTGATTAGGCCGACCTGAGCCGCTGGAGGTGGCTGGCATGGCCCAGCCTGGGTTACGAAAGGCCCTAAAACGAGGCTGAGGTTGTCGACGAAAAGGTTGTCTAACCCTTTGCTGAGGAAGGAAATTGCTCTTCCCTCCCGTTGCATCAGATATGAGCTGATCCAGTCTCTCGCCAAATAACCGACCACTCTGATATGGTAAAGATGTAAGCGACTTCTTTGAGGTTGAATCTGCTCGCCAGGTTCTTAGCCACAAGGATCTTCTAATGGCAATTGCATTAGCAGCGGCTAATGCTGAGCAATTTGCCGCATCCATGGATGCATTAATTAAGAAGTCTCCAGCAAGAGCTATTTGATTAGAAATCTGGGTTACCTCAGACGGCACCTCTATGCCGTGAAGAGCTTTATTTAGAGACTCCGACCAGGATATTATGGCCTTGGCAACCCAAGTCGCTGCAAAAGAAGGAGAGAGAGCAGAACCTGATGCCTCAAATACCAAACGGGCCAAACTCTCAATTAGACGATCCGTTGGCTCCTTAATAGAGGAACCGCTGGGAATGGAGAGGAGCGTTTTAGATGTCAAAAAAACGCGAAAAAGGAGGATCAACCGAAGGAGATTCTGTCCACTTCTTAAGGAGCTCAGGAGCAAAAGGATATCTAGTATTGAGAGCCTTTTGTCCAGCAAAGCGCTTGTCCGGTTTCTCCGGTGGCGCTGTACTAATTCCTCAAACTCAGGATGAGCACCAAAAACCTTATGGGCTTGCCTGGCTCGTTTAAAGGACACCTTGTGACCAGAGGTCAAGGTGGACTCATCGTCTATCCCCAGAGTTTGATTGATAGCTTCGATCAAACTGTCAATTGTCTCTTGACTATACTGTGCCTCTAGATTAAGTGATTCTTCCAAATCGGAATCCGAATATTGATCACTTGCCAAGGGAGAGGGAGAGCGGGAGACGGAACTAAAAGATGCCGAGGCTCCAGACGGCATGGGCGACACAGTGTGGGTTCGTTTCCCCTGTGTCTGCCTGGTGAGAGCGCGGCCCCTGCAGGCCTGAGGTTCCTGAGATGTAGCCAAGACAGGTGAACCACTGTCCCTGCTCCTATCGGGAGCTTGAAGGGACTCGACCGCTCTGGTTAATGACGCCACAGATTGAGCCAGGGAAAGGGCCCACTCAGGGGGGCTTGACGCACTAGGCTCGGCTATAGGAGAGGGTTCCTGAGCCCGTTCAGAGTCACAGGCTTCGCAGACCCGAGAAGTCTGGGCGTGCGGAAAAGGGGACCTACAAGCAATGCATGCGGTATAAAGTATCGTATGAGTCTTGGTTCTTTTGGACATTCTGAATCCGTCACAGTACACAATAAACTGGATGTGTCAGTCAGCGGAAGGGGCGCAAAAGTGCGCAACAATTAGGCTGGAGGTAGTAGCACCTACCCCAGTCCAGTATCCCCAGCGTCCTTTCGTGTACAACGAGCAGAAAAAACAGGACATCCGAGCTCCAATCTTTCAAAAAAGAGCGCTCCTCTGTCAGAGAGGAAGTGCTCATGTAGCCGAGCCTCAGGAGGGAGGGCAAGAGGCGCGGCCTAGACGTCAGGGCTTCCGTCCCACCAACTTCCGGCCGCGGCCTATCTCCGGCAAAAGCCGGGGACTAAATTTGAAGCCGCGGCCTAGCGTCCGCCGAAGCCGCGGTCTAAATTTCCGGCGGAGGCGGCCCCAAGTCAGAGGGCGGGTCCGCCGGAAGGAGACGCCGCCGGGGGCGGAGCCCACCCCCGCGACCCCTCTAGCTGACGCTGGCATTACATTCCGGCCAGCGGCCCAGTCCCCGGGAAAAGCCGGGGACTAGATTTGAAGCCGCGGCCTAGCGCCATCCGAAGCCGCGGCCTAAATTTTCCGGCGGCGGCCACCCCAAAGTCGGAGAGCGGCCCCGCCGGAAGGAGACGCCGCCGGGAGCGGTCCCCATACTCACGACCGCGGCCCCCCCTCCGGCCGACGCCGGACCATATTCCAGCCCGCGGCCTAGTCCCAGGGTAAAGCCGGGGACTAAATTTTTACCCGGAGCGCTGCTGTCCTTTGGCGGCGGCCGTCCTGGATCTTGAAGGTGAGATTCTTCTTCCTCGTCTTCACATGCAGCGCATTAAAGGGGGACTCTCCGTAAAAAGGAAAAGGACGGTGCAGGAACCCTAACTCCATCACCCCTTCAGGGGATGAGGAGAGGGACCGTCCGCCACCTTGCAGCACCGCAGTCTAGCATTGGTGGTGCAGTGGGGGCCGCACGGACTAACTCCTGCCTCTGTACAGCCTAGGGCTTCAATACCTTAGGGTGGTCAGGGCTGAGTCCGGCATTTATGTCCCACGTTGCGGGAGAGGATACGTTGGAGGCTTTACCCCACGTGCTCGCCCGTTGATGGTTTGGGGAGATCGGACCCTTTCAATAGGATCCGTCGCCCCTATCTCATCTTCGTGGGAAAAAAAAAAAAAATGGTCTGGAAAAAGAACCAGACGTGTGCCTCCATCAGACACTAAGCAATAACTGGATTTGCCTGTGGCCAGTGCTGAGGTGTATACGGCGGAGGAGGAGCTAACCTTTTTTTTATGTTTACTTAGTGTCAGCCTCCTAGTGGCAGTAGCATACATCCACAGTCCTGTGTCCCCCAATGAGACGAAGGAGAAAAAGCTGAGTTGTTTAACTCAGTAGAATAAAGGCTGTATATGTGTAACATTCACAATGCCATGCTCTTCCAGAGGTTTCTGTAGGATTAGTGGGCAGTTTCTTTCCTATATTATCACAGACGCTCGCTTTACTTACGCAGTTCTCAAAACTGAATTTGACTCCGCAGAGGTCCCAGCCTCTTCTTCACGGCAAAAATGTTACAACATGAACAGAGTTGAGAAAAAGACCTTAATCCTATTGTTCTACAAACCTATATGAATACAGAATCAACCCCTTCAGTGCCAAGTCCAAGAAGTTAGACAATATGTTTCTGATTGTTTGGAGTGGAATAGATCTTAACAACACAAGAAGAACATGAATCTAAGTGTGTCCAAATATGAATGATTAACCCATTAAACAGGGGAGAAAAAAGTAATATAAAAAGTGATTCTAAAAATCTTCATCTACTTGCAAGTTAAAGTAGCAAGAACTACTGCCGGTGATCGAGAAATAAAATCTGAAAAATAATTTTAAAATGTTTGGTATTTCCACTTTTAAACACTAGGCAGAGCAGCTGCTGAAATATAAACTGCTAGCTCGTATTGCGACAGTAGTAAATGCAGGCGGGGTCTGATCACGAGTGACTTCTCTCCTCCGTTACTAGGTGTTTGTAATAACAGAGGATGTAGTTTAGGCTCACAGAGCGGAGCCATTTTGTTGGGGACTGCCAGTGATACTGACAAGTAGGCTGTCACTGAGGACGACCGGCAGCATCTATTCTGTTAGTTCATGCTGCTCGCTGTATTATAAACTGAGCACAGATAAGTGGAGAGTATCACACACTGGGATTATTCACAGCACATGACACACTGCATGTATCTAGATACAGGGCTGAGTGTAGTGTATCGCATTATGGGATTAGATACACCGGTCTGGGGCATATCGCGCATGATGAAATTAGATACACCGGTCTGGGGCGTATCGCACATGATGAAATTAGATATACCGGTCTGGTAGAAACTTTGATTTAAATCACTGATTTAAATCAAGCCTTACTGACTAGTGATTTAAATCGTGATTTAAATCGTGATTTAAATCAGTTTGATTTAAATCAAATCCACCCTGGTAGATAGTAGTAGTAGAGCATGTTCTGCACTTACATTTCTCTTGTCCTTTGGCGTTGATGCATTCCTTGATGGAGTCTGTGATCCCTAAGCTTGCAGCGGTGGGGAGAGGCCCCAGCAGAGTCTCTATAGGAATAGGCTGGATGGTAGGCTCACAACCATGCAATTTGGCCTTCTCAGACAGGTCATTGTAAAAATCTTTGTTTAAGTGATTTGCAGCCGCTTCTAGCTCCTCGTCTTCCCGGTCATCCTCTAATATACTGGAGGAGTCATCTGCATCTATGGAGAAGAGGTCAGCATCATAGGGGAGAATAACATTTTGTTGGATTATCCATTTTTTACAGCTGGAGATTTAATTCCTTTTCTTCTTTTTTTACATACAAGTCACCAACGTGACATTGAGATATCAGACATCACAATGTAGGTACTCCGGTTGGGAAATCTAGCAGCACTGGGGTTAGAATAGCATTAAAGGGCTTGATATTAGTATAGCTGGACAATATCCGGGTGGTAGGGGCTGACTGCCCGGCACACCTCGTTAAGCTGTTATCACATCTCGCAGTGGCCAGATCCACACAGTGTATGGAGAGGAGTACCATTGCTCCCATCCGGAGGTAGTAACAGCCGATGGTGGTGTGTATGTCTGTCAGCCTGGCCATCACTCCGATATTGATGAGCTATACTAAGGATAAGGTCATCAATATCATTTTTTTATGAAAACTTTTTTAACCGTTAAGTTTTCTAAACTACTAAATTTTGTCCTGCATTATTTTTATTAATCTTCAGATTTTTGCTCATTTACTCCATCTCACCATCTTTGCTGAAAGAGGCGTAAATTCCTTTTGGCTTCGGCCGGTTACTCTCCAGCTCATTCTCTATTTCGTCTTGATACGATGTGATTTCTCCTGTTACAGAAATGAGATTGAACACATGAACTACATTT
Source organism: Oophaga sylvatica (assembly GCA_033576555.1). NCBI lineage: Eukaryota > Metazoa > Chordata > Amphibia > Anura > Dendrobatidae > Oophaga > Oophaga sylvatica. Next base: position 415,197,861 of record JARQOD010000001.1, read on the forward strand.
ACTGAATGATTAAAGTCTTGTTGTAGGAGTAGCGTCTTTCCTGTATGGCATATCCTCACTCAGTAAGGCTACATTCACACATGCACGTGACAAGTGCCAGTGTTTTCTGGCTCAGACACAGATGACACACAGACGATAGACGTTGTATTTCAGAGATCCATCCAAGTTTCATCCGGGTTTTAATTAATCCATTGTTAAGATTCAACGGACATAAAATAATGCTCAGACAGTCTACCTGTTCTAGAGGAATAAAAGGAAGCAACTAGAACGCAAATAGGATCGCACTTGAGAGAAAAAAAATTGTTCTGTTTTTCTCGGATGTTAACGGATGTGTGAATGCAGTCTAACGCCCAAAGACGTGAACAGAGACTTGCTTGCAGACACGCACAGCCTCCGCTCTGCCATTTGCTGCACTATCCTGGCCAGGGGAACGTCCAGGTATCGATAGAAAGCATTTACAAACATACCAAAAAAAAATGTAAGCCTAGTAAAAGATGGCTGTCATCTTCCAATCACAGCGCCATCGCCCCTGTCCACAGGTTGTGTGTAGTATTGCCATAGTTGAGCTAGAATACCAGACAGGTGGGCCGCCATTTCTGAAGTCACTTTTTTTTTCGAAATAAATGTGAGTCTTTCAGCATAAAATGACTGTTTGAACTAAGCATACGCATTCAGGTGCCCCCTTGGTCTAGCCGAACACGTCAGTGCACCTTCTCACCTATTTGTGTTCTTTTTTTTATCTCAGTCATCCTCTGGCTTCTGTAAAAGCTGAAGTTGTCAATCACTGAAGAACTGGGAGGGTATATATTGAAAACAAATAGGTGGGAAGGTGCGCGGTACTGTTCCGTCACACTAAGGGGGCACTGTAGCGTTCTGTCACACCAAGGTTGCACTGCACAGTTCCGTCACACCAAGGGGGCACTGCACCGTTCCGTCACACCAAGAGGGCATTGCACCGTTCCGTCACACCAAGGGGGTACTGCACCATTCCGTCACACCAAGTGGGCACTGTACAGTTCCGTCACATCAAGGGGGCACTGTAGCGTTCTGTCACAACAAGGGGCCACTGCACCGTTCCGTCACACCAAGGGGCCACTGCACCGTTCCGTCACACCAAGGGGCCACTGCACCGTTCCGTCACACCAAGGGGCCACTGCACCGTTCCGTCACACCAAGGGGCCACTGCACCGTTCCGTCACACCAAGGGGGCACTGCAGCGTTCCGTCACACCAAGTGGGCACTGAGCATATGTGCTTGGTTTGAAAAGTTATTTTGTATTAACAGATTTCCTTTAATGTTTTATCCCTTTTAATGAACGTTACCTTCCACATCGTCCAGTTTCTTTGCAAATTCTTGCTCCAGCTGAAATGACAAATATTAAATAGCATTGTGATGCACTACTATTGCTTAATTTTATGCATGGGAGATATATTCAATGTTAGGCCTGAATGTTACATGAACAGAGGCTTAGCTTCTTTTTTATCTTTTAAATGCACTGTTATTCACAGTTTCCTCCAGAGCTACCTATGTGGGAACCCAGCCTGAAAACTTCAACCCCCTTCATCTCACTGGTCTCTGAACTTTGGCCTGTAAAGGGTATGCCACACTAAACAATATCGCTAACGGGATCGCTAAAAAACGTCACTATTTAGCGATCCCGTTAGCGATATTGTTCAGTGCGGCAGCTTCCAGCGACGAGCTTCCTGCTGTGATCTCGCTCGTCGCTGGAATCGCTCCGGACCCTATTTCATCGCTGGCGCTCCCGCTGGGTAAGTATCTAATCGCTGTGTGGCACCTTTTCTTAGCGATTTAGCGGTACTTTTGTACCGCTAAAGTCGTTAAGAAGATCGCTAACGGCGATAGCGTCGTTAACTATATCGCTAAATGCGGCAGCATTTAGCGATATAGAAACAATCCCGCTAGCGATCTCATTAGTATGCAACGCTAACGAGATCGCTAGCGGGATTGTTTAGTGTGGCAGTACCTTAAGTCTTTGCAGACTTTGATCTTGCATATGGAATTAGGAAAATCTAATTATTCAGCATAAAGCTGCGCTGATCTGGTTATGAAGGAGAATTAGCTGTAATCAGGTTGGGGAACGGTTAATGATGGCGATAAGGATAAAAGGCTTTACCTGCTGTAGCCGGATCTTCCTCTGACCTGCAACGAAGGATGGAGGATCACATTCCTTTTCCAAATCTATCTTCATGAATTCATCTATCGTTAATTGACTCGTTGGGGTGTCTTCAAATTCTGTTAACCTGCAAAAAGATGGCCATCACATAAAATACGCAAGACATGTGGAAAGAATATGATAATTATGGCCATATAGCGTTGTGGTCCACATTATTGGCACACCTGAATATTACGTAACAATGTAAGGCTCTACAAGTGCACCACCAGGAATCTAAAGACAAACTAGTGAAGGAAAGGTATAGAAAAAGAGCAACTGAACATTGCCAAAAGTTACAGACAACCCACAATCTTTCCGAGAAAACGTTACATGGACAGATGAAACCTTTGTCAGAGTTCTTTCGCGTTGCAAACTTGCATTATGCTCAAAGATGAGAAATGAAGCTTATAAAGAAAAGTGGCCACAACCTATTGGTGTAGGATCCATAATGTTTTGGGGTTGCTTTCCTGACGCTGGGTATGGAGGTCTTGAATATGTTAGCGAAACAATAAAATCAGATGAAAGCATTTTAAAGGCAAAATGTGTTCTCAAAAGCTACGTTTACAGCACGATTATTGGGAACGAGCGTTTCTAGGAAATCCTCATTCATGATAATTGTGCAGTCTAAATAGGATGACGATCAACCATTCGTAGGGTGAATTGATCTTTTGGGCAACATGTCACCCTGAGTACAAGAATCATGAAAGCTTATGTGCGCTGAACCACAGAGGCGCGGTCTGCTTGTGTAAACTATTAAATAACCGCGGGTCAGCAGACCACTAGCTGTTCAGCGGCCCTTTAGCGCCACTGTTGGGCCAGTGTAAACAGACTTTCAGAAAACTAGATTTCAGTCACACAATATGGGTCCTACAGCAAGACAAAGTTGCCAAACACACATCCAAAAGTACTCAAGAATATCCAATAGTGGAAACAAATGACTGCTTTACACCGGCATGCAATGAGTCCTGATGTAAATCCAAACAAAATTTGCCAACGTGATAAAAAAGCCTGCAAGTATCCAAGATCTTGAGAATTGCAGTGGAAGACACTACCAGCAGACCGGTGCAAGAAGCTCACAGACGGCTGCAAAAAAGAAGTGCAGAGGCCGTCATTGTTACCAAAGGTTGTGCAATCAAGAATTAGAGATGAGCACCTTTAATCCTGTCCATCTTCTTTGATAGGTCAACTTTTTGTTTAATGTATTTGGACTTTCTATTAATTATTCTAATCATATACAACTGAAAATAGTAGAAGTAAATAGTACATGTAAATACCATAGGGTACTTTAACACTATTTTGAAAAAAAAAAAAAAAAGAGTAAAAGCCATCCCACCGTGACAAGGTGTACCCATTGGGATGGTCCTATCATGTCTTCAGTGTGAACATGCTCTTACACATATACTAAGGCTAGGTTCACATTAGCGTTTCTGTGCGCAGCGTATCATCTGCATGAGCAAATGCATGCAAACGCATGTTTACGCATTTTTTATCCGCATCATCTTACGCATGACGCAAAAAAACTGCTGCATGTGTATGCATTTTTGCATGCGTTTGCGTTGTTTATGCGCATGTGTTCGATATTTCCAGGTGCTGTAATCCAGGGTTCGACAAACCCGGGCGCCAGGTCGCCAGTGGCGCCTAGAAAATCATGCCTGGCGCCCGGGTTTCTCGGGGCCCTGAGCAGGCGGGGGAGCCCACTCGCTGTCGGGCACCCCGGCGCCCGTTACCGAAAGAGAGCGGTGTTAGCGCCGCCACCCGCCCCCACCCCCGCCTGCTCAGGGCCCCGGCAGCAGCTGGCACAATACTTACCTCTCCCGTGCCTTCGCTGCCGCAGCTCCGGGCTCCAGGGGGCGCCGGCGCTTCCTTTCACAGCAGCGCCGCTGAATGACGTCATCATTCAGCGGCCGACTGTGGCAGAGAGTGCGGACGCCGGCGTACCGGTGAGATGTGATGTGTGTGTGTGTCTGTGTGCATCAGGGTGTGTGTGTATGTGAGAGAGTGCTTGTGTGCTGCATGTGTGATGGTGGTGGGGGGAGGGCAGTGATGATGGGGAGGCATTGATGACAATGGGGAGGCATTGATGACAATGGGGAGGCACTGATGACAATGGGGAGGCACTGATGACAATGGGGAGGCATTGATGACAATGGGGAGGCATTGATGACAATGGGGAGGCATTGATGACAATGGGGAGGCATTGATGACAATGGGGAGGCATTGGTGACAATGGGGAGGCATTGGTGACAATGGGGAGGCATTGTGACAATGGGGAGGCATTGGTGACAATGGGGAGGCATTGATGACAATGGGGAGGCATTGATGACAATGGGGAGGCATTGATGATAATGGGGAGGCATTGATGATAATGGGGAGGCATTGATGACAATGGGGAGGCATTGGTGACAATGGGGAGGCATTGGTGACAATGGGGAGGCATTGATGACAATGGGGAGGCATTGTGACAATGGGGAGGCATTGGTGACAATGGGGAGGCATTGATGATGATGGGGAAATTAAGCTTTGAAGCCACGTGCAATGTAGCCTAGAAGGGCACAAAAGGCGTGTTAATGCAGTGCTAGGTATCATTTTTATTAGTGTACTATTACCTATAACGCCACGCTATTAGTTTCAGTAGTAAAATCATCCTGACAGGTTCCCTACATACATGTGTGAAGAGTGGGGCCATGCAGTTCCTATTAAACAGAACTGAGACTTTCCGCGTTCTCAGAAAATTGCAAACAAACCATCCAGGTTCCAAGATGAAAAAAAAAAAAAAGGCTGAATCAGATGTATATTTTTGTCGCTTTCCTAGCCCTGACAAACTCAATTTAACGCCAGTCATTGAAGAAAACTTCTCCCTTTCATATCGGTAAACACAGCGGATGAAAGCGACACGGGATCGTTCCAAAACTGACAATCAGGCTTTGTGGAATGGCACAGTAAATACAGTAATATCTTCATCGCCGTCTTCTGCTTTCCTTGCATAAAAGATTCAGTTCCATCGTTTACTTTCTGTCAAAGGAAATCAGGCTGTCACTTCGGATGATGGGGGTGTGAATGATCGGTATGAACATTTAAACCAGCAATAAACATCACCCTATAGGCACAGATCCCGCTACGATTCCATAGTCAAACAGGTTGATTCCAATGAGTATATGCCCTCATTTTCTGCTCAGATTTCTCCTCCAATTCGTCTTCTATTAAGAACGGCTGGCTGCCTTAATCACTGCATATAGCATTTAGACACCACAGGACATAAAGCCGAGCTGGATGGTGGAGCACTCACACAACCCCCAGAGATCAGGTGACACCACAAGTGCATTTAGGCAGCGGTCCACGTCTGCCGTCATTTCATACGCACCTCTGCAGGGAGCCGGCTGATGGAAAGCATCCAAGTTGTTACATTTCACTTTTAATCTTTCGTTTTAGAAGGATTCAAAGGCTTTAAAAATGCTGCCTTTTTGCCACACAGCATGGGAACGCACATGAAAAAAAAAAGAAAAAGCAGAGCCACCTGCAGAGGACACCCCACCGAAGGAGGCATCAAGGAAGCCTCATCTGCTACGTTCAAGCCTTCTGTCACAGACACATGAAACACTTTGATGATTAGGATGGCTGAGGCTTTGATACACTGCCTGTATTATTAATGGGTATTAATTATAATTAAAATTGGGTATCGACCCAAATTCCAAAGAGCTTGTAAATGTATGACTGATATGGGTCACACTACTGATACCCCCAATGATCATCAGAGTAGCAGTCCAGACCAAAATGAATGACAGACAAAGCAATTTTCCAATGGACTTTCTTGCATTCCTGATATTTCAAGACCTCTGCTTGCTGTCAACAGGTATTTGAAAATCACACACATTGAATAATACCGATTTCTTTGTGACATTGGCTACTGTTAAAGAGAAAACAGTCAGTTCTTGAAGTTGATGTGTTGGAAGCAGGAAAGACTGTCGAGAGGAAGGAGGTGAGCGACTTTAGACATCACTATTTGATTCTTGTCGGATTACTGGGTTAGTGCATCTCCAAGAGGCCAGGTCTTGTGCTTTGTTCCCGGTATGCAATGGCTAATACCAACCAAGACGAGTCCAAGGAACGATAGCCAGTGAACCGGTGGTAGGATCTTGGGCACCCAGAGCTTATTGATTGGCATGGGATGGCACAGTCTAGCCCACCTGGCCCCGATCCCTCAGAAGAACTACTGTAGAACAATTTACTGACAATGTTAATGCAGTGATAGAAAAGTGTCAGGACACAGAACATCACAGCATAATGTGTATCCTTAGGGTAGATTGCCCATGCTGATGAGTGTCCACCACCGAAAGCACCTAAAATTGGTATGCAAGCATCAGAACTTGACAAGGCGCAATGAAAAAAGGTGCCTGGTCTAATTCATTGGATGTCCCAACTTACAGGATTTGTCCCAACCCCTCGCCATGTCATCTGTCTTTACCAACATGTGACAGAATGGCTGGTTGTAGTAGCCACCGCTGTAACAAGTCCATTCATCACATTTCTTCCCTCCTAAATATTCACCCATCACCCTCAGTGAGTGATATTATTTATTTGCCAAGTAAAGTTACAGAGAAGGGTTACTTAGCCACAGAGTGGATATACTGAGGAGCAGTGGGTAGAAAAGTCAACAATGCTCTGCTGACTCCATAACTAAACTTCTTCTAGCAATGACAGCACAAACACTGCGCCCCCGCCGGGAGCTTCATGGCAGAGCAGCTGTCTGCAGTCGTACATCACCAAGCACAATCCGATATGCAGGATGAAGTGGTGAAAAGCCACCGCCAATGGCCTGTTTTCGGTACCACCATGACTGTGCCCCAGTGACAAAACAAGGTCCATAAAAGTTCAGTTGGATGAGTCTGGCATGGTAAAACTTCACTGGCTGCATAGTGCCCTGACCTCAACCTCATCCGACACCTGTGGGAAGAACGGAAATGCAGATTGCCCAGCTCCTCTTGTCCAATATCAGTGTATGACCTCACTAACACTTTTCTAGAAGAATAAGCAAAAGTTCCATAGAAAGTAAAGTTTTTTATCCAAATATTGCATATCAGGATATAGTGATTGTTAACAGCCTGAAACGCAGCAGCACAATATCAGAACTTATCCATTTGATGAAGGACTTTCAGTATTAAAACAATTCTTCTATACTTTCGAGCTGAATTGTAAGCCAAAGTAAAGAGGAAATATCACATCTTGTAAAAACTGCTATATTTTTTTATAAAGTTGAGAGATCTTTCTCATTATCACATCTGACATTTCCATTGGACACTTCTGACTTCACATTTAATTGCAATATAAAAATGACTTTTGCCTCTAGCGTTAAAACTTTCACTCCATTTACATCCAACAGAAAACAGTGAAGTACTGGTAATAGCAATGTAATCACACAAACGGTGATCTCCAAAATGCAATAACACTGGCATAAATTCCCCTTCCAAAATGTCAGAATAACTTTGCTTTTCTGAGAACAGAAGCATTTTTGTGGCATTTGTGCTGCTGCTTCTGAAGACCACTCAGGCCGCTGCTACACTGTGACAATTATGTGACATCCTAGGCAAAGCACAACTAGTGGGCAGAATAAACATCTCTGTACGCCCCTTCCTGTGCCCGCTGGTAGGCCAGAATGCGCTAATAGTTTTAAATGGGTTGTTTAGTTTTCTGGAAACAATTAGGAGTTTGCTAATTTGTTGTTTTTTTAAATTGGGAGGGAAGAAGTTGTGAGTAACATTGGATGATTCATCAATTATTGTCTGGCATTTCATGGCCTCAGTATAGGGAAACAATGTTGCCATATAAAAAAAAAAAAAAAAAAAAAAAAACTTCTCAGAGTCCTCGTCTTATACCTTGTGTTTTGTTATTTTTGTCGATACTTAACAATGGCCATACCTCTCACTCTATCTGTCCGTCCATGTATTGTTCTTACCATCTGTCCATTTATAAATCTAATCCATCTACTTCTATCCACCATCCTTTCATCCTCACACCCTTCTATCCCTCCATCCATCTCACCATCCACCCCTCTGTCCGTCTCACCATCCACCAATCTGTCCGTCTCGCCATCCACCCCTTCGTCCGTCTCGCCATCCACCCCTTCGTCTGTCTCGCCATCCACTTCTCCATCCATCTCGCCATCCACCCTTCCCCCTCAGTCTCGTCATGCAACCCTCCACCCACCCATGCATAGATAGACGATTTGATGGATGGGTAGATGAATAGATGGGTAATCCATCCATCTACACATCGTCTATCTATGCATTCATCCACCAAGCCACCTGTCGAAGCTCTTGTCTAAATTCCCTTCCATCCATCTATCTACCAATTAATCCACTTGTCCATCTAGCCATCCACCCATCAATTTACTTGTGTACTCACTCATCCACCCATTTATAGGTTCACCTACCTATCCATCCATTTATCTATACATCCATCCTATCAAACCACCCATCTATCTACTGTCATCTGTCTATCCACCCACTTACCTACCCACCCACTTATCTACCCACCCAGTTATCTACCCATCCATTCACCTGTATGTCTACCTGCCCATCCACCAATCTATCTTGACATTCGCCAATCTACCCATATACCGTTCTATCCACCCAACCACGCAATCCCATCCACCCACACATATACCCATCCATCTCCTGTCACCGTTCCAGTCCATCCACCTTTCATCCTTCCATGCTTTAGTGACATCTGCTTCCACTATGAAACAACATCGAGATGTTCTCCTATTCTTTGTACTTGAATACTTTCGTGCATATTATGTATTGAACAAAATATAAAAATATAGTTATACAAAGTGTGGCATCATTATAGAGAAATACGTTTTCTAATTTTTTTACAATAAATAGTGGTGAAAGACACAGGGCCTTTTCTTCTCAGTCTATACGTTCAATTAGATGTACCTAAAGTTACCATGATTTCTATGTTTCATGCTCACCTTTTTCTCAGGGTGGATTCGCAAACTTTTACAACTCTGATGACCTCTTTAATAGTTCGCCGAAAATCGTGCATTCTGGATGCGACCAGGAGAGCTGCAAAAGGAGAAGGCAAAGTCTGCAAAACAGGTGAATAAACAACACAAAGTGGTCTCGGCCGGGACAGGAATGTCACTGCATCACCAGCCAACACTCACAACAGCTGATTGGTATTCTAGGCAGCAAGAAGTGCACACATTCGTCTCAACCCCCTGTTTACAAACTCCTGCTATTAGCTGGTGAGTCCTGGTAATTGCTGTAAACCTTTCATTTGCTTCAATGGACTGAAGCTTACAGCGGTGAAAAACGCTCAGGAAATGCTGAGCGGCCAATATCATTTTGTGCGCTGATACGCCGTGGTTTTACTGGGGTGATTTTAAGATGATATATAAAGTGTGGATCATAATCACAGCCCGGCTTTTCATCAGCTCCGCAATACAACGCTGATATTAGAAACCCCACAAACCAAACAAATTGTGAAAACATGCATATATGCATGAAATATAAAGCAGATTCGTTCTTCACAAGGTTAAAGAAAATGACACGGACATTGAGTTACAGAAAACCGATGTGCGTCAGCCCGCTCTGTGCATTGTAACTGAGGCGTTCTCCATCAACTATGATGGTGTCGTCTGGGCTATAACGCTCTGGAGGAAATCTCTAATGTCTTCACCTTACAAGACAAGTTATTTTTATGTTTTCTAATACAAATGGAATTAGAAATGAAGTCACTTGGTAAAACTCTTAGGAAAAAAAAAATCATTTTTTTACTATGTAAATGTGTTTCAATGGTAACAGACTACAATGTGTAGTCTGATTCCGCAGTCACAATCCCTACTTGTCTCCTACTTATAGTGAACACATTTAGTGGGATATCTAGAAATAGATTTAACTATAAATTTGACTTTAACTTCATATGACCATTTTTAATGACTTAATATTTTTTTAAGCTGTTTCACATTTTAGCTGGTATAATGTTATGATTTTTTTTTTAATAATGTTCTGTTTTATGCAGGAGAGGAAAAAAAAACAGTTTTGTTACCTTTCGCTTATAGACAACCATGGCCCTTTTTAAGTTCCCAGTGTGGGCTACACAGGGGTTTCCCAGTCCCTACTGTATATACAATGACCCAAAGAGGGTAGTCACCTTTCATTATGTCACTTTACCTGCAAAGGGTTCAACAAAAAAAGAATAGAAGTTCCTTTGATCACAGAGGTAGGAAAAGAGGACGGCAGAGCTCCAAAGTGGCACAGTACACCCCAATACGACTTGCTCAACCGGAAAGTGAATGAAGGTCCTTTAAACGGTCTGTCCAGGATTACTACAACATGGCTGCTTTCTATCAGAAACAGCGCCACCCCCGACCTTGGGTAGTGTCCGATATTGCAACGATGAATGTCGTTGCGCTCCAATGCCATGTACAACCCGTAGTATTGCAGCGCCAAAAAATAAGTCATGTTTTTATAATCCACTACAACCCCTTTAACACATCCTTTATTAAAAAGGAATATTGGCATACATTTTGGGGAAAAAAATCATTTTTATATTATTATTTTCAATTAATAAATTATATTCACGTGACATAGATGATGTTTTTCATCTCCCTGTTCCATACACCCACCCTTTACAGCCTGTGTTTCTACACACATACTATAAGTGGCACACCTTTGTGAACACGAGCCGGTTCATACAATGACCTGTTATACATTTGGAAGATTAGCACCTATTAGGAGCCTTTTCAGCTCCCACAAGAAAACTCGCCTCTATAGAACAAGCATGAGTGAGTGAGAATCACTATGTCACCACTGTTTCCACCCAGAGCAGAAGGAGGCCACACATCATAAATAACGTGCAATCCGTAATCATCCAAACTCCTAATGTTCTTGGTATTTGCGATTAGATGACGGAGGAAAAACACCTCGTAACCAATGATGCATTGCATATTAGCACGACAATTAAAGTGCTGAGGGAAAAAAAAAGACGATTTGTTGGCAAGCGGCGTTTATAAGAACGATAATTCCTGGTGAAACGTTCCTGTCGGATGGCCTTTGTACGGATATAATCTGCACTGAATAGGTCATGCTGGAAAGGTCATTTCTCCCCCTTAAACTTTAATAAGCGTCCCTAGAAGAAAGTGCTATAATGGGAAGATAAAACGACAAGTGTAATGGTGTGGACAGGAATGCTCCGTGCTGCACAGTCTCAATGAATTTCAAAGGCTAACTACCACTGCAAGTGTTGTGGACTCTGCAGATCATTGCTCTAAATGTATGCAGGGCTGAACAATTAAAGCAGTTTTCTTATAATATATATTAAAGAGCGGACTTCTCCTATGCTTCCTGGGTTTGTGGATGTCGGGGAGGGGGTGATGCGCTCCAAAAGATTGACAGTCCAGACCTGTGCTCTCTCCCAGGCTGCTAGCAGAGGTAACGTTGTCTCTGCAGCCTGTGAGCGTCTTGTGCTCATTGCCTAGGTGAGACAGCAGGGTTTCTAATACATTTGGGATGAGCTGCACAAATAAGTATAAAATTAATAATCCCCCCCCCCTTTCTTGAGAACTGAGAGAATTTTTTTTATAAAAAGTAACTCACAAAGTTATTAATTTTTACAAGCACTATTTTTACCCATTTAAAGCACCACTCCAGCATTTTTGTTTTTTTCTCAGCGCTAGAGTGGAGCTTTAAATGTAAGCCACCGTTCTTACACTCGCCTTCTGGCGGCTTCATCTTTTACAGGCGCCGCTTCGGTGCAATCTAGTGACGGTAACTTTTGATTGGTCAGAAGAGCTCAATGCAAGTCTATAAGAGCCAGAAGGAATCTCTCATACAGATGCATTGAAACGTGACCTCCGGCACGCTTCATGAAACACCAGAGCTGCCAGCAGGTCATTTTTCCACCGAGATCAAAACGTGTGACACTGGAAAAGGATGAAAGCGGTGGCAGGTGAGATTGAGACAGGGGGGCAGGGAAATGACATTTAAAGCACCACTCCAGAAGTGCAATAAAAAAAAAAGCTGGAGTGGTGTATTAAGAACTTAAGACAACTTCTGTAAGATTTACTAATAGGGCAGAACGGTGGCTCAGTGGTTATCACTGCAGCCTTGCAGCGCTGGGGTCCTGGGTTCAAATCCCACCAAGGACATCTAAAGGAGTTTGTATGTTCTCCCCGTGTTTGTGTGGGTTTCCTCCAGGTTCTCTGGTTTCCTCCCACACTCCAAAGACAAACTGACAGGGTATTCAGATTGTGAGCCCCATTGGGGACAGCGATGATAATGTGTGCAAACTGTAAAGCGCTACGGAATATGTTGGCGCTATATAAATAAAAAAGATTATTTTTATTATTATTAATAACAGGGGTGATGGGAATAACTGAAAAAAAAAAAAAAAAACAATAAAACATTAGAAATTATGTGGTTTTTTTTCAACTTAAACAACCATATCAACACCTCAAGATGTATAATAGAATCAAATATTCTAAAATGATGCGTAGAGTGAAAACAAATTAACACCTATCCAGAAGATCACTTTCCTATAGAGGAAAATAATGGTCTTGACTTTTCTCCATTGGTATACAATCTGCCTGACTGTGGATGGGTGAAGTCCAATCTCTTTAAAAATGATTTTTGTAAACTTTTCCAAGTTAATGAGCACCAACTCTTCTAAGATGCTCATTAAGTCTCTTTTGTTTGGGACATGATACATGTGTTGTAACGATCAGACTTTGCTTGATTTCTGTTCTCATCTTATTGATTGAAAATACCAGACTCTAATTTCACATTCAAAATCTCCTAATCCTCAAGGTTCACAGAATTTTGCCACTCACAGACAAGTGATCTAATCAATTTCTTCAATTAAAAAAAAATTACTCAATTCTAATATTTTACTTGTTTGTTTGAGTTGGTTCTTTTTATCTACTCTTAGGACCTTCTGTGAAAATTTGATGTATTAGGTCAAATTTATACAGAAATATTGAAAATTCACAACCTTTCAAGCACAACTGTATATACACACACATCCCAATAAATAAATGCCTGAGCACAGGCACCACTTTCCCTCTCCCTTCCTAGCATCGTGGGAGCATAGCCACCCAAGAGTAGTAATTTTCAGGCAGCATGCGCCACCATTCTCATTCTTAGTGTTTTGGGAGCTTATCAACCCCAAAACGCGCTGTAGTATCACTCCCATCCTCTTTCGCAACATACTGTAACATCTTGTATTAACATTACTTTTGGCTTCTGCTAACGACTTGTCATTTTTTAATACTTATTTTGTTCACAATTTGAGATGAATAGTCTATTTACCTAATTACAGGTTATTAGAGGCATATAGATACTATGCAAAACAAGGGGTTTGTTTTTATTTTCTAAACAAAAAAAAAATATGCTTTTTTCACTAAAGTTTTTGATAAAAAAAAATTGAGCATTTTCTTTCCTTTTTTCTATTTTTTTGCATCCACCAGTACATTTTACCAGTATAACACAACTGATAGGAGAAGACTTTGCGCACCCTACATTAGCGTTTGTGTGCAGATAGCCACACAAACATGAGTCCTTTCTTGGTCCCTGGGCTGCTTGCACAATGGTTCACAAATCCTGGATTACTCTTGACTGTGTCAAAGTGATAACCACCACAGACAGCAAAGTTCTACAATCAGTCCTCTCTGAGCAGGAGCTCAGCTGTCTTTAGATGACCACGATCCCTGTACACTGAGCACTATAGGTTCCCGATGCATCAAACTTTATGGGTATCGAGATATTCTTTCCTAGCAATAAATTAATTCACTCACCTGCACCACAAAGCCCAGATGGCCGCCGTCCTGTGTGCATCCAGTCTCTCTTCATCCTCTGTACCAGCCTCAAAGCGGTCATAGACACCTCATGATTCTTATCTCCGAACTCCAGCAAATGTGCAAATCGGGGAATGTACAAACAGGGGTCTGGAAGAAAAGGGTTACATTAAATATTTGAGCCCTTGAAAAACATTATTTGTGTCTGATAAGTTTATTATTCAGTGCCAATAAATTTCTTAATGTAACTTAATAATGATCTGTGTTCCACTTAATTAAAAACAGAGGGGTCCTCCGACTGCTGCCAGTAGAGACTTATGGAAGTTCCCGAAAAAAAACGTCGAGCAAGTTGGGTTTGACTATTTTCATAACCCCATAGAAGTCAATAGTGAGGTCCATGCATGTACTGACACTATCCCAGCAGCTGCAAGTGAATCTGTAGATATGCAAAAAATGCAAGAGATGAAACACCGTTTTTCTCTGGAAATATGATATTGATGATGCCTACTTAGGATCCGCTGTTAGCCCTATATAAACCCTGACTGGATCTGCACAGAGCAGCTTGTCTCCATGTGCAGCAGCAGCAGCTGCCGGATCACTGCCGGACAGCTTCTATTTACCTATTTATTTCAGTGTATGGCACACTAACAAAGTGATCAAGAACTACAAATGTGCAGTGTAAAGTGTGATCACTATGAAAGGAAAATGGAAAAAAATACTGTGTGTAGCAAAAAAATGGCAATTTTGTTGGATTGCTTTATGATTTATGCTGCCATTACCTCCAATCTCATTGTGGAAACACAATGCAATATCATGAAGAGTATTTACTGCAAGGAAGATTGGCAATAAGGCGACTTCCATAAAGATACGTGCAATATGTTCTCCCCAGTGCTGTACAACACAAAACAGAAGCAGAGATGGATTCACAACAGGGCGCCAGGAGCGCAAACCACTAAAGGTGACCATAAGGATAAGATGATTTGTGCAGGACCGGCAGATCATCTAATTTGTCTGGGGGTATCGCTTCTGTCCTAATGAGAGTAGATGACAAAGGACAGAAGAAGGATAGGGCATGCTGGAATTCAACATGCCTGATCCTTCGTGCTCGTCAATATTTACAGGGAGGGTTTGGAAGAATGGCTGTCAGCTGAACGAGCATGCATGTGTACAAAGGGCTCAGGAGCAATATATGTTAGATGAACATGAGCGTGCATGTATATACAGGGTTCATGAGGAATAGATGTCGGTTGAACATGAGCGCGCTAAGGAGGATTATATGTTGGATGAACATGAGCGTGCATGTGTACACAGGGCTCAGTAGGAATAGATGTTGGATGAACATGAGCGTGCATGTGTACTGAAGGCTCAGTAGGAATAGATGTTGGGAGAACATGAGCGTGCATGTGTACTGAAGGCTCAGTAGGAATAGATGTTGGGTGAACATGAGCATGTATGTGTACTGAAGGCTCAGTAGGAATAGATGTTGGGTGAACATGAGCGTGCATGTGTACTGAAGGCTCAGTAGGAATAGATGTTGGGTGAACATGAGCATGTATGTGTACTGAAGGCTCAGTAGGAATAGATGTTGGGTGAACATGAGCGTGCATGTGTACACAGGGCTCAGGAGGAATAGATCTTGGATGAACATGAGCGTGCATGTGTACAGAAGGCTCAGTAGGAATAGATGTTGGGTGAACATGAGCGTGCATGTGTATACAGGGCTCAGGAGGAATAGAAGTTGGGTGAACATGAGCGTGCATGTGTACAGAAGGCTCAGTGGGAACAGTTGTTGGATGAACATGAGCATGTATGTGTACAGAAGGCTCAGTAGGAATAGTTGTTGGATGAACATAAGCATGCATGTGTACTGAAGGCTCAGTAGGAATAGTTGTTGGATGAACATAAGCGTGCATGTGTACTGAAGGCTCAGTAGGAATAGTTGTTGGATGAACATGAGCATGCATGTGTACAGAAGGCTCAGTGGGAACAGTTGTTGGATGAACATAAGCGTGCATGTGTACAGAAGGCTCAGTAGGAACATGAGCGTGAATGTGTATACAGGGCTCAGATGGAATAGAGGATGGGTGAACATGAACGTGCATGACTATACAGGGCTCAGATGGAATAGAAATTGGTTGAACATGCATGCATGTGTATAAAGGGCTCAGTAGGAATAAATGTTGGCAGGACAAGCAGTCTGCCAACAGCTATCTAAGGTGGATTTCCACTGTTATACATGATGATATGAGTTTTAGCGTTGTGTATCAGACCAAAGTCACCCGCACACAGACAATACAAACTCAGTAGGAATAGTTGTTGGATGAACATGAGCATGTATGTGTACTGAAGGCTCAGTAGGAATAGTTGTTGGATGAACATGAGCATGTATGTGTACTGAAGGCTCAGTGGGAACAGTTGTTGGATGAACATGAGCATGTATGTGTACAGAAGGCTCAGTAGGAATAGTTGTTGGATGAACATGAGCGTGCATGTGTACAGAAGGCTCAGTGGGAACAGTTGCTGGATGAACATAAGCATGCATGTGTACAGAAGGCTCAGTAGGAATAGTTGTTGGATGAACATGAGCATGTATGTGTACTGAAGGCTCTGTAGGAATAGTTGTTGGATGAACATGAGCATGTATGTGTACTGAAGGCTCAGTAGGAATAGTTGTTGGATGAACATGAGCGTGCATGTGTACAGAAGGCTCAGTGGGAACAGTTGTTGGATGAACATAAGCATGCATGTGTACAGAAGGCTCAGTAGGAATAGTTGTTGGATGAACATGAGCATGTATGTGTACTGAAGGCTCAGTAGGAATAGTTGTTGGATGAACATGAGCATGTAAGTGTACTGAAGGCTCAGTAGGAATAGTTGTTGGATGAACATGAGCGTGCATGTGTACAGAAGGCTCAGTGGGAACAGTTGTTGGATGAACATGAGCATGTATGTGTACAGAAGGCTCAGTAGGAATAGTTGTTGGATGAACATGAGCATGCATGTGTACAGAAGGCTCAGTGGGAACAGTTGTTGGATGAACATAAGCATGCATGTGTACAGAAGGCTCAGTGGGAACAGTTGTTGGATGAACATGAGCATGTATGTGTACAGAAGGCTCAGTAGGAATAGTTGTTGGATGAACATGAGCGTGCATGTGTACAGAAGGCTCAGTGGGAACCGTTGCTGGATGAACATAAGCATGCATGTGTACAGAAGGCTCAGTAGGAATAGTTGTTGGATGAACATGAGCATGTATGTGTACTGAAGGCTCAGTAGGAATAGTTGTTGGATGAACATAAGCGTGCATGTGTACAGAAGGCTCAGTGGGAACAGTTGTTGGATGAACATGAGCATGTATGTGTACAGAAGGCTCAGTGGGAACAGTTGTTGGATGAACATAAGCGTGCATGTGTACAGAAGGCTCAGTAGGAATAGTTGTTGGATGAACATGAGCATGTATGTGTACTGAAGGCTCAGTAGGAACATGAGCGTGAATGTGTATACAGGGCTCAGATGGAATAGAGGATGGGTGAACATGAACGTGCATGACTATACAGGGCTCAGATGGAATAGAAATTGGTTGAACATGCATGCATGTGTATAAAGGGCTCAGTAGGAATAAATGTTGGCAGGACAAGCAGTCTGCCAACAGCTATCTAAGGTGGATTTCCACTGTTATACATGATGATATGAGTTTTAGCGTTGTGTATCAGACCAAAGTCACCCGCACACAGACAATACAAACTTTTTGTTAGATCCTGAGAATTTTCACTAATACTATTGAAATTATCATGAAGAGGTACGTTCTATTGACAATAACACAAGTTAAATTTTAAAGTGGTTTCCCACTTTCAGTAAAGTGGATCCTAAATGCTGTTAAATAACAAAGTAGGTGGTCACGCTTCCAGAGTCCAGAGGTGGCTCTCTGTCCTCAGCAGTGACGTCACATCAACAGCGCACATCACTGCTGCAGCCAATCAATGAACTCAATGACTGTCGATTTAGACAGCAAGGGAAGCTGATATCAATGATTAACTTCAGGGATGATGTGAGCTGTCGACATGATGTCACCGTTGCAGACAAAACAAATGTGTGCGAGTTTTAGGCTGTGGTTCCACGGTCCGGAACCACAGCGCTTTGGACGGAGCGGAAATTCCGCTCCGTCTAAGCCCCGCCCCCTTTATGACGCGCGATCTTTCCGGAGGTGTTCAGGACACCTCCGGAACACCTCCGGAAAGAACGCAGGGCTACATAGCCCTGTGTTAAATTCCGCTGCGGCGACGCAGCGTCGCCGCAATACGCTAGGACATGCTGCGGTCTGAAAAGACGCGCAGCATGTCCGTTTACGCAGGTCTGCCACCTGCGTATTGTTACGCATAGTGGAGACGGGATTTCTTGAAATCCCCTCCACTATGCTGTAACATCTGGACGCTGCGTGTTTGGCGCTGCGCCAGCGCACAGCGCCAAACACGCAGCGTTTCCTGACCGTGGAAACTCACCCTTAGTTACAGCGGCCAGTGTAAAAATTGCGTGAAAAGACAATTTTTTTTTTAATATATAAATAGTGATATGGAAAATTGAAAAGGCATTATAAAAAAAAAGTAACAAAAAAATAAACAAACATACATTTAACATAAAAACCTGATTTCAAGAATAGGTCATTTTCTGATGACACATTCAGGTAATTCTGCCCTATTACAATTTAGCCTATCTATGCATAGTTATATAACAAAAAAATAAAACAGCGTGTAAATCCCCTAATCATCAAGATAGCAGGAGCTGAAGTTGTCGCCTCTGCACTGTATGTCAGCACATGTGAAATATTATATAGGGGTATATAACCCCCAATAAATCAGGGTACTATAGAGTTTTCAGGAAGTTTTGTATCCAGGGTAAGAATATTAGGACAGAAATACAATAAAAGGTAATCAGCCCAATAAGATTGGTGAATATACACTCATAAATCAGAACCCGAGTCCCATTCATGAACACATGGACGAGGAGTTCCTCAACAATTTCACAAGTGTATTTCTTTTTTTATATTGTATAGGATGGCGGTAATATTTTCTCTCATTTTCATATCCTATATGATTAGCAACTTATAACATTTCACAAGAAACCTTGAACTGTGCACAGGATGGACTTTTTTAATTTTGCAAAAGAAAAAAAAACAAGGAGTTTGTGGAGGTCAGAGATTTCCTCCCTTTTTGTGACCTCTGGGAAAGGCAGAGAAACAGGAAAGACTAAGCAAACAATGGCTGTTTACCAGTCAATGTAGATCCCACAATAGGGATAAAGTGATAACTTGCTGTAACCCAGAAGAGCTCCCATATTCCAGGCAATCACCAAATGGCTGTAATCCTAGAATTATTTCATCATTTGGAGCTAGACCCCCCGTACAAATAAATACACAAAGCTGAATTTGTGTTATCTTTCCAATGCAAAAAAAAAAACTAGACCGGAATTAATCACTACTCTGGATCCAATTTTCATCCGTTTTTCAGATGAATAGTAACACAGCTTGAATCACCCAAAAGGATACATAGAAGCTCTGGTTTTGGGTCATATAGAGGGATCCTGAGCAAGAGACCCTCCATTCATGATAGCCATAAACCTTAAAAAGCATGGACAAAGAGTTGAGCGAATATGTTCAGTAATGATTGGCAAATCCGAATTTGCCATAGTCTTTGCCATATTGGTAACCTATTTGTGCCGAATTTATGTCTAACAATCGTTTCCGAACAAATTTGCACATTTCTACTCCTATTGACTCCAGTGACCGTCAAACGTAATCTGAACCGAATATTGCTTAACTCTAATTATGACCCTTCTATAAATCTGATTTAAAACAAGCATTATCACTTTTTTTTAATTATTGCGTTAAAGCAAAATGTGAACTGAAAAGGGAAGGGAAAGCTTAACGAAAAGAAAATATGTGCACACAGTGTTTTTTGCAGCTTTTTTGGCCGCATTAAAAAATAAAACACCGTAGTTTGTTGGCAAAAAAAAACACTGTACAAAAAGCGCTTATTTCATGTGTTTTTTTAATGCATTCAATTGAATGGGTAAATAAACACTGCAAAAATGCTGAAAAAAAACGATTTGCAGCTCCAAAAAAAAAAAGGCAAGGAAGAAAAACGTTGTGATTAAGATTTGAGAAATCTCATTTATTTTGCAACTACTTAAAACTGCATGGAAAAAAAAATGCTATGTGTGAATAAGCCCTAACGTTTCTTCTTAATGGATCCGGTTTTGGTTAAAAAAAAAAAAAAAAACTGCATGTGTGATTTTAGCCCTGTATGTAAAAGTTATCTAGGGTGGAGATATGGTCTTCATTTATCTGTAAGAACTTGACACAATGCCAGTACTGAAAGCGGAGTATACACAGAGAAGATTGCTCTGTAATATCACAAGCTTTTACACTGTGTACATACAAAACCCCATTACCAGGATGATGTTAGCAAGACCATATAAGAGGTCTGGTTAATAAGTCCTAGGGGGGCTGAAAGTGACATTCAGAAGGGCAAAGTGTGGGGAAGTTTCATGTAACATAACGTCTGCAGTGCTGTTTTGTCAGGATGGGAGAGGAAATTAGTTTCAGGCTGCACCGTGAACTTAATTGTCCTTACAGGATACTGGGCTCCGACCATCGCTGATCACATAGAAGAACATGGTGTGTAGGACGTAGCTGCTGATTCATGACAATCTTCTAATCATGGGAAATATGACTGGAAGGTGTGGAAGCAACTATCACCATAAAGTTGTAGATATTGTTCTCAAGCACCACTAAACACGATGACGGTAGCAACTTTGTGCAAATACGGTATTGCAAACCCAATCCCCATAGCCCTCAAACAGCAAACTAGTCCTCAACATGTTGATAATGCCATAATTATTCTTCTCCGGTCTCTGGGTTACTTCTGCAGGTCTATGTTGGCCCATACGGTAACGGCAGCCTTGCTCACTTTCTGTCTCACCCGTTTAATATAGCAGCATACTAAAGCTGCGGAGAAAAGGGTTGGGATAAGAACCAATTCCAATTTTTGGAGCAATTCACCCCTACACAGTGTAGAAAAGAAAAACGGAGTAAGATTTTCCAACATAGTGTGTCCAATATATCAGGTCTTAAGAAGAGCTTGTCTATCCATACCTGGACACTTCTGACTATAGACTGTGGTCCTAAGCAATTAGATTTTTTCTCTTTCTCCTGAATGATTATAGTGGGCATACTGGAAAAAAAATCCCATCCGATCCATCAATGATATATGGTAACTCAAGACAGTAAGAGAAAAGCTTTTTACTTTTGGTCTAAAAGAAGTTGAAAAGGAAAAAACACAGAACTGTACGTACAATCCCCCATTACTGTACACCATACGTAATAGTCACTGTCTATTCTTGACAAGCATGGATAATTAGGAATATGGATGGGGTCATGGCAGAGGGGGTGGTAATGAGACACCAGCTGAGATTTACACCAGGGCTCATTATTTTTTTATTAATATTTATTTCTATAGCACCATTGATTCCATGGTGCTGTACATGAGAAGGGGTTACATACAAATTACAGATATCACTTACAGTAAACTAACAATGACAGACTGATACAGAGGGGAGAGGACCCTGCCCTTTCGGGCTTACATTCTACAGGATTGTGAGGCAGGAGACAGTAGGTCGGGGGGTTGCAGCAGTTCCGGTGTTGGTTGAGGCAATAACTCCGGTAGTGGTGAGGAGGTAGCAGGGTCATTGCAGGCTGTAGGCTTTCCTGAAGAGATGGGTTTTCAGGTTCCGTCTGAAGGATCTGAATGAGTTTGATAGTCGGATGTGTTGGGGCAAAGAATTCCAGAGGATGGGGGATATTCGGGAGAAGTCTTGGAGGCGGTTGGGTGAGGAGCGAATAAGTGTGGAGGAGAGAAGGATGTCTTGGGAGGATCGGAGATTACGTGAGGGAAGATATCGGGAGATTAGTTCAGAGATATATGGAGGAGACAGATTATAGATGGCCTTGTAGGTCAGTATTAGTAATTTGAACTGGATACGCTGAGGGAATGGGAGCCAGTGAAGAGATTTGCAGAGGGGAGAAGCGGAGGAGTAGTGAGGAGAGAGGTGAATTAGTCGTGCAGCAGAGTTAAGGATGGACTGGAGAGGTGCGAGGGTGTTAGCAGGGAGGCCAGAGGAAAGGGTGTTGCAGTAGTCGAGGCGGGAGATGATGAGGGCATGCACAAGCATTTTAGTAGATTGAGGGTTGAGGAAAGGACGGATTCTTATGACAATTAGTGCAAGAAGAACAAAAAAAAAATTATCTTTAGTGTAAATCCACTAATCTCTGCAAATAATTATCATTTTGCTAATTTAAAATCTCGGAGTTAATCAAAATATAAATGTTGTAAATGTACATGTGTTGTTTTGAAATAGTTTTCTTTGAAGTTTTTTTTTTTTAAGTTTGGTTGCTTCGGATATTTCGGATTGATATTACAGTAGCAACATTTGATAACATCTCACCCAAAACAGCATATCCACAGAAAAATTGGGTACCGCTGTGGATTTTTATACCCAGCATCTGCCAATTGTTTTTTTGTTTTTTTTTACCATGGATTTCATTACTTGCAAGCTGGAGAGTGACGTATGCGGGTCATGTGCAGCATTTCCACAGCAATAGTGCGTCATTTGGTGTCGATTCTGCTGAATATTGGCTGCGGAAACTCCTGCGGCGATTCCCACCATGTATGAAAGAGTCTAGACGAGCCAGCGAAGGTGACCACACACATCAGATCACATCAATTTCAACAAAATTGGCCAACAGTTTAATGCCTCTGAAGGTCTCCATTCCCTTCTGTCCCATGATGGAGGAATTAAGAGTCATAGTCAATTTGCCAAAATTTTCATGCAAAACTGCTCCACATTATAAAATTGGCTAATTTTTGTATTTGTTTTTCACTCATTCAATTGAATGGGTTAAAAAAATGCAAACAAACTCTGAAAGAATTGACATGCTGCAGTTTTAAAGAGCAACGTTACATATAATGCTTTATCGGCATTGGCTTCTGTGCGATATTCCTATGCGAGGAAAAAAATTAAACTTATACTACTGTAAAACACTGCGGTTTTTTTTCTCCGCATGTGAACATACCCTTTTCTGTCTACAGTATTAGCATATGACTAATGGCAAACACAGTAATAAATCTACAATGTAAAATGGTCAATCTCCTCAGCCTTTCCTGTCCTATTGATCCATCTGTTTCTCCCCCGCTTCCTCCATGTCAGTGACTGGCAAGAGAATGCACAATCAGACCCGACAGATGATCTATTCCATATCTCCTTGCTTGCTTCTTATCAGGTCTTGCCATATTTTTTTTTTAATTGACCCAGTTATGCATAGATGGGTATTGAAGTCATTGCACACCATGACAGGATTATCAAAGCTCCTGAACTGCAGCAGCACTGTGGGGATCTAGGGGTGGAAGACTTATATTGGATGAAATATTCATGCTACGCCGCCTCTCGTCAGTAGCAATGTGGGGGGCGCTTACAGTTCACTGCGGTCCCTTTAGGACTGGACCTCTAAGTTCTCTGCAATATGATGCTAGTACGAATGTACCGTAATAAGAGGAGAAATCCTCCATTGCTGAAGATTGCACATAATTGCAAAACATATTAAGGAAATTACTAGTGAAGATTTTCAGAATAATCAGATGTAAGAGCCCAAGTCAGCGGCTTAATAATTGTGTAAATGGAGAAACTGAGAGACACAAGCCATGCATGGACACGCTGGTCCGGCAATATGGCCATCAGCTGCCACCAATCTTAAAGGGAAGTCTGTTTATCAATAGACTAGTGCATGCCCCTTTCTTTTCCCATATAACTGAAATCCGGGGCAGATTTGCCCTTCAGGATACAAGTAAAGCTGGGTGACACTTCTAATGAAACAAACGTGCAAAATAAAAACAAAGACATTTCAATGTATTCAGTGCAAGAAATCTCCATTATTGTTGCCGCGGTCTTCAAGTAACAGTATCAGGCCTCCATTAAAGTGACTGCGCTGCAATATCACACACAACCTGTAGATCAATGTGGCGCTGTTTGAAGAAAAACAGGACGGTGGAGCTGGTAGGCCAAACCTCCGATTCCATCTCCTTCATAATTGGTGCATAATAATTAGTAAGAACTATTTTACTTTAAATGTGCATTGATGTTTTTTGCTCTCGGATCTAATGTTTCATTACACACAAGCCAATTTCTAGTAAGTATCATAACCTTTGGTGTTTATTTTTCCTCTGTCTCAAACCTAAATCTTGCAAAACAAACAAAACATTTTCTTCTGCAGCGGCTTTGACATTCAGGACTCTGAGAAAGCTGGGTGACAGCCGCTGTGGCAGCAATAATAGCAGCCTAATGGTTTGTCACAAGGAAAATTGCGTTGTTTGTTTTACTATTTGACTGAAATAAACACGTTGTTCGAAAAGTTAATAAAAAAAAAATACGCAAGATATAAAAACATGGAAAGAAAAAAATATCAATCTGAGCCTGAGCTTGCATTAGGAGTCCCAAGCATAGAACTTGTGCAGTGATATCAGTAGTGCGGGCGCCCTCTGTTGGCCAGCAGTGAAATCGTCCACCCCAGATGTGCACAGAGGAGGAAGAGCTGCTGCCTGGAGTCCGCCCCTCTCAGTCTTCCTGCCATCTCCATAATCATGGCTCCGCACTCCATGAACGATCCTGCCTCTGCAAACTTTCCAGAGATCAGTTCCTAGCTCCACAGAGGTACCATGGGGGGATGTGGGCATGGGCTGTGCGATGCTGCAGGCTGGCATGCCCTATATGCACTGCTGACAATACCCAATGATTTCCCACCACTGGCAGATGTTTATAGGGAGAGATCTTCCTTTTTGTAGCTAAACTTTGCATATGTGCATTAATGTATCTCAGTAAACTTTAATCCCTGCAGTTACATTGCAACATGTAGCATGTTTGTCTTGTCTTCACTTTCCTATCCTGCATGTTCCTACATTCATTCTGAAGGGGTCAGTGTATACCTGGCTGTCCTGCACCCACATGAGCTCTGCTGGTTCTCAGCAGTCAGTGGGAGCTTCTTAGCTGCACTTTGCCTCTTTTCTGGGTTTCTCCTGTGGACTGCTGATCAGGGGCTGCTTTGGGTGGGAGGACAGAAGAATGACATATTGTCTGATGAAGGGAGGGAGGTTAGAGTCCTCCCACCTCTCTCCCAGGCACAGAGGCCTGTTGGTGCAGGGCTGCTGCTGTGAATGGCAAGGAGTAGCCCCTGTGATTGGCTCCCACCCTCCTGACGTCAGCAGCCCCAGCTTGCTATTTGAGCTGAAGCCTTGCCCAGTTCTCTCCACATCTACACATAGAGCCTGCAGCACACACTGGAGAGGTGGGGAGGAGGCCCTCTATTCTTCTCTGCTATGCATATGACTGCATACACAAAAGCTGCACCTCTGGCAGCCACCAAACCAGCCTTATAATGCGTGCCAGGCAGCAGAGGGATAGGGTGCGTGCCAGAAACTTCTGCCTGCTGCCCCCACAGGAGCCCTGGATGTAACCTAGCCCGCGAAGTAGCTGGTAACTGGCATTTTCTTTACTGTCCCCTATGGGTGCCGCAGCTTGTGACTGCTCCCCGTGGATTGTATTGGTGTGCACGTCACCGAGGTCAATTACATAACTGCATGGTGGTTTTTCTTTTTTTTTTTTTGCTTTTGGACAAATTTAATCCTGGTGACTTTGGAAGTTAAATCACAGCGTTCGTGACTGATGCTTACAAAAGAGGAGCTCTTGCTAGTTTTTTCCCCTTGCCCATGCCACTAGACCCAGGCTGCCTGAATGGCAGGATCATGAAGTGTTTGACTTTCTTTCTTCTGCTTCCAGAGACCTTAAAGAAGTCTAAAAAGAGCGCCCGGGCTAACGGCAAGGTGCAAGCATGCTATGAGATAGTGCCTCTGGCTCTCAAGAGGAAGATGGCTGCAGAGCTTTACCCTGCTAGTGCAAACACGAATATCGCCAACAGTAACAACGCTGCTGCGGTCACCGCCAAGAAGAACGCCCTCCAGATCCAGCAGAACGCACCGCCACCACCGCAACTACAGAACCTGAACAACAACAACATCGAGAGCACCAACTGGCAGTCCTTCCACCCGACCCTGAGGGAGAGGTGAGCCACAGTGCCCCCTGCAGCCAGCCTGGCACCCACACATCAATCCAGTGCATGCACAAGGGAACTAGAACTTTTCAGGGCAATCCTAGGATACTGCAGTCATTACTTGAAGTCATAGTGGGGTGGGGGTACCGATTACAGCTGCAGAAGTGCTCAGCATCATAGTCAAAGATACCCGAACATGGCAGTGCACCGTAGTCAAAGGCAGACGAGCCTTGGAGTGCACCGTAGTCAAAGGCAGACGAGCCTTGGAGTGCACCGTAGTCAAAGGCAGACGAGCCTTGGAGTGCACCGTAGTCAAAGGTAGACGAGCCTTGGAGTGCACCGTAGTCAAAGGTAGACGAGCCTTGGAGTGCACCGTAGTCAAAGGCAGACGAGCCTTGGAGTGCACCGTAGTCAAAGGCAGACGAGCCTTGGAGTGCACCGTAGTCAAAGGTAGACGAGCCTTGGAGTGCACCGTAGTCAAAGGTAGACGAGCCTTGGAGTGCACCGTAGTCAAAGGTAGACGAGCCTTGGAGTGCACCGTAGTCAAAGGCACCCGAGCCTGGCAGTGTACCGTAGTCAGAGGTAGACAAGCCTTGCAGTGCACCATAGTCAAAGGCAGACGAGCCTTGGAGTGCACCGTAGTCAAAGGCAGACGAGCCTTGGAGTGCACCGTAGTCAAAGGTAGACAAGCTTTGGAGTGCACCGTAGTCAAAGGCAGACGAGCCTTGGAGTGCACCGTAGTCAAAGGTAGACAAGCTTTGGAGTGCACCGTAGTCAAAGGTAGACGAGCCTTGGAGTGCACCGTAGTCAAAGGTAGACGAGCCTTGGAGTGCACCGTAGTCAAAGGTAGCCGAGTCTGTAAGTGTACCGTAGTCAAAGGTACCCGAGCCTGGCAGTGTACCGTAGTCAAAGGTATCCAAGCCTGGCAGTGTACCATAGTCAAAGGTAGATGAGCCTGGCACTTTACACACAGGGGTTACAGAGCCTGATGCGTCAACCATGCGTGCCAATGACACTGCAGTAACAGGGCTATAACATACAAACACTGCTAGCAGACGGCTATTGCCTACTGACCGGACAACAGCCACAGATCTAGCTAATCCTTATGCCAGATTTACACTTAAGTGTCAAAGATGGTCATATAGACACTGGGATTAACAATCCATGATGGTGCAATCATAAGGGTATCTATCAAACTGCAGCTACATAACTTATCCTTTACTATCTCAAAATCGGGGGAAACAGCAAACATCACAGTGGGGGACAATAACTTTGTGCCAATACAGACTGTCTTCCGTAGGATACAAGACATATCCTTGCTCGTATATTATCCTAGCTACCTCGTACGGAGGTCAGACCAACACTGGTCCAATGCTATATCAAATAATGTACGGGACTGATGAGTTTAGAAGTGAGCAACAGACCTAATGTCTAATCTCTAGTCAATGCAAATACCCCAACATGAGCCAAAACCGTTGGTACCATATGCAGGTCCTGCACGTATTCAGCTGACAGGCATCCCCCACCGAAGCTGCACTGAGTTAGCAGGCAGCTCATGCACTCAGCCATTGCTAATCTGCAAGGAGCATCAGCAGGAACAGGACATGGTTTAACAATTGTGATATAGATAGGGGGATTCCTCACTGCAGAGCTGTCAGGACCAACCAGAACGGCACTGGGTCAAATAATGCAAGTAGAGCTCTTTCTGCAATACTAAACCACTCTCCGATAACAGAAAATGAAAGGAGACGGATTTTTCTTGTTGATGTCTTGACAAGAGTAAAACCCATTTGCCACCATGGATTGTTGCACAGTCATTGATCTTAATACCATTTTTTTTTTTCCGCCACTGTGTCACATTTTCAATAAGTCACCCAGTCGCAAGAATGTGACTATAATGGCAGGGGGTCTTCCGGTTTGTTTTGGGCACATAATGAGGTAGTCGATTGTGCGGTGCACACCATAGATACATGTTAGATTTCTGTTTTATGTATTGCAACAAATATGGTGATCATACAGGAAAATTTGGCATTTCCAGGATCTTCACTGCCCACATTCTTGCATTACCAGTCATGCAGTCAAGCTAAAAGGCAATTTTATATTTTAGACAAGAAGCTAGTTGATAGCATCACTTCTGCTCATTTGACTCTCTGGATAGACAACTGCATTAAAAAAATGCTTTCCAGGCAAAGCTATGTTCTCTTAGATTTTATTTCCAGTAATCTGAAGTAAAGCCATTGAGAATTTCTATGAATCCTCCGAAAAATCCCTCAGATTAGCATGATTAACCCATATAGGACCGAGGTAGCTGACAATCGTAGGAGACAAACCGGCTGCAGCAAAATTTCAACAAAAGGTGAAATCTCCGCAGATTAAAATGAGCAGACCTTTCTTGTACGCCTATGAAAAGGATGTGTCATTTCTTTCATCCCGTCATTTACATAGAAAGGGAAAGCCATTTCAATTAGAGACGCTCGCGTCAGCCTTTGTAGTTGGATTTAGACTGGAGTATTCTTGTTGAGCTCTTCTGGCTAAATATATATGTATATATTTTCCCCTTAGGAATGCACTGATGTTCAACAACGAGCTAATGGCTGATGTGCACTTCATTGTGGGGCCGGTCGGGGCCTGCAAGAAAGTCCCGGCTCACAAGGTACGTTGAACTATTCCCTTGAAAAATTGTGAAAAATACAAAGTCTTTTTTTCTGATTTGCAAAATTAAAATTTGATTATCTTTTTTTTCCATTTCCAGTATATTTTGGCCGTTGGGAGTTCAGTGTTTTATGCCATGTTTTATGGAGATCTAGCGGAGGTCAAATCTGAAATCCATATTCCGGATGTGGAACCTGCTGCTTTTTTAATCCTTTTAAAGTAAGTGGGGTCATTAAAGAATTGGAAAAGAAATACGGCAGCAAACATGAAAGCTTATAAAATATGCATATTCTGACTGGCATTAATGGCTCGCTCTCAGAACGGTTGGTAAAATGGCTGTTCTTGAAAACCACAAAAAAAAAAATGCTTTGGCTTCTTATGTAAAAAGAACAGTCGTTAGCAGGAACTGAAAAAAAAATGTACAAATTTTAATCAGAATTTTTTTGAGCAAGTTTTTTACCCTTGTTCTTTTGTTCCTTAGGTACTTGTATAGCGACGAAATTGACCTGGAAGCGGACACTGTGCTTGCAACGCTCTATGCGGCCAAGAAGTATATTGTGCCCGCGCTGGCCAAGGCCTGTGTGAACTTTCTTGAGACTAGCCTAGAGGCTAAAAACGCATGCGTCTTACTTTCTCAAAGCCGTCTCTTCGAGGAGCCGGATCTGACTTTGCGTTGCTGGGAAGTGATTGATGCACAGGCTGAATTGGCGCTGAAGTCGGAGGGCTTCTGTGAGATCGATCTTCCCACCCTAGAGATTATCGTGACCCGGGAAACGCTTAACACTAAAGAAGACGTTGTATTCGAGGCCGTTTTGAATTGGGCAGAGGCAGAGTGCAAAAGACAAGGCCTGATGGTGACGCCTACAAACAAGAGGAATGTACTGGGAAAAGCATTGTACTTGGTACGGATTCCCACCATGACTTTGGAGGAATTTGCCAATGGGGCTGCCCAGTCAGACATTTTAACCTTGGAGGAGACGCGCAGCATATTCTTGTGGTACACTGCTGCTAACAAACCCCAGCTAGAGTTCCCACTCATTAAAAGGAAGGGTCTTGCACCTCAAAGATGCCACAGATTCCAGTCTTCAGCCTACCGCAGTAACCAGTGGAGATACAGGGGACGTTGTGACAGCATCCAGTTTGCGGTAGACAAAAGGATATTTATTGCGGGACTTGGGCTATATGGATCGAGCTGTGGTAAAGCAGAATATAGTGTCAAAATTGAACTGAAAAGGCAAGGAGTCGTCCTTGCTCAAAATCTGACTAAATTTGTCTCCGATGGTTGTAGTAACACTTTTTCCGTCTGGTTTGAGCACCCCGTGCAGGTGGAGCAGGACACGTTTTACACGGTCAGTGCCATACTGGACGGCAACGAGCTCAGTTACTTTGGACAAGAGGGCATGACGGAAGTGCAGTGCGGGAAAGTGACTTTCCAATTTCAGTGCTCATCGGACAGTACCAACGGGACTGGGGTACAAGGGGGGCAAATTCCAGAGCTGATCTTTTATGCATGACGCGTTTCACCTCCTGACTACTGCTAAAGCACATCGACGACTCTTTTTTTTTTCTAGAGCGGCCTGCAACACGATAGCTCACCCCTTTTTCCACTCCCTGGTTGTCCTGCCATGCACTGAAAAAGGGTCAAGGGTAAATCTGTTCTTGTAAACTGTATGGAATGTAACAAATGGGCTGTCGAAAATCCACCTGAAGGATTGCTTTTAGAGTTTAATCTTATTTTATTTATTTATAATCTATTTGAAATATTAAAACTGTTCCATGCAGGGGAAATGGTAAAGAAATCTGCACATAATGTGCATTTATTTTGTATATAGATAACTTGGTAAAATTTAGCTTGCTCAACAAAGGAGCAGCGATAAAATAGGTTACATAAAAGATTTTTACTTATACCCGACCTTTGCCTTGTCTATGTCATTTATGCATTTCTGTACGTCAAACATATTTCATCTGTCAAGGGTTGTTATATTCAGTGAACCCTGTGCATGTTTCTACGCAATATTTGTGTGTGTCAGTGTCATTAAATCAGCAACATCAGTGATCCTGGTAGCTTAACTACTTCTGGACAGCCCGTAGATTATAAACGTCAGTCCACACTTTACTTTGCACTGACGGCACAAAACGTCAATGTACGGTAAGCCACTTGCACCAGATTATGCAGGTGTGAGTTTGGGCACTGTCAGACACAGCCAGATTCCCCACAGAGAAGCAAAACTTGGATTATTACCATGTTATCATTTTATACAGATTAGGAAGCGTTGACAATGCTTCCTCCCCTGGACCCAGCAGTCATGTGATCACTAGGTTTAGGGAGGCAACAGGAGTTGCTGGGTCCAAAGAGACCCAATCAGCTCTACTATGCATCTAGGAGTCTGAATTTCCACTGTAACTGGGGCTAATAAAACCATCCCCAGTTACAGGGGAAATCAGCAATGAAAAGAATGTACTCCAATATGTTAAAATGCCCCCTAAAGGTCTTTAAAGTGGGGGAAAAAAAACAAGACTAAAAAAAACTGACAGTACAAATTGCTGTTTCTAGCCCTGCGAGGTTAAAAAAAATATGTCACATTAAAAAAAGATGAAAAATAGACACAATTTATTAGTCTTTTCAATTTTCCCCCAATATCAGCAAAACATTAAAAATAATACCCATGTATTGTGGTAAAAGGCAAAAATACAATGTGAGGAACATGGTAAAGCGGTACCCGGTCTTGAACTAGTGAATAATCAGCAGTGATATGAGACTGCAGAATGATGCTATAGAGAAATTTATTAACAGTAGTGATCAGCGAACGTGCTCGGATGTTATCTATCTTTTGCGAGCTCAAACAACATGCTTGAATCCCTGACGCTGCATGTTTTGCAGCTGTTAGACAGCCGCAACACATGCAGGGATTGCTTAACAAACAGGCAATCCTCGCATGTGTTGCGACTGTAAGGCCGGGATCACACATGCGACGAAAACGTCCGTCGCTCGCATGTGAAATCCCAGCTCTGGCGCCGGCACTCGGGAGTGGAGTGCGCGGCTGCATGTATTTCTATGCAGCTGCTCGCTCCACTCCCGAGTGCCGGCGCCAGAGCTGGGATTTCACATGCGAGGGACGGACGTTTTCGTCGCATGTGTGATCCCGGCCTAACACCCACAAATCATGCAGCCGCAGGTACTCGAACATATTATACGAGCACGCCCAAGACACTCAAATAACACGTTATCTGAGCACATTTGCTCACCACTAATTAACAGAGCAGACCACAGGAAATGTTCAAAGTAGTGATGGGAAATCTAGTTCACTTTGGTGATTAGTTCACCATGAACTAGTTCACTGAAAAGATCAGTTCAAAAGATTAGTTTGTTTAGTTAATTTAGTTCAGTTTTTCTCCACCCTATCCTGTGAGGAGCTGATAGGAAATGCATCATGTGACCTGTGAACTAGATGAACTATATGAACTGCTGAACTAAAGGGTATGCCACACTAAACAATATCGCTAACGGGATCGCTAAAAAACGTCACTATTTAGCGATCCCGTTAGCGATATTGTTCAGTGCGGCAGCTTCCAGCGACGAGCTTCCTGCTGTGATCTCGCTCGTCGCTGGAATCGCTCCGGACCCTATTTTCTCGTCGGCGCTCCCGCTGGGTAAGTATCTAATCGCTGTGTGGCACCTTTTCTTAGCGATTTAGCGGTACTTTTGTACCGCTAAAGTCGTTAAGAAGATCGCTAACGGCGATAGCGTCGTTAACTATATCGCTAAATGCGGCAGCATTTAGCGATATAGAAACAATCCCGCTAGCGATCTCATTAGTATGCAACGCTAACGAGATCGCTAGCGGGATAGCTTAGTGTGGCAGTACCTTAAATGTTCTATTGAGAATGACTCAGGACAGCCTAGTTCAATCTGATGCCTCTCACTGAGCCCAGCAGTGCCACATAATGATTGTGTATGAGGGAGCTGAGAAGCAGTTCAGCATCCACCATTTTAAGAACAGAACAGGAGCCAGAGGTAAAGATTTTAGCAAGACTGATCTTCTAGGCTAGAGGCATGAACCACACACAGAAACACTCTCACACACATATGAGCTGTGTCTGTCTACTGTGTGTGCAATTTCAGTTTTTATTAATAATATTATCACTATTATTTGTATTTGATGTGTGGTATAGTGTTTTACTACCTTCTTTTCCAGCATCAGGAGCTATAAGGATAAGTGCACACGTTCAGGAATGTTTGCAGAATATTCCTGAGCAAAACCGGACTTTTTTCGCAGCGCGTTTTTTTGCGCGTTTTTGGTGCGTTTTTTTTGCGCAGATTTGACGTGATTTTTCCCTGAACTTTCTAGGTCAATAATATAGCGGGAAAAACGCTAGAATTCCGCAAAATTAATAAACATGTTGCTAGATTTTCCGCGATGCGTTTTTTTTTGCGGAAACAAACGCACCAGGTGCACAAAAATTTCGGAATTCATTCTAAATGATAGGATGCTTAATTCATGCATTTTTTACGCGTTTTTTTCCCGCGAAAAAGCGTGAAAAAAACGCAAATAATCCTGAACGTGTGCACTTAGCCTAAAGAGCAAGTGTGAGACAGAGCAGGAGCTTCCTGGAGCTGTATGAGCCTGGATCACTCTCTGTCTCCTCTCACTGACTGTTTAGTTCACAATGAACTAATCTCAGGATGGTGAACTAGATGAACTATATGAACTGCTGAACTAAATGTTCTATTGAGAATGGCTCAGGACAGCCTAGTTCAATCTGATGCCTCTCACTGAGCCCAGCAGTGCCACATAATGATTGTGTATGAGGGAGCTGAGAAACAGTTCAGCATCCACCATTTTAAGAACAGAACATGAGCCAGAGGTAAAGATTTTAGCAAGACTGATCTTCTAGGCTAGAGGCATGAACCACACACAGAAACACTCTCACACACATATGAGCTGTGTCTGTCTACTGTGTGTGCAATTTCAGTTTTTATTAATAATATTATTATCACTATTATTTGTATTTGATGTGTGGTATAGTGTTTTACTACCTTCTTTTCCAGCATCAGGAGCTATAAGGATAAGTGCACACGTTCAGGAATGTTTGCAGAATATTCCTGAGCAAAACCGGACTTTTTTCGCAGCGCGTTTTTTTGCGCGTTTTTGGTGCGTTTTTTTGCGCAGATTTGACGTGATTTTTCCCTGAACTTTCTAGGTCAATAATATAGCGGGAAAAACGCTAGAATTCCGCAAAATTAATGAACATGTTGCTAGATTTTCCGCGATGCGTTTTTTTTTGCGGAAACAAACGCACCATGTGCACAAAAATTGCGGAATTCATTCTAAATGATAGGATGCTTAATTCATGCATTTTTTACACGTTTTTTTCCCGCGAAAAAGCGTGAAAAAAACGCAAATAATCCTGAACGTGTGCACTTAGCCTAAAGAGCAAGTGTGAGACAGAGCAGGAGCTTCCGGGAGCTGTATGAGCCTGGATCACTCTCTGTCTCCTCCCACTGACTGTTTAGTTCACAATGAACTAATCTCAGGATGGTGAACTAGATGAACTATATGAACTGCTGAACTAAATGTTCTATTGAGAATGGCTCAGGACAGCCTAGTTCAATCTGATGCATCTCACTGAGCCCAGCAGTGCCCCCTGTGGTAGTGTAGAGTACTGACTCATAATGATTGTGTATGAGGGAGCTGAGAAGCAGTTCAGCATCCACCATTTTAAGAACAGAACAGGGGTCAGTGGTAAAGATTTTAGCAAGACTGATCTTCTAGGCTACAGGAGGCTGATCCTCTACAGGAGGCTGATCTTATCATAAACACAGGTGAGGGGCATGAGCCACACACAGAAACACTTTCTCATACACACATATGAGCTGTGTCTGTCTACTGTGCAATTTCAGTTTTTATTAATATTATTATTACTATTATATTTGTATTTGATGTGAGGTTTAGTGTTTTACTACCTTCTTTTCCAGCATCAGGAGCTATAAAGAGCCAGTGTGAGACAGAGCAGGAGCTTCCTGGAGCTGTATGAGTCTGGATCACTCTCTGTCTCCTCCCACTTGCTGTTTAGTTCATAATGAACTAATCTCTGTCAGGATGGTGAACGATGAACTAGTTCACTCTGAAGATTAGTTCATTTTGAACTACTCACTCACGAACTACCCATCACTAGTTCAAAGTCTCATTGGGTACATTTAAATAAAAGAAAGGAGTCCAATCACATTAGATAAAAGAATGCCTCCAGATTTCCCCATAATATAAGCTGTTGGGTCAGCCGAAAGTTCAAGTGTTTACAGTCGGGGAGAGTAGAGAACCACTGTCGATTACCATGATTAAGGCATATCGCTGAAACGCGTTGGTTTCCCTTATGTGTACCATCTGAATGGAGTCCCACACTGGTTGCAAACAAATTGTTAATGGACTAAGTTTTTATCTTACTGGTGGATTGAACTTCCCTCATCGCTAGAGACCCCTCATTTCCTTCTTGCTTCACTGTCGATTTATCTCTCTTAAAAGGAAAAGGGATCAGAAACTGAAACTCCAACTATCTGATCCTTCTCTGCACCATCATTGGAAATCTGCCATGTACTTCAGATAGTCAATGGGTTTGGTCAACTTTCATCTAATGTTTATGAGGGCCTTTACTTGGAAACCTCCAATTTCAGCTAGAATTACCAAAAACCTTTCCTGTCATATGATCTCAGAGGGGAGGGGAAGCAATAAAACAAGTTGTTTTCAATGCCAATCCTTTTGTTTTCCTGTGAGACAATCTGAGCCATCTGAGGTCTCCTGCTCATAAAGGACATGCAGAAATTCGTGGCATGCCCCTAATATAAGAAATTTGCCGAACTGAATCTATTAATTTGACAAACTGTATTAAAGATAATTCTGGTGGTGAACTTACAACATTGAATTCCAAATATGTTGTGAATGAACACATTACACAGCGTTTTTAGGGGTTAGATAAGTCCGTAGATATTAAATTCCAGTAACCACTTGCCCTGGAATTATTAGATCTATTTGGAGCAAAACATTTGCCTCTAAATTACAAGAGGAAAAACAAAAAGGCAGACAGAACACCAAGAATACGCTACACTTCTTCAAAGCATTGCATTACGTATTATAACAGTATTGGAGTTCATGCATGGCCATCTAAAAAAGGGGTGTTCTGCCCCATCCCCTATGAAATGATGAAAGCTGAGCGCTGCTGTAAGAGCACTTCTTCCTTTGGAGCAATATGTCAACTCCAGCCCTAAAAGTGAAAACAATGCTTGACAATAATTATTTAACTTGTGCAATTCTAAAAAAAAAAAAAAAAATACCCAAAATTGAACCTTATGCAGGGGTATTTGGGGACAGCACTTGGTCCATCACCATCAAATAATTAATGTCTCTTGCAATATCTACATTAGGGAAATGAAGCCAAACTGGTCAATTCTACCAATGATTGGGTAGTCAAGGGACTTTTCATATGGATAGGGGCTCGAAAATTTCTTTAAAAAAATCTAAGCATGACAAAGCGGTATATGACAGACACTATGAAAACACAGTGAAACTGAAAAGGCTTCATGGTTCTCCATTTAACATGGTTCCCTGCATGGTATTGTGAGGGTGGGCAGGTGTTTAGCACTGTGTCAGAGAGTGGCGCTCTAGAGCCAAACTCATGAGACAACACTGACTGGAGAAGAACCGTTGCCTGACAAATTCTCCTCTGGACCCTTCTCCATATTGAGCGCACCACCAGATGCCCACGCTAACATTATGAACATCTCCGATGTCCTTATGCAAAATTACTGTGTCCAACAATACTGTTAAAGAGTACCTAAACATATTTATATGCTGTTCTCTTAATTGCAAGTAGACTGGTGGGGGTTTGGTTTCTAAGACCCCCAGCAATGGCTCGTCAGCGCAGCCAGAGGTGCACGGCGGCAATCAAAAGCCTATGCTTTCTACTGCATCCGTTCCCCGCTCTACTTACTCCGTGGCTCCTGCGAATGTCTCCAAGCGCTTTTGAGCGATTCTTGTGGGTCTCAGATCTCCACCGATCTACCTGCAATTAAGAGAACACACAACATACAAAATATAACAGCAAACGTTTCGTTACTCTAAGGGTCTATTCACACTGCAGTATGCAGCGTAAGTCAGAGTGATCTTCACTTATACCTCTCATGTATGCCACTGTATAGTCAGACACAAGTATATATTACACAATCTTCCTCGTCATAAAAAGTCTAACTCGCTGTAAACTTATTTCTATATTTGTGGGCAGCAGACTAATATATATCGACGTGAAGAACGCCAAAAGTACAACTTTCTGGCTTTCATTTGATGGATAAAGGACTGTGGATACATTGAACATATGTATTAGAAGTGGAAACCACAGTCGTCAGTGTGAATGTAGCCGATACTGAAGCATTAATCTGCTTTTCACTAATAGGTTCCTCCTAAACTCCATTACTTCCAGAAAGGGTAGGATAAATGGCGCACAATGAGATATTTGGCAGCACAACTGTTGAATTACATGTTTATTTTCTATCTGACATAAATCTTATCAGAGACTTGATAGGCCGTAATATTTTAGAATTCTGCAAATGATTTTGTGATTTGAGCAAATAGCAGCACGTGTGATAAAACTGGAGGTAATGGAGCGTGACATAATTAGGCTAAGTAAACGGTGGCTTTGGATTTTTCATTTTATGTGATCTGATATGTTCTGCTCGAGCAACACTCACACTGAACCAGTATCACGCAGCTACTATTACACGCCAGGATGTAGATGTATAAACATCAATGGAAAATAGAATGTGATGGATCCAAGTCTCCGCTCACACTACCCGCTATTCACACCAGTTATATAGGTAGATAGATGTTGCCATAGTGGGGGATTATATTAGAAAAGTGATTTTTTTTTTCTACACATATGGCCCCTTTTTGTGTTTGGTTATTAATTTTTTCTCTTGTTGGTTTCATTTTTCACATCTTATAAAGCCCCTTTAACCTGCTAAGAGCTACATGCCATAAATATAAGGTGGATGGTCCTGGGCTTCATATTTAGCAGGATCAGGTCTGTCACAGAGCACTGGGTGCCCCCACACATGGTAAAGTTTAAAGGGTCGCGTCACTAGTTTTATGTTGATGACGTATTTTTATATTGATGACTTCTATAAAAGTAGCGGAGAAACCTTTTAAGGCTTCCATTAAAGGGAATCTGTCACCCCATTTTTGCGATATCAGATAAAGATATCAGTGAATTGTGCGTCTCATAAGTAATCTATAGGTACCTATCATATCTTCTGACACCCCAGTTTTCATGTAAAAATACCTTTGTAAAGTTTGTTTTTCAGTATGCAAATACTTGCGGTCCGGTCCGATGGGCGGTGTTTACTCTCATTCCCCCACCGCCTCCATTCTTGTCCTACGCACTTCTTTTCTTCTTGTCAGTGCGTTCACGTACGGTTTCCGCGCTTTCGCTTTCAAAATGCCCCTTGCGCATGCGCAGTGTGCTTTGCCCAACAGTGGGCAAAGCATAAAAATCAGTACTACGCATGCGTCAGTGGATGACTCCCGGGGCATAGAAAGCAGGGTGGATAAAAATCAATGATTTTTTTAAAAAAATCAAAAAAATCGGATTTTTTTGATTTAAATCGGATTTTTTTGATTTAAATCGGATTTTTTTCAATAAACTGCTTTTTGAGGAAAATATTTTACCATCCAAAGGTTCTTCCATCATGAGATAAAGCTGAGTTGTTTAACTCAGTAGAATAAAGGCTGTATATGTGTAACATTCACAATGCCATGCTCTTCCAGAGGTTTCTGTAGGATTAGTGGGCAGTTTCTCTCCTATGTTATCACAGACGCTCGCTTTACTTACACAGTTCTCAAAACTGAATTTGACTCCGCAGAGGTCCCAGCCTCTTCTTCACGGCAAAAATGTTACAACATGAACAGAGTTGAGAAAAAGACCTTAATCCTATTGTTCTACAAACCTATGAATACAGAATCAACCCCTTCAGTGCCAAGTCCAAGAAGTTAGACAATATGTTTCTGATTGTTTGGAGTGGAATAGATCTGCACAACACAAGAAGAATGTGAATCTAAAGGTACTGCCACACTTTAGTGATCTCGTTAGCGATCTCAATAACGACGCAAGCTAAAGAGATCGTTTTTGTGATCGTTTTAATGTCGCTAGTAGCTGCCACACTTAGTGATCTCGTTAACGACGCATAAGCGGTTAGCGATCTCATTAACGACTTTAACGGTCATTGCGATGTAAAAAACAGCGCACATCGCTCACAAAAGGTGCCAGACACAGCGATATAGGCTCACCAGCGGGACGCCAACGATCTAAATACGGTCCAGAACTCTAGTGAACGATCAGCGAGATCACAGCAGGGGCCACGTCGTTGCTACATGCCACACACGTTAGCGTCACGAACGAGATCGCTAAATAGTGACGTATTTTAGCGATCTCGTTAGCGACGCTGTTTAGTGTGGCATACCCTTTAGTGTGAGGAGGAGGAAGGGCAAGCAGACAAGAAAATGAAAGTGAAACTTTGAGCGCAATACTGCAGCATAGCCACAGACAGACAAGTCTGGATCTGTTTGTGTGTACGATCTGAGGTTTATTACATTCTTTCCTTATAATGGCAGCAGGCCGAGAAATAAAATCTGAAAAATAATTGTAAAATGTTTGGTATTTCCACTTTTAAACACTAGGCAGAGCAGCTGCTGAAATATAAACTGCTAGCTCGTATTGCGACAGTAGTAAATGCAGGCGGGGTCTGATCACGTGTGACTTCTCTCCTCCGTTACTAGGTGTTTGTAATAACAGAGGATGTAGTTTAGGCTCACAGAGCGGAGCCATTGCGGAGCCATTTTGTTGGGGACTGCCAGTGATACTGACAAGTAGGCTGTCACTGAGGACGACCGGCAGCATCTATTCTGTTAGTTCATGCTGCTCGCTGTATTATAAACTGAGCACAGATACGTGGAGAGTATCACACACTGGGATTATTCACAGCACATGACACACTGCATGTATCTAGATACAGGGCTGAGTGTAGTGTATCGCATTATGGGATTAGATACACCGGTCTGGGGCATATCGCGCATGATGAAATTAGATACACCGGTCTGGGGCGTATCGCACATGATGAAATTAGATATACCGGTCTGGTAGAAACTTTGATTTAAATCACTGATTTAAATCAAGCCTTACTGACTAGTGATTTAAATCATGATTTAAATCGTGATTTAAATCAGTTTGATTTAAATCAAATCCACCCTGATAGAAAGGGATGCAAAATACTGGCGCATGAGCAGAACTGATTTTCTACTTTGCCCACTGTTGGGCAAAGCACACTGCGCACGCGCGAGAGCACTTTTGAACGCGCAAGCGCAGCAACAGTACGCTGTCTGTGATATTCACAGACGAAGATACGTCCAGCAAGCCGAGGAGTGAGGGGGGGGGAGAATCGGACCGGACCGCATGTATTTGCATACTGAAAAACGAACTTTACAAAGGTATTTTTACATGAAAACTGGGGTGTCAGGAGATATGATAGGTACCTATAGATTACTTATGGGACGCACAATTCAGTG
This sequence comes from Oophaga sylvatica, assembly GCA_033576555.1. Lineage (NCBI taxonomy): Eukaryota > Metazoa > Chordata > Amphibia > Anura > Dendrobatidae > Oophaga > Oophaga sylvatica. The sequence continues at coordinate 415,238,237 of JARQOD010000001.1, forward strand.
ATGTCTTTATCTGATATAGCAAAAATGGAGTGACAGATTCACTTTAACAAATTAATCTAAAGTAGGGCCAAACCGGCCGATATAGGTAGTATCGGGCCAACAGTCTAGTGGTTAGAATGATCTCCTTTCTGATGTTAGTGGAGAAAAGGATCCAGCATGACCGATTTCAGACTGTCGATCCTTTTGAGAGTCTGGCAGCGGCTCTCTCAAGAGAACACTGAGATGAGCGCTCCTGTATATGGAAGAGTCGAGGAGATCGCTGTAGGCCAAATAATCGGCCAAACCATCGTTAGGCAGGCAGCTGTACAGTATATTACGGGAGCTTATGACCAGTTCTGGGACATCAGAGACTTGGCCAACAGTCTAATGCGTACAAAGCTGCCAACAGATGATTGCCGGGAGAGTTCTCTCAGATTTTGGACTGCCATGCTATTGTTCTCTCGAAGATGTCACCACTAGAGATGTTGGATTTAGTTAGCTTACAAAGAACACAACAGCGCGAGGTAGAAAGAATGCTCCAGAGTACGGGAGAATCAAGCAAGATAGATGCCGACTGGAGCATCATTCTCAACATAATTCATCAGACACCCATCTAATGTATATGGGGGGGCTTTAATGGTTACGGCTACTCAACCCCACTTTTACTAACTCAAAACATCTCATAGGATTGTAAATGCATGTGCAGTCAGCTTTGTCCACATGAAACCTGACCGAGCCTGTATTTGTGCTTAGTCAATGTTATTATCTGGCTCCACAAACAAATGCCCGGCTGCACGATCGTGGAGTACAGCGTCACCATTCACAGCAAATACTCCTAAGCGACCGAAACGCCATGACTAACAGCACGCTTTAAGCTGGACAATCAATGAGTAGAAGATTAACTTTTTTCTGCTGATGTTTAACAAAAGGACAAAACCTCCATTACCGTATACTAATGGAGTGAAACGCTCGTGCGCTTACCCCTAGGACATCAGCCAGGCAACAACGATAGAGGCCACTATAGTATATTGCCGAGACGATTCATCCCTACCAGCTAAATTTTCTTCTTTGCTTGTTTAATAGTGTAGCGCCCCTGTTGGTAAAGCATGGCAATACAGGTAACCCAAGGCTAATTTAAGTTGTCACAACTTACAAAAGTGATATATATTTTTTCTTAAATTTTCCATCAAAGTTACCGCTCTGCTTGTTCGTTTAATTTTGCAGAACAAGTTGCATTTCGGGTAAGTATAATATAAAGGGTTTAAAATAACAAACTCCACAATTGTTTTGGTTTTGTAATTACATAATTCAACGTGCACTATAAACGATACATAAAATGTATTCTGCGAGTGATATTACGGCGATAGAAAACAGATATCATTCTTTTCGTTTGGGTTGCTTAATTTTACAGTAAAAACAAATTAAAAAAAAAAAAAACGCATTTTGGTTGCCGGAGATCAATTGGCATTTTTATTAAGACTATTCAGTTGTAAATAAGACTTTTTCATTGTGTTTTTTTCAGTTATTTACAAAGAAATTCTAACCAAAACAGCAATTCCAGCAATTTAAAAAAAAAAAAAAAACCTGCACAGAAAAAATGCAATGTGTACACAGAGCCTAATGCCCTCTTTTAACCCTGAATTGGTTTCTAAAGGAAATCCTGCCACTGACGATAATAAAATTGCAACAGATTGAAATGTCAAGCCCATTAATAAGAGGATTTGCTGTAAACACCTGAGTAGGTCTGTATCCGCTCTTCCCCATGGTGCAGACAAACCCTGGCATTAGTAAGGCAAGCAGCTATGACTTTAAGAAATTGCAGCTGACCAGCATAATCTCTCCTTTAATCTTGGGTGTCCTGGTGTTTTACAAGCAGCTTTCTGAGTGTGTTTAAGATTTTCGGAGTGATAACTTGTTTTATGGCCCAGGGAAACTGCAGAGAAAGACATGCCTGTGTATGTGGGTCACTTGTTAATTATACATGCGCATAGCCAATCATCAGGTTAGTATAATGCCCTACTCGTGTGCTTTCACGTTAGTAGAGGCTGCAGGTTTGCATCAGATTTACAAATTATCATAAAACAGGGTGGAAAATGCAACTCGTGTTTATGGGAATTTTAGGAGAATCTCCATAATATATCCATGTTTATCAATCAAAAGGCCGCTGCTTTGACATTTAAAGGAGCCGTACAGGATTAGAAAACCACAGCGGCATAGCTGTTCACAGATCGCATGCAGTATTGTAGCTACGACTCACGAGGAGCTGCAGTACCAGACCAAACCTATGGAATGGAGTGGTACCGTTTCTGGAAAAAAAATGCATCTTTATATAACTACTAGATGGTGGCCCGATTCTAAAGCTCGGGTATTCTAGAATATGTATGTAGTTTAGAGGCTGCTGCTGGGGTATATGTGGAGGCTGCTGCTGGGGTATATAGAGGCTGCTGCTGGTGGGGTGTACGTGCATACTGCTGCTGGGGTTTACGTGAAGGTCGCTGGGCGGGGTACTTCCGCTGCGAGCAGCCGGGAGATGACGGGCTGGTGCCGGTCATCTCCCGGCTGCGTTGCTGCTGACCTCCATGCGGCAGGAGATGATCTCCCGACGATAGCGGTGGCGTGCGTGGTTCAAATCCTGCGCCAATTCACAGCCGGACTGCGCCTGTCGCTGATTGGTCGCATCCGGCCAGGCGCGACCAATCAGCGACGTGGGATTTCCGTTACAGACAGACAGAATTAGACGATTATATAATAGATGTTACTGTGTATTACCTCATGTCACTGTGTATTACCTCATATTACTGTGTATTACCTCATGTTACCGTATATTACCTCATATTACCTCATGTTACCTGTGTATTACCTCATATTACTGTGTATTACCTCATTTTACTGTGTTACCTCATGTTACTGTATATTCCCACATGTTACTGTATATAACCACATGTTACTGTATATTACCTCATGTTACTGTATATTACCTCATGTTACCTGTGTATTACCTCATGTCACTGTGTATTACCTCGTATTACTGTGTATTACTTCATATCACTGTGTATTACCTCATGTTACCGTATATTACCTCATGTTACATGTGTATTACCTCATATTACTGTGTATTACATCATGTTACTGTATATTACCTCATGTTACTGTATATTACCTTATGTTACTTATGTATTACCTCATGTCACTGTGTATTACCTCATATTACTGTGTATTACCTCTTGTTACCGTATATTACCTCATATTACCTGTGTATTACCTCATATTACTGTGTATTACCTCTTGTTACTGTATATTACCTAATATTACCTGTGTATTACCTCATATTACTGTGTATTACCTCATGTTACTGTATATTACCTCATTTTACTGTGTATTACCTCATGTTACTGTATATTACCTCATTTTACTGTGTATTACCTCATGTTACTGTATATTCCCACATGTTACTGTATATTACCACATGTTACTGTATATTACCACATGTTACCTGTGTATTACCTCATGTCACTGTGTATTACCTCATGTTACTGTGTATTACCTCATATTACTGTGTATTACCTCATGTTACCGTATATTACCTCATGTTACCTGTGTATTACCTCATATTACTGTATATTACCTCATGTTACTGTATATTACCTTATGTTACTTATGTATTACCTCATGTCACTGTGTATTACCCGTGTTCAGTAAAAGTGACAAAAGTACATCAGACACTGTTGACTGACAAAACATGTTCAGTACATCATGGGCAGTTGGTGAGTCACATGACCACATGGGCGGAGTTAGCCCTGCGTCGATGATGTTACTGTGTATTACCTCATGTCACTGTGTATTACCTCATATTACTGTGTATTAACTCATGTTACCGTATATTACCTCATGTTACCTGTGTATTACCTCATATTACTGTGTATTACCTCATATTACTGTGTATTACCTCATGTTACTGTATATTACCTCATTTTACTGTGTATTACCTTATGTTACTTATGTATTACCTCATGTCACCTGTGTATTAACTCATGTCACCTGTGTATTACCTCATGTCACTGTGCATTACCCGTGTTCAGTAAACGTGACAGAAGTACATTAGACACTGTAACTGACAAAACATGTTCAGTACATCATGGGCAGTTGGTGAGTCACATGACCACATGGGCAGAGTTAGCCCTGCGTCGCTGATTGGCTGCGGCCGGACCAATCAGTGACGCGGGATTTCCTGGACAGACAGGATAAGACGATTATATAAATAGATGATTTTTATTCCTATTTTATACAGAGCCATTTTTGAGGGATAAGTTACAGTTTTACCACATAATATAATGAAAAATTGAGGAAAACAAAATCCAACTGGGTGAAATTGTGAAACAACCCCAATTTGAAATGTATCTACTGTGTTTTCGTTTCATTTTAATGGCATTCAGTGCAAGGTCAGTGCGATTACGCCGATACCAAACTTGTATAGTTTTGCTTGTACTTTTAATTGTAAAAAAAAAAAAACATGTTAAAAAAAAAATAAATAAATTGGTTTGTGCCACTATATCCTTCTTTAAAAGACATATTTGAGGGCTTGTTTTTCTCTATTGGAAGCTGTATTTTTTATTGGCACCCTTTTGGGGTACGTATGCCATTTTTAAAGCTTTTTGTATTGAGAAAAGGTTTATTTTATTTACGGTATATATATTTATATATTTACTTTTTTTTTTAATGAACTTTCCCTTTTAGTCCCCCTAGTGGATTGAACCTGCGATATGATCGCCTGTACGTATTACTGTATATGTTAAAAACTATGATCTCCTATGAAGGCCAACTGCATGCCAGGTGGGGCGATGAATACAACCGGTGGAATACAAATCATAATCATTGGTGGTTTAATGTCAAAGCGTTTCAGAGACCATCTGACTCCTTCCTCAGGACAACCATAAAAAAAAAAAAATAAACTTCTTATTTTTTGTGGTTGTCCTGAGGAAGGAGTCAGATGGTCTCTGAAACATGTTGGAATTACACCCCTTTTTCCTGCGATTTTTTGGATTGTGTCTAAATAAGCAGTGCATATCAAAAAATCCATTCACCGCATATAGGCGGTCATCATTCTCGGCAGCATGTCCCATTTACACAATGCGCTGTTGAGAACGATGATTTATAAGAAGGCTTTGATTTCTAAGCGATTTTATTAGGGTGACCGGCAGTCTGTTTACACTGCACAATTATTGGGAAATGGGCGTTCCTAGGAACATTCGTTCATAATAAATGGCCAGTTAGAATCCACTTTAACACCATGGAACGGTGTTCTAAAATTCTGCATTTAATCAGCCATATGTGAGCCTACCCTCACTCCGTGCAGATTTCTACAGTCTCCACTTCAAGGATTTTTGCAGTAGCCAGGTACATAAAGAACATATTTTGCTGTCTTATCTATGGCTATTATACATTATAAATATTTCAGCTGGCTGCTATCACATAGACACAGCTTCCACGGTTTCCTTTCTTTATTCTATTTCACAACTTGCTTACAGAATCAATGCGGTTGCTGGAAACGACCCATCTGTGTACTGAAATGGTGAGCGAGGCATGCTGGGAATTATAGCGCCACATTCTCCACATAGCCACAGGTTGTTCAAGAATAGAAATGCTTCCCGTGAGTGATTGCCTCATTTACAATAGAGCCGCACAGTGAAACGATATAAAGTGAGTCATAAAGTTACCTATAGCGGGAGCATTAATGCAGAGCTCTCTGGCCAGCAGAAGAAAGGTTTTCCCCAGGATATACACGTTCACCTGTCAGAACAACACAAACATCATTACACCTTCAGGAATAGAAGGGAAAAAAAGCCAAAAAGCCTATAATCAAAGGGAAGTCTGGCGTTTAATGCACATTTGGACCAGTGGCGTTGTACGGCTGCACATGTACGGGACTCTGTTTTTTTTATTTTATTTTATTCAGATTGCAATCAGTGCCATGAAAATCAGTACAGTAAAACCTTACATCTATTACATGGAACGTGTCATAAAACCAAATCACTTACTGTTTAAATTAGGTTTGTATATTAAATGTATTATTTTATTTTACTTTTTCAAATATATATTTTTACTATCACTATCTTTTTAAAAACAAACAAAAAAATGTTTCAATTTTGACATCAGACACCTAGACCTAATATTACACTCATATTTCCTGTTCTTCACATGGATATTAGTAGCCAAAGACTGACTCAGACCCTATTTAGTATACTGTATAGAAATATTACCCAAGGATGTAAGAATCTGAGCACAAGCCAGTCTGCTGGGGTGGAGGAGGTGAGCTGTGATATCGCCTATTGTGAATGGTGGATTCTGTGTTATTTGCTGCATATAGAGGCATTGTCTGTCATTATACAGGAGGTGAACTGTAATATCTCCTACTGTGACTAATGAATATTGTGTTATCTACTATACAGTCATGGCCAAAAGTTTTGAGAATGACACAAATATTATATTTTCACATGATCTGCTGCCCTCTGGTTTTTATGTGTGTTTGACAGATGTTTTTATCACAGACAGAAATATAATTGCAAACATATGAGTAACAAAAGCTTATATTGACAGAATGAGTTAATGCAGCAAGTCAATATTTGCAGTGTTGACCCTTCTTCTTCAGGACCTCTGCAATTCTCCCTGGCATGCTCTCAATCAACTTCTGGACCAAATCCTGACTGATAGCAGTCCATTCTTGCACAATCAATGCTTTCATTTTGTCAGAATTTTTAGGTTTTTGTTTGTCCACCCGTCTCTTGATGATTGACCACAAGTTCTCAATGGGATTAAGATCTGGGGAGTTTCCAGGCCATGGACCCAAAATCTCTAGGTTTGTTCCCTGAGCCATTTACCGTATATACTCATGTATAAGCCGACCCGTGTATAAGCCGACCCCCCTAATTTTGCCACAAAAAACTTGGAAAACGTATTGACTCGTGTATAAGCCGGGTGTATAAGTTGCCGTCCTGCTCTGTGCTCCCCCATCCATCTCTGTGCGCCCCCATTCTCCTCTGTGCTCCCCTCCTCCTGCTCCGTCCTCCTCTGTGCTCCCCTCCTCCTGCTCCGTCCTCCTCTGTGCTCCCCTCCTCCTGCTCCATTATCCTGTCCTGCTCCGTGCTTTCCATCCTCCCCCGTCCTGCTCCGTGCTCCCCCATCCAGCTCTGCACTCCCCCATTCTCCTGTGCTCCCCCCTTCCAGCTCCGTGCTCTCCGTCCTCCCCCCGTTCTGCTCCATGCTCTCCGTCCTCCCCCCGTGCTCTCCGTCCTCCCCCCGTTCTGCTCCATGCTCTCCGTCCTCCCCCGTCCTGCTCCGTGCTCTCCGTCCTCCCCCTGTCCTGCTCCGTGCTCCTTGTCCTCCTCCATGCTCCCCCCATCCTCTTCCATCATACTCACCCTCCCCGTGCCATCGCTGAACGTCACAGCCAGCAATCCTGCGTTCTCCCCGGCTTCCTGCAGCTCTCCTGTGCTGAGCGGTGAGGTAATACCGCTCATTAAGGCCATGAATATGGACACCACGCCCATGGGAGTGGAGTCTCGTCCATATTCATGGCCTTAATGAGCGGTATTACGACACCGCTCAGCACAGGAGAGCTGCAGGAAGCCGGGGAGAACGCAGGATTGCCGGCTGGGACGTTCAGCGATGGCACGGGAAGGGTGAGTATGATGTCCCAGCCACCGGCTCCTGCCGCGGCACCCCCTCCCCCGCTGGTTTCTGCCCTATGACTCGTGTATAAGACGAGGGGGCATTTTCAGCACAAAAAAGGGTGCTGAAAATCTCGGCTTATACACGAGTATATACGGTAGTTATCACCTTTGCTTTATGGCAAGGTGCTCCATCATGCTGGAAAAGGCATTGTTGATCGCCAAACTGCTCTTGGAGGGTTGGGAGAAGTTGCTCTTGGAGGACATTCTGGTACCATTCTTTATTCATGGCTGTGTTTTTAGGCAAGACTGTGAGAGAGCCGATTCCCTTGGCTGAGAAGCAACCCCACACATGAATGGTTTCAGGATGCTTAACAGTTGGCATGAGACAAGACTGGTGGTAGCGCTCACCTTGTCTTCTCCGAATGAGGCGTTTTCCTGATGTCCCAAACAATCGAAAAGGGGATTCATCAGAGAAAATAACTTTACCCCAGTCCTCAGCAGTCCACTGCCTGTACCTTTAGCAGAATATCAATCTGTCCATGATGTTTTTTCTGGAGAGAAGTGGCTTCTTTACTGCCCTCCTTGAGACCAGGCCTTGCTCCAAGAGTCTCCGCCTCACAGTGCGTGCAGATGCACTCACACCTGCCTGCTGCCATTCCTGAGCAAGCTCTGCACTGCTGGTAGCCCGATCCCGCAGCTGAAACACTTTTAAGAGATGGTCCTGGCGCTTGCTGGTCTTTCTTGGGCGCCCTGAAGCCTTTTTGGCAACAATGGAACCTCTCTCCTTGAAGTTCTTGATGATGCGATAGATTGTTGACTGAGGTGCAATCTTTCTAGCTGCGATACTCTTCCCTGTTAGGCCATTTTTGTGCATTGCAATGATGACTGCACGTGTTTCTTTAGAGATAACCATGGTTAACAGAAGAGAAACAATGATGCCAAGCACCAGCCTCCTTTTAAAGTGTCTAGTGGTGTCATTCTTACTTAATCATGACAGATTGATCTCCAGCCATGTCCTCATCAACACCCACACCTGTGTTAATGGAGCAATCACTGAAAAGAGGTTAGCTGGTCCTTTTAAGGCAGGGCTGCAATGATGTTGAAATGTGTTTTGGGGGATAAAGTTCATTTTCTAGCCAAATATTGACTTTGCAAGTAATTGCTGTTAAGCTGATCACTCTTTATAACATTCTGGAGTATATGCAAATTGCCATTAGAAAAAGTGAAGCAGTAGACTTTGTAAAAATTAATATTTGTGTCATTCTCAAAACTTTTGGCCATGACTGTATATGGAGAGGATATCAGTCAGTGTACAGGAGGGGAGCTGTGATATCACCTATTGTAAATGGTGGATCCTGTGTTATATACTGTATATAGAGGTTATCAATCATTGTACAGGAGAAAGATGAGGTGAGCTGTGATATCTCCTATAGTGAGTGGTGAATCCTATGTTATTATCACGGGTGTATCAGGGGTGACTGACACTCATCCTGGATCCGGCTGTAGAAGGTCTTTGCGATTAGCTCTTACTTAGTACTTCCAACTAGACAGTGACAACAGTTAGTTCCTTGTCAGAGGACTCTTGGAGGACTGCTGGCATGACATCTCGGCTGTCTTCTCAAGCTAAGTGTTCCTCTCGTTCGTCTCCCCTGTCTGTCTTTAGCTGTAGTGGGGATTGACTAGTGCACACCCCATCCCTCCCCTAACCAGGGCCTATCACTAGGGTCAGGTAGGGATTAGGTTCCTACTCAGCGATAGGTGCAGAACCTATATAGGGACGGTTAGCGCAGATAGGATGATTTTAGATCTGCATAGGGGTCTCCATTCACCACTTCGCTAGTGTTTGGGCTCCTCCCTCTCCCCGTTGTTGTGCACTTAATTATCTTTGATCCAGCGTAACCGTTATCTAGTGAATATAGAGGTGATATTAGTCATTGTACAGGAGGAGGAGGAGGAGGTAAACTGTGATTTCACCTATTGTGAATGGTGGACCCTCTGTTATCAGTCATTATACAGAAGGAGGAAGTGAGTTGTGCCATCACTTATTGTGAATGGTGGGTTCTTTGTTATTCACTGTATGTAGAGGTGTTATTTTTCATTGTACAGGAGGGGGGAGGTGAGCTGTAACATCATCTATAGTGAATAGTGGTCTTGTTTTATGTATGGCACGTTGAGAAGTTGTCTCAGTCGTACAGGAAGTAAGAGTCTTAGAGATTAGTGGTCAGGGTTAAAATTGCTATACTTCTAAATCTTCTTTAAATATACTTGAAAACAAATGTAGTGAAAAGGGAGAATTTATAAAAATGTAAAAAATAAATGCAACAAAAAACATGGTTTAAATGTTCCCTTCAAAGAGGGTCAATCAGCTCGTGATATGTCTATTTGTGCCACTCCTCTTATTTTTCCTGGAAATGTATGAATACATTGATAGTTAGCGGTTACTATTTGTTACTACACCCTCTGACGCTGCCCAATCCGTGCCGTTGGTACAAAACAGTGCACAGACAGTGGAATAGTTTCAACCAGTTTTCTAAAGTATTCATATATTTTCAGGAGGAAAAACAAAGGAATGACAAAATGTAAAGTCACCAGAACAGTTGTTCTGGAATTGTTACATCATGGAGACTGCTGCAAGTATCTGGATAAAAAAAAAAAAAAGAGTGGAGAAGAAAGTGGAGGGCTAAAAAGAGAGCAGCACTGGAAACTATAACTGTAGGACAGAAGTAGAGTGACAAGTAGGACACCTGACTAAGGCTCCATTCATTCTCTATGGAGACGCTAGAAAAAGCAGAGCACAGCACTCGGCAGCTGTATTGCATCTGAGATAAAAGTACAAGCTATCATCAGCTTGCTTTCACCAGACAACCCCTTTCAGGCTGTAAAAGATTGCTATGAATCTCTGATAAAATCTTGTTTGCTTTTTTTTATATTGACATTCGGCAAATGTATCATGCAAACTTCCAGCACACACTTAACACGTCCCTAAGCCCCTGTACATCCAGTTCATGCCAAGAGTTGGTGCAGATTATAGCCAGAGTCAATGCTTGACATATGCCAATGTATGTCTATACATCAGTGTGTACCATCAGAGATGCAGAGTGCGGAATAGCAGCAAAATATACCTACAATCCAGAAAAAATAAAACACATGTGAAAGAGTTTAAGCACCCCATACCCCAGCGGCTATCTCACCCGACTCTCCCATACTCAGGACTGCTTGCCCTGCTAAGCGCTTCTGTATCCTCTATAAGAGCTGCTGTCAGACAAAATAAAAAGATCGGCAGCCCAAGATCAGATATGCCAGAGCCTTACCTCCCCTATTATCTGTGGAGAGAGTTTGGTGCCCCCCACACACACATCTACTGTGCATGGTGGGCCTCAAAGCTCCCTATGCTGCCATCGTATGGCGCTGTATGACGAGGCATTATTGTTGCAGCACATGCATCCATATAGACATGGCGGCACACTGTAGCAGCAGTGATACACTCATTGTCTGTGCTTACTTGGGAAAATTTGGATAAACAAGTAGTTTTTAGGGCTCTAGGCTGCTATGATGCAAAAATATTTTAGGACAAAAATAGGAAAAAAACTGATTTGTTTAGATGAGCTTCCCCCCAGAAATGTCACAACATGTCATGTTAATCTGTTATTTGCATTCCTTGCCGTGTTCTTCACTAGAAACCAATCCAATAAGTGATGACTATTACAATATTGCACAGTAAATTCTCTTTCTGGAGGTTTCCATGTATAAATTCCAAACATAAATTATTTACTACAAACATCCATAGTTTAAGATGGGGCTCCCTGCTGACATATTCCAAAAAATGGGTGGCAATACCACATTATGTGATACACCACCTGCCACTGTAAGAGAGGGAGGGATGTCAATATCAAGCAGATCAAAATATGATATTATGTAATCCCATAGATTTGCAGTCCTTTGATATATGCAGATTTTTGCCCCTAATGAGCACTGATCAATGATCTAACAAATTGATCTGCTTTCTTTTAAAGGCTGGACGTGAAAGATCACTCGATCCCCATGCATATTTTCGACAGCATATCCCCTATTCGTAGGAGTAGATGTGCCGTGGGCAACGATTATCTTTCAGGCTGTCGCATGACAGATGTGTTTAGCTGACGAAAAGTGTTTGCAAACTCGACGGCAGATTGCTGCCATGTTTAGATGGGCCAGTGATCAGGCCTGAGTAAAAGGTCTTTACGTTCAATGCATATTAGATGGAGCTCTTGTCCTAAACAGATATTGCAGGAGGCCTCATATACAGATTACAATATAATCTGTTATGTTTCGGTAGCTGAGGAGTGCAGGTAAAAAAGGAAATACACCAGAGCAGTTGGAATCTATGGGATTGCAGTACCCTGACTAACCACCACAACTAGAGGCAGCCGTGGAGCGTTCCTACGTTGGTCCTAGACGCCTCGTCACAGCCTGAGAAACTAACTACACCTAAAGATAGAAATAGGAAAGCTATCTGCCCCGGAGCAGAACCCCAAAGATAATAGAAAGCCCCCAAACAAGTAATGGCGGTTAGACAAGAGGAAATACTGACACAGAAAGAAAATAGTATGAGCAAACGCTGGGGCCCAAACTATCTAAATAGAAAAGGATAGGAAGGGTACTTACTGCAATCCCAGAAAACACTGAAAAAACACCAACTCTACTAATTTCAAAATCACCTGAGATCACACGACCTCTACCACCTAAATTAGTTCTCTGGTGTAACAAAAACAGCAGCCACTGAAAAAACTGGAAAAAGCAAAAGTACAAAACACAGTGGCTGGACTAAACTGAGAGGGCAAAAGCCCCCGGAGGGGACCCTGAAGGCCCCCACAGAAGTGCAGGACAAAATGCAAAAATATAGCAAAAACACAAAATAAGAAATTGTCTTATCTGACAGCAGGAGATGCAGACACGACACAGCAGGCTACAAGGGAAACTGGAAAGAAGGATTCAGACCAGAACAATTGCTCACCGGCAACCCTGATGGGAAAATGATTCCCTTAAATAAGACCAATCAGTAACACCTGATTCCCAATCCTCACTAGTACCGCTTGTAACCACCAGAGGGAGCCTCTGCTCAGAACTCATCTCAAACCCATTCACAACAGTACCCCCCCCTTGAGGAGGGGTCACCGAACCCTCATTTGAGCAACCAGGTCGGTCAGGATGAGTTCTATGATACGCACGGATAAGTCTCCTAGCATGGATGTCCGAAGCAAACACCCAAGAATTATCTTCCTGACCATAACCTCTCCATTTAACCAAATACTGGAGTCTTTGTCTAGAAAAACGAGAATCCAATATTTTCTCAACCACATACTCCAGATTGCCCTCAACCAAAACAGGGTCAGGAGGCACAGCAGCAGGAACCACTGGCTCAACAAACCTCTTCAACAAGGACTTGTGGAACACGTTATGGATCTTAAATGTCCCTGGAAGAAGCAAACGAAAAGAAACAGGATTAATAATCTCCATGATCTTATAAGGTCCAATGAACCTAGGCTTAAATTTAGGAGATGCTACTCTCATAGGAATATTCTTTGAGGACAACCAGACCAAGTCCCCCACTTTAAACCGAGGACCATCAGTCCTATGCCGGTTAGCAAACCGCTGGGCCTTCTCCTGAGAGAGGGACAACCTCTCCACTACCTGGTCCCAAATCTGCTGCATACGCTCAACAACAGAGTCAACACCTGGACAGACAGAAGCCTCCGTCTGTCCTGAAGAAAATCGAGGGTGAAACCCAGAATTACAGAAAAACGGAGACATCAAAGTGGCAGAGCTAGCCCTATTATTAAGAGCAAACTCAGCCAAAGGCAAAAAAGAGACCCAGTCATCCTGATCAGCAGACACAAAGCATCTTAGATAAGTCTCCAATGTCTGGTTTGTTCTCTCAGTTTGACCATTGGTCTGAGGATGAAATGCCGAGGAGAAAGACAATTGAACACCCAGTTTAGAACAAAAAGTCCTCCAAAATCTGGAAACAAACTGGACTCCTCTGTCAGACACAATGTTCTCAGGAATGCCGTGTAAACGAACCACGTGCTGAAGGAACAACGGCACCAATTCAGAGGAGGAAGGCAACTTAGGTAATGGCACAAGATGTATCATTTTGGAAAACCTATCACAAATTACCCAGATGGTGGTCATTCTCTGAGAAACAGGAAGATCGGAAATGAAATCCATAGAGATATGGGTCCATGGTCTCTTGGGCACAGGCAATGGCATCAACAAACCACTAGAGCGAGAGCAAGGCTTGGAGCGAGAGCAAGTCCCGCAGGACTGCACAAATTCCCTGACATCGCGAGACAAGGTAGGCCACCAAAAGGACCGACTAACCAAGTCTCTGGTACCAAAAATTCCGGGATGCCCAGCCAATGCGGAACAATGAATCTCAGACATCACACTCTTTTTCCATTGGTCCGGGACAAACAATTTTCCAACAGGGCAGCGCTCGGGCCTATCCTCCTGACACCCCTCCAGAGCAAGTCTCAAATTGGGCGAGATGGCGGAAAGAACTACACCCTCCTTCAAAATAACAGAGGGATCAGATAGCTCAGGAGAGTCCGCAAGGAAACTCCTCGAGAGGGCATCCGCCTTAACATTCTTAGTGTCAGGAAGAAAGGAAACCACAAAATTAAAACGTGTGAAAAACAAGGCCCACCTGGCCTGTCTAGGATTGAGTCGCTTGGCAGATTCCAGATAGACCAGATTCTTATGGTCCGTAAGGACCACCACCTGATGTTTGGCTCCCTCCAGCCAATGTCTCCACTCTTCAAAAGCCCACTTCATGGCCAATAACTCCCGATTACCCACGTCATAATTACGTTCAGTAGGAGAAAATTTTCGAGAGAAAAAGGCACAAGGGTTACTTTTAGAGGTCTCTGGATCTTTTTGGGACAAAACGGCACCTGCCCCAATTTCAGAGGCATCAACCTCCACCTGAAATGGCAGAGAAACATCAGGCTGCCGTAGAACAGGAGCAGAAGTGAATCTCTGCTTAAGTTCCTGAAACGCAGAGACTGCCTCAGGAGGCCAATTCACCACATCAGAACCCTTTCTGGTCAAATCAGTTAATGGTTTAACAATAACAGAGAAATTACCAATAAATTTACGATAAAAATTGGCAAAACCCAAAAATCTCTGAAGAGCCTTTAATGAAGTAGGTTGGACCCAATCACAGATGGCCTGAACCTTGACCGGGTCCATTTCAATAACAGATGGGGACAAAATGAATCCCAGAAATGAGATCTTCTGTACGCCAAAAAGACACTTTGATCCCTTCACATACAGAGCATTCTCTCTCAAAATCTGGAATACAGTTCGAACATGTTTCACATGAGAGTCCCAGTCATTAGAAAAAATCAAGATATCATCCAAATAAACAATCAGAAACTTGTCCACAAAATCCCTGAAAATGTCATTCATGAAGGACTGGAAGACGGAAGGAGCATTAGTGAGCCCAAAGGGCATCACAAGGTACTCAAAATGCCCTTCAGGGGTGTTAAATGCCGTCTTCCATTCATCCCCGTGCTTAATGCGAATAAGGTTATACGCCCCCCTGAGGTCAAGCTTGGTAAACCAAGTAGCGTTTTTCACCCTGGAAAACAGGTCAGAAATCAAGGGTAACGGGTATTGATATTTCACAGTAATATTGTTCAAGAGACGATAATCAATACACGGCCTTAATGAACCATCTTTTTTGGCCACAAAGAAAAAACCGGCACCTAAGGGTGAAGAGGATGGTCTGATATGACCCTTCTCCAATGATTCCTTGATATAAGACCGCATAGCGTCATGTTCAGGTACAGACAAGTTAAAAAGGCGACCCTTAGGGAATTTACTACCTGGCACTAATTCAATAGCGCAGTCATAGCTCCTATGGGGAGGTAAGGATGCAGATTTACTTTCGCTAAACACATCAGAAAAATCAAACAAAAAGTCAGGAACATCCTCAGCCTGGGGGGAGGCAGAAAAAACAGGAGTGTTGGTATTAACACATTGGCAGCCCCAACTGGTTACAGACACAGATTTCCAATCCAAAACAGGATTATGAGACTGCAACCAAGGGAAACCCAGCACGATAATGTCATGCAGATTATATAGAACCAAAAATTTGCAGCACTCCTGGTGATCAGGTTCAACCCTCATTATCACCTGAGTAGAAAACTGGGGTTTATTCTCAGCCAAAGGGGTAGAATCGATCCCCAGTAGGGGAATAGACTTCTGTAGGGGTATCAAGGGAAATCCACAACGTTTAGCAAAATCATAATCCATCAGGTTAATAGCTGCTCCAGAATCAACGAAAGCCTGAGCAGAAAATGAGGACAGAGAGCATATCAGAGTGACAGTTAATAAAAACTTAGTCTGAACACTACCCAAGACAACTGAGCGTGCAAAACGTCTTCCCCGCTTAGGGCAGACTGAAATAGCATGAGAGGCATCACCACAGTAGAAACATAACCCATTGCGCTTTCGAAACTTATGACGCTGTGCCCCAGACACCACTCCATCACACTGCATGGGCTCAGCAGCTGGCTCACAAGGCAACACCACTCCACGCATACTTCTCCGCTCACGCAAACGTCTGTCAATTTGAATCGCTAATGACATAGAATCATTGAGACCAGAGGGGACAGGGAATCCCACCATAACATCCTTTACATTATCTGACAGACCCTTCCGGAAAAGGGCCGCCAAAGCGTCGTCATTCCATTTGGTCAGGACTGCCCACCTACGGAATCTCTGACAGTATAACTCAGCGTCAGCAAGCCCCTGATTTAATGCCAACAAGGCTTTTTCAGCTTGATCAGTGACATTAGGCTCATCGTACAATAACCCCAAAGCCTGAAAAAATGCATCAACATCACTCAAAACAGGATCCCCAGGTGTCAGGGAAAAAGCCCAATCCTGAGGATCGCCGCGCAGGAGAGAGATGACAATTTGAACCTGCTGCGCTGCGTTTCCTGAGGACTTAGATTTTAAGGCAAAAAACAATTTACAGTTATTTTTGAAATTCTGAAACTTAGCTCGATCCCCTAAAAACAAATCTGGCATGGGGATCCTAGGTTCCACAACAGGCAACCTAGCAAGATATGCAGCAATACTCTGAACCTCAGTGGCAAGCTGATCCACACGGCCAGACAACTGTGCAAACTCCATTGGGAGAAAAGATCCTCCCCAGCACCCAGAGATACAGAGGAAAAAAAAATGCAACAAACAGAAAAATATCTCTGACAACTTTTCTTCCTTCAAAATATTTTTTCCCTTCTGTGAGTACCATACAATTTTTATGGCCGGTGATACTGTTATGTTTCGGTAGCTGAGGAGTGCAGGTAAAAAAGGAAATACACCAGAGCAGTTGGAATCTATGGGATTGCAGTACCCTGACTAACCACCACAACTAGAGGCAGCCGTGGAGCGTTCCTACGTTGGTCCTAGACGCCTCGTCACAGCCTGAGAAACTAACTACACCTAAAGATAGAAATAGGAAAGCTATCTGCCCCGGAGCAGAACCCCAAAGATAATAGAAAGCCCCCAAACAAGTAATGGCGGTTAGACAAGAGGAAATACTGACACAGAAAGAAAATAGTATGAGCAAACGCTGGGGCCCAAACTATCTAAATAGAAAAGGATAGGAAGGGTACTTACTGCAATCCCAGAAAACACTGAAAAAACACCAACTCTACTAATTTCAAAATCACCTGAGATCACACGACCTCTACCACCTAAATTAGTTCTCTGGTGTAACAAAAACAGCAGCCACTGAAAAAACTGGAAAAAGCAAAAGTACAAAACACAGTGGCTGGACTAAACTGAGAGGGCAAAAGCCCCCGGAGGGGACCCTGAAGGCCCCCACAGAAGTGCAGGACAAAATGCAAAAATATAGCAAAAACACAAAATAAGAAATTGTCTTATCTGATAGCAGGAGATGCAGACACGACACAGCAGGCTACAAGGGAAACTGGAAAGAAGGATTCAGACCAGAACAATTGCTCACCGGCAACCCTGATGGGAAAATGATTCCCTTAAATAAGACCAATCAGTAACACCTGATTCCCAATCCTCACTAGTACCGCTTGTAACCACCAGAGGGAGCCTCTGCTCAGAACTCATCTCAAACCCATTCACAACAATAATCATTATTAAAGGGGTTATCTCATAGAGACAGCTCCCTTTTAGAGTGCAGCTGAGCGGGTAATCCGATGATCGCAGAGGGTCCGGCCTAACATATTTTCCTACAGCGGCCACTATAGAGAAAATGAGGTATTACATGTAATACATGTAAGGAGTGACATGTACTCCCCAAATAATGGAAATGTGGAATATTCATTTCACAATTACTAAACAGGAAAAACTACAACAAACATCAAATAAAAAAAACTACGGCTGTGCCTCAACCTTATTTGTACAGTACTTCACAGACATTGACAACACAGGAATTTGTGACAACTGGTTCTGCACTTTTTCTTTTCTTCTTCCATAATAGAGAACACCTGGAGGACAAGTCTATGAATAATGTATTTTACGCTTTATTAATTATCATTTACTGTCTTCATTTTCATAGCACCAACAGTACGGCAAGAAACCCAGATTGGTCAGATTCGAAGTCAGGATCCCAGCACAGCAAGGCATCAGCACTGACCACCGAGCCGAACCCACTATATACAGAAATATAATCTACATGAAAATCCCAATTACTATGTAAATATAGTATATTTGTATCACTTATTTCACATTCAAAGTTAGAAACTTTCTCATACTCCAGAGCTGCATTCACTATTCTGCTTGTTGGAAATCTTCCACAGGCTTGATGACGGTTTAACTGATGTCCTAACGACAATATAATGCTTCTCAGAATGGAAATTAACAGAGAAAATACTGCAGACATTAAGCCAAGAAATGCTGAGAGATTTTAACACAAATTTGTACAATTGCAATTTCAGCTCTAGACTATAATACACACTATAATTCAGAAAAATGTTAAGCATTGTGTTTTTGTTTTATGGATACATTTTGCCTTCAGACTATTTACCGTACTTCAGATTCCTAGACAGACTACAACAATGAGTAGCAGGACAGATATCTTGGATTCAGAATAATATATATACTGTATAGTGTTATAAACTAGTAGACTACCTTTTTAGACTGCTTTACTGCTTACCTGTTAACAGTTTTGAGGAGTCAAAACTACTGACAAATTCCCCCTAATTGTCCACTGCCTCTATCCTCATCTCACTCATGATGACACCTGATGCTCCGGACCTGAACTTGCAGCCATGGTGAAGGAGGGAGCAGACCCTTTAAGAGACCACCCAAATGAATCTCTAAAACTACGGCAGACCAGGCATATATGATTTTGGGTACAGAAACTGGACCCTCTTAGTAAAAGGAGCACATTCAGCTTCCGCCTGAGTGTCACCTATGATGTCTCCATCTATCATACTATAAATACATGTTCCAGGAGTTGCTTCTGCTCATATATAATAATTAATATTACAAACCTCTTTCTTTGCAATTATGATAACTCTTAAACATAACGCCCATTACAAAGTTAACAGCATGTAGTATGCAGCCGAGAGTAGAGGGGAGATGTATGGCCCTGGGATAGCAGATAGACCCTTGTCAAAAAATGCCTGGCTGAGTTATACAGAATGTTAATTATTTTGGAGGTAAAAATTCATTAAAGGTTTGCCATTCCTGCAGTTCCTTTTCACTTGTCAGAAAATAAAGCCACACTGCAATAAATAGCGCTCAGAGGGATGCCATTTACCAGGACAGCTGGGAGACTGAAATAAAATGTACCAGCTGCTCTGTAACACGCAGGCGATGGGCTAGCTAGGCAGGGCCAGAGGGGCATGCAACAGCAATTATTTTTACTCGCAGATGAAAATGGCACAAGATGATCAGATGAGGCTTTGCCAGTTCTCATAACCTTTTTTGGAGGCAGCATGAACTTATTCAGCAAGTGGAAAACATTCTCTTCGTTATCTGGAAACATCAAAACTTAAAAAAATAATAAAGATATATATATATATAATACATACAGCTCTGTCAAAAATTAATAGACCACCACAGCAAAACCATGTCATGGGCAGCCCAATCTCTAGACCTGAACACCATTGAAAACCTCTGCAATGTGTTCAAGAGGATGATGAATAGTCACAAGCAATCAAAGAAGAACTGCTTACATTTTTGCACCAGAAGCAGTGTGAAAGACTGGTGGAAAGCATGCCAAGACGCATGAAAGCTGTGATTAAAAATCATGGTTATTCCACAAAAAATTGATTTCAGAACTCTTCCTGAGTTAAAACGTTAGTATTGTTGTTTCTAAATGATTATGAACTTGTTTTCTTTACATTATTTGAGGTCTGAAAGCACCGTTTTGTTTTGTTTTTTTATTTTGACCATTTTTCTTTGTCAGAAAAAAAAATACAAAATTTATTGCTTGGAAATTCAGAGACGTTGTCAGAAGTTTATAGACTAAAAGAACAATTTACATTTTAATAAAAATAAACATATAAAGAGAAGAATCAGACAAACTGAACATTTGAAAGTGGTCTCTTAATTTTTGCCAGAGCGTCTTGGCATGATTGCCACCAGTCTTTCACACTGTTTCGGGCGCAAAAATATATATTGTACCCTGGGTATTCCTATCAACAGGCAAGGTGATATTTGGTAGATGCCCCACTTGGACAGAGCGGCAACTGTACATGTCAGCTTCCACTTTACTCAAAGTCTATTGGACTAAAGTGGATTCTCCGTAGTCAGATCCCCCCCAGATCTAGTAGGTATCACATGGCTGTAGCCGAACAGGCACTGTTACACAGGCTACAAAGGAGCAGCAGCGCACATGCCCCACCGCCACCCAATTCATTCTCCAAGCACCGTGCTCCACTTTTCCGTTAGCTCCATATAATAAGAATTCCCCTCCATTCTAACAGGGATAAAAGTGCTCCCTCCTGGCAATTATTGGGGGTCTCAGTGGTCGGATCCTCATGTATCTAGAAGTTGTACCGTACACTATGGATAGGTGATAACTTCTTTTCACCAGACCTCTGTAAATATACATTACCCGTGTACCAAGAGGGTACTATTATTGGTTGTCACTCAGCTTTCCAACCGTTGTACATAGAACGTAGAAGTTCCCACAGCAAAGAGAAAAATCCCCCCATCTCACACCCCTTTTAGTGCTTGGTTCTGCCACACAGAAAATAAAGACCTACTGTATGCTTTCCATGTCCACGACCACTGGGCCAATTCCCTAGGAATAGACCGCTCTCTCTTCTTGTACCATGAGTGATGCATATGTGCGATGAACAACTGATCTTAAAAAGGAAAACTAAACCTAGAAATTAATGTTTACATTAACCAACAAATCTAGTTGTCCTTCCTGTTTCTTAATCTGCGGTATTTTCTGTATGGTCATAAAACAGTCAGTTATGTGGAAATCCTGCAAAGGACTCAGAGACTGATCTCCTGCTCATCAGTTCTGAAGGCACCCCCACCTTATCTACAGGGCAGTTCTATTATGTGGTACTGCAAATAGGGGAGAGGCTCCTGCTGCAGCCAGTTGTCTGCCATGTTGACAGTCATTTTTTATAAAAGTTATCCCTTAAATAGTATGTCTTAAAACAACTCTTAACCATATGACGTTTTAGTTTGCAAGGCGTAGAGATATGCCTTCACCCAAAGGAGCGTGGCACGTTTTTCTCTATTGTATTATATTAATAGCCCAAGGGTGTGTTATCATTTAAAATAAAAAAAAAATAAAAATCTATATTTGCCTCCCAGACTATTGCTCCTCTTATCCGCTGAACTTGGATTCCCCAACTGGTCTCGTGACAATGCCACATGACCACTGCAGACAATCAGTGGCTCACACTTCCGTCTGAGCAAAAGAACAAGGGTTTTTTCCCACTAGAACGGGAATTTGAAGATGAGAAATCTGCAGCTGATCAACAATCACTGATCATTTTTTTTATGTCAGGAGATCATCAGGGAACACGGGGCTGTTAGGGGTAGAGTGGCACCAGTCCAAAACTTTAACAATATTTTTTTTTCTTAATTCATGCAGCACACTGGTGCCCTAAATAAGACTTTCTATTGAAAAACCTCTATAACTTACTCATTGGCATTGGTGGGTGAACCAGAGTACCTGGAAGAAGCAAAGAACCCATGTTTGGACTTGGTTGGATTTTAATCCAGGATTATCATTTGCTGCAAAGACTGTGTGCTTAACCACTGAGCCAGCATACTTCTAATCTTCTCCACAGTGGTTGAAACTGCACTTTAAAAAGGCACAGTTCCCTTTAATATAAGAGGAGACCTTACCGTGGCGTAAATAAGGGATAATTTACTTATAGCTAAAAAGAAAAATGCAACGTGACAACAATCATGGGATGCAGTTTGTTATTGAAAACTCCACCTGCCTTCGATTATTAGGCCATGTCAACATGGCAGTGATTGTTCTTCATAAGAGATGTGGTCCCTTGAGAAACGTCAGCCACAGATCGTCAGGAAACGTGCAAACTGCATGGAGTTACAACTATCATAGCCAAAAATTATTCTCAACATTGCATCGCTGGGACCCAACTGTCCTATGAAATGAATAGAGTGGCGTCCACACATGCACGTGACATCTTTACTCATTCTGACAGGACATTTCAGAGCCCCGTTTTCAGGATTGGTGATGGACCCATTGGTAGGTTCCCCAGTGATCAGAAAGTTTTAGTCTATCTTGTGGATAGGTAACTTGCTATGTTGAGAACAAACATTTAACGATTGTTCGTCCCCTTGCTTTTGCGTCAACCTGTGTAGAAGGGCTTTCAAACAAGCACCAACTGACTTGCCGTACTGCAAACCAACACTCGATAGTACGAATGCAGTTTCGATGGCATGAGACCTACTGGATTGTGCCAAGTTAGAGGACATTAAAAATACACGTCTTGTCCAAAAGTTGCAAAAAGAAAAAAAAAACATCTTTAAAGAGTTAAGAACTTCAAAAGAAGAAAAAAAAAAACAAGAAACTCCCAGTACAAGTCAGCACAGCTGGATTCCTCTCATCATCATCCTATACTGGCTGCTATCCCAAAGAAGTTTTGCCACAGGCCTTGGCATCTGTAAAGTGTTCACCTCGGTGCATGAAAGTACAGGGAGTCAAAACACTACAGGTGCGGTGTCCTTGAGATCTCCACGTGTGCACACAATAAAAAGCATTATTCACCTCAACACCCAGCTGGCAGTGATAAAGCTAGTTAACACAAAGCAGAGACTGCTGTAAGATTATACCATACCTGAAGAAGGTCGCTGAGATCGAGTAACATATCTGGGAGAAAAGTCAAGGAAATACATTGTAGACACAAAGAGTTCTTGTAGTCTGCTGACCTAAGAAGGGAAAAGGGGGGAACAAATGTGAATTATTTCATTATTTTCCACTACAAATTTCCCAAAAGACAGTAAAAAATACACAGAAAGCCCAGACTGTACGGATTTATGGTCTTTATTAAGAAGAAAGGGGAATATTCCTGTCGGAATCGACATGTGTTCCAGGTCACGGCAGATTCACAACAAATTGTCCATCTGTGAAGTATAGAGTTTCCAAAAGAAGCTACCCTAAAAGGGAAAACCATTAGTAAACATATACAATATAAAAAAAAAATCTACGTCCCGTCCACTTTCCAAAAACTCAATTTACACATTTAAGGTGTCAGGAGTGAGAAAGCAGAAACATAGAAAACCTTTTATTTCTTACCCTTTGAATTGTGACGGAAGACAGAACTTGTTTAAAAAGAGAAAAATCACATGTTGTGTGCATGAATCCTGGAAAGTAATAATTGGAGTACTTATGGTACCACACTATGGAGCTGTAGACAATCCCTGTACTGCTATACAGCATCGCAGCAAGGGGATCTTAATCCAAAGAATCAATGCTTCAGGGGACATGGTCTCCATAATACAACATTAAATGGATCATATGGTTTATTTTGTAATTATAGGCACACTGAGGTGGTGGGTGGTGTAGACCCCATTTGGGGTGCAGTACTGTGGTCCAGCACTTGTATGTAGTATCAATACTTGTACATTAGGCCTTATGCTTTATTCACTTAACTATTTTGCCAAGGTTTTAGGTCATCAGTTTGTGATTGGTGAAGATCCGGTACTGTTTAACCCAGTGATCGATGCTAATTCAAGTACTTGCAGCTCAGCCTCATTGATTTGAATGGGGTTGGGTGCAGTACCCGACCCAGCAATGGAGCTATGGTCACATATGGATGCGCCCGAATCAGGTACTGGAATACAGTGAAGAAATGCCAGTTTCTAGAGGCATTTAAGGGTAAGATCAGATGGAGAGGGCATGGTGCAAGCCATCATGAGAACGGTGGCTCAGTGGTTAGAACTACTGCATTGCAGCGCTAGGTCTTGGGTTCAAATCCCACAAGGACATCTGCAAGGAGTTTGTATGTTCTCCCCGATTCTTCGGTTTCCTGCTACACTCCAAAGACCTACTGCAAGGCAGTGTAGATCGTGAGCCCCAATGGGGACAGTGCTGATAATGTATGTAAAGCGCTGCAGAATTAATGGAGTTATATAAGGATGTAAAAATAATAACAAACGGCCATGCATATTTTGCGGATGAAAAGCCGTTCTGCAAAATCACGGACCCAAAAACGTGTAGCTGTTTTGGATGCGTCGCCTATTTTTACCTTTAGGCTGCATTCCCACATAACAAACACTGCATTTTTTTTTTTTGTAGAAAATCATGATTTCATGAAAACTCACGTCCACTGTGCATTTGGAGACGCTATGTTTTTGTTTGCTTTTTTTGTGTTTTTTTTGCGTGAGATTTTTCCTTACAGGATTTTATAGGGTGCTTGAAAAAAAATGGATGTAAAAACAATTGCATTTTTTAAGTGTAAAATCCAAGCCCCTGCACTAAAAAAATAAATTTAAAAAATGCTGCATCAAATTTGCACCAAAATCACATAAAAAATAAGAAAATGCATGAAAAAATACAACAGAGTAATTGCTATTGCAATTTTGAAGTAGACACCCGGCAGGAAAAAAAAGCAGCATTTTGCTTGTGGGAGCTTTGTCTAAGGGTGTCCTGTACAGGTTTTAAGGTCAGAGCTCAAACCCCCACACACTGATGACCTGTGCAGTTCACACCATATGGAAAGGATGTGCTGCACTCTGGAATCAAAATTTTCTGATCAGCACTAAATGTTTTTGCTGAGCACTTCTTTTAGGACAGACATTTTATTTTCACGTATGGCAGGCCCAGGAAGACAGAGTACAAGCTTCTATAAATAAGCAGAGTATACGAATGAAGGAAAAAATGCTTGCTGGTGTCAAGTCCTAACATGAAGGGGTTAACTCATCCACACGGCCGTTCTGCAGAGTGATCCTCTTGTCTGTAGATGTGATGGATGGCTGTTCTGTATCCTGTGTTCTCCACTAAATAATGATTCAGAAATGGGCACGCTGCCTGGCGATTGTCTTCTCTTCATGCATATTGTTATTTTATGTATCTAACACGGGCGCACATTAAAATTCACATATTAAAGACACAATTTGCATACTTTACGCCCAGGAAAATGCAGAGGTATTTATTTACTGTCAAGTCCCAATGGTTCTGGGGCACGAACAACGTGTAGAGAATCTGAGACCCGTGTCAGTGCGGCCTAGATCTAGTTTTCTGGAAAGAGGGCAACGATTTGACCTCATAGGGCGTCGTGCATTTTAATTTTAGATAGATTCTTTCAGTAAAAAAAAAAAGACATAAAAACAGCAAGAATGAGTCACCGTACTGAAATGACAGGTAATTCCTGTACTAGAAATGACAGCAATAATGCAAATTCACGCAAGGGTATACAAAATACTCCTCACTAAAGCAACAGAAAGAGCTGTCCAGGGGTGTAATAATAAACTGACGTTTGGCCATAATTCTGAAAATTAGAGCAAAAAAAATTCAAGAAATAAAATAAAATGCACAAGTGAATGTATCTTTCGAAAGGTCTGGTTTAAAAAAAAAATGGCTGGGATTAGGAAAAAAAAAAACATGGCCACCCCTGGCTTCACTGGACTGGGCTGCAATACCAGACACGACTCAAATGAAAAGGGTGGGGTGAAAGCAGCAGTGTTAGGGCCTGTGCACACGTTGCCGATTTGCCTGAGGTTCCGCAGCGGTTTTTGCCCTGCGGTTCCGCTGCAGTTCCGCAAGCAGGGCACTGTGTAATGTAAATCTATGGAAAAAAAAAAAGCTGTGCACATGATGCGGAATTTTCCATGCGGATTTGGTGCGGTTTTAAAACCGCAGCATGAAAATTCTTTGTGCGGATTCCGCTGCGGTTTTACACCTATTCCATTATAGGTGTAAAAACCGCATGGCAAATCCGCACAAAAAACGCGTCAAAACCGCACCTGCGTTTTCTGCCAAGAGGTGCGGATTCTGTGCGGAAAAATCCGCAGGCAAAATCCTCAACGTGTGCACACACTGCACAGGCCCTAAGTCTAAACCTGGACATCCCCTTTTGGACAGAGTCACACATGCAAGAAACTCGCACGAGAATCGTGAGAGTCTTTCGCATGAACACCCGGCGGCACTCGGACTGGAGTGAGGAAAAAAAAGTGAGGATCTTGGTAAATTTATTCACGTATTTATCAAGCTAAATGAACCAGAAATGGAGCCAAAGGGGTGTGGCTTTGCTGAAAGGGGTGTGGCTTTGCTGAAAGGGGTGTGGCTTTGCTTAAAGGGCTGTGCCCATGAGGAAGAGGCGTGGCCTTAAAGATTCACAATGTAGTCAAATTTTTGCTGCAAAGCAAGCTGTGTAAATTTAGACAAAACTGACTAAAATGTGCCAGATTTACATATCAGGATGAAACATTACAATAAAACTGGATTTTAAGATTTTCTAGCCTAAAGAGATGAGCACATGGA
Source organism: Oophaga sylvatica (assembly GCA_033576555.1). Taxonomy (NCBI): domain Eukaryota; kingdom Metazoa; phylum Chordata; class Amphibia; order Anura; family Dendrobatidae; genus Oophaga; species Oophaga sylvatica. The sequence goes on from JARQOD010000001.1 coordinate 415,264,844, forward strand.
GTTTTTGGTGCAGGTCCACTTTAAAAATAAAAAAAAAGTCTAAAAATCATTTAAAAACACGCTTGAAGTACTCTTCCTATTCATGTCTATTCTAAAATTTCATTGCTGGTCATGTTCAGTCTTTTGAGCATTTGTTTCCCACAATTCATACGGTATTTGAAAAACGCCTGGTGGAAAAAGTAAAGCGAATGTAAATTTTTTTGAAACAGCTACTAATGAAGTCCATTTAAGGAATTCAAAAGCCACAAGTTTTCAAGCAAAAACCACTTCAAGAAACATTTTTTTTGGGGGGTTCAGGAGTTTCAGGTTTTAAACACATAAAAAAATACTCTGTGTGCACATGGCTTAAGATTGCACAGTCTATTAGGGTATTTTCACATGCAGCGTAAAAAAAAAAAAAAATCATTGTACTTCATCAGATTTTGGCTCAGAAGATGCAGTAAAACCTGATACCTACACTTTTTCAGCGTTTTTTTTTCATCGCCCATTACTTTCAATGGGTAAAAAACACGCAAAAAAAATGCTGAAAGATGTGACACAAAATACTGAGGACAAAAAAACACAAGTTCTGTGCATGAGATTTCTGAAATCTCACACTTTGTTGGTACTGTATAACGCAGCTCACGATTTGCATAAGAAACGCTGCAAAAACGCCATGTGTGAACATACCCTTAGACTGTATTGATAAATACTGACAAAGAATTGTCCACCTGCTGAAACCCCCCAATGATTAGCTGTAATCTGGGAGAAAACCTGGAACTGAAGACCCCCATTCACATTGGAATAACGGATTTAAGACTCTAATATCGATTGGTTCGGCCGACAGTCGAATGTGTATAGGGTCCTCAGACAGATGATTGTCGGTGGAGATGAGCAAATGCTCCTGTGCATCGGAAAGGCGGACAATATAGCTGCTGACCAAACCATTGTTCAGCCAGTGCTATCTAAAGGATTAAAGGGGTATTCCTATCTCCAAGGTCCTATCCCAATGTGTAGCAGGTGTAATAATATTAGCAAATACAATACCTTCAAAGAGAAACAAAGTATAGTTCTTCTGATTCACTATCTCGCTTACCCCATGTGCAGGATATTGCAGCAGCTTAGGTATCCATGGTTACAACTAGAGATGAGCGAATATTTCAATGTTCGGTTCACGATCGCCGAATTTGCAATATTCGCCGATTTAATATAGCCGAACACACAGCACAAAAACTGGTGTTCCCCGGAGCGCTTTTGATCGGCGGTGAAATCATCCCCACCGGTCAGAGAGCTGCAGTTCCCACGCTGTCTTCTGTCACAGACAGCTGTGATCGGAGGTATAAAGTTTACCTCCGGTCACTGGTGTCAGCTACAGCTGACAAATATGTGATATCAATGTAAGCGGCTTGGGAAATTTTCTCACGGCGCTAGCGCTGACGTCAGAAAGGTGAAGTGAGTTCATTGGCCGTGAACTCGCAGGACCTGTCTGACGGCACTGCAAGCAGGAGAACTTTCTCACACTCGCGGTGCCCTCAGGCAGGGAATAGCAGTTCACATCATGCAACCATGCAACCATGCATCTGCCATCTAGATGTAGCAGAGCTAGACCCGCCCGTCGTGGGACAAATGGTTTAAAAGCAGGGTGGATAAAAATCAATGATTTTTTTTTAAAAAATCGGATTTTTTTGATTTAAATCAGATTTTTTTTGATTTAAATCGGATTTTTTTGATTTAAATCGGATTTTTTTCAATAAACTGCTTTTTGAGGAAAATATTTTACCATCCAAAGGTTCTTCCATCATGAGATAAAGCTGAGTTGTTTAACTCAGTAGAATAAAGGCTGTATATGTGTAACATTCACAATGCCATGCTCTTCCAGAGGTTTCTGTAGATTAGTGGCCAGTTTCTCTCCTATATTATCACAGACGCTCGCTTTACTTACGCAGTTCTCAATACTGAATTTGACTCCGCAGAGGTCCCAGCCTCTTCTTCACGGCAAAAATGTTACAACATGTCATGAACAGAGTTGAGAAAAAGACCTTAATCCTATCATTCTACAAACCTATGAATACAGAATCAACCCCTTCAGTGCCAAGTCCAAGAAGTTAGACAATATGTTTCTGATTGTTTGGAGTGGAATAGATCTACACAACACAAGAAGAATGTGAATCTAAGTGTGAGGAGGAGAAAGGGCAAGCAGACAAGAAAATGAAAGTGAAACTTTGAGCACAATACTGTAGCATAGCCACAGACAGACAAGTCTGGATCTGTTTGTGTGTACGATCTGAGGTTTATTACATTCTTTCCTTATAATGACAGCAGGCCGTAAAAGAGACCCAGTTTGGGAATATTTTAATGAAGCTCCTTTGCTTATCGGTAAGGCAGGCATGCGTGCAAAATGCAAACGATGCAACAAAGAGATGCAAGGCCTGGTGGCGTGAATGAGGCAACATCATGAGAAGTGCGGTGATGAAGATGACCAAAGAAACACTTCTGAACAGGCAGGATCTTCAGGTTGGTAAACACTTTTATTGAATCCTATTTCTAAAGACTGAACTGTCATGTGTGAGAAAAATTATATTTCTTATTATTACTGCATGTTACTGTCATTTGGTACAGTTATGAAGAAAAACAAATATTCCTTTTGGGGCAGTGCTGTGTTGTGTACAATAAGCAGAAATTGTATAAACAATAAAATAACAGCATTGACTTTTTTTGTTTAGGGGAATTCATGGATTCTGGAAACTATCCACCTCCAAGATCACCATCATCCTGTTCTACAGTTTCAGAGTTATCCATCCAGGATAGTGCTTCATTAGCAGCAGCATCATCATCAGACACCCACAGCCACATATCACCATCATCCAAAAGGAAGAAACACGGATTTTGGTAAGAACTTACCGGTAAAATCCTTTTCAGCGAAGGAAGGGAGGGAGACACAGGAATTCATTACTGATGGGGTAGGCGGAGCCCCAGATCAGGATGTCACCTCAGATCAAAAGAGTGCTGACTGGCTGGCCCCTCCAGCTCGGGCTCCTCCTACTCAGCTCCAGTCGTACCAAAGCTCTTAGGAAAAGAGCCAAGATCACCAGCGGAGCAACATAACCCCTTCTGAAGGAACTTCAGAGAAAAAACACAAGGATACAGGTTATGCATGCAAAGAAAGCCAAAAACCACAGAGTTCCAGGTACTACTCACGGAACCTGACTACTGCGATGAGCTGGCGATGCTGGAACAGAGCCTTAGCGCGCTGACCTCAGCCCAGATAATCGCTATCAGATAAGGGTCGCGCTGCATCTGAAAACATCAACACACTTCTGCCTTGGGAGGGTGCTGTGTCTCCCTCCCTTCCTTCGCTGAAAAGGATTTTACCGGTAAGTTCTTACCAAAATCCGTGTTTCAGCTGCAGAATGGAAGGGAGGGAGACACAGGAATTCATTACTGATGGGACGTCCCAAAGCAGTTCAAAAATAAGGGTGGGAAAAAACCAACAAGAGGCAGAAACCCAACAACCTTAACAACAAAGCGCAACCAGCGCTAAACACAAGTTCATCCAGAACTTTAAACTACAGCTGCCTGCAGGACCCTACGTCCGAGGGCTGCATCAGCGGAAGCACTGACGTCCACTTTATAAAACTTCGTAAACGTGTGGACAGAGCGCCAAGTTGCCGCCCGGCAGAGCTGCACTGCCGAAGCACCTTGGGGAAAAGCCCACGATGAAGCCACAGCCCTCATGGAATGGGCTTGAATCTTAATCGGGCAAGATTCACCCTGAAGACGGTAAGCTTCCAATATAGCTGACCGAATCCAACGAGCTATAGAATCCTTGAGAAGCTCGTTGACCACGCCGACGACCGACTGGAACCACAAATAGGGAGTCCGTCTTACGAAAACCTTGAGTAATAGATAGATAAAACTTCAAGGCCCGCACTAAATCCAATGTGTGTAAAGCTCGCTCTTTCACATTCTTCGGATCCGGGCAGAATGAAGGCAACACAATATCCTGGTTGACATGAAATTGTGACACCACTTTAGGCAAAAAAATCACCCCGAGTGCGAAGCACTACACGATCCGGAAAAAACTCCAGAAAAGGAGGCGAACAAGAAAGAGCTGCCAACTCAGAAACTCTCCTCAAGGAAGTGACTGCAACAAGGAAAGCCACCTTCCAAGAAAGTAAAGAAAGGCTAGCAGAAACCATAGGCTCAAAAGGTTTATGCTGAAGAGCCTCCAAAACAAGGTTGAGCCGCCAAGGAGACACGGGTGCCTTCCGCGGCGGGAACTTACGAGATATACCTCGGAAAAAGGAGAGCACGTCTCTATTTGAAGCAATGGTTCTCCGGAACAATAAGGACAGAGCAGAAATCTGACCTTTCAGGGTGCTGACTGCCAAACCCTTGTCTAGCCCATGCTGCAGAAAAGCCAACAGGTTGGGAATGGAAAATTTTCTCGGGTTCCGAGAGGACCCCAAACACCACGAAAAGAAGGTTTCCCAAATTTTGTGGTAAATCCTAGTAGTAGCCGGACTTCTTGCAGCACGAAGGGTAGCAATGACCTTGGCTGAGAAACCTCTACGGGTCAAGATTTCGGTCTCAAGAGCCACGCCGTCAAACGCAGGGACATCAAGTCCGGATGACAAACGGGCCCCTGAGTCAACAAGTCCGGTTGAAGAGGGAGTGGAAAAGGAGGTGCCGCCAACAGCGACATTATTGTCGAGAACCACACCCTTCTTGGCCAGTCTGGAGCTATCAAAATAGCTGGAATTCTCTCTAGTCTGATCCGACGCAGTACTAGAGGAAGTAAGGATATCGGCGGGAATACATAGATCAGCTCGAACTGATCCCACTGAGCCACTAGAGCATCCACCGCCACAGCCTTCGGGTCCTTGTACCTGGACATGAACGTCGGTAACTTGGCATTGGACCTGGATGCCATCAAATCCACTTGGGGGGTTCCCCAGCGAGAGCACAGTAGTGCAAAAACTTCCGGGTGGAGGCTCCATTCCCCGGGATCCATCCTTCTGCGACTGAGAAAGTCCACTGTAATATTCTGAACCCCTGGAATGTGAATCGCCGAAATGGCTGGTACACTGGCCTCTGCCCAAATCAGAATTCGGGACACCTCTACCATGAGTCTGGAACTCCTTGTCCCACCTTGGTGATTGATATACGCGACAGCCGTCGCATTGTCTGTCTGCACTCGGACTGGCAGACCGCTCAAAGGGACCGTCCAATGTTGGAGGCAAAGGAAAATCGCCCTCAATTCCAGGATGTTGATCGGAAGAACAGACTCTTTTGATGACCATACCCCCTGAATCCAGAGATTGTTCCAAACACCCCCCCAGCCCGTCAGGCTGGCATCGGTGGTTATGACTGACCACTTCGGAGGGAGGAAAGACTTCCCCAGGGAGAATGCCCCTGGACGTAACCACCATTCTAGAGAATCCCGCACCGCGCGAGAAATGGCGACACTGCAATCCAGCGATTGCGACTGGTTCCATCGACTCAAGATGAACCTTTGGAGAGTCCTGGAATGGAACTGGGCAAAAGGAATTGCCTCCATGGACGCCACCATCAGTCCCAGAAGACGCATACACTTCCGTAGGGACATTGCCGTTGAGGATTTCATAATCTGTACATGTCGAAGAAGACATGACTGTTTGTCTGGTGGTAGGGAAACTACCGACCGAAACGTGTCGAGATGCATTCCCAAAAAGAGGATTGTCCTCGATGGTTCCAGGGACGACTTCTCCCAATTGACCAGCCAACCGAAGTCCTTCAGAAACTGAAGAGACAAATCCCGAGCCGTCAACGCCTCCTCCTCCGAGGAAGCCACGATCAAAAGATCGTCCAGATAAGGGAGAATCGTAATCCCCTGTCTTCGAAGGATTGCCATGAGGGGCGCCAGAATTTTTGTAAAGACCCTTGGCGCTGAGGCTAAGCCGAACGGCAGAGCCACGAACTGGTAATGATTCTGACCTATGGCAAATCGAAGAAAGCGCTGATGAGCCTTTCCGATGGGAATATGCAAATAGGCGTCGCGAATGTCGATTGACACCAGAAAATCGTTCTGTGATAGAGCTGCCACAACGGAGCGAAGCGACTCCATGCGAAATTTCCGGGCATGGACATGCCGGTTTAATCGCTTGAGATCCAGAATCGGGCGAAATTTGTTCTCCTTTTTGGGAACTATAAAAAGGTTGGAATAAAAACCTTTCCCTCGGTCCTCTGACGGAACCGGTATCACTACACCCTTTTGTAGCAGAGATTCGACCTCTCGCTGTAGAGCGACAACAAGCTCGGGTTCCGACGGAACGCGAGATTGACAAAAAACATTTGGGGGTCGAGAAGCAAACTCTATGAAATAGCCTGCCGACACTATCCGCGTTACCCAGGAATCTGGAACGCGAGCCATCCAAGTCGCCTTGAAAAGAAGCAGGCGACCCCCCACTCGAGAATCCTCGAGTGGACCCCTGGCGTCAATCCGACTTTGCGGGCTTCTTGTCAAGTTCCCGCTTGTCCTGGCGGAAACTCTGCTTCCAGGGAGTACTAGTTTTCTGAGAGGATTTCTTTCCTGAGAAGGAAGGACGACCCGATCCCCACGAGGAGTGACTAGATCGTCCTCGGCCCCGAAAGGACCGCCGACCACTATAGACACCAGGCTTACTGGACACCGAGGCCATGGCCCTACGCTGTGGTAATGCTGATTCCTTCGCCTTAGCCTTGGAAATCAGCTCTGTGAGGTCGGATCCAAAAAGATGGCCACCCTTGTAAGGTAAGGCCAACAACCCTTGTTTGGAAACTGCGTCCCCGGTCCACTGTCTGAGCCATAAAGCTCTTCTGACTGTGACCGCTGAAGCTTGCGCTTTGGCCAGCAGAGATGCCGTATCCAGACCGGCATCAAAGATATAACAGGCTGCCGTTTCTAACCATTCACAAGTTTCCCGTATCTCAGATAACGGAGATTCATTTTGCAACTCCGTCTTCAGACGTGCCAACCAGCCTAGAGAAGCTCTAGCAGCACACATGGATCCTAGCACTGCTCGGAATCCATGACCCGCAGCCTCATAGCTTGCTTTTGCCGCCAATTCTGTTTTTCTATCCAAAGGCTCCTGTAAGCTCGCTTTCCCCTTAATAGGGAGTAGTGAGGATTTACTAAGCTGAGATAAAGACACATCCACTTCAGGAGCAGAAGTCCAATTAGCCTTTAACTCCGCAGAGCAAGGATAAAGTGTATCAAAGAAATGCGTTCCATGAAAACGCTTATCTGGACACAGACGTTCCTCCTCTATTACACTATTAAGCTCATCCAGAGCTGGCAATGTTGTACGCGAAGCACGGGACTCCTGGAACATGCGTGCTGATTTACCAGGACAACTAGTTACCTCCTCCGGTAACTGTAATATATCTCTCATGGCTTCAATTAATGCCTCCGTACGCTTCGCCATAGAGGAACGCCCCTGCGGCTCGTCCGCATCTGAATCGGATATTTCTCCATCCGAATTTAAAGGGGAACTCTGCCCAATATCAGATACATCTGACTCGCTCTGTGTAGAGGCCGGTAACGGCCTGCGTCGCTTCCTCTGAGAGGAATTAGCAGACACATATTGACCTAAAAGGTCAGACAAGTTGTTGATCGATCGAGCGATATCGTCCAATTTTTCACCGCTGTCGACCGCAGTGCTAGACGCTGTGGAGGTCTGCGTATCTGATTGCCGTAATGGCACTGGGACATGGTCCGCGGCATCTGAACTCTGTTCAGACATGTCTCACCTGTATGAGCAGGTCAAAGCGGTAATACCAGCAAACTATGCGGTTTTTTTTTTTTTTAAACGCTGAAGGGTTAACGCTCCACCAGGCAGGGTTACCCCAGCGGTATTCAGTCAAAAAATTTTGCTGGTAGAAATAACCCTCAGAGGGGTTAATATTGCAAACTCACCACAATATATATATTTGTGAGCCCCAGCCAATTTTATGTCTCTAATGAGACTGCAGCTGCAGGATAGCGATCGCTGCGCTGCGGGGTGAGGAATCAGCACTCACCCAGCTGGCCGTGGTGTCTTATGAGGAGAGGAGCGGTCTGAGGAGCCCAGGAGCCTGTGTAATGGCCGCCACAGTGGGGGAGTCGCAGGAGAAACGCCAGAGCGCGCGTCTTCCTGCTCAGAAGACCGGAATAGTTAGGCCACGCCCCCCGCCAGCTCGAATAATGAGCGCGAACTCCCCCGCTCCTGCTCCCTCTCTGTCCTGCAGCTATCTGCCTGCGGACAAAAAATCACCACATCTACTTGTAACAGCGCTGTCACAGCAGCGCTGAAGCATACTGACATACAAGTAATAGCGCTGCTCACTCAGACGCTAAAGCACTCACACATAATTATAATAAAAAATTTGTGTGGAGTACTCACCAGCCAAAGCGCCACAGGGACCCTCAGGGGTTTCTGGCGCTGTGCCCATGCTTCCCCCCAGGGCGAGGAACGCAGTGACCGCACGTGTGGTTTGCGTCCCGCCAGGGAAGCTCTCCTCATCCCCCAGGGCCGGCAAGGATTCTGCAGGGACTTTGAGTAAATACAGATCCGCCAAGGGAGAGGTTGGGGTACAGCAGCGCTGGTACCCCTGAGACCTCTAGACCAACTGGTGATCCAAGTCTCCTGTCCGAATATAAAACAATAAAATCTTCTGAGGAGCTGCATTAGCAGCGACCGTCCTCTGGGACCTCAAATCTTAGACTGGAGCTGAGTAGGAGGAGCCCGAGCTGGAGGGGCCAGCCAATCAGCACTCTTTTGATCTGAGGTGACATCCTGATCTGGGGCTCCGCCTACCCCATCAGTAATGAATTCCTGTGTCTCCCTCCCTTCCATTCTGCAGCTGAAAAAACCTTTACCTCCTGGAACCACCATAGATAGGTTTGTGATAAGAACTAGCAGATTAGAAAAAGAGTTGATTGTTGAAAAAATTGCCCAGTTTATTTATGCAACGAACTCTTCTTTCCGTCTGACTGAGAACCCACATTTCATTAATACGGTTCAGTCACTGAGACCAGGATAGAGTCCACCCAGCAGAGCTGATGTTGCAGGGAAACTGCTGGATCAAGTGTATGACATAAGCAAATAACTTATGCTGTAATGTTGTTATTGTTTCAGTTGAATAAATCTATTTAAATTGTTATTAAGGTCAGGATTATTTTTCTCCTTCCTAAGTACAACAGAACAGTGGTGTCCAAATATGAATGATTAACCCATTAAACTGGGGAGAAAAAAGTAATATAAAAAGTGATTCTAAAAATCTTCATCTACTTGCATGTTAAAGTAGCAAGAACTAGTTTAGGTAGAAACTTTGATTTAAATCACTGATTTAAATCAAGCCTTACTGACTAGTGATTTAAATCGTGATTTAAATCGTGATTTAAATCAGTTTGATTTAAATCAAATCCACCCTGTTTAAAAGCATCTCCACAGAAAGGTGAGGAATATTGTTGTTTGCTTTTTTACCTCTTCTGCAGATGACGAGGGCATAGGGGGAATGAGCGAGGTCGTAAGTATGTTTTAATTAAGATTATTAAAGGAGTCTGTGTCATTCTTTCAATTACAGGGCTTTTTTCTGGGTGTCTGTGTTTTATACAATGTGATTATGGGGTTGGTAATGAGGGCGTCTTTTTGACACCTCTCCATTACTAACATCGGGGCTTGAGGTCACCTGACAATACAAAGGTGACATCAAACCCCCCACCCAACTATCACCCCACATGCCACCGCTACAGGGCAAGTGGGAAGGGCGAGGCTAAGGCCGGTGTCACACTTGTGCGTGTGTGATGCGAGAAACTCGCATGAGTCTCTCGCATCAACACCCGGCACTGCCGCCGCCACTCGGACCGGAGGGTGCAGCTGCATGTAATTCTATGCAGTCGCACACTCCGGTCCGAGTGCCGGGTGTTGATGCGAGAGACTCGCGCGAGTTTCTGGCATTGCACACGCAAGTGTGACATCAGCCTAAGTGCCAGAATTGGCAAATCTTAGAGCTGATGTCTTTAGCCTGGGGGGGGGAGAGTATCCATGGCCCCTTCCTAGGCTATTAATATCAGCCTGCAGCTGTCTGCATAGCCTTTGCTGGTTATTAATTATAGGGGGACCCCAAGTCATTTTTTTTTTAGAGTCCCCCATTTTAGTAGTCAGTAAAGGCTAAGTATACAGTTGTGAGCTGATATTAATAGCCTGGGAAGCTCCATTACCCCCTTCCCAGGCTATAAACTTCAGACCCCAGCCGTCGGCTTTCCCTTTGCTGGTTACGAAAATTGCCTTCTCAGAAAAATAATCTTTTATTAAATACATGTACAGTAAGCTGCACACACACTGTACTAATTGTATTTGTCACTGACATCTATATATCTACCTATTCTTTGTGTATTTACTGTATGTAATCCATCTCTTCTATCCTGTCGGCTCCTGCTGTGAGTTTACACTACGCGGCTGCTGAATTGCTGGCTTTTCTTCTATTTATATATCTATGTAATATATATATACACTTATACCCTATATGTGGGTGTCACTGACAGCTATATATCTATGTACTCTATGTGTATACATCTATTCTATCTATTCTAACCTGTCACTCTTGATTTTACTGTACGTTCCACATGAATTGCCGGCTTTTATTCTATCTTTTACTGACTTTTTCCGATTTTAAGAAAAATGCTCGTGTTACCGATCACGAATCTGAATGTTCCATATTAGTGCCGAATTTAAGTTTGGCGATTGTTTTCCCAACATATTCGCTCATCTCTAGTTACGACCACTCATAGTGACAGTTAGTTGTTAGTGGTGGTAACTATGGGTACATAAGCTACTGCAATGCCCTGCATATGGGGTAAGAGACATAACTTATCAGAAAAACCATACATTTTTAATTGGTTGCTAATATTATTATTATTACTCACATCGGTAGAGGATCTTGGAGTTGAGAATACCCCTTTAAGTGTTCAATTTCCCTCCAGCACCACATGAAGGTGAAATGAGGCATTACACAGCATCTGTATAAAGGATTGAGAGGACTGTGTAATGATGGGCAGGACAGGTCCTCCAGAGTGAGGGACGCACCGTTCTCCACTTAGGCCAAGAGGTAAGGATCCTGAACAGAAAAACCCAGTACATTAACGCACAGAGATCTCATAGGGTGTATGAAAATTGGTCTAGAGAACAAAAGGGACATTACTGGAAATTACTGCAGCACATCCTATATTTTCTTATCTGAAAAATAACATCCTGTCCAGGGCCCAAGTATACTGGATAGCACAGCAAGACTCAGGGATGATACGCACAGACCCTTCCCTTTGAGTCAGTGAAGACTTTGCCAATATCTCACTAGTCACTGTGTGGGTGAGACATTTCAAAGGAAGGAGTTGCACAAACAAGAAGGTCTGCATTCACTTGTAGCAAGCTGAGAGGTCAGAGAACCTTAATAAATTGGCTCTCAAACAAGCAGATCTTTAATTAAAACCACTCGTTTAATATCAGAGGCTCCGAGGTAATGGCGATCCAAGACCCTAAAATAAAATAAAAAAGCACTCAGAGCCTGAGGAAGGGCCGGAAAACAACGACAACAGCAAAATGAAGAGGAGATGAAAGCAGATGAGTCCCCTGCAATTAATCGTATGGACCAAATTAAGGCTGCGAATACAATCTCAGCCATTCACACAATTAAAAATAAAAAAAATCACTCCCATCCTTCATGAGCGTAAAGAGAGGAAGACTTGATCTTAATGAGCTCATCCCAAACAACGCCATAGGAAGCGGCTGCTAATAGGATGCACAGCCGTCTCCATGAGTATTGCCTGAACCTAGCATACAAAGCCGAACAGCGGTCGTCCACTTAATAGGATTTAGCTCAATATCACCAGATATATCGTGCACAAAAGGCAAATAAAATTATAAATCTGTAACATAGCTGTATGGTAAGTAATTACACATCACACAATAAAATAGATTATCGAAATAATACCACCAACCCGAGGCCAGGAGAATACTGAACAAGGGGAGTAAATGCCCAGAAGGCTCAGATTGGGAGGTTGGCATTCCCCAGTGGTGGCGCTGCAGGGAAATTAAACACTTTACTGTCAAGTTTCTCCATAGATCACCGCTGATCACTGGAACAGGGGAAACTTTGTGATCAGCTTTTTCAAGACGATATGAAAGCGGGCAAACCACAGTTTATAATGAAAATACATGTGATTAACAGGGTGGATAAAAATCATGATTTTTTTAAAAAAATCAAAAAAATCGGATTTTTTTTATTTAAATCGGATTTTTTAATCAAGTTGTACACAAGCAAAACTTTGTCTTTTTGCAAATCAAATTATTTTACACAAATAAAAATATTAAAACAGTTGATGATTATGAAACCTAATAATTTTTATTTGCACTATTAAACAATCAGAATTGAACTACAGAGAGTAAAGGGTATGCCACACTAAACAACATCGGTAACGGGATCGCTAAAAAACGTCACTATTTAGCGATCCCGTTAGCGATGTTGTTGTGTGCGGCATCTACCAGCGACGTGGCCCCTGCTGAGATCCTGCTGTGATCTCGCTCGTCGTTCTCATCGTTCCGGACCCTATTTTTATCGTCGGCGCCCCGCTGGTAAGTATATATCGCTGAGTGTAGCACCTTTTGTTAGCGATTTAGCGGTACTTTTGTACCGCTAAAGTCGTTAAGGAGATCGCTAACCGCGATAGCGTCCTTAACGACATCGCTAAAATAGGCTGCTACTAGCGATATAGAAACAATCCCGCTAGCGATCGCATTAGTATGCGTCGTTATCGTGATCGCTAGCGGGATTGTTTAGTGTGGCAGTACCTTAAGTACTTTTTAACAATAGCCTATCTCTAACGTTTGAAGTAAGCAAACATCTTCAGTGAATACATCAGTTCTTTAAGCCTACTGTTTATTTAGGACTTTTAATAGGAAAACTAGTTGTCCTGCTTTAGCAGTTCCTAAGCGGTTTCGGACTGTTGTGTGCACAAAACCAAATGAAGAAAACAATCTCTCTACTCCTGCCGTTGAAGCCGATGCAGTCAGTAGCTGAGTAGCTACATTTATTATCTTCGCTGGAAGAACAAGTGATTGCGACTTCCACCAGTCCAGTGGTTTTAGTTCATTAACGACGTTATCTGCAAACATGTATTTTTGAAATGGTGCAGATTCACACTTCAATTTCAGCACAGTTGCCACAATGTCATGGTTAGTATTGGCGAGCCACTCCATTGCAGAGTTGATTTCCGCCTCAGATAGTTTTTTCCCTCTGTAGATGGGATGCAAGATATTGGCTAAATAGTGTTCTTCTTTTAATGCTTGGTCCTTGCGGTGGTGTATTGCAACCTTTACATTGTTTGAGAGGTTCAAGCGATCTAGCGAACCTTCTAAATCTTTCCAAACTTCTGTGGCATCAGCTATGGTTGCAGTATCTTTCTGCATTTTATCCAACGCAATAGATATTGGCTTTAACCTTTCCAAAAGGTCCTCGGCATTTCTCTTCACACCAAGATTTAATACTTTGCTTCGTATATTAGCATCAATTTTATCCCGATGTGTTTCGCAAATGGACACTAATTTTGACCAGTTGTTAATAAACAGTTCCAAGCATTTAGCCAAGGTATTCCATCTAACATCTTGTGGTAGAACCAACTTCAGTCCTCCCATTTCCTTGTAGGTTGCATGTGCAAAATGATTATTGCGGAAATATTTAACAATTTCTACAACATGTTCCTTGACACCCGAAATATGCAGGTCTTTTGCCAAAAGATGCAACAAATGGGCAGAACAACCGTATGTAATGACATTTGTGTCATCCTCATGTGCCAGTTCCGCTCGCATTTTTGCCACATTGCTTGCGTTATCAGTAACTAAGCTCCTTACTTTACATCCAAACTGTTCTTGGCATTGGTGAATTGAGTTCTTAGCAATTTCAAGTAAATATTCAGCAGTATGTGAATTTCCAGATGTGTCGATTGTGTCTGTAAGGTAAGTTTCACCATCTTCTGTTGTGACACAAGTGCAAATTATGGGGTCGTTGTGGATGTTGCTCCAACCATCCAAGCTCATGTTAACAACTTTGTCTTTCAAATATTTTGTACAAGCCGCTCTTTCTTTGTCGTATGCAGCCTGAAGATGTTTTCCTGAGATATCAAATCTACTTGGTGGTTTGTAGCCTGACCTTATTCCTTCGACCATTTGTACGAACAATGGGTGTTCAACTAGTCGGAAAGAAGAATTGGTTGCAAATATGAATTTAGCAATTAATTCATCAAAATGTTCTTTCTGGCTCGTCGTAGTCTTTAAGAGGAATTTTTCTACACTTTGCACGCAAAGTTTTTTGTTGGGCTGCTTTGTTGAAGTTGTACCCAGATATTGATTGTCACGTGCAGCACAAGCCATATTTGACCCTGAAAGCACAGTAATTAAAAATATAATTCGACTGCGTATTTGAAGAAATATAACAAAAATATTTTGAAACAAGCTTTTTGAACAATGTAATGGTCCTCGTCCTATAAGGGCTGTCTCAAAAGTTATGCTACTCAAGTTTCCGGTGAAGTTGCTGTGATACTAGTAATATCAGAGCAACTGAAAAAAATTGTCACAAGTTTTAAAAATGTTTTTTTAAGAAAATGGTCAATTTGGCAGATTTCAAAAGTGAATTGTAGCCTACAATAAAAAAAAAATAGGCGTATACACACTCTTTTATTTTTACTTAACGTTAATCTTCTGTGAAATATTGCCTTAACATAAATTTAAATTCTATACTCCAGAACTAGTGCTAGAAATTTTTCTTTTCATAGACTTTAACCATCCCAGTAAAACGTCTGTTAAAATAGGTTGTAATTGCCAGACTTACCACTAGTGCTAGGGTCCTGGTGCATAAGAAGCTGTGGGGGTTCATTGACATTAGTTGTATCACTATCAACATCTTCATTTCCCTTCTGGTTGCAGTTTTCATAATGTGATTTCAAACGGCAAACAAGTCTTTGGATATCCTTTTGACAGTATTTGCACTTTGCTCTCCCACCTTTCTTTCCAAGCTCTGCTGGCATCTCAACAAAATGAACCCAAATAGGGTCTCTCTTACGACCTGCCATGGCTCACTCAGATCACTTCTGAAGTTTGATTGTTACTACAGCCAAGTACTGCTGACTGACTATCCAACAAGTTTGGGCATGTCAACTGAATGGAAAAAGAAACTGAAACCAAGCTACAGAAAGTGAAACCAAGCTAGAATTGTGGAGTTAATTGAACAATGATTGAAAGTTTTAGATTTTAATCGTGATTTATATTAAAAAAAATCTTTTGATTTAAATCAGTGATTTAAATCATGATTAAAATCACGATTTAAATCGATCTGATTTAAATAGAAAAAAATAATTTGATTTAAATCATGATTTAAATCGTTGATTTAAATCGGCGTGATTTAAATCAATCCACCCTGGTAATAAAAAATTAGACGTTTGTGTATTAATCCCTTTCCATTTTCAAGATTTCTGCATGTTTTTGTGGAATGGAAACATTCATTTCACTTCACATCTAGAAGCTGACAAGCTTTTCTGACCTAACCTTGCACACAGCGGGAAGCTTTTTCCGCTTGCGTAGACTGACACACTGTCCCAATTAAAGTGTTCACAAATTGTCTAATAAGTGCAGGTCCCAAACCAACTCCCAGAACACGCAGTCCACACCAGCCAATACCACTCCATTCACAGTGGGGACATAGGGAGCCCTGTTATCAGAGGTTTTACCGCCAGTGATCACACATGTATCACCTATCCTGTGGACATACTATAAATGTCTATGATGGGAATACCACTTTTAGGGGAACACAATTTATGCATGGGTAATGAGCAGCTATCATTTATTTCCTTTAGTGTTTACTTTTTGGAATGATACATTACAGCAACATCTTAAACCCCTCTTCTCACTCATCCGAGGTTTAGGCTCTTGTTTTTTGCTGCAGCTCTGCTTTTGCAGACTGGCTGCTCTGGTATCCACGAGCCCTCCACTAGCTGAGAATGAAGTCTCTAAGAGTCCATTTTTATTACAATAAATATACAATATACTAGAAGCGACAAATCTACTAGTAAAGGGGAAAAGAAACACTTATAAGGCAAATAAGACACCGAGTCCCAGAGACCTGCCGTGAAATGTACATAGATTTTCATTACAATGCAGCAACGACACTGCATAATGCACTTTCTCATAGTGAAGGTTTTATGAAGAGCACAGGGAGGAGGATCAATGCATGGAGCCACTGGAGGGTAAGGCTGACTCAAAGCTGCCTGAGCAATTTAGGATGTGAATCATGCTTACTCCCTTCAGACACATTACACAGAGCCTGAGTGGGGAGAGACAGTGGACCAGACAGTGCCCTCCTCCAAACCAGGGAGATTGCAAACAGGTGTCATAAATCACATGCCCTGGCAAATGAAACTCTCCCAAGCTGCAGTGTATGGGGAGGAATCATTAATCAGCTCTGCCCTCACTGCAGGTAATGTGGGACCTCTCTGCTGCTAAACATGCAAGCCATTTTACTGGAGTGTGAATGTTTAACCATTCAGCAGCTGAGGTTTCCTCGGCCTACTCCGCTATGAATCATCCCGCTGATCCCCAAGTCGTGCCAGCCACAGATCTCCATACGATTAAACAATCTGATATTGATCAAAAATTGTCTGGCTGTATGTTGCCTGTGACATGGAGGGAACACTATAAGCGTACAGGATAAGGACACCTTCAGGGGCAATTTTTTTTTTTTTAATCTGTATACTTTTAGCTAAAGAATCATTTCACCATTTAGCTTATACATCATCTATGCATCACTGTACATAGCAGAATGAGTTAACAGTGTCAGTGAGCTCAAATGTTTAAGGAGGTGTGAGAAGGGCTAATTTATCACCAAATTACAGATCAACTTTCAACTGATGACGTTTACATGGTCGATAGAATAGGCTATGTAGGTTTAGTGTCGCCCTATGACATTATGAAGGGGTCAAAGCATTTCTATCCACCACCAGTTGAGAGTATTTCTATTCTTCTGAAGCTTTTGTGCGCACAGTGAATGTGTCAGCAGCGTCTGCCATGCCGGTCAGGCCGAAATAACCCCCAGTGAGCAAGACGCCATCCTGCCTCTAAGCAATAACACTTGACAAACATGGGTAAAGTGGCTTGGCTGCGGAGTGAATAGCAGCTTTTGTGCCATGCCCACCCCCCTCGTCGCCGCACAATACGCTCGCAGAAATTGTTTACAGTCAGCTTTTTAAAAGGCTCATTAGCCTCCGCAAATTAATCTTTGATGTATATACACAAGAAGCTGAAAGATCTGAAGAAAATGGAAGAGAAGTAGCCAAAATTGTGACACAAAAGAGAGCGGAGGGCTAGATCTAATGTGAGGAGCAACACATCCCTCATTGATGAGAATGGATATCCTACAAACTGTCAAAGAACGGTGGGTTTCCGACACCTACTGCTATGTTTCATGCCCCCCCAATCCACTCATATTAATGCCGCTGGTGCCCATCGAAGAAGGAAGCTGGTGGACACAGGGTGTAAACCGGTTTAATGGCAGAGGTGCAAACAAGTCGTAAATTAAACAAACCTTTCAGCGCTTAGGGCAAAGCGTGAGAGAAATAAGGAGCAGTACGGGCAGAGGACTGCACTAATAAGTAGGGGGCAGGATATGACGGGATTACCTTGTTATTATGGATATGGAGCCAGGGCTGGAAATTTACAGTAAAAATAACAAGGAGCTAAACAGTATATACATTTAAATGCACAGGAAAAATATTTTCCTAGCAGGGAAACAGTGAATCAAAATAAGTGAATGTCCTGTAAAGAAACAATTGTTACAAAGTAAACTGCCTTTTACTTGCCTGAAACATTCAGGAGGGTGCATTTATTGTGCACTATTCACTTCTTAACCAATTATTCTGCTGCTCAAATACATCTAAAATTAAAAAGGAGCAACTTTTATGTAACATGTTGTTTATAAATCACCTACCGTTTTGGGTATGCAGCTCTTATTCGGACCCATGATTTAACACAAATACTGTGTAGTCTGATCATTCAGTCATGTGCCTAGGTCACCTCTGGGTTCTAGGCTGCCCTTCCGCACCACGTATTATGTTCCCCGCCGGTCTACTGTCATCAATATCTGGCATGGATGCGCTACGTATTCGCTGCAGCCAATCAGCGGCCACTGCAGTGCAGTTTCTTAACGTTTGAATGTAATGCGAGAGCTGCAGCCAATCAGTAGCTGATTCAGTCAAGTGACACCTCACACTGGATCTTGACACCAAAAGACCGGCTGGGCACACAGAACGGAGAGTACGGAAAGCACTGGGATGCAGAAAACCACATACATACATACATACATACCTTTTATATGAATGCAGAATTTTGCCACCACTCCAGAGAAAAATTGGCACAATATTTGTTTTTGTGGATTCTACATGGAAACATGGAAATCTGTGCGCCGGCCTTAGATTTCTGCTGCGGAAATACACGTTGGCTTCTGTACCAAGGTTTTTCATATGATGAAAAATTGTGGCTCATTTTCAGTCCAGATTCTGCACTGAAAACCAGCAGCAACATACTGTACAATGCATGTAGATGAGGTTTTATAAAAGTGTAGTGGAACTAAAATGCCAGAAGGAATTAACCGCATGCTGCAGACTTTCT
This sequence comes from Oophaga sylvatica, assembly GCA_033576555.1. NCBI lineage: Eukaryota > Metazoa > Chordata > Amphibia > Anura > Dendrobatidae > Oophaga > Oophaga sylvatica. The sequence continues at coordinate 415,283,530 of JARQOD010000001.1, forward strand.
AAACTGGGGCAGCATGGTGGCTCAGTGGTTAGCACTGTTACTTTGCAGCACTGGGGTCCTCGGTATGTACAGTAATAAGTATTTGATACTTTGGCGATTTTGAAAGTTTTCCTACCTACAAAGACTGGAGAGGTCTGTAATTTTTATCGTAGGTACACTTCTACTATGAGAGACAATCTACAAATAAAAACCAGAAAATTACATTGTAGGATTTTTAAACAATTACGGTAAACTGCATGTAATAAGTATTTGATCACCTACCAACCAGCAAGAAATCTGGCTCTCTCAGACCTGTTTGTCTTTAAGAAGCCTCCTACGCTGCACCAATGACCTGTATCAATTTCACCTGTTTATACTCGTTACCTGTATAAAAGACACCTGTCCACACAATCACTCTCCAACCTCTCCATCATGGCCAAGACCAACGGGCTGTCTAAAGACATCAGAGACAAAATTGTAGACCTCCACAAGGCTGGGATCGGCTACAGGACAATATGCAAGCAGCTTGGTGGGAAGGCAACAACTGTTGGCGCAATGATTAGAAAATTGAAGAAACACAAAATGACTGTCAATCATCCTCGGTCTGGGGCTCCATGCAAGATCTCGCTTCGTGGGGTAAGGATGATTCTAAAAAAGGTCAGGAATCAGCCCAGAACTACACAATGAAGAGAGCTGAGACCACAATCTGAAACATTACCATTAGAAACACACTACACCGTCAAGGAGTAAAATCCTGCAGGGCACGTCAGCACATGTCTAGGCCCATTTTAAGTTCACTAATGACCATCTGGATGAACCTGAGGAGGCATGGGAGAAGGTCATTTTGTGAGATGAGACCAAAATAGAACTTTTTAGTATCAACTCCACTCGCCATGTTTGGAGGAAGAAGAAGGATGAGTACAACCCCCAAAAAAACGTACTAACCCTGAAGCATGGTGCGGGAAGAATCACACTTTGCAGGTGTTCTTTAAAGGAGACAGGACGACTGCACCATATAGAAGGGAGGATGGATGGGGTCATATATCGAGAGATTTTGGCCAACAACCTCCTTTCTTCAGTAAGAGCATTGAAGATGAGTCGAGGCCGAGTCTTCCAGCATGACAATGACCAGAAACACACAGCCATGGAAACTAAGGAGTGGCTCCGTAAGAAGCATTTCAAGGTTCTGGAGTGGCCTAGCCAGTCTCCGGACCTGAACCCAATAGAAAATTTTGGAGGGAGCTGAAACTCAATGCTACCAAGCGACAGACCCAAAATCTGAAAAATCAGAAAATCCCTGCTGCAGTGTGTGGAAAAACTTGGTGAAGAACTACAGGAAACGTCTGACCTCAGTATTGCAAACAAAGGTTTCAGTACCAAATATTAAGTTCTGCTTTTCTATTGTATCAAATACTTATTTCATGCAATAAAATGCAAATTAATTATGTAAAAAATCATACAATGTGATTTTCTGGATTTTTTTTTAGATTCTGTCTCTCAGGCCAGGATCACACTTGATAGAAACTCGCACGATTCTCGTTCGAGTTTCTCGCATCAACACCCGGCACTGCCACCAGCACTCGGTCGGGAGCGTGGGGCTACATGTATTTCTATGCAGCCGCACACTCAGGTCCAAGTGCCGGCGGCAGTGACGGGTGTTGATGCGAGAAACTCGAACGAGAATCGTGCGAGTTTCTCGCAAGTGTGATCCCAGCCTCACAGCTGAAGTGTACATATGATACAAATTACTGACTTCTCCATTTTTTGTAAGTGGGAAAACTTGCAAAATTGGCAGTGCATCAAATACTTATTTTCCCCATTGTTTGCTCTCTCCGTTTTTGCGTGGGTTTCCTCCAGGTTATCCAGTTTCCACGGACACACTCAAAAGACATACTGATAGGGAAATCTAGATTGTGAGTGTGATGAAGGAACAGCCACCATCTTAGATATGGGGCCTAATGCTCACCTCACGTCTGAGCTGACCTGTCCCAGCTGCCATTTTGTCTGTTCACAGAGCCACAGGCAGCTAACTGCTCCTAACCCCCATGGCCAGTAGGCATATTGAAAACAGGGTTTAGTACTCCACTGTTGAATAACAAGGTCTTTAGTATGCTAAGTAGGTCAGGCCAAAAACAGGACTTCAATGCTGGAGTACGGAGCCACGCCAGCATGGGGCCTGGAGATGCCTGGGGGCTTCAATTAGATTATACCTGTCAGCTACACAGAGAAAACACATCCATAGTCTCTCCCAGCCACTACGACTCCGTTCTAGGATTACGAATTATGAGCACATCTTTCAAGGTACAGACTCATAAAAAATATCTGCGTGATCCTGCGGACCTCGGGCATCTGACAGTGCGACTCCAGAGTCGGTGATGGCTCAGGGGCCTGAGATATAGAGATTGGGTCACAGTGGAGGACCAATCGGGCCATGTTTGATCTCCACATGACCGGCAAAACAAACTGCATTCACTGGTACCTCTCGTGTCCTGATCCGATCGTCCTGGAGAAAGTTAACCCCTTTCTTAGATATTGGGAATAAATTCTGCAGGGAGCTGAAGGGTGGAGATTATTAGCCCACCCTCTGACACCGAGGGGAGGGACCTAGAAGGTTTAAGAACTGTGAGCGGATGGCAGACTCCCTCTATTCACACAGAAGAACAAGACGATGAAGATCTAAAAAGGAAAAAGGGACAGATCGGCCAAGGGAGCAGCGGCACACGATTTGGGGACTGTCCGGCAACTAAGATTCTTACCTATGGATCGCAGAGCTCCCAGCGTCCACATGCAACCTACAGCCTGGTAACATTGACCTTTAGCTAATACCTCTAAGCCTTGTACCTTATTGTAATATTTTACTGACTGCAAATCCACTGTAATTCCGTTGTATAGCTTACTGTATATTTCTGTAATTATCTAGTGCGCGCTTAAGGCAATTAAACCATAAAATTAATTTTGGGCTGATGCTTTTACTCTGATCATGAATCTTAGAATACCCAGTGGGTAACAGGACATCCTCCTCAGCGGCCATTTGATCTAGGTGCAGTTCCCTTACTGACCTGAGAGACAAATGGGGTGCCAGAAAGCTGTGCCTGTGTAGTTATGTCACATTGGTGATGTGGGAGGAACCCGGGGTTTCCTTCACAGTGAGCCAAAATGGGGACAGTGAGTATAATGTATGTAAAGCGTTGCGGAATTAATGGCGCTATTAAAATCAGTAAAAAAAAAAAAAACAGCGTAAGGTCGGATATTTTTGTGAAGGATTTTAGTGATTGCAAAGTGAAGAGTAAAAATCTTCAGTAAAATCTGCTTGAAATACATGCAGGTTTAAACATGAGTTTGCCTCGAAATCTGCAAAAGTAAACAATGTGGCCATCAATAAGCACTTCAGAAAGCGGGGTCGCATACAAGTGCACCCTACGTACGGCACTGCTCGGCCTACTTGAACCAAAATGGAGGATGCATTTGCTATTTTTCACTGAAGCAACAGAAAAGAGATTACAGTTAATGTCCACCCTCTCAGACGACCGGGCATAAAGTCCTTATTATTTATTAATGCAGTATCAGAAATAAAATGAAACACAGTGCAACCCAGGAAATCTGACAATGCGGGGATTACAATAGGGTATATAAAGCACCAGAGAACGCCATATGGCCGTAAGGTAAAGCCACCTGTGGGTCATTATTATCACAGACTATTACAACCTTTGTCAAGTCCTGAGGGGGCACCGCGTTGTATTCACCTGTGCCGCTAGTTTTCTACAAAGACATTACATGTGGTCTCTAACTGGGCTCTGATAATAAAAGGAGCAGCGTGGAGCTGAGTGGTTTCTACAGCTCTGAAAGCCCGAGGAGGCAGGGAGGAGAAGACTGCCACTCTCCCGTATAATCAGGTCCAATTACAGGCAGCACTGCCGTCATGGCAGGGCGCCACAGGAACCATCAGGCAGCAGAGCTGGATGAAAAAGCTGCCAACCCAAAAGTCTAATGGGGATAATAAAGGAAATATGTTTTGCAAAGTAGGATAACTGCAAACAAAAGGAAAAAAGAACCACAGAAAGGTGTATCTTACTTGAGCATGAAAGATGAGCTCAGCGGTGGAGATCTGAACCTGGGCCAACACTAATCTCTCGAGATCATTCCTGACAACAGAAGGAAGCAGAGTCCTGTCCTGCTCACATGAACCATAAACTATAGGATATTCCTCTCGCATCCCAAAAACACACTTCTCAAGTTCTCGATTTTCAGTATGTTCTTTTTAAGTAGGAGGAATAAATGGCTGCCAGACACACAGGTCAGAGGAATATCAGGAGGTTTCAGTGAATAAAAGAAAGGGGTAAAATAGAGTAATACAAGTAGCAGATGGGAGTCTCGGTAGTGAGCACGGCCGCCCTGACGCACGAAGGTTCGGATCCAACCGAAAATAACAGATGCAAGGGGCGTATATAGAGTATTCTCCCACATATATACGTGAGCAGGAGGAGCTTTGGATATAGGGATCCAAACACTCACTATAATCCACACATGTCAAAGAGGAATAACAGAAGAGCAATACAAATCAAACTTCTATGAAATCAAACTCCAGGATTATTTTGAGGGGAATATAAGTTGTAACAGACAGACCCATCAAAAGGGAAGGTATCGCCTATATATGTTTTTACTGCACCACATACCAATTAATATTCTTTTTTTCCTTATAGTTTTTATTTGCTGATGATAGAATAATCTATTCTCTGCATAAGATGAGGCGACCATCCTGCCTGAGCAGTCAAAAGCTTCTAGAAATATATTTTACAGCATCAACATAAGAAACAATAGACCAGAAACATTCACTAACTTCTATGGGAGACTGTTGTGGGTGGGATCTGTAAAAGAGGCGGAGGAGGTGAGCTGTGACATCACCTATTATGAATGGCGGATCCTGTGTTAACTACTGTATATAGAGATGTTATCAGTCATTGTACAGGAAAAGGTGAGCTGTGACATCATAAAAAAAGGATTTTGGGGGTATGTCAAAAGAAAAAGTCAAATATGCTATAGGATTTTTACAGCAAGAAAATGGTAAAGTGGTGACAAGTGATGTTGAGAAGACCGAACTTTTAAATTCCTATTTAGAATCTATTTTCCCTCAGAAAGAAAATGTAACATCACCTGATCTTCACTGTACTATTGAAGGAATAGAAGAATCCAGGATATCTATAAACAAAAAGATAGTGAGGGAATACTTATCTAACATAAATTAGAGTTTCCTGGTCCAGATGAATTACACCCCAGAGTACTGAAGGAGATAGCAGAAGAAATTATTGAACCAATAGCCAGAATCTTTGAAAATTGTTGGAGAACTCCCATGAGATTGGAGAATAGGAAATGTTGTCCCTATCTTCAAAAAGGGGAAGAAGGTGGACCCAGGGAACTATAGGCCAGTGAGTCTGACTTCTTTACCAAGAAAGATCTTTTGAACAAATTATTAAACAACATGTATGTAAGTACCTGGATAAGAATGAAGTGATTAACCAGAGTCAGCATGGGTTTGTAACTCAGTAAGTCATGTCAGACTAACAATTTCCTTCTATGAAGGAATCACTGACTGGGTAGATCAGGGAAATGCAGTAGATATAGTATATCTTGACTTCAGGAAAGCATTTGACAAAGTATCTCATACGATCCTTATTGAAAAAATTACCAAGTATGGAATGGACAAGGCAACGGTTAGGTGGATTCATAACTGGATTAGTGATCGGACCCAAAGAGTGATCATAAATTGCTGCACATCCAGTTGGAAGAATGTTTCAAGTGGGGCACCACAGGGCTCTGTCCTGGCCCTACTGTTGTTCAACATCTTTATCAATGATTTAGATAAAGGAATTGAGGGTAAACTGATTAAATTTGTGGATGACACAAAGCTAGGAGGGATAGCTAGTACTAGAGAAGAGAGAGAGGATTCAAAAAGATATAAATAAACGGGAGCAGTGGGCAGCAACTAACAGAATGGATTTTAACATGGAGAAATGCAAAGTCCTACACCTGGGCAAAAAAAATGAAAAAAAAAAAAAAAACATACAGAATGAGAGGAATAGGGCTAAGCACCAGCACATTTGAAAAAGACTTGGGTATACTAATAGATCACAGACTGCACATGAGTCAACAGTGTGATGCAGCAGCAAAAAAGGCAAACACAGTTATGGGTTGCATTAACAAAAGCATACAGTCTAGATCACGTGAAGTCATTATTGCCCTCTACTCCTCCTTGGTCATGCAGCATCCGTAATACTGTGTTCAGTTCTGGGCACAACATTTATAAAAAGACATGAACAACCTGGAGCAAGTTCAGAGAAGAGCAACCAGAACAGTGACCGGTCTGCAAACCATGTCTTATGAGGAATGGTTAGAGGATTTGGTAATGTTTAACTTGCAAAAGAGAAGACTGAGAGGAGATTTAATAGCTCTATACAAATATCTGAAGGGCTGTCACATTGTAGAGGGATCAGCTTTATTCTCATTTGCAAAAAGAAAGACTAGAAGCAATGAGATGAAACTACATGGAAGAAGATATAAATTAGATATTAGAAAAACTTTTTGAGAGTGAAGAGGTGAGCAGTGACATCACCTATTGTGAATGGTGTATACGGTGTTACCATTTATTTTTAGATAAATAAGATATGGAAAATCAAAAACTAAATAATCTGACAGGTTGTTAAAAATATATATTTAATAGTATTCAGTGAACCTGCTCGGATATGGTGTTATCTGAGCGTGCTCATGAGCTAACAAAGTATCTTCGGCATGCTCGAATACTATATCTGAGTCCCAGCACCTGCATGTCTTGCTGCTATTGGACAGCCACAGCACATGCATGGATTTTCTAACAAACAGGTAATCCCTGCATGTTTTGTGGCTGTCGAACAGCCACTAGATATGCAGGTGTTGGGACTCGAACATAGTATTCCAGCATACCGAAGACACTCTGTTAGCACACGAGCGTGCTCAGATAACACCTTATCCGAGCATGTTCGCGCAACACTTCTAACATAGGAACTTCGGTGAAATACTATGTAGGCTTTTAACACTTTTTGAAAATTAAGTGTTATAAAATCACAAGGGCGATCAAACTGTGGCCTTCTAGTCACCAGAGAAAGCTGAAGGTTGTGTTTTCAGCGAACCTGTCAGCAAGTTTTCCCTTTATAAACTGCTGCTACCTCCTTACATGTATCTTAAAGCAAGTCCCTACGACTCTTATATTTCCACACAATAACCCAGCATTTCTTCATAATGTTTTATAAAGGTCCAGCCCTGTGTACTGATCAGTTTTGGCATTATACCTACCTCCCCACCATTGCCGTCCCTCCGTCTTTGAACGACGTCTCCTAAACAACCTGTAAACAGAGAGCCTGCATATATATACTGATATTTCTGTTTACACTAAATAAGAATGGGAGGACTGAAAAAGACATATAGAAATGGCATACATGCATGAGAGATCTAAATAAAGGAATAAGGCGTATTCATTTATTGCAAATTGGTATCCTCCATCACGCTGCATGCTGAGAGCAACAATACATGTCAGCAGTGCAATTTAATGGTGCTATATTCATAGACGCACACTAAGCGGAGGTAACAATCCTTCAAATGTGCCCATTTAAAAAAAAAAAAAGACTATATATTTTATATACATACATGTATATCTATCAGAAACATTTGGAGATATATATACAGCCAAATATATATATATATATATATATATATATATATATATATATATATATATACACACACACACACCTATTTCTAGCGTTGGAGGGGTTAAAAAAAATCAAATACGACAACAGATTTACCAACTAGTACATGATGTGAGGTTAATTCTGTGAGCGGGAGGCGGCCCTGTGCCTGTTTATCAGGGTTACGCGCCAGCTTATTTCAGACAAACAATGGGCTCCACGGGGCACCAGAATGTTATAGAAACTAGAGGAAAAATTCCTACAAACACCATGGAAAGATCAGCTACAAGTGGGCCATCTCATATTTGAGCGTTGGGATAAGATTGAGTGTCACCTGTGCCCAAAACCAAGCTACCCAGCAAATGTCAAACAGTTTTACGGGTAATATCTCCGTTTTACCATAGGAATGGCAATAGGGCTGCAAGATCAGACTACATAGAGGATGTCTGTGGCTCTTGCTTCCATGATGGCCATCTCAATGACATGGGGGAGGTGGGGTGTAGCTGTCTAGACCTCTTCACCACAGTGTTGTAGGATAGGAAAGGAAGGGTGTGGTTTAGACTATCTGCTACCGCCATCTTGGAAACTGGTGGAACAGAAAGCCACACTGAGCAGAGGAGGCAGACGGACGGCACCAGGTAGTGCGACTATACATGAGTAATGTATGGTCACTTTTCAGTCCAAGGGTGGAGAGCACTTTAATCAAGATCACTCAATCATAAATGGGTAAAACTGCAAAAGGGTTAAATGAAGACCAGCAAATTTATACTTTGCCTCTTAATAAAATCCTCTCTTTTCTCAAAAACAGAGGGATTTTTAATTCTATAGTATATTTAATGTGTTTGCTTATATAATGCCAATATATCCACAGCCATTGTCAAAACTGTCACTATTGGGGCTTACAATCCAAATTCCAGATCACAGTTTACTACTTGTTGAACGGCTTAATGGCCACCAGTATCCAAGGAGATTGGTTGTTTTGTAGGAAAGGAGCGTGCACTTCCAAGCTCATTGCCATAGAGAGTGAAGCTGACCGAATCTCTGGATCTGCCCAGCTTGGTGACCCTGCGCAAAGATGACTCTGCCTGCAACACCGGAGAGCGCACAGTTCGAAGTAGCGGCTCGACCACGCCACTGGTCCAAACTGGCGCACAAGTGTGGCGCCTCGGAAAGGGATGAAGCCGATGCGCTCCTTAACATAGAAGACTATACCCTTTCTATCAAAATGTTCTGCAAAGTTGCCATTTTAGAAGTATTAAAAAAAGAAATCCAAACAATAAAAAGACATTTTGCTTTAAAAGTCTGTACCAATATGGACAAGTATTAATTTTATTACGTACATGTACAAGTAAAAAGGCATACGAAGCCTTTCTAGAATAAATACATATAAAATGGACCTTTACTAGCATTCTCCTTCCTTGTCCTCTACCAAATGACATTTCCATTGTCCACAAGGAGAATTCATTATCCTCCACCTTTCTCTTGTGTTTCCTCAGAGGAAGGTCACCTCCAGCCCTTGTAATAACACAATCTATGATCATTTCCACTCCTCTAATTACTACACTATATCATTTTCAGGCCTATCTCTTTGCTAGCAGTTGGGAATGTTTCTTCTCCCACCCACCCCTTGATCAAATATAGATCATACTTTGCTATAAATGGTGACAATAAAGGTCAGATATAAGGATTCACTTGTGGCATCCAGCTGTTCAATCTCGACAAGCGAAAAAGTCAAAATCGGAAAGCACAAATTTGAGTTGTAAAAAAAGGACATAAGGAAAACAGATTTACAAATGAAAAGAAAAAGAAAAGGTAACAAAAAGAACGATGTCAGTGTCGGAAGCTCTAAAAGCAGCCATTATTAAAACTAATTGAAAAAAACAAAATTAAACTAAAATCACACAACACATCCATGTTATATAGACTTGAGGTATACAGAATAAAAGAGCAAAAAATACCTCATCTATGGAGAGTTGAGAGTACGACGATTACACCAATGATACCAGTGTTTCTCCACAATGTCTAATCGTAATGGAGGCACAGGAAAAAAACAAAGAGAATATTCGGTTTTGCAATAGAAACTACATGGCTGTCACATGGCTCAGTAGCATGGAGTAATCTCCACAAAAGTGGTTGCATTTCATCACCACAATTTTATGATTGAAAATCAGATTGAAATAAGTTTAAAATGAATCTCTACCTTTTACAAATTTATCCAAAATGTGGAAGAGTAAGGGCTCATGCAGACGTCCAATTTTTCTACGTGCGGGAAATACGGATGGATTATTCTGGTCAGAGTGTGGTAAGATTTTCTCGTAAGTGGAGAAATTTTTTAAAAAAAATCCAACTTCTCCATTCCGTCAGATTGTGAAAATCAGACCGCACTCTTATGTCATCAGATTTTTTTTCACAGGCCCACTGACTTGAATTGATGGTTTTGATACAACCCTCAGGCCATTCATCTGAGGCTACATTTATTCTGCTTCCTGAGGCGAATTAAAGGAGCTCGAACCCTAGTGATCAGCTGATCGCTCTGGTGGCTCCTCCACTTAATATACTGTATACATATTGTGCTTCTTTAAGGAAGGAGCCATTGGAGGGATCAGCTGATGTCCAGAAATTGGGCTAATAGAATCCCCCACGATTCTGCCATGGGAAGCAATAGCAAATGTAGTAGCATTACCCAGCAGCCATTCTTTTTGGCTTGTGCCTACCTGCACGAACCTTCCAACACTATTGATAAATTCCCCCCTACAAAGTTTCTATTTGCAAAGGACAACAGAAGAGAAGCGGCACTGAGCTGTGCATATGTACAGGATAAACATCACAAATCATCTTCCTAATCCTCATTCTCTTCATGAAGCTTTTAAGGACAGACGATAACTCCCTCACCTCCCTCCAGATGAGCAGCCGGCTACAAAACACATGTAATCTGTCTGCATGGACAGACTGTGGCACTTTACATCAACATCAGAGACGACGGGATGGATCGCTGCTAAAAGGGTTGACGACGCGTTTCTGCAGACGGTGTTCAATGCACAAATTGGTGGAATTAGTAAATGGACTGACGGCCGAACAGCTGTGCAGGAAGTCAATAAGGGCGTTCTCATCCTCCCCATTCCCTGACTGCACATCTGAAATGTCAGAAAACAAAGCCGGACGCCTTTCCATCGGGTCTGAACCGTCTCTAAACCGCCATCATAGTGAGAGTCAGAATAAGGCCGGCGTCACACTCACCGTAGAAAAATACGGGCCGTATTGTACGAGCGTAATACGCCAAAATGTTGCCGGCACAACAATCCGTATTTCTTCCGTTTTCAGGGTGCGGCTGCGTATTTAGCACATGTAAGCATCCGTATGGCATCCGTATAGCGTATTTTTCTCGCCGCCTTGCAAAATTGACATTTAACGGTTTTTAGGCCTGATACTCATTCAAATCATCTTGCGTATTTCTCGCAAGTCACACGTGTGGTCCGTGTGTAATCCGTTGTTTTCTCGCACCATAGACTTTCATTAGTGTACAACGGGTGTACTACGCATACAATCGCAGCATGCTGCAGGTGTCTCGCACCGTAAGATACGGCCGAGAAAAATATGCATGATCAAAGCTGCCCCATAGAGAAGTATTGGTCCGTGTGTAATGCGTGGTTTTCATGCCTCTCACTCCTCCGTATTCCTCCGTAGTGTGACGCCGGCCTAAGAAACGCTTCCTAAAGATGGAGCATAAAACTACAAATAAACTATATATATTACATATAATGTAGGGTGTACTACCTGTAAAGCGTCAAGGTGGCGGCCCTGGTCTCGTGTTGTCCTAGCATTACAAACCGGCCCAAGCAGCATCCGGCACATTCGCAGCGAGTGAAGATGCCCTGGTCCTGCCTTCATTTTCCCTGCGTAAACTGCATGACTCCAGAGGACCCTGGGACCGCCCCCTGGACTCTTCATAGGTACCACATGCTAATTTATAACCTTATCAAGCTCCTAGGTGCGCTCCAGAGAGAGAAACCTTTAAAAAGTCATTAACACTATGGCAGCAGCAGAGTATGTATTTATTTTCTAAACCTCTTGCCACAATTGCTGCAATATTTGGAGTTATTTGGCCAAATACTGTTCCTCTCCGTGAAATGTGCACCGATTCATCAATAGGTTCCACACCGTTTAGGAATCCTGTAGGCGCTAAAAGTTACGGCTTAGTACAAGGGTGTAATATGTCATCTATAGTACCTTATGGGCTGGGGGTATGTTCATACTGAGGGTATTTTGAGGTGGTACAAAACCGACACGGTTTTCAGGAAAAATTTGAGTGTGAAATCAAATGTAGTTTTCTGATAACGTTTTAATTTTTCCTTTTTAAAGCATCTATTTTCACAGCCTTCTAAAGGGTATGCCACACTAAACGAGATCGCTAACGAGATCGCTAAAACGTCACTATTTAGCGATCTCGTTAGCGACCTCGTTGTGTGTGACATGTAGCAACAATGTGGCCCCTGCTGTGATGTCGCTGATCGTTCACTAGAGTTCTGGACCGTTTTTTGATCGTTGGCGTCCCGCTGGTGAGCCTATATCGCTGTGTTTGGCACCTTTTGCGAACGACAAGCGACCTCGTTTGTGACGCATATGACAGCGGCGCAGGCGGGACTAGGGTTTTTAGCATCACGGAATGGATCGCAATATCTGCAAGTTCCCTTTTGCGTCACAGAAAGGATCGCAGAAGTTGCAAAGCAGGCTAGCAGGACGCAGAGAGCAGGAGAGATGCTGGAAATTCCTATGAATCAGAAGTGCTCAGTACATGCTAATAGATCCTAACGACCGCCAAAGTCGTTAAAGAGATCGCTGACCGCTGATGAGTCGTTTATGAGATCTCCTGTTTGGCAACTAATAGCGACCTAAAAGAGATCACATCAACGATCTCGTTAGCTTGCGTCGTTATCGTGATCGCTAACGAGATCGCTAAGTGTGGTAGTACCTTTAGTGTCACATTTAGTGCGGTTTCCACAAGTATCCCTCAAAACCTTGATAAGAACACACCTGCATCTCATGACATATTTGTTTTGTATTTTGAATATTTTTGCACTCCCATTAAGTAAAAATTCGGAAGCCTCTTTTCTTGCAACGATGTTGTACTGTTCCTCTGTTAACCCTCCTGACTATTTCTAAATAATTTGACAACTAGGTGTTACCATTTTTATTTTTTTTTTAAAGGGTGTGTACTTGCAGTATGACATGGTCAGCACTGATTGGACAACTTGATTTGGTTTATACCCAATTTCTAGGAGGAATAACAGAGTAACAGTACAAGAGACGGGTGAGAAAACATAATCCAGGCTTATTTTGATTACGGTAATTACTAAAAGACATATAAGGGTGAGGGAAAAGAGCGTTCTTTAATCCCCTTTACCCTATTGCCCTGTTACTAAATGCACTTTAGTAGTTCATCTAGAGAAAATACCCTTCATGCATGTTTAATAGGACATACTGACAGGACATAAATCGTGCTGTTATCCTTAGTTACCTACTATTATATTTGTTGTGGATCATCCGTGTATTGTCAGTCTTGGCTCCAAAGGAAATGTCTGCTTAGTCTGAGGAGTATAGAGTAACGAGGGTCTGCAGTACTAATGTATACATGAGTAGCACTTATGCAGTAGAACAAGTTCCTTAGTTCTGGACATGGATTAGGTGAACATACTGTGAGAAGATAAAATCAGATAGGTGCACTTCTGCCTCCCGCAGCGCTGGCAAAACTTGCCATCAAACATGCTGCAAAATAACCTCTACTGTCAGATGGAGACACAGCATGCTACTACTACCACCACCATCAATCTGGAAATCTCACAAGCTGCCGGTGAGGAGAAAATTAGCCGCTTGTTTGTCCGAGATATATCCCCACACCTACCCCCATAAACATGCACGCTCAGTAGTCCCAGCTGCAATAGACATGCAGCCAATTTCTGCATAAAGGGGTTAACTGCACCTTTAATTTGCTCTTGAGGAGGTGAGAGGCGCTGCAGAGGTTAGCAGGCATGGTGCACAGGTCCTATTAATTAGAATAGGGTTACCTGGCGATGCGAGATCAATGAGGAAGGGAGACGTGCTGGATAAGCCCTGAGAAACCCTGGTTATACTAAAAATACAGAAAAGAAAAAGAATGCATATCATGCAGCACACCCACAGCAGAAATAAGAGGGCCAGGCTCAAACTACAAATTTGCAGATGCAGAGGCTTTCGGATAGCCTGTTTACATGCAGATGCAAAAAAGTCTGTCCCTCGTAAACATTCCCTGGTTTATCACCCGACTTTTTTCTTTACGTCCAGTCTGCCCACTATGCAGATATACTCCAGCTGAATATAGACCAGTACATAAAGGAGCAAACTGACTCAGTTTTTTTATTTGCTTTTTTTTGGGGTGGATGGGGTGTTAAGTTTTATTAGATGATGCGTATGCACTGCCAATTACTAAAACTACACCTTCCACATAAGGCAGGACTGTATAGCCCAGGACAGGAATCTGTGTCAACAGGAAAGCCAGGGAAGGGTGTGGAAAAGTATAAAGTACAAAGAACAATGTCCTGCCTTCCCTAGAATCCGCAATGTTATTCCCAGCCGGAAACAAGTGCGAGCTAAACATCCACAAGGCGGACGGCACAGTGGGCATCTTTGTGCGTAAAGTTTTCTTTTGCATGTTCCTATTCTAAATGCAAAATACTGTTCTCTGTTATCAGCCATGGGGACCGATAAAAGGGAAATATAATTCCTTGCCCCTGGGATCCAGAAACATTAGGGGGAAGGGTGATTCATCAGGGATTTTGTAGCATCATAAAGTTGCAAATTTTGTTACAAATTTTTTGCAAATCAAATTGGAAACTGTTTGGATGTTTTATGCCACTTCTAAAAATTGAGCTGTTGTTATCTAAACACATAATACATATATGACCTGTAAATTTCTTATAAAAAATCATTTTAAAAAGTCTTGATTTTCCCTCCAATAGGGTAAAAACAGCTGTAGACTGAAGTACTAGGATACGTTCACATGGGCGCTTTTTTGACGTGGACCCGGATCAAAATCTATGTCATAAAGTACTGTATATGAAGTGATTTTTGCTATGGATTTTGATGCACTTCATAACCTCAGCACATATGCACACACAGCCATGGACCTCAGAGCAGATTCTGTTCCAAACAGCCACACAAAAAATTACCATTTCAATAACTATTTGAATAATTTTCCTATTCAGTTTACTGTTTAAAAAAAAAAATTGCCTTTGGAGCCCTTGGTGCTATTTGACAACTGAATAGAAACAGAAAAAAAAGTCAGGCATACAAAAATTTTTTGCTTGTATTTTTGAAACAGAAAAATCTACATCAAAATACGCCATGTGAACATACCCATCAAAATCCACTAAAACAAAAGCTGCTTTAAATGCTCTCTGAATAATTTTTGATGTGGATTTTGAACTAAAACATCTTTAAAATCTGTATAACAAACCATCTTCTAATACTACAGGTACTGAAACCTGTGGACCCTCGATCACCTGAATCCTCTTTGCTGTATGGTATAGTAAAAATTACAATAGATATCACTCATGTAATGTAAGAAGTGAAATCTGTGGCATTGTATTATACCTATATTTCTCTGCATCATGAATTGCGGTGTTAAAGGGGCCCACTGAGACTCTCACCTGGGGCCCACGAAAACCTGGAGCCGGCCTTGTGTGTCTGACTCTGTGTGTGCATGTTTATATGTGTATGAATTTATTTATGCATGTGTTTATGCACGTGTGTATGTATGTGTGCGTCTGTGTGCGTATATAAGTGTATATGAGTGTATGTATGTGCGTGCCTGTGAGTGCATGCATATGTGTGCGCGCGTGCGTGCGTATGTGTTAACATTTTTGCTTTTGGTTCATGTTTGACACTGTAAATTGTAAAGAATAGGAAAATCAACCTGGCTCTTTAAATGATTTTTTAACAAATTATAAAGTTCAAAATCATAAAAATCTCCGATCCATAAGATCCAACCACTGACACCCCCCCCCTCAGAGATTCTGAGATCAGGGGTCTGCAGTCCTGACCTGAATAGAGCAGAGTTGTACATGCTCAGCCTCTGCTCTCTCCATTATCTATAGAGCTGCTGAGCGCTGCGCTCGGCTATTTCCATCTGTTCCAAAGACAATGAATAGAGCAGAAGTCAAGCATGCGCCCCTCCAACCATTCATGGCTGAGCTGCAGAGTTCTGTTCTCAGAATTGCTGGGGGTCTCAGTGTTAATCCCCAAAAGTCAGTTATCCCTTATCATTGCAATTGGGGATAATTTGATTTATTTGTGGCATAACCCTTTATCAGATACCAGATGGTAAAGATACCAGCCATATAATTTAATATAATATATACATGGTTGGGCTCAAGAGAACAGAATCCTAACGAAGAGATATATCTCCATCTCAGTAAAAAAAATGTAATATATTTTTAGAGGTGTGGGGGCCCAAATACAGGGTGAGCCATTTATATGGATAAACCTAAATAAAATGGGAATGGTTGGTGACATCAACTTCCTGTTTGTGGCACATTAGTATTTGGGAGGGGGAAAGCTTTTCAAGATGGGTGGTGACCATGGCGGCCATTTTGAAGTCGGCTATTTTGGATCCAACTTTATTTTTTCCAATGGGAAGAGGGTCATCAAACTTACTGAGAATTTCACAAGAAAAACAATGGTGGGCTTGGTTTTAACGTAACTTTATTCTTTCATGAGTTATTTACAAGTTTATGACCACTTATAAATGTGTTCACAGTGCTGCCCATTGTGTTGGATTGTCAATGCAACCCTCTTCTCCCACTCTTGACACACTGATAGCAACACCGCAGAAGAAATGCTAGCACAGGCTTCCAGTATCCGTTGTTTCAGATGCTGCACATCTCGTATCTTCACAGCATAGACAATTGCCTTCAGATGACCCCAAAGCTAAAAGTCTAATGGGGTCAGATCAGGAGACCTTGGTGGCCATTTAACTGGCCCAAGACGACCAATCCACTTTCCAGGAAAATGTTGCCCTCTTTATGCACTGAAGATGGCACGTTTCCTGAGTTTTTCCTGCAAGATGGTGCACCACCACATTATGGATTGGTCGTCGTGGGCCATTTGAATGAGATGTGCAGCATCTGAAAATAGAATTAGTGTTACCGGTAATTCGGTGTCTAGGAACCTTCCACGACAGCCACTTCGGAGGTTGTCTTCCCCGCCCTAATAGAGGACAGGAACACAAAGAGGTTAAATACCCTTCCCTTTCCTGTAACCACCAGTGTTTTCCTGGACACACTAGCATGTATAGTTACCACGAAAGTGCAGGAATCATCCAATAAAAACATCAGATAGGGAGGGAAATTAGTGCTGTCGTGGAAGGTTCCTAGAAACCGAATTACCGGCAAGACTAATTCTATTTTTCTCCAGTCACCTTCCAAGACAGCCACTTCGGAGTAGTACCAACAGCTAATTTCTCTAGGGACGGATCACGGCCTGCAGAATTCATCTGCCAAATGTTAAATCTCTATTGAAATTCAGCCTGTAATGTCTGGTGAACGTGTGGACAGACAACCAGGTGGGGGTGGCAGTAGTGATTGCGACTAAGAAGACAGTTTTAAGGGTTAAGTTCTTTATGGTCATAGCTTCTAAGGGCTCAAATGGATCCTGGGTTAGGCTGTTCAAACAAATGTTGAGATTCCAAGGAGGCACATGACTACGGAGTTTAGGACGGATCCTGGCTGCTGACACCATAAAGTGCTTGATCCAGCGGTGGCTGGCCAAGTCAAGATCAAAAAAGGAGCTAAGAGCCGATACTTGCACTTTTAGTGTGCTAGGACTTGTAAAGGTACTGTCACACTAAGTGAGATCGCTAGCGGGATCGCTTAAGCGTCAGCGATTTTATGACGCAGCAGCGACCTCGTTAGTGATGTCGCTGTGTGTGACATGTAGCGGCGATGTGGCCCCCGCTGCGATGTCGCTGATTGTTCATGAACGTTCTGAGACGTTTTTTGGTCGTTGGTGTCCCGCTGGTGAGCCTGAATCGCTGAGTGTGACACCCTTTATGAACGACTTTACAAGCGGCGCAGGCGGGACTAGGTTTTCCCAACGACCGCAGAGGTCGTTATACAGATCGCTGATCTCTGCTGAGATCTTTGTGTTTGGAAGCTAACTAGCGACCATATAGCGATCGCACCAACGATCTCGCCAGGTCGTGTCGTTGTCGTGATCGCTGGTGCGATCGCCAAGTGTGACAGTGCCTTTAGACCCATTTCTAGACCTTTCTGTAAAAAGTCTAAGACCTGTGCTATATTGGGATGGAAGGGGTCAGGTGTTTTTGGGGAGCACCAGGACAAAAACCTTTTCCAGACCTTAGCATAGATGGCATTGGTTATTGGCTTTCTGCTTTTCTGGAGGGTCCAGATTACCTTATCCAAGAGACCATTGGCTCTCAGAATTTCGGCCCCAGTAACCATGCTGCAAGGTTTCAGTTTGTGTAGGTCCGGGTATAGTAGAGGACCTTGATGAAGGAGGTCGACTTTTTGAGGTAGAAGCCAGGGGCCTTCCTGAGCCATGTCCAGTATGGCGCTGTACCAGCTCCTCCCGGGCCATAGAGGGGCGATTAAGATTAAGAAGGGAGCTCGGTCTATCTGGATTTTTTGTAACGTCTTTGCCAGCATGGGTATGGGTGGAAAGGCATATGCGAGGTTGTAATTCCACAGTTGCGTGAAAGTATCTATTCCCTGCGCCCCGTCCGTGTGATAGAGGGAGAAGAATGTCTCCACTTTCGCATTTTGCCTGTTGCAAATAGGTCCACCTCTGGAGTCCCCCATTCTTGAGGTTAGGGACAAGAAGACTTCTTGGTCCAGACACCACTCTCCTGGCTGGATGTCTTTCCGGCTGAGGAAGTCTGCATGGGTATTGTCTGACCCTCTCAGATGTACCGCTGTGACAGATAGAAGGTTTTTCTCTGCCCAGGAGAAAATCCTGGCTGATATTATTTTCAGAGTGGCGTACTTCGTGCCTCCCTGGTGAGGGAGATAGGTCACTGTGGTCATGTTGTCTGAGTAGACACGGACGTGGTGATTTGGGTCAGCAATGATGACACCTTTAGAGTCAAACCCCCACCGGGGCGCCGTCATTGCTTGTCTGGGGTCTGTTGGTGAGGGACAAGTATGTTCTTGCCCTTGCCTCCCTTAGGATAGCTCCATCTGCCTGTTTTGCATTTTCCCCCATAGTCTCTCTGCGGGGGTTGGTCACAAAGGGGGAGGGGGGGAGAAAAAACCCTTTTCCTAGGATTTTTTTGTTCGGGAAGAGATTTTTTTATTGTCCGAAGCCTTGTCCAGGATATCATCCAGGACAGGCCCGAATACATAGTGGCCCTGGTAGGGGATGGCGCACAACTTGGATTTAAAGACAAAGTCGCCTCCCCAAGACTTTAACCAGAGAGCTCTCCTGGATGAGTTGGAGAGGACGGCTGCTTTTGCCGCTACCCGAACAGATTCAGCGGAGGCGTCTGCCAGGAACCCTGTTGCTTTTTGCAGTAGGGGTAGGGAATCAAGTATCTCCTCTCTTGAGGTACACTATGTCAGAAGATCCTCCAGTGTGCGTAATCAGAGAAACAGGGATCTGGCCATGCATGTGGAGGCTATATTAGCTTTTACTAGATTTGTAGAGGTGTCCCAGGACTTCCTTAGCAAGCTCTCTATTTTTCTATCCACAGGATCTTTGAGCTGGGAAGAGTCCTCAAAAGGAAGGGCTGAATTTTTTAGTTACCCTGGACACCTGCACGTCTACTCTTGGGGTTTCCCATAAGGAGCTATCGCCGTCCAGGGGGAAAGTTTTTTTTTTTTTTTGTTTGTTTGTTTTTTTACTCTGAGGGTACACCAAGGCCTTTTTCAGGGAGGCCACATTCATGGAGGATCAGGTTCTGTACTTTTTCGTGTACAGGAAACCCCTTTTGATCCTTGGGTTTCAGGCCCCCAAACATTTCGTCCTGTACCGTGAACTTAACTTCCTCCTCCTTCACCCCCATGGTGCTTCTCACCATGCTGATCAGTTTACCCATATCCTCGGAACTAAAGTAGTATTTTTTTGTTGCCTTTAGGGGTAGAAGTGGAACCCTCATTCTCCCAAACGTCCTCCGAACCCGAGGACTGAATCTCGCCCGAATCTGAGTCAGTTTCGACCGGAGCCTTTTTCCTCTTTTAGAAGGAGGTGGTTGAGGTACCGGGATCTGGGAGAAGGTAGCCATGGAGGTCTGGACCTCTTGTTTAATAAGGGATTTGATCATAGAATCATAGAATGGTAGAGTTGGAAGGGACCTCCTGGGTCATCTGGTCCAACCCCCTGCTCAAAGCAGGATTCACTACATCATCCCAGACAGATGTCTGTCCAGCCTCTCTTTGAAGACTTCCATTGAAGGAGAACTCACCACCTCTCGAGGCAGCCTGTTCCACTCATTGATCACTCTAACTGTCAAAAAGTTTTTTCTAATATCTAATCTGTGTCTCCTCCCATTCAGTTTCATCCCATTGCTTCTAGTGTTTCCTTGTGCAAATGAGAATAAAGATGATCCTTCTACAATGTGACAGCCCTTGAGATATTTATATACAGGTCCTTCTCAAAAAATTAGCATATAGTGCAAAATTTCATTATTTTCCATAATGTAATGATTACTGTACAATTAAACTTTCATATATTTTAGATTCATTACACACCAACTGAAATTTGTCAGGTCTTTTATTGTTTTAATACTGATGATTTTGGCATACAACTCCTGATAACCCAAAAAACCTGTCTCAAAAAATTAACATATTTCAACCATCCAATAATAATAATAAAATAAAAGTGTTTTTTAAAAACAAACAAAAAAACCATCAAATAATAAAGTTCAGTTATGCACTCAATACTTGGTCGGGAATTCTTTTGCAGAAATGACTGCTTCAATGCGGCGTGGCATGGAGGCAATCAGCCTGTGACACTGCTGAGGTGTTATGGAGGCCCAGGATGCTTCGATAGCGGCCTTAAGCTCATCCAGAGTGTTGGGTCTTGCGTCTCTCAACTTTCTCTTCACAATATCCCACAGATTCTCTATGGGGTTCAGGTCAGGAGAGTTGGCAGGCCAATTGAGCACAGTAATACCATGGTCAGTAAACCATTTACCAGTGGTTTTGGCACTGTGAGCAGGTGCCAGGTCGTGCTGAAAAATGAAATCTTCATCTCCATAAAGCATTTCAGCCGATGGAAGCATGAAGTGCTCCAAAATCTCCTGATAGCTAGCTGCATTGACCCTGCCCTTGATGAAACACAGTGGACCAACACCAGCAGCTGACATGGCACCCCACACCATCACTGACTGTGGGTACTTGACACTGGACTTCAGGCATTTTGGCATTTCCTTCTCCCCAGTCTTCCTCCAGACTCTGGCACCTTGATTTCCGAATTACATGCAAAATTTGCTTTCATCAGAAAAAAGTACTTGGGACCACTTAGCAACAGTCCAGTGCTGCTTCTCTGTAGCCCAGGTCAGGCGCTTCTGCCGCTGTTTATGGTTCAAAAGTGGCTTTACCTGGGGAATGCGGCACCTGTAGCCCATTTCCTGCACACGCCTGTGCACGGTGGCTATGGATGTTTCTACACCAGACTCAGTCCACTGCTTCCTCAGGTCCCCCAAGGTCTGGAATCGGTCCTTCTCCACAATCTTCCTCAGGGTCCGGTCACCTCTTCTCGTTGTACAGCGTTTTCTGCCACATTGTTTCCTTCCAACAGACTTCCCATTGAGGTGCCTTGATACAGCACTCTGGGAACAGCCTATTTGTTGAGAAATTTCTTTCTGGGTCTTACCCTCTTGCTTGAGGGTGTCAATGATGGCCTTCTTGACATCAGTAAAGGTACTGCCACACTAAACTATCCCGCTAGCGATCACGATAACGACGCATACTAATGCGAGCGCTAGCGGGATAGTTTCAATATCGCTAGTAGCGGCTTAATTTAGCGATGTCGTTAAGGACGCTATCGCGGTTAGCGATCTCCTTAACGACTTTAGCAGTACAAAAATACCGCTAAATCGCTAAAAAAAAGGTGCCACACTCAGCGATATATACTTACCAGCGGGGCGCTGACGATAAAAATAGGGTCCGGAACGATGAGAACGACGAGCGAGATCACAGCAGGATCTCAGCAGGGGCCACGTCTGTTGTGAATGGGTTTGGGATGAGTTCTGAGCAGAGGCTCCCTCTGGTGGTTACAAGCGGTACTAGTGAAGATTGTGAGGACTGGGAATCAGGTGTTACTGACTGGTCTTATATAAGGGAGTCATTTTCCCATCAGGGTTGGCGGTGATCAATTGTTCTGGTCTGAATCCTTCATTCCAGTTTCCCTTGTAGCCTGCTGTGTGGTTTCTGCATCTCCTGCTACCAGATAAGAATTTTTCTTCTTTTGTGTTGTTGCTATATTTTTGCATTTTGTCCTGCACTTCTTTGGGGGCCTTCTGGGTCCCCTCCGGGGGCTTCTGCCTTCTCAGTTTAGTTCAGCCACTGAGTTTTGTTCTTTTGCTTTTTCCAGTTTTTTCAGTGGCTGCTGTTTTGATTTTGTTACACCAGAGAGCTAATTTAGGTGGTAGAGGTCGTGTGATCTCAGGTGATTTTGAAATTAGTAGAGTTGGTGTTTTTCAGGGTTTTCTGGGATTGCAGTAAGTACCCTTCCTGCCCTTTTCTATTTAGATAGTTTGGGCCCCAGCGTTTGCTCATACTATTTTCTTTCTGTGTCAGTATTTCCTCTTGTCTAACCGCCATTACATGTTTGGGGGCTTTCTATTATCTTTGGGGTTCTGCTCCGGGGCAGATAGCTTTCCTATTTCTATCTTTAGGTGTAGTTAGTTTCTCAGGCTGTGACGAGGCGTCTAGGACCAACGTAGGAACGCTCCACGGCTGCCTCTAGTTGTGGTGGTTAGTCAGGGTACTGCAATCCCATAGATTCCAACTGCTCTGGTGTATTGCCTTTTTTACCTGCACTCCTCAGCTACCGAAACATAACAGTATCACCGGCCCAAAAATTGAAAATTGTATGGTACTCACAGAAGGGAAAAAATATTGTGATAGAAAAAAGGTTGTCAGAGTTGTCAGAGATATTTTTCTGTTTGTTGCATTTTTTTTTTTTCTTCCCTCTGTATCTCTGGGTGCTGGGGAGGATCTTTTCTCCCAATGGAGTTTGCACAGTTGTCTGGCCGTGTGGATCAGCTTGCCACTGAGGTTCGGAGTATTGCTATCTATCTTGCTGGGTTGCCTGTTGTGGAACCTAGGATCCCCATGCCAGATTTGTTTTTAGGGGATCGAGCTAAGTTTCAGAATTTCAAAAATAATTGTAAATTGTTTTTTGCCTTAAAATCTAAGTCCTCAGGAAACGCAGCGCAGCAGGTTCAAATTATCATCTCTCTCCTGCGCGGCGATCCTCAGGATTGGGCTTTTTCCCTGATACCTGGGGATCCTGTTTTGAGTGATGTTGATGCGTTTTTTCAGGCTTTGGGGTTATTGTACGATGAGCCTAATGTCACTGATCAAGCTGAAAAAGCCTTGTTGGCATTAAATCAGGGGCTTGATGACGCTGAGTTATACTGTCAGAGATTCCGTAGGTGGGCAGTCCTGACCAAATGGAATGACGACGCTTTGGCGGCCCTTTTCCGGAAGGGTCTGTCGGATAATGTAAAGGATGTTATGGTGGGATTCCCTGTCCCCTCTGGTCTCAATGATTCTATGTCATTAGCGATTCAAATTGACAGACGTTTGCGTGAGCGGAGAAGTATGCGTGGAGTGGTGTTGCCTTGTGAGCCAGCTTTTGAGCCCATGCAGTGTGATGGAGTGGTGTCTGGGGCACAGCGTCATGAGTTTCGAAAGCGCAATGGGTTATGTTTCTACTGTGGTGATGCCTCTCATGCTATTTCAGTCTGCCCTAAAGCGGGGAAGACGTTTTGCACGCTCAGTTGTCTTGGGTAGTGTTCAGACTAAGTTTTTATTAACTGTCACTCTGATATGCTCTCTGTCCTCATTTTCTGCTCAGGCTTTCGTTGATTCTGGAGCAGCTATTAACCTGATGGATTATGATTTTGCTAAACGTTGTGGGTTTCCCTTGATACCCCTACAGAAGTCTATTCCCCTACTGGGGATCGATTCTACCCCTTTGGCTGAGAATAAACCCCAGTTTTCTACTCAGGTGATAATGAGGGTTGAACCTGATCACCAGGAGTGCTGCAAATGTTTGGTTCTATATAATCTGCATGACATTATCGTGCTGGGTTTCCCTTGGTTACAGTCTCATAATCCTGTTTTGGATTGGAAATCTGTGTCTGTAACCAGTTGGGGCTGCCAATGTGTTAATACCAACACTCCTGTTTTTTCTGCCTGCCCCCAAGCTCAGGATGTTCCTGACTTTTTGTTTGATTTTTCTGATGTGTTTAGCGAAAGTAAATCTGCATCCTTACCTCCCCATAGGAGCTATGACTGCGCTATTGAATTAGTGCCGGGTAGTAAATTCCCTAAAGGTCGCCTTTTTAACTTGTCTGTACCTGAACATGACGCTATGCGGTCTTATATCAAGGAATCATTGGAGAAGGGTCATATCAGACCATCCTCTTCACCCTTAGGTGCCGGTTTTTTCTTTGTGGCCAAAAAAGATGGTTCATTAAGGCCGTGTATTGATTATCGTCTCTTGAACAATATTACTGTGAAATATCAATACCCGTTACCCTTGATTTCTGACCTGTTTTCCAGGGTGAAAAACGCTACTTGGTTTACCAAGCTTGACCTCAGGGGGGCGTATAACCTTATTCGCATTAAGCACGGGGATGAATGGAAGACGGCATTCAATACCCCTGAAGGGCATTTTGAGTACCTAGTGATGCCCTTTGGGCTCACTAATGCCCCTTCCGTCTTCCAGTCCTTCATGAATGACATTTTCAGGGATTTTGTGGACAAATTTCTGATTGTTTATTTGGATGATATCTTGATTTTTTCTAATGACTGGGACTCTCATGTGAAACATGTTCGGACTGTGTTCCAGATTTTGAGGGATAATGCTCTGTATGTGAAGGGATCAAAGTGTCTTTTTGGCGTACAGAAGATCTCATTTCTGGGATTCATTTTGTCCCCATCTGTTATTGAAATGGACCCGGTCAAGGTTCAGGCCATCTGTGATTGGGTCCAACCTACTTCATTAAAGGCTCTTCAGAGATTTTTGGGTTTTGCCAATTTTTATCGTAAATTTATTGGTAATTTCTCGGTTATTGTTAAACCATTAACTGATTTGACCAGAAAGGGTTCTGATGTGGTGAATTGGCCTCCTGAGGCAGTCTCTGCATTTCAGGAACTTAAGCAGAGATTCACTTCTGCTCCTGTTCTACGGCAGCCTGATGTTTCTCTGCCATTTCAGGTGGAGGTTGATGCCTCTGAAATTGGGGCAGGTGCCGTTTTGTCCCAAAAAGATCCAGAGACCTCTAAAAGTAACCCTTGTGCCTTTTTCTCTCGAAAATTTTCTCCTACTGAACGTAATTATGACGTGGGTAATCGGGAGTTATTGGCCATGAAGTGGGCTTTTGAAGAGTGGAGACATTGGCTGGAGGGAGCCAAACATCAGGTGGTGGTCCTTACGGACCATAAGAATCTGGTCTATCTGGAATCTGCCAAGCGACTCAATCCTAGACAGGCCAGGTGGGCCTTGTTTTTCACACGTTTTAATTTTGTGGTTTCCTTTCTTCCTGGCACTAAGAATGTTAAGGCGGATGCCCTCTCGAGGAGTTTCCTTGCGGACTCTCCTGAGTTATCTGATCCTTCTGTTATTTTGAAAGAGGGTGTAGTTCTTTCCGCCATCTCGCCCAATTTGAGACTTGCTCTGGAGGGGTGTCAGGAGGATAGGCCCGAGCGCTGCCCTGTTGGAAAATTGTTTGTCCCGGACCAATGGAAAAAGAGTGTGATGTCTGAGATTCATTGTTCCGCATTGGCTGGGCATCCCGGAATTTTTGGTACCAGAGACTTGGTTAGTCGGTCCTTTTGGTGGCCTACCTTGTCTCGCGATGTCAGGGAATTTGTGCAGTCCTGCGGGACTTGCTCTCGCTCCAAGCCTTGCTCTCGCTCTAGTGGTTTGTTGATGCCATTGCCTGTGCCCAAGAGACCATGGACCCATATCTCTATGGATTTCATTTCCGATCTTCCTGTTTCTCAGAGAATGACCACCATCTGGGTAATTTGTGATAGGTTTTCCAAAATGATACATCTTGTGCCATTACCTAAGTTGCCTTCCTCCTCTGAATTGGTGCCGTTGTTTCTTCAGCACGTGGTTCGTTTACACGGCATTCCTGAGAACATTGTGTCTGACAGAGGAGTCAAGTTTGTTTCCAGATTTTGGAGGACTTTTTGTTCTAAACTGGGTGTTCAATTGTCTTTCTCCTCGGCATTTCATCCTCAGACCAATGGTCAAACTGAGAGAACAAACCAGACATTAGAGACTTATCTAAGATGCTTTGTGTCTGCTGATCAGGATGACTGGGTCTCTTTTTTGCCTTTGGCTGAGTTTGCTCTTAATAATAGGGCTAGCTCTGCCACTTTGATGTCTCCGTTTTTCTGTAATTCTGGTTTTCACCCTCGATTTTCTTCAGGACAGACGGAAGCTTCTGTCTGTCCAGGTGTTGACTCTGTTGTTGAGCGTATGCAACAGATTTGGGACCAGGTAGTGGAGAGGTTGTCCCTCTCTCAGGAGAAGGCCCAGCGGTTTGCTAACCGGCATAGGACTGATGGTCCTCGGTTTTAAAGTGGGGGACTTGGTCTGGTTGTCCTCAAAGAATATTCCTATGAGAGTAGCATCTCCTAAATTTAAGCCTAGGTTCATTGGACCTTATAAGATCATGGAGATTATTAATCCTGTTTCTTTTCGTTTGCTTCTTCCAGGGACATTTAAGATCCATAACGTGTTCCACAAGTCCTTGTTGAAGAGGTTTGTTGAGCCAGTGGTTCCTGCTACTGTGCCTCCTGACCCTGTTTTGGTTGAGGGCAATCTGGAGTATGTGGTTGAGAAAATATTGGATTCTCGTTTTTCTAGACGAAGACTCCAGTATTTGGTTAAATGGAGAGGTTATGGTCAGGAAGACAATTCTTGGGTGTTTGCTTCGGACATCCATGCTAGGAGACTTATCCGTGCGTATCATAGAACTCATCCTGACTGACCTGGTTGCTCAAATGAGGGTTCGGTGACCCCTCCTCAAGGGGGGGGTACTGTTGTGAATGGGTTTGGGATGAGTTCTGAGCAGAGGCTCCCTCTGGTGGTTACAAGCGGTACTAGTGAAGATTGTGAGGACTGGGAATCAGGTGTTACTGACTGGTCTTATATAAGGGAGTCATTTTCCCATCAGGGTTGGCGGTGATCAATTGTTCTGGTCTGAATCCTTCATTCCAGTTTCCCTTGTAGCCTGCTGTGTGGTTTCTGCATCTCCTGCTACCAGATAAGAATTTTTCTTCTTTTGTGTTGTTGCTATATTTTTGCATTTTGTCCTGCACTTCTTTGGGGGCCTTCTGGGTCCCCTCCGGGGCTTCTGCCTTCTCAGTTTAGTTCAGCCACTGAGTTTTGTTCTTTTGCTTTTTCCAGTTTTTTCAGTGGCTGCTGTTTTGATTTTGTTACACCAGAGAGCTAATTTAGGTGGTAGAGGTCGTGTGATCTCAGGTGATTTTGAAATTAGTAGAGTTGGTGTTTTTCAGGGTTTTCTGGGATTGCAGTAAGTACCCTTCCTGCCCTTTTCTATTTAGATAGTTTGGGCCCCAGCGTTTGCTCATACTATTTTCTTTCTGTGTCAGTATTTCCTCTTGTCTAACCGCCATTACATGTTTGGGGGCTTTCTATTATCTTTGGGGTTCTGCTCCGGGGCAGATAGCTTTCCTATTTCTATCTTTAGGTGTAGTTAGTTTCTCAGGCTGTGACGAGGCGTCTAGGACCAACGTAGGAACGCTCCACGGCTGCCTCTAGTTGTGGTGGTTAGTCAGGGTACTGCAATCCCATAGATTCCAACTGCTCTGGTGTATTGCCTTTTTTACCTGCACTCCTCAGCTACCGAAACATAACACACGTCGCTGGTAGATGCCGCACACAACAACATCGCTAACGGGATCGCTAAATAGTGACGTTTTTTAGCGATCCCGTTAGCGATGTTGTTTAGTGTGGCATACCCTTAAGGTCGCTAGTCTTACCCATGATGGGGGTTTTGAGTAATGAACCAGGCAGGGAGTTTTTAAAAGCCTCAGGAATCTTTTGCATGTGTTTAGAGTTAATTAGTTGATTCAGAAGATTAGGGTAATAGGTCGTTTAGAGAACCTTTTCTTGATATGCTAATTTTTTGAGACAGGTTTTTTGGGTTATCAGGAGTTGTATGCCAAAATCATCAGTATTAAAACAATAAAAGACCTGACAAATTTCAGTTGGTCTGTAATGAATCTAAAATATATGAAAGTTTAATTGTAATCATTACATTATGGAAAATAATGAAATTTAGCACTATATGCTAATTTTTTGAGAAGGACCTGTACAGCTATTAAGTCACCTCTCAGTCTTCTTTTTTGCAAGCTAAACATTCCCAAATCCTGTAACCGTTCCTCATAGGACATGGTTTGCAGACCGAACACCATTCTGGTCGCTCTTCTCTGAACTTGCTTCAGTTTGTTGATGTCTTTTTTAAAATGTGGTGCCCAAAACTGGACACAGTATTCAAGATGAGGTCTGACCAAAGAGTAGAGGGCAATAATGACTTCACGTGATCTAGACTGTATGCTTCTTTTAATACATCTCAGAATTGTATTTGCCTTTTTTGCTGCTGCATCACACTGTTGACTCATGTTCAGTCTGTGATCTATTAGTATACCCAAGTCTTTTTCACATGTGCTGTTGCTTAGCCTTATTCCTCCCATTCTGTATACGCTTTTTTCATTTTTATTTCCCAGATGTATTACTTTGCATTTTCCCTGTTAAAAACCATCCTGTTAGTTGCTGCCCACTGCTCCAGTTTATGTATATCTTATTGAATCCTCTCTCTCTCTTCTCTAGTATTAGCTATCCCTCCTAGCTTTGTGTCATCAGCAAATTTAATCAGTTTACCCTCAATTTCTTCATCTAAATCATTGATAAAGATGTTGAACAATACAGGGCCCAAGACAAAGCCCTGTGGTACCCAACTTGCACTCTTTGGGTCCTATCACTAAGCCAGCTATCCAGGAGAGAGGGTTGCTCGGAGCGTAAAACCTCATCCGTACAGGACTGGCAGAGCTTTTTCCCATATGTAGAGGGGAGCCTGGCAGCGCACATTTTACATTTGCGGCTGGTCCTCTTAGGGTCAGAGACCTTTTCTCCCTATAAGAGAGAGGGAGAGGGCTTGCTAAGTCATTTGACGGGATAAAAAGCTGGATAGCCGGGGCCAACACCTGCTGCTTACAGTAGGAGGGGGTACACGCTGGGCTCTGCAGACGCAGAGAAAGAGGGCTTGTCACCGTCCATGTCCGTCTGTCCACAGTCAGCGTCAGACAGGATGTCTTACCTGGCGACTCCCCACCCGGAACCTTTTAAAGTCTCGAGGGTCCAGCGTCCTCTGTGCTCCTCCTCCCCTCCCCTTGGCCCAATGGGGGGGAAACCACTCTGGAACGCCCTCAGATGTTGCTGCCGGTCCCAGGAAAAAAAACGCCAGCCTGCGCGCACGTTCAACAGTGGAACGCACAGTGAAAAAACGGAAGTGACACGAGTTCACCCGGAAGTGACGCGTGCTCCAGTTTGGAACGCTCAGTGAGGGCCCAGAAGTGGGAACGCGCCACACAGGTCAGCGCGCTCCCTCCGGAGACGGCAGCACACGGGAGGAGGAAGCCGGGGAGCTACTGGAGGCCCCCGGCGCGCACGTCACCACCCCCCTTTACCCCCCACAGGGGGGCGCACGAGAGGTGGGAAGGTCCTGAGTCCCGCACGGAGCGAGGAGACGGGAGCAGCTACCTGGAGGAGAGCCGAAGCCCCCGACCTCAGCTGCCCAGCTTTCTCAGGTAACATAGGGTGCTTCGATCGCCGGCCACGGCAGCACCTCAGAGATACTCTTCATGCCTCATAGGGGACAGAAAAACACTGGTGGTTGCAGTAAAGGGAGGGGTATTCAACCTCTGTGTTCCTGTCCCCTATTAGGGCGGGGAAGACAACCTCCGAAGTGGCTGTCGTGGAAGGTGACTGGAGAAACCACGGATACTGGAAGCCTCTGCTAGCATTTCTTCTGCGGTGTTGCTATCAGTGTGTCAAGAGTGGGAGAAGAGGGTTGCATTTACAATTCAACACAATGGGCAGCACTTTGAACACATTTTATAAGAGGTCAAACTTGTAAATAACTCATGAAAGAATAAATTTACGTTGAAACCAAGCACACCACTGTTTTTCTTGTGAAATTCTCAATAAGTTTGATGTCACATGAACCTCTTCCCATTGGAAAAAATAAAGTTGGATCCAAAATGGCCGCCATGGTCACCACCCATCTTGAAAAGCTTTCCCCCTCCCATATACTAATATGCCACAAACAGGAAGTTGATATCACCAACCATTCCCATTTTATTTAGGTGTATCCATATAAATGGCCCACCCTGTAGAACTCTTACTATGGTGCCCTGTGAACTCTATGTACGCTCCTGCTTGCAGTGATAATGAGGGCAATCTGGCCTTTTGCTCAGAGCCCGAGGGTCCCATGGTCAGATTGTTCTCATCATAAGCCAGGCAGGGAGGGGGCCAAGACATATTTCTTGCGCAGGAGCCCCAAACTGTCAGTGTCCACCCCTGGTTCAGCCTGTGGTCCACACAGAGGTGGCTCTGTTAAAAGGCTGTCGAGCTCTCAGAGCGGCTATATTCTGTGCTCTATCAATGAACACTTTTATTGTGTGAGAAATCACTGTGCCAGAACGCCAGGTAGGTAATCTACAATCTGATAGGCTATTAGACGGCCCTGGCTCGCTGACATTTCCTCCTTAATTAAAAAGCCACAGATTAGTTTTACCTGCTTCTCAGAATACTGACTGCTCCACTGTTTGCTTTTCTTCCTTACTAACATTACAGCAGACCTTATTAAAGCGACATAAGGGAGGTCAGGTAAGCGAAGGAGACGTGAAGAGTAAAAGCAAACAAAATAAATAAATTAAAAAAAAGGTAATAAAACCAAAGTATATGGGTTTTAAGTCAGTGGCCTCCATCAAAATGTCCAAATAGTGACTAAAGGTAAAGTCTGTAATTTATGAGGCTATCTGCCAATTACACTTCAGTGCAATATTGTCAACCACAGATTGTCAGAACTGGAGACATGGATGATCATGGAGGTCAGGGATTTCCTAAACCTCACTCAACCATCAGACAGCCCTATGTACAAGCCCAACTCACTTAAACACCCATCTCCTGAACAGTAAAAGTCAAACAGTAAGTAACTTCGCATGGTAATATTCTAATTTTTATGGTTTTGGTTTGAGCCAGAGTTTCCATCCATGTGCCCAGCTGTTGTTTGACCCCAGTTACAACTTTCCCTGCAAAGGAGGAGAATCAGGTCATTAGTGAGCAGTTTCAGGGTCAGGAGGACATTGTGCACAGGTTGTGACCTCCATGCTCCATGTGTGGGCCTCAAGCACACTGCTGAATTCATCTATATTTTGCTGAGGAGTACAAGTTCACATGTTTGCATTGCAAATAACTTACAAAACTCTACAATAACCTCCTCATTAGAGGGAGAAGCAGCAACACTTATCAAGAGACGTCCCTCTGCATAAGGAAACATTTCTCTGCAGCACAAAGAAGCTGAGATCATAACGTGCCAAACAGACTTTTCACTTGAAACTGCCTATAACACCTACTGATTTTGATAGGGTCCCAATAGAAACACAGAATGCATATAGAAACCCAAGATCAAAGGGAAACTTAACAAATATTTGATGCTGTAAGGGACAACCTTTTATAGGGCATCTGTCTGCACAGAATGACTGTTCAAACCAAGCATAGGTGCTCAGTGCACCATGGATTGGCCACGTCTCTAGGGAGAAGTACTGCCACATCATGATGTCGTGACGGCCTTTCTTGCGCTTCATACCATGACATCATGATGTTGTGTCGGCCTTTCTTGCGCTTCGTACCGTGACATTATGAAGTCGTGTCGGCCTTTTTTGTGCTTTGTACTGTGACATCATGATGTCACGTAGGCCTTTCTTATGCTTCATACAGTGGCATGGCATTAGTCTTTCTTGTGCTTCTTACCGTGACATCATGACGTTGCGTCGGCCTTTCTTGTGCTTCGTACCGTGACATCATGACATTGCGTCAGTCTTTCTTGTGCTTCTTACCGTGACATCATGACGTTGCGTCGGCCTTTCTTGTGCTTCTTACCGTGACATCATGACGTTGCGTTGGCCTTTCTTGTGCTTCGTACAATGACATTATGACGTCGCGCAGGCCTTTCTTGTGCTTCATACAGTGACATCGCATCGGTCTTTATTGTGCTTCGTATCATGACATCATGATGTCGCATCGGTCTTTCTTGTGCTTCTTACCGTGACATCATGATGTCGCATCGGTCTTTCTTGTGCTTCTTACCGTGACATCATGACGTTGCGTGGGCCTTTCTTGCGCTTCACACCGTGACATCATGACGTCGCGTCTGCCTTTCTTGTGCGTAGTACCGTGACATCTTTTCGTCGTGCCAGCCTTTCTTGTGCTTCATATCGTGACATCATGATGTCGCGTAGGCCTTTCTTGTGCTTCGTACATGACATCATGATGTCGCATCGGTCTTTCTTGTGCTTCTTACCGTGACATCATGACGTTGCGTCGGCCTTTCTTGTGCTTCATATCGTGACATCATGATGTCGCGTAGGCCTTTCTTGTGCTTCGTACTGTGACATCGCATCGGTCTTTATTGTGCTTCGTACCATGACATCATGATGTCGCATCGGTCTTTCTTGTGCTTCGTATCATGACATCATGATGTCGCATCGGTCTTTCTTGTGCTTCTTACCGTGACATCATGACGTTGCGTGGGCCTTTCTTGCGCTTCACACGTGACATTATGAAGTCGCGTCAGCCTTTCTTGTGCTTCGTACTGTGACATCATGACGTTGCGTCTGCCTTCTTGTGCTTTGTACCGTGACATCTTTTCGTCGTGCCAGCCTTTCTTGTGCTTCATATCGTGACATCATGATGTCGCGTAGGCCTTTCTTGTGCTTCGTACATGACATCATGATGTCGCATCGGTCTTTCTTGTGCATCTTACCGTGACATCATGACGTTGCGTCGGCCTTTCTTGTGCTTTGTACCGTGACATCTTGACGTCGCACCAGCCTTTCTTGTGCTTCATATCGTGACATCATGATGTCGCGTAGGCCTTTCTTGTGCTTCGTACTGTGACATCGCATCGGTCTTTATTGTGCTTCGTACCATGACATCATGATGTCGCATCGGTCTTTCTTGTGCTTCTTACCGTGACATCATGACGTCGCGTCGGCCTTTCTTGTGCTTTGTACTGTGACATCTTGACGTCGCGCCAGCCTTTCTTGTGCTTCATATCGTGACATCATGATGTCGCGTAGGCCTTTCTTGTGCTTCATACCGTGACATCGCATCGGTCTTTATTGTGCTTCGTACCATGACATCATGATGTCGCATCAGTCTTTCTTGTGCTTCTTACCGTGACATCATGATGTCGCATCGGCCTTTCTTGTGCTTTGTACCGTGACATCTTGACGTCGCGCCAGCCTTTCTTGTGCTTCATATCGTGACATCATGATGTCGCGTAGGCCTTTCTTGTGCTTCGTACCGTGACATCACATCGGTCTTTATTGTGCTTCGTACATGACATCATGATGTCGCATCGGTCTTTCTGTGCTTCTTACCGTGACATCATGATGTTGCATCGGCCTTTCTTGTGCTTTGTACCGTGATATTGCATTGGTCTTTCTTGTGCTTCTTACCGTGACATCATGACGTCGAGTCGGCCTTTCTTGTGCTTCATACTGTGACATCATTACATTACATTTACCATTTCTTGTGCTTTGACTTCATTACATCACATCAGTCTTGGAAATTCAAGAAGAGTCCAGGATGCTGTCGTATGAGTGACGGCCAAGAAAGTTTGCACTGCCTTGGTTTGGCTGCCACAAAGTATCGACATAGACCAGGGCCGTGAAAATCTTTTTGCTTAACTCTAATCGGAAATCCTTAAAAAAAAAATGTATACGACATTACCAAAGCAGATCAGGATAGTGCTATATGCGGTGTATATTATACACACTTGCTTACATGTAACTCAGATAAAGAAAAGGAAAACTGCAGATTTTCTACACAAATAACCACCAAATGGTGCTTATTTCAATACATGATTTGATTTACATATTTGATTATTTGATGTCACTTGGCACCGCTATAATACTTTTGTTTGACTTTCATCCAAGTTATAAATATTCATTTGGATCCTTTTCATATCGCAGGCTTCCCATACGACGGCACATATATAAAAGCGCATAAAGAGAATGGACGTCCCTGGCTACCCCTTCCCCCAGGAAGGGAGGTATGGACTGGTGGCATAACAACATCTGCCGTCTCCATGCAGACGCAAGCTACTGATTAAAATGTTAATTGTGATGCAGACATTTAAGGGAAAATAAGAGCCTCGGAGAGAGGGAAATACACTTGTAGGAAAAAAACAAGTATAAAAAAACAATGACACTGAATGAGAAAGGAACACAGAATAAGCATAAATAATAACAGATATCCATATGGTTCTCTAAAGGTATTTTTTACAATAGTGGTTTTGCCTGCTTTGTGTGTCCCGCAGCTGTGACCCTTAGGGTATGTGCACACGTTGCAGATTGGGCTGTGGAATTTCCTGAGCGGATTCTGCCTCTCTTAGCCAAAAACGCATGTCAAAATCCACACGTTTTATACGCTTTTTTTGTGTGGATTTTATGCAGATTGGCATGCGTTTTTTGCCCTGCGGATTTCGTTAATTCAATAGGTGAAGGAGCGCAGCGGATCCGCGAAAAGAATTGACATGCTGCGGAAAATAAACCGCTGTGGAATCAGAGCGGAATTCCGCAGTATGTGCACAGTGATTTTTTTTCCTATTGATTAACATTGTTTGATCAAACACTTGCGGATCTGCTACAATTCAGCACGGAAAATCCGCTGCGGATCCGGAACAAATCAGAAACATATGCACATAGCCTTAGAAATCAGGGAGGCTTCACATTGCATTTTTCTGAAAAACACTGCATTATTCGCAGATTTTCTATTTTTTGTAGCAAAATACTAGCTTATAAACGTGTATATGCACACGTTGCAGATTCAATGCAAGTTTTCTGCTGTGCATGTTTGCATCAAAATTCTGCATGTGATATACCGTAAGCGGATTGTGTGTAGATTTCATCATATAGTACTTTAAACAATGAACGCCAGCAACATAATTACCGTATATAAAACACAGAAGATTTCTTTTTAACGTTTTGAATTAGACCAAAGAAGAACCTTGCAAGTACCATAAAGCGAATTGCTGAATACTTTTTTGCAACCTTTGTGTTCGTAAACGGTAGATTTTTCATGGGTAAATAAAAAAATTAACAAATCCAGTCTGAAATGTTGTTAAATGGCAACCACACGACTTTAAATATCCGCAGACACGCGGGGCGAGACGTGATCCAAGAATTTTGTTGAAATTGCATGGTGATTTTTTTTTTTTTTTTTTTAAATGTAGATTTTGGCCAACATATCACAGTTGTACAATGGTATACGTCAGAGGTATACAATGATGAGAGTCCACACATGCACATCTGATACATAGCCCAAAGTGTAACCTCCTTATTACTTTTTATTTCATAAATCAATAGTACACATTAAAATAATGAACTTTGCAATATATAGCTTATCAGAGAATTCTGCTTCTCATTCCTACTGGACTGAACATTCACTCTCAATTCATGGGTGAAACGTGTAAAATCAGCATTCAATGAAGACTGGAGTTCATATTACTAGGCTACGAGATGACAGTTAATGCTTTTAAAATTCTATGGAGAGAGCACCTAAAGGAAGACGCAGACATTCCGCTGCAAGTTCAAAACGGCAGTTACAGTTCTACATAGAACATTATGAGCACCAACTGTCTTTTTTTCTCCATAATGGGAAAGTCTGCATTCACTGAAGACAGATTTTACCTGTGAATTGAGAATGAGACTGAGGCTGCATTCGCACGATAAGCTTTTGGTGAGTTTTTGATGTTGCAGAATTTCTGCGCCTATTGTGTAAATTAGGTCACTTGCGTTTTTTTATGAGATTTTTTTACATGCGTTTTTATCGTGTTTTTGAAGGTGCAGTTTTTGTCTTTTTCATGTCATGCTTTAAATAAATCGGCTTTGTTTTCGATAATTCCTGCTTTCTTGCTTTAACAAAAAAATTTTGATTATACTTCCGCAGCAGAAATGCATTAAAAACACATGTTCGTTGCTTGTTTTTTTGCCAAATCTAATGCAAGTCCTTGGGGAAAAATATGCACAGAAAACTCAGCATACCCACAAGAGAAACTGACATGTTGCGGATTTGAAATATGCACCGCCGGTGACTTTACGCAGCATCAAATAGAAGCACTGTGGGCATGAGATTTCTATAAAGTCCATCCACTGTGCTTGTACCGTACACAGCAGTGTTTTGAATGCTGCTATTCCTGATTGTGGGCACGTACCCTAAAGTGCATTCACACAGCACAACAAACCACTCGTTTTCCAATAATCATGGATGGCAATCAGTGAACAAGAAAACACTCGTTCGTTGGGTGAAATGATCTTTTGGTTTACCACTTGCAGCCCATTGTCCTGTGTGCTGCTGAGAACAATGGCAGACTATGGGCACTGAACGATATGAATCACACAGTGGACAAGTATCTGATTGGCGGTCATTTAGTGCCGCCAGCCAGCTAGTGTAAACTGACCTTTAGATGTCACAATAAGATCCCACGAGTTTAGCATCAGTCACTTTAATACTATTCTTGACATCCTAAAACCAAGGATAAATGGTGTCTTATAAAGGAACCCTCAATGCTATCAGCAGGCTAATCAGCAGTGCCGTTATCCCTCCTGCCACAAGTAATTGTAGATGTATGTCAAAACTAGGCCAGATAACCATGGCTAATCTTGACCTTTCACTTCTCATTAACCCTAGATATTTACTAACGTTATTTTATTTATTTTTTTATAGCTAAAGAAAAATAACAAAAAGACTATGTACCGTAATTATAAAAAAGCAACATGGCAACAAATGAAAAAGAAAGAAAAAAGAAAATTATACACTGTATGGGAACATGTGTAGAGACGAGTGAATTGATTCACAGGACCCTGGTCTGGAGGCCACGGCAGTATTTTGCGCAGAGACCACTGTGATGATACTCCTACTTTCCAGCATCCCCGTCACCTCTTCTGATTTGTAAACTCGGCATGACGTTATCATTGCACTGTGAAGCACAAATGGCGTAGTTCCCGAGTGTGCTAATCAGAAGAGGTGCCGGGTATGTTCATAGGTGCACAACAGTATTGTATGAAAACACAAGTTCGCTTGTAAGAAGATCAGTAGTGCATACATGGCTACAACTCTACTAAAACAATAAACAGGATTTATTTCTTTTTTTTTTTTTTGCATTGTCCAAGTACCATCTACTGCACCACCAATGACCTTATGGACACGCCACATTGTAAGGTGAGGGACCATAGATATTTAAAATCACAACAAATATGGAATGATTATTAGGTGTATAGCTGATTAATTTAAAGTTTGACTGCCCAAAAACAGTAGGATTTGGGTAAAAATAAGGTTAGAGAGTAAAACCAGGAAATTATCAGAGGAAGGTTTGTCTGAGCCTGGCAATATTTATACCTGGAATAATATTTAGAATTGAGAGTCCTCAGTGGTTGATACCTTTTAATGGCTAACTGAAAAGATGGTAACAAATTGCAAGCTTTCGAGACTACTCAGGTCTCTTCATCACGCAAAGTCTTTGCCTGATGAAGAGACCTGAGTAGTCTCGAAAGCTTGCAATTTGTTACTATCTTTTCAGTTAGCCATTAAAAGGTATCAACCACTGAGGACTCTCAATTCTAAATATTTTTCTATCTACTGGCTAACACGGTACTATATACATGTTTCCTGTATCAACACCTGGAATAACAGTCTGATGGACACCACAGATAACACTGTCTAAACCGTCCACTAAAGTCTTCCATCAGCCCACAATAGCTACTTAAAATAATTGTAGGATAACAGAACTTCCCAATGCACATTCCTCCTTCTTTTCTGGGTCAACATAATCTTAAAATAAAGCTAAAACACAGCATGGATGTTGCCACCACTCAGGAACGTCAAAGCTTTCACAAAAACAATGGAAGGGTTAATCAATCTTTCATCAACTAACCTAGTATGGTCCTCTTTTTTTTGCCCAATTTTTTGCAGACTATACATAGAAGACCATAATCTTCCAGAATCAATCATCTGTCCAATTGTTCTTACGATCAAACTCAACATTAGCATCTCAGACTGTTCGACATCCACAACACATAGAGTGACTGCCTAAAAAACAGGTAATCCCTACATGTGTTGTGGCTGTAGAACAGCAGCGAGACATGCAGCTGCGGGGACTAGAACATAATTTTCAAGCACACCAAAAACACTCGGTTAGCATACGAGCATGCTCAGATAACACCTTATCCCAGCACGTTTGCTCATCATTAGTAAGGATCTCAAATCTCTCTATTGTTCTACAAATTTCCATGGACAATTTCAGTAGAAAAGCAAACATGGCTTTTCTGATTTCATACAACCCTTTTAACTTATGTGCATCACTGTGAGCAATGTTTAGATGGTTGGATGACTTCACAGAAGTATATTATACATATCACACATACTGTAAAATATTCTACATGTATTATTGAGTCCTTATCTGAAACGTCCAGCTGCTTAGATCAGACACGCACTTGTCTCTTTCGATGATTTCAGGGTGAAGCTGGACACTCCCTATGCCAAGAGACTTAACAGATGGGCCGGTGCTGCAACCTTGAAACCGAGGGTGGGATCGCTGAATACATCAGCTGCTGAGCCTTTCTGCCAACTTCACGTTACTGTCCAAGATCCAGTTCATTAGTTTGTGAAGTGTGACTCCTCAGGGCAAAACTGAAACGTATCATAAAACCCAGGCTTGGCTCAAGGGAAATTACTTTTATATCCAAAAATCCCAGCAAATCTATGATGTTACTGCCCGGAAAAAAAGGTAAAAATCTTAATCCGGCATGAAAAACAGAAAATTCAGTAGTAATGCTTATCTGCAATATTACGTGACAGTCATAGATGTCCATCTACACCATACTCTTATTAGGATGGTAAAATAACTAAGCTTTAATTCAAAAAGCAGGTGTCTGCTTGAGTTGCATTTACAGGCTTAAAAATCATTGTTCTCAGCAGCGCATCGCCCTGTGGAATCAGGGCTCATGCTACTGAGAACAATGGCAGTCTATGGGCACTTATTTTATTACATTTTTCACTGCACGTAGTTTACGTCTGTCTGTGTAAACAGTCTATTACATGACCGCTGATCAGCCATTGTTTAGTGTTCGGTTGGTTTGTGCAAGCATATTTTAGTCAAAAACCTGGAGGTTGTTTCATTAACCTGCATCACCCCCACAGGAGAAATTAAGTATTACACAGTGGCTACAGAAATCCTGCTGGATTAGAGAGGAGAAAAAGAGGTACAGAAAGTGAGTGATGGGGAGAAAAAGGGGCACTCAGTGAGGGAGGCATCCAAAGAGAAAAGCACGGGCGACGCCGAGAGAAAAGCACGGGCGACGCCGAGAGAAAAGCACGGGCGACGCCGATATAAAGACACGGGCGACGGCGAGATAAAAGCATGGGCGACGGCGAGAGAAAAGCAGAGGCGACGCCGAGAGAAAAGCAGAGGCGACATCAAGAGAAAAGCACAGGCGACACCGAGAGAAAAGAAGAGGCCTGCAGAGAGAAAAGAAGAGGCCCAAGGAGCAAGAAAAAAAAAAAAAGATGCACAGATGGAGACACAATTTAATCAATCAGGATCCAACTTCAGGTATCATTAAGTGGGAGACCTGCAGTGGAGACAGAAGAGCCCTTAACGTATCTAAAATGTGTTGCAGCATTTGTATGTGCAACAAAATACCTTCATTGTTCTAAGTTAGGGCTTTCCTAAAAAAATACCCATCCAAGAGAATGCTTTTATAATATCAAAAAAGTCAAAAGAGCACCAATAAAAGCTCAGTATACATTGAATGTATATGCTGTGGGGTTTTTTCTACATGTTTTCTCTAATAACAATCCTCTCCGATTATTTCATTTTTTTCTGTATTTTTCCATTCATTTGATTAGTTTTTGATACAGAATCAAAGTAACATTTTTTTCTGGCTCGCCATAAAGGCCAAT
The DNA here is from genome assembly GCA_033576555.1 of Oophaga sylvatica. Lineage (NCBI taxonomy): Eukaryota > Metazoa > Chordata > Amphibia > Anura > Dendrobatidae > Oophaga > Oophaga sylvatica. Next base: position 415,323,735 of record JARQOD010000001.1, read on the forward strand.
AGAGAAAAAGTACACCAGAAGTCACACAGTTCACCAAGGTCTTTAGAAGAACAGTGGGCAGGCGTTTTCATGAAAACATATTCACTTTGGTTGGACAGTTAATGCAGTAGATTTTCTACACCAAAAATCCCCTAAAAATAGTAACGTTTATGCTACTTCGGAACATGGCCTAAGAAAGCTGCTGTAGAGGAATGGATTAATTTTCTGGAAAAAAAAATAGAAAGCTGGCGATACTCCGCAGGCTTTGTATGAATATGACAATGATACTCAGAAAATATCGCTGGGGTAGATCTACATCTCCTTCTTTTGTAATTTTTTTTTAGTCTTTATTTCCCTTGAGTCCAAGAAAATTTCTTCTTCTGTGAAAAAGTCAGGAACATCCAAATCTAATTTCAATTGAAAAGCCATTCTGAGCACAATTGCACTGAAATGGCTTTTTATTAAACCTCAAAACAGAAGAAATGGGAAATGTACAAGTGGACTCTCCTAAGGAGATGCATGAATCCCAACAGCAATTCTCCAAGAGGTCTTTACATGAAATGAAAAAAACAGAAAAAAAAAACAATATATACCAACATATTTGGGACAGGCTGGAGCAATAACAGGTGGTGAAGACCAAAGCAGGTAATTATTGGTTTAATCAGATGCTATTGATCCCAAGCTGCACAATTCAAAGACATGGCAGATAACAATGTAGCTGTGCCTTTTTGTAATGAGGAAAATTCAGCAGAAAAGGAAAATAAAAGGAAGAGATAAAGCAAATGTGGCCACAGACGACAATTTATAATTGACAATTTACACGAAGAACCAAGAACGCAAGTTTTGGAAGGACAAGCCAACCATGTAATATATATTAAGTGTACAGCTTGTTTGGAAGATCACAGGGGAAAAATGGAACGAGACTGTTGAATTTCAATATGCCTAATCCTTTATACCTCTTCATACACAATTTATAAATGATTACCATACTAAATACAAAGTTAAATACAACTATGCAATAAGAGATCAATGAATCAACACCAAAGAAAATCCAACAAAGCAAAAAAATAGAAAATGCCAAATATACTTTATTAGATAATAAAAACATGTACAACCAATAATGTGAAACATAAAAAGATATACATTTGTTAAAATAACCAGAGAAACACCACAAATAAAACCCAAGGAAGGGTAACCTGGATGTGATGTAAATATATATGTAAATACCATTAGGGATATGGCTTTCAAAATATCAATCTCTTCATGAAAGTATATGTCACGGATTGTTAACAACATGATACCAGGGTAACGATAGACAATAGCGTTAAGTAAATTCATTTAATGACAAATATGTACACACATATTACCCACTAGTGTCAATGTAGTCCATTAAGATACATATCCCAAACACAATAAACAAGAGAGCCATACATATTGCCTATAAGGGTCAGAGTAGTCCAGGAACTCACCACACCCGACGCGCGTTTCGCATTGAAATGCTTCGTCCTGGGTGTTATTTGTGGTGTTTCTCTGGTTCTTTTAACAAATACATATCTTTTATGTTTCACATTATTGATTGTACATGTTTTTATTATCTATTAAAGTACATTTGGCATTTTCAATTTTTGCTTTGTTGGATTTTCTTTGGTGTAAATACAAAGTTAAGTAACTTTCTAAATAGTTTTAATTAAACAATTTCCTACTTGATGCTGGTAGTCCTTTACCTAGCCAAAGAGATCTACAAAACTGATCAAAAGATGATCCCAACTCCCTTCTCCAAATATTAGAGATATAGTCAGGAGGGAGTTGAACTCAGATCTCCACAGTACAGGGAGGGGATTAAGCATCTGGTGCCTCTGGGAGGGCAGAGAAAACAGGCTACAAATAAGGCCGGGGTCACACTTGCGAGTGTGATGAGCGAGTCTCTCGCATCAATACACGGCACTTCCACCGGCACTCAGACAGGAGTGTGCAGCTGCATAGCAATACATGCAGCCGCACACTCCGGTCCCGAGTGCCGGCGCCAGTGTCGGGTATTGATGCACGAGTTTCTCACAGCACACTCACAAGTGTGACCCCGGCCTAAGAAAGAAAGTACATGAAAAGGAAATAAGAGCAGGATAGAAGCTGTGCCGATATATGAGCTATTGAAGACACCATAGATAACACAATATCCATCAAGGGCGGCACGGTGCTCAGTGTCCTGGGTTCAAATCCCACCAAGGACAACATCAGCAAGGAGTTTGTATGTTCTCCCCGTGTTTGCGTGGGTTTCCTCCGGGTTCTCCTGCTTCCTTCCACACGCCAAAGACATACTGATAGGGTGCATCCCTCGTCTGGGGGTACTTGCCATTAATATTTATAGAAGGATATTTCATTAGATGCTGAGGTTTAATTCAGGACATGAATGAGTTTCTCAGAGCGGCCAAGTTGTTTCCTCTCTGGTTTGCCTGAGCTATACGCATAGTATTAGTTCTGCTCACAAAACATATTGTTGCAGAGTATGCAGGTGAGAGATGCAATGTGATAAACCTTAAAAAGAAAGCCAGACAACAATGTATTGTAATGGATGACCGGCCTCCCCTTCTGCCACCACAGCTGTAGTGACAGATGTCCTGAAAGACACAAGAAAGGTAAGTGCACTCCCCTCTAAACATACAAGCTGGTGGCGACAATGCCTGGAAGCTGGAAATGGTTAAATCAGATGGAAGATTTATGTAAAGTAATTGCAAGGTGATATGTAAACGCTTTGTTGCTTAGGGGAAACTTTAATGCAAATGCAATACAACAAGCTAAAGAGGCTTGGAATCCAGAGAGGATGACAGGGCAAGAAGACGAGACTGCTCAAAAACAAACACGACATCTTAACATGAAGGGCAAACAAAGAGCAGGTCAAACACCTCCACAAGCAGAATTCGGGCTCTATACTAACTGGGAAGCCATAATCACATCACAGATCTGCTCATTAAATGCAGAAGTGTCTACTTGAAGGTCAGCATCTCCACCTGAAAAAAATCTGATTTCTAATGCAGGCTGAGAGGGAGCCTGGCATGGACTGATTGCTGCCAAGCAGATTTTCCATTTCTCCGCTCAGCAGTGCCAAGTTTTGATCTGATCAGCAAAGTCTGTATGTAAGGGAAACACACCCTGAGGTCAGTTACAACGCATTTTGACCTCTGCTGCCAGAAGTTACACAGCAGCAAATGGGATTTTGAAAAGCAAGCAGAAATTAGGAAGCGATTGAAGTTGCACACTGCAAGGGTGCCCGCACACCTAAGGAAGCTGCTAGCTACATGCTCGTTTGGCTGACAACTATCCATTTGGTTCCCCCATATGCATGCATGTCTTACTTGTCTTCTCAAACCAGAAGTCACGAGTTTACCGTGACAGAGAGGGGCCGGAAGACCACAATGTCAGATTTCACGTACTCCCGCACCAATTAGAAGCACTTCACATTAAACAGTTAAGGTTTCTGTTAGCAGTCCAGGAGTTAAACTATTCAGCTTTAGAGTCTCTGAAGTTTTCCTGCTTGGATGACCTTAGCTGTTCAGTACTGGCCACTCTACTCTCCTATATATACTAGCCTCTGGCAATCTGGATTGCCAGTGTTAGTCTTGTACTGCCTGGTGTGGAGTGGAGGTGTCAGTTGTTGGAAGAGGCGTTTGGAGTGTTGATCTGTGACAGTTGCTTGGTGTTTCGGGTGTGTGCAAATCCTCTTCCTCTCCTATTTGGTTTTCCTTCCTTTTCTCCCCCGGTGTTCCTCTCTGTTGTCTGTGAGTTCATATATGTTTGGTATTTTCATTTATCCCTATACGTCCTTCATAGTTTATCAGGTTTGTGTAACTACATACACTATTACTTCCCACCTCCCTGGCTGGGGGGCAGAAAAGGGCTAATTCAAGAGTTCAGCAAGGTACGTGATCCCGTCATCTTCACCGTCAGAAGTAATCCGGGAAGCAGGGATAGCTAGGGTGCCCCTAGTGTAGGGACTTTGTGTAAAGTGAGGATGTGCTGCCAATAATATAAGCGCTGGCCATTGTTAATGACGATTGGTTTGTCCCAATACTGTTTGTAATGGTCCCGTGTGATTAAGACTTTAACACAGCGCCGACTGACATGTACGTATATAGTTTATCACCAGCGCTCGCGATTCCATGTGAATGCGCCACTAGGAAAGAGACAAATCGTGTCTTCATGTTTTATGATCCTCCTGGAATAAAACCTTCCTATTTTCCTACAACTGAGTTGTCTATCAGATGCAGTTAACATTTGATTTTCCACCAGAGCATTTATTTCCCAGAGCATTTTCTGTGCATTTCTTTAGCAAACTTTAAGGATAAGGTCTACAATAAATCCCCCGTCTCACATAGCGATACACCAGCGATCCCGACAACGATCAGGATCGCTGGTGTGTCGCTACATGATCGCTGCTGAGCTGCCAAACAGGCAGCGATCAGCACAGCGACACTGCGGGTAACGTCGCCTAGTTACCCACAGTGTACGTTGGATACCAGCGCCCTGATGCAGGGAGCTGGTAACCAAAGTACACATCGGGTTTCCAGGCGCTGCGCGGTGCCTGGAAACCCGCTGTGTACCTTGGTTACCAGCTCCCTGCATCAGGGCGCTGGTATCCAAGGTACACATCGGGTTTCTAGGCACAGCCCCGCGCCTGGAAACCCGCTGTGTACCTTGGTTACCAGCGGATCGCTGGTCTCCCGCCTGTCACACGCAGCGATGCGTGCTGGCCAGCGGAAGACCAGCGATCAAAAAAATGTCCAGGACATTCAGCCTCGATCAGCGATACCCAGCAGGGGGGCTGATCGTCGCTGAATGTCACACACAGCGATATCGCAGGGGAGATCGCTGTTGCGTCACAAAACTAGTGACTCAGCAGCGATCTCGCTAGCGACATCGCTGTGTGAGACGGGGGCTTAAGCCTCTGTGGTTTTTGAACATTAAGCCTAAACCCCCGGGCTGTACAAGAGACGCCTGGAAGCCAAAACGTCCACCACTACAAGAGGTCAGTGACACAGTGTTTTGTGAAAGCCGGCTGCAGACGCAGACAATTAATAGACACAGTTAATCCGATTATCTGGCAATCAGACAGTACAAGGTAGGCATTACTAAGCCCTCAGACAACCACCACCAACCACATCTTGGGTCTCCCTGGACAATGCCCTTGAGATACCTCACGCAGATACATGGTAACGGCAGTACGTATGTGAGGGAGCTGGGAACAGTCGCTAAAATAGCTGCCTCCTACATCTCTGTATAACAACAGGAGTCTCAGGAGTCTGGATTTTCCAGCTCGAGTAACAAAATGAATAAAAGTGTCACACTTAATGTAACATTACAGAGAAGTGAGAAGTAACAGGTATTGTTCAAGGCGGATTGCACAATGTTTATTCTGACAGGTAGCGGCCTAATAGCGCATTTATAGCTCACGGAGGTGGGAGACGCTCACATCGAAAAGACTTTGCAAAAAAGAAACATCCTGCTGTTTGTTATACTACCAGAAAAATAAAAGGATACGAGGAGTTCCTTCCGTCCTACAAACCAAGTAGAGACAGGCGGCTATAACGTGCGTCATCTTCCTACCGCGGGTCAAGTGCTTGCTGACGGCCATTTTGAAGAAGTTGAAGGCGGTGTCCAAACAGTGTTTGTTGAGCTGCAGTTGGACTCCCAAATTATGGATCTGTCTCTTCCCTGGAAAAAAAGAACATTCTGTTACTCTACATCATCGGACAGGTTAATATTCAGCCATCACCTCAATTGTTGGCAGATCAAACCTATGTGGTTTACATAATTATTGTCAGCAGCATATTTTCCTGTATAAACAGGGATGCGCTGCCGCCAACATGCAGAACAAATGGGGACTAAACTATTGCATATTTTTCGTTTTTGCTCACCTTCTTACAAGAATCATAATGTGACCGGTCATCAACCTGTGTAAAAGAATCCTAAAGGGGTGTTCCCCATCTCCAAGATCCTATCCCAATGTGTAGTAGGTGTAATAATAATAATATTAAGAAATACCTCCAATTAGAAATATAGTATAGTTCTTCTGATTCGCTACGTCTTTTACCATGTGCAGGGTACTGCAGTAGCTTAGGTATCCATGGTTACGACCATTCATATCATGACAGTTAGCTGTTATTGGTCATAACCATGGATACCTAAGCTACTGAAATGCCTTGAATATGGGGTAAGCAACACAACAAATCAAGAGAAATATGCTACATTTGTAATTGGAGGTATTTGCTAATATTATTATTACACCTACTACATATTGGGATCGGATCATGGAGATGGGAATACCCCTTTAAAGGAGTGCCAATTATTATTATTATTATTTATATAGCACCATTGATTCCATGGTGCTGTACATGAGAAAGGGTTACATATCAATTGAGTTATTAAGACATCAATGAAAGCCAAAGTAAACAGCTTTTACTTAGGAACAGGCCTGGAATGGCAGAGGTGCAGGACGTAGTATGGCAGAACTTGGGTGCGTCCCGTGAGGCATACGACGGATGTTTTATTCACTGGAAGCAAAATTTTGGGGAGCAAATAGTTCAGTAACACCGCATCCGATGGGCGATATCCCAATGATATTTGTCATATTCAATGTGCCTTATGGAATATCAGGCATACAGAGGTACGGTGGGGCCGCACAAATGTCCAAGTGTCTAATGGGCGCCCACCAGAGCTCTGTACAATTTGGAGGGAGGTCGAACAGCAAGTGATGCAATAAAATCAAATATAATGAGTAAACAGTGTTGTATTGCTTGCTTGCTTTTTTTGTGGTGCTTTTTTTTTTCTTGTATTCTAAAAAGACCCGTTCATCCACAAGTTCCACATCTTCGTTTAGTACGGAAAAAGAAAAAAAACTGGCAGCGTTGTCAAGGTAGCAGCCGCTTGTAAAGTTTTACTACTGTGAATGCGGCAGAAGAACTGAAACAGATTATCTATAATAAAGTAACCGTTCAAGAGCGTGATCGTTCAGCTCCAGCATAATATTCATGTGACCTTATATACAGTATTCAATGCAATTTATCATTTTAAATTGATACAATACCACACTGAGTTCACTTCCAGCTATGTATAATATTATAGCGAGTCCCTGGCTTACTTTTGACCATTAGTCTTGAATACCGAATAAACGTAATAAATACCTCACTAGTGACCTCTCGGGGACATTGTCCGATCCTTTCCTTTCCGCCACATCTCCGGCTTCTTCACTATAGACCAGGACTCCCAGCGGCGTCCAGAATGAAGGTTCACTGAGCGTTATAAACTTGTGCCTTCATCGCAATCTTATGACATAAAATAATCCCCTGCCTGGTAGCGACCACAAATCCTCTCGTCTATAGTAAAGAGGCCAGTGATGCTGCGCCCGATGACGTAAATAAGAGTACCAGGCAGCAAGGGCAGTATTGGTTAAAACAAGATAATACCTCTAAGACCACCATGCTGCTCGCCACCTGAAAGTATGTGAGATTGTTTTTTCATGACATACTGTACTTTACGTTAGTGGCAAACTTTTTTTTATATAACTTGCGTTTATTTATGGAAAAAACGGAAATATGGTGAAAATGTTGAAAATTTTGCAATTTTCAAACTTTAAATTATTATGCCCTTAAATAAGAGAGATATGTCACACAAATTTCATAATAAATAACATTTCCACATGTCTACTTTGGGAGGGAGAACCATTTGACTTTTTGAACGCCATGTCATGTTTGCTGACCCCCTGATGTGCCTAAATAGTGGAAACCCCTCAATTCTAGCTGCAACCCTAACCCCAACACACTCCTAACCCTAATTCCCAACCCTAACCCTAATTGTAACCCTAACCCTAATTGTAACCTTAACCCTAATTGTAACCCTAACCTGTTATGATTCGGTAACCGAGGAAGATAATGGAGAAATAGGCTATGCAACCAGACACCCAGAGAGTTGTAAACTTAGCGGATTGCAGACCCCTAAACTGACAACACAACTAGAACTAGCCGTGGGACGTACCTACGATGCCCTAGACGCCTCGACACAGCCAAAGAGTTAACTAAGCCTAAAGAGAGAAAGGGGAAAGCTAAACTGCCCCGGAGTAGAGCCCCAAAGGAATAGATAGCCCCCAAACATATATTGCCGGTGAGACAGATGAAGTACAAAACACAGGCAGAAAATAGAGTAAGCAAATATGGGGCCCAAACTGTCTGGATAGAACAGGACAGGAAAGGATACTGTCTGCAATCCAGCAAAAACCCTAAGAAAAATTCCAACACGTCTGATATGCAAAAATACTGAGGCCACACGACCTCTCCCCCACTAAATCTAAACTCTGGTGTGAACTGGGCGCAAAACAACAGATACTGAAATAACAGGGGACTAGAAATACAGAAAAGACTGACATAAGCTGTGGCAAAGGAAAGCAGAGTCCAGCACAGGTCCCAGAGGGAACCCGGCTGAACTCACGCCAGCAAGGCAGAGAACAAAGAAAAGCAAAAAGGGAAAAAATGCCACAGATTAAAACAAATAACTTATCTGAAACATGCAGGACAAAGCAGGTTACAAGCAGACTTCCAGAAGGCTCAGGAAGAAGACCAAATCACTGGCAACAACTAAGGGAAGGCTGCTCACTTAAATCTTTCCAGTCTAACACCTGACCTCCAATCATCCTCTTCAGGTGATTTGACTTCTGTCAGCCAGACTAGCTTCATTACCAGCAGCAACCACCAGAGGGATCCCAAACTCAGAAGCCAGATCAAAAGTGTTCACAACACTAACCCTAATTCTAACCCTAACCCTAATTCTAACCCTAACCATAACCCTAATGGAAAAATGAAAATAAATATATTTTCTTTATTTTATTATATGTCCCTAACTAAGGGGATAATAAAGGGGGGGTTTATTTAATATTTTTTTATTTTGATCACAGTGATAGCGTTTATCACAGTGATCAAAATGTACCTGCACTGAATGAATGAATCTGTCGGCAGATTCGGCGGGCGCACTTGCACATGCGCCTGCCATTTTCTTTGCAGGAAGAAGATGCCGGGAGTTGCGGGGGCCATGGGAGGACGGGGGGCGACATCGGGAGTACAGGGGACAGATTGGGGGACCCTATTTCTCTCCCCTCTGATGTGCGATCACATCAGATGAGAGAGAAAGATAGATAACGGAGAATAGCGGCTTTTTTTTTTTTTTGCGGCGATCGCAAAAGCGGGGTCGGTAAAAACTGACCTGAATCATGTTCTCTGGGGTCTCGGCTACCCCCTGTAGCTGAGACCCCGGAGAAAATTCGACTCTGGGGGGCGCTATATACTTTCTCCACAGCGCCGTGAATTCACGCCGCAGTGGTTTAAGTACCCTTAACCACCGCCGTTAAAAGGCATATCGGCGGTCGTTAAGGGGTTAAAGGGTGTTTTCCTAGAAACAAAAGTTCATTTTAATCAATAGATCTTGAAATAATAATAATTTCCACAATTAGACGTGTTTAAATTAAATGTTCCTGTGCTGAGATAATCTTATAAATGTGCCCCTGCTGTGTACTGTGCAATGGCTGTGTCTGACGGTCCAGGGACATGGTCTGATCATACCACATCTCCTGGGCAGGGGGAGAGAAAAAAAGTATACAGACAGGACAGCATAAGATCGCAAATTATTCTTTAAAGTAAAACATTGTTTAAAAATAGGCATGAAAATGTTTTACCTCACAAAAAGAATCAACTGATGCCATGATGTAATGTCTGTATACTCTCTTTTGCTTCCTCTCCTCCACAGGACTTATGGTATGATCAGACCATGCTCCTGTACAGTCAGACACAGACATCACACAGTACACAGCAGGGGCACATTTATTGCATTATCTCAGAACAGAAACATTTTAGTTAAAACATCCAATTGTGGAACTAATTTTTATTCTAAGATTGTATGATTAAAATGAACTTTTGTTCATGGGCAAACCCCTTTAAGCCTTGTACACATAGGCACTCGGATCAACTGAGGCTTTTCTCTGCTGAAAACAAGAAAGGTAAGGCGCAGAAATTTAAACTGCCTAATCCTTCTCTCCCCCAACATCATCTGTTGCGGAAAGTTGGGAGGCGCCCAGATCTGTTAGTGGGAGAGTTAGCAGGACCTTAGATGGTTGACCGTTCTTGACAAAATCAGAGGTTGAGCAGACTTATCTAATGTGTATGGTGACCCTTGGACTATAAATTATGGGACCACGCTCAGAATGCCAATCTGCCAGATATGTATTTTAATGATTATTTGTAAAAGATTGTAAAGTGCATGATATGGCCACATATACATTTCCTAGGAAGCCTTCAGCCATATTTTGATGAAAGTAGATGATAAATAAAAGCAATAAATCATAAGTAAACCAGGTCTTATAGCCATGAATGGACAATGATAATCTATTCATTTTGCAATAAATCCATTTTACAGAGGAGAAGCACGACCCTGGATGATTGCGTGCACAATATTAGGAGGTCAGTAACAGGGGGGGGTCGCACACATCTTTATACGCCAGACTGGATGTGATCAGCAATGCTGCCTGGAAGTCCTGCCCCGAGGACATGAGTCAAAGGTTAAAGCGTTTCTAGACAATATGACTATACGATTAGTAACACCTAGGAGACAACCTTCAAGGGTTTGGCTTTTCTGCCAAAGCATCCTTCTCCATCAATGTCAGTGACCTCATTTAATCTGTTGTGTTATCTATCATTTTACAAAATGAAATTAGTCTTCTTGTATTGTGAAGATTTAGGCTGGGTTCATGTGCAGCGTTTTGCAGCATTTTTGTAGCATCCCCCCCTTCAAAATACTGCGTACAGATGTTGAAGGTTATAGCAATACTGAGAAGTCAGCGTTTTATTTATTTTTTTTTTTTTTACTGCAGCATGATCTGGGTATTGTTTTTTTTCTGCCACTTTCCTATACACCCTGATATATGAAAAAGAGCAAAAAAAAAAAACAGCAAAAACGCTTAAAAAAAGAGTACTTTTTTTTCATATTTGGCATTAATTATCCTTCTAGCTTGGCCCATGCAAAATTTTCGCACATTGGTCGTTGGGGGTGCAGGCAATTTCACAAAAACCAAGCTGGTGAAATGTAAATGTATTTCATGAGAGTATGAACACAGACAGGTATTTATATATGTAGACTGGTAATACAATAAATTGGTTTGATAAGTGAGGCCAAAAAATGTCTTCCGGTTGAGGTGCCACCTGCAGGTCATTGTGTCTTTCTGTAGGTTTATGATAATAAATGTTTAAACTGTATTTAGTGATAAATCGTGGATGTGTGGTTTGTTTGGCTCTTTTCTTGCTGAAGTGAGCAAGTTTACCTTTTAAATGGTGTATCATGTGTGTGTGTGGGGTGAAGTAATCACCGAAAAAGCAGTGCATGTATACAAATGTGTTTGCATGTGTGACTCACCTGCAGTGAAGTGTGAAATCCTCCAATGTGCCTGAAATAGGAGGGGCAAGCACTTGGGCAAGCTGGAAAGACCCCAAGGCAAATGTTTGTATTTGTTTGTGATGTCTGTTAGCAGCTTTGTGGTAGTGTGCTTTGGGGTAGTGTACTGCCACCTGCAGGTCATTTGACCTTTCAAATGATGTATTATTTGTTTGTGTGGGTGGAGTATGAACGGAACAAGTGTGCAATTCAATAGGAAGTGCATGTTTACAAATGTGTTTGCACATGTGCCTTACCTGCAGTGAAGTGTGCAATCCTCCAATTTGGCTGAAATAGGCTGGGCAAGCAGTTCGGCAAGCTGGAAAGCCCCCAATACAAATGTTTGGATTTGTTTGTGATGTCTGTAAGCAGCTTTGTGGTAGTGTGCTTTGGGGTACTGTGGTGCCACCTGCAGGTCATTTTTCCTTACTTCAGGTTTATGAAAATTAATGTTTAAACTGTATTTTGTGATCAAATCGTGGATATGTGGTTTGTTTGGCTATTTTCTTGCTGAAGGGGGCAAGTTTACCTTTCAAATGGTGTATCATTTGTGTGTGGGTGCAGTATGAACGGAGATACAAAGTAATCACCGAAAAACAGTGTTTAGAAATAATAGAATAGATTGAATCCATACTCTGTACTGTGCGCGCTCCTGAGCTGCACAATGTTCAAGAGTGTATTAATCGATCGGTGTGGTTCTCAGGACCCGGGACCCCGACCAATCCACACTTACCCCAAGCTTATAAGCAGTCCTTGTATTACCACGTACACCTTGTGTCACTGTAACTATCAGTCGGTGAAGGTAGTCATTCCCTCCGGCTGACAATGAGACTTTAATCATTTGAAAACAGGCAATCAGCCCAATGTCACAGAAGATAAGCATCTCTAAAGGAATCCAACACTTGGCCTACAATACAGATCTACAATATGGTACCCGTATCCTGTTACAGGCCCAAAGGAAACCTAAAAATCTACATCTAATTATTCTCCCAGATGTGAAGGGCAGCACAGAGACACCATACAGAAGCACATGGAGGGCAGATGGTTTAGGATACAGGACTGTGGGGACTTCATGTGTACCCTCCATATAGGCCTAGTGCCTGTAGCAGCACTGGTTGTTCACATACAGTGACATTTACAGATGCACCCATATGTTACTGATGAGAATGAGATTCTCAAGATTGGGAGCTCCAAAGAGCAGGGGCTGTTGAATGGGACCTAGGAGTGGAGGCTGCTGAGCAGGGTGGTTCCCAACAGCAGGGAGCAGCTGAATGTGGCCTCCTAGGAGTGGGGTGGCTGAGCGCTAGGCTCCCTAAAGCAGGAGGCTGCTGAGCGGTGGGCTCCCAAAAGCAAGGGGCTGCTGAGAGGTGGGCTCCCAAAAGCAGGGGGCTGCTAAGCGGTGGGCTCCCAAAAGCAGGGGGCTGCTAAGCGGTGGGCTCCCAAACACAGGGGGCTGCTATGCGGTGAGCTCCCAAAGCAGGGTGCTGCTGAGCGGTGGGCTCCCAAAAGCAGGGGGCTGCTGAGCGGTGGGCTCCCAAAAGCAGGGGGCTGCTGAGCGGTGGGCTCCCAAAAGCAGGGGGCTGCTGAGCGGTGGGCCCCCAAAAGCAGGGGCTGCTGAGCGGTGGGCTCCCAAACGCAGGGGGCTGCTATGCGATGGGCTCCCAAAAGCAGGGGGCTGTTGAGCGGTGGGCTACCAAAAGCAGGGGGCTGCTGAGCAATGGGCTCCCAAAAACAGGGGGCTGCTGAGCGGTGGGCTCCCAAAAGCAGGGGGCTGCTGAGCGGTGGGCTCCCAAAAGCAGGGGGCTGCTGAACGGTGGGCTCCCAAAAGCAGGGGGCTGCTGAAAGGTGGGCTCCAAAAAGTAGGGGGCTGCTGAGCGGTGGGCTCCCAAAAGCAGGGGCTGTTGAGCGGTGGGCTCCCAAAAACAAGGGGCTGCTGAGCGGTGGGTTCCAAATGTCTCCCATACAGGGCGGCGCAGGGTGGATAAAAATCAATGATTTTTTTAAAAAAATCAAAAAAATCGGATTTTTTTGATTTAAATCGGATTTTTTTGATTTAAATTGGATTTTTTTGATTTAAATCGGTTTTTTTTCAATAAACTGCTTTTTGAGGAAAATATTTTACCATCCAAAGGTTCTTCCATCATGAGATAAAGCTGAGTTGTTTAACTCAGTAGAATAAAGGCTGTATATGTGTAACATTCACAATGCCATGCTCTTCCAGAGGTTTCTGTAGGATTAGTGGGCAGTTTCTCTCCTATGTTATCATAGACGCTCGCTTTACTTACGCAGTTCTCAAAACTGAATTTGACTCCAGCCTCTTCTTCACGGCAAAAATGTTACAACATGAACAGAGTTGAGAAAAAGACCTTAATCCTATTGTTCTACAAACCTATGAATACAGAATCAACCCCTTCAGTGCCAAGTCCAAGAAGTTAGACAATATGTTTCTGATTGTTTGGAGTGGAATAGATCTGCACAACACAAGAAGAATGTGAATCTAAGTGTGAGGAGGAGGAAGGGCAAGCAGACAAGAAAATGATCACGTGTGACTTCTCTCCTCCATTACTAGGTGTTTGTAATAACAGAGGATGTAGTTTAGGCTCACAGAGCGGAGCCATTTTGTTGGGGACTGCCAGTGATACTGACAAGTAGGCTGTCACTGAGGACGACCGGCAGCATCTATTCTGTTAGTTCATGCTGCTTGCTGTATTATAAACTGAGCACAGATACGTGGAGAGTATCACACACTGTGATTATTCACAGCACATGACACACTGCATGTATCTAGATACAGGGCTGAGTGTAGTGTATCGCATTATGGGATTAGATACACCGGTCTGGGGCATATCGCACTTGATGAAATTAGATACACCGGTCTGGGGCATATCGCACATGATGAAATTAGATATACCGGTCTGGTAGAAACTTTGATTTAAATCACTGATTTAAATCAAGCCTTACTGACTAGTGATTTAAATCGTGATTTAAATCGTGATTTAAATCAGTTTGATTTAAATCAAATCCACCCTGGGGCGGCGTGCTCCTAAACATCTCGTATTTGTGTAGTGCTCCTACAATGTAACACGCTATTACTCTTAATATAGTTCAGCACATATTCCGTAACATTTGAAGCGAATAACACTTGAAGATGTTTACATATTAACCACCATTTTTTTTTTAGGGACCAAATCACATTTCAAGTGACTGAGGGGTCAATATGACAGAAAATACCCAAAGTGACACCAATCTAAAAACTGCACCCCTCAAAGGTGCTCAAAACCACATTCAAGGTGTTTATTAAAGCAATGTGGAAGGAAAAAAATTAAAATTTAACTTTTTTCACAAAAAGTGTACTTTAGACCCAAGCTTTTCTATTTTTACAAGGGTAACAGTAGAAAATGGACCCCAGCATTTGTTGTGCAATTTCTCCTAAGTACACCGATACCCCATATGTGGGGTAAATCCACTGTTTGGGCGCACGGCAGAGCTCAGAAGGGAAGGAGCGCCGTTTGATTTTTTTGAATGCAAAATTGTCTGGAATCGATGGCGGGCACAATGTTGCGTTTGGAGAGTCTCTGATGTGCCTAAACAGTTTAAACCCCCCACAAGTGACACCAGTTAGGAAACTACATCCCTCAACATTAGGTCGTCATATTAAATATGTCGTCATTAGTGTTAAGTGCAAGTTCTCATTACTGCAGTTTGCATCTGGTGCTCGGATATTCACAGAATATCGCGGGTGCTTGAGTGACATGCTCAAGTCCCTGCCCCACATGTCTTGTGGCTGTTACATACCCCACCCCCACAAAATGCACGGATCAGAGATGCTTGGTGCATACACGAGCACCCAATGCAAACTCCAGTAGCGAGCACTTGCGCTCAACACTAGCCGTCATATCGTCATCATTTTTTTTTTTTACTTTTGAAAACCCCCCAATTCTAACTCCAGCCCTAACCCCAACACAGCCCTAATCATAACCACAGCCTTAAACCCAACACAACCCTAACTCCAGCCCCAAGCGCAAAGAATAGAAAACATTTCAATTTATTTTATTATTTTTATCTAACTAAGGGGGTGACAAGGGGATGTTTGATTTACTATTTTTTTGATCACTGTTATAGGGTTTATCACAGTGATCAAAATGAACCAATAGGAAAAATCTCCTATTGTTGCCGGGTACTGGCTGGCAGATCTTGGCGGGCACATTGCGCACGCGCCCGGCATTTTCTTCCAAGAAGATGATGTGGAGGGCCAGGGGACAGAGCACGAGGGCTCGGGGATGGTGGAGGTACCCTGTGTTGCTCGGGGGACCCCATTTCTCTCTCCTCTGATATGCTACATCATATCAGACGATCAGAAGAGAGACAAATGAGTTGAAAATCTGACTTTTTTTTTTGTAATCGCCATTATTCGGTGAATAACAGCGTTCACGTGACAGGGGACCGTAAAAACCAACCCTGATCATGTTCTCCAGGGTCTCAGCTAACCCCGGTAGCCGAGACCCCAGAAATTTTCCAATGCTGAGGGGCGCTATACCCTTATTTCTCGGCACCGTTAAAAAGCGCAGCTGAGAAGTATGTACCTTTAGAAGACTATCGGCGGTCGTTAAGGGTTAAAACAGGTCTGCTGAGCTGCAAACAGATCCACAGTGACAAACTGCGGAAAATATTTATACATAAAAGACACAAATAACTTTAGGCGCTACTAACATTTGGCAGCGATGCATTCACTTCCTCTTCCAAGGTCATAAAGTAAAATTTAAAAAAATAGTTTAAAATATTGCCATTTTGTAAAGCTTCTAGATGTTAAAAAGATAGTAAAGTTGATCAAAAAGATTTGCAGGACCCAGGTCCAGCAGTTATGTTAGTAGCCTATGGTTGCTGGACCAGAACCTAGTGACCCTCCTTTTATCTGCTTGCATCCCCTACTCCTGGTATGATTTGTAAGCTCGGCAAAACGTCTTCACTTCTTCACTGAGGCACGACAAGCGTCCGATATCATGCGGGATTTACAATTCAGAAGATGCACTGGAGATGCAAGAAGGAAGGAGACGACGGACGTAGCCGCTGGACCTGCAAATCTTTTTGCTCTACTATCCAAAAGCTTTATAAAAATATGGCAACGTTTTGACCGCCTTATTTTTTGCTTCCTGACCTTGGAAGAGGAAGTGGATACTTTGCTGACAACTTAGCAATACCCATTGCAGTCTATGTAAATCACAGTAGCAGATCACTGAATTAGATATCTGCAACAAATCTTGACTCAAAATGCGGTGGTTTTGCCATGGTCTCACAACAAAACACAAAGCATTTTTGTCATTTTGCAGTGAACTTTAATTTGTGCAATTGTAAGCAATTTTCCTACCAAAGCAGATCATATAATGTCTTGCATAGAACAATCACAGCACAAAGTCTAATAAAACTCCATTTATAAAGGGGAGGGGTGTTAATCCGCAACATGTGCATGCATCTTAAATTGGAAAGAAAATGAGAATAATCTGTGCTAAGATTACTAGTGAAAGCTATTTGTCCCCCGCATACCAGGGCGACCGCTCAGCTTCGAGAAGAAAAGAATCTAATTTTAAAAGCATCTATTTATAAGCCACAACAACTGGATCTGACTCAACATTCCTTGTTTAAGATCTGGACCCTGCAAAATACAAAGAAATCCAGCAGAGGACAAAAGAAATTCCTTCTGCTCTTAAGTTATTTGTGTAGATGCCACCTACTGGGCACAGAAGTATCCGGCTCCTCGAATGCACATGGCCTGCAAAAGTCATCAGAGGGCTGGATACTGGCGAAATCCAGTTTGCAGGGATGTCTGGGTGCACAATAGAGGAAAGGTGTCTCTAACTTCTTGGAGCATCTGTGCTTTTATGTAGCTACTCTCATTACAGTTGTGTGTTTAATGTCATATCTATCCATTCGGATCATGAAAACCACCGTGTGTCTGGACCCTAAGGCCTCTTTCACACATCAGTTTTTTGCCGTCAGGTGCGATCCGGCATTTTTTTAAAAAAAAAACGGATCCTTTTTTTTTAACCGCCGGATCCGTTTTTTGTCATTGACATGCATTAGCGCCGGATCGCGCCGCATGTCATTGCGTTTAGTCCGTTTTCTGCCGCATCCGTCCCAGATTTTAATTCCGGCGGCCGGACAGAACGCATCATGTACCTTTTTTTTTCTCTGGCGGAAACGCCTGACAGCGCCTGAAGAGGAGCATCAGGCGGCCGGAAACAATAGAAGTGTATGGGACCGGATCAGTCTTTTGTGCAATCCGGCGGCTACTACTACTTCATTTTCCGGGTTAAAAAAAAAAGGTCAGGACGGATCCAGCTAAAAAAAGGATCTGGCACATCAGTTTTTTACAATCTACGACGGATTCGTCTTTTAAACAATTCGCCGGATTGTGCCTGATTGCAAAAAAATGATGTGTGAAATAAGCCTAAGGGTACAAGCAAACAGAGTCATAACCGGTGTATTGTTCCATCCTTCTATTACAGTCACAGCTCTCTTATGCACTGATTGCGGAGAATATCCACAGTGTAATATTATTATTATTATTTATTTATATAGCGCCATTAATTCCATGGTGCTGTACATGAGAAGGGATTATATACAAAGTTATAGATATCCAGTGCCAATGCTCTGGATTAAAATTTCCAATACAAAGAGTGAAATGTCCATTTTCACTATGAAATCTTCAGTGGTATTTACCTCTGCTCACTAGCGATAAACAATCGGATTGAATTTGGACCAATGTTAATATATGATGTTGTTTTCATCTGCTATTTTTTTTTTTCAGCCTGAATCAGATCACAATCGGACTGGAAAAAAATTGCAGCATGCTGAAATTCTAATCACAAATCGGATCGCATCCCACAATACAATTCAATGGGTGCGATAAAAAATAAATAAATAAAATCGCACAGTAATCCTACCATGCAAGTGCTGTGCGATTTTTACGCTGACCCCGGCAATCGAGGAGATGGAGAAATTCATTTCTCCACCTCCTCCGCAGCTGTGCTCCGATCAGCTCTGTGCGAGAGGCTCGGAGAACAGTAGCATGACACTCAGCTCCGCACGCAGCAGAGCAGGAGCCGAGGATCATTAGCATATTGCATCAGATGCAATACGCTAGTGTGACCCCGGCCTAAAGATCTTGTTGTGGGAAGTGTACAGAGGAAACGTCACATATAAGCATTCCCTAAAGGCCGCTTTAAATTTGCTTGACAGACGCCGTTAAACGATGGCAGATTGGCGGTCGTTTACCAGGATGACCAGAACCAGAATAATATTGAATCCGATCTTTCTGTGCACAAAAATATGATTATCGGCAGCACATATCTTGTTTACGCAAGACGATATCTGCTGATAAGGATGATTGTAATGCTGACACGAACTATGTAATCACCCACCAAACAAGATTGCTAGCGTGTTTACACAAGCCTATAGAGATCGGCAAACAAGCTAATTAAATATCAGCTTTTAACGGGCTTTAAAGTGAACCTGTTATGTTCCTAAATGCTATTAATCTGCTGGAAAATAGCGTTACAATGAAGTCCGGCCACCATACTGAAAGTGTGGCTGCTGGGAGAAAATGAACTTTATTCCTCCCAGAAGCTGCCAGCTTTCAGTCATAGAGGCGTGCACCCGAAGCAGCTACTGTCAGAACTGAGCATTGTGAGAAGACTGTAAACACTTCCCCTTGCAGTTTGATTGACAGCCCGTTCTCGTGGCATGCTTGCAGCTGTCGCTCACTATTTACTGAGCGGTGACTACAGCTGCTCTAGCATGACGCTATGACAAAAAGGTGGCAGCTTCTGGGAGAATAATGTGACATTAGGCCGCTGGACAGCAATGTGACATTATTAATATGACAGGGTTTCCTCTAAAGTATAAATTACCTTTATTCCTCCCAGAAGCTGCCAGCTTTTAGTCATAGAGCAGCTGTAGTCACCGCTCAGTACATAGTGACAAAAAATAAAGGGAACACTCAAATAACACATCCTAGATCTGAATTAATGAAATATTCTCATTGAATACTTTGTTCTGTACACAGCTGAATGTGCTGACAACAATATCGCACAAAAATCATCAATGGAAATCAAATTTCTTAACCAATGGAGGCCTAGATTTGGAGTCACCCACAAAATTAAAGTGGAATGTAACGTCCTTAACCCATTCACCCCCAAGGGTGGTTTGCACGTTAATGACCGGGCCAATTTTTACAATTCGGACCACTGTCTCTTTATTCTGGAACGCTTCAACGGATCTTCGCGATTCTGAGAATGTTTTCTCGTGACATATTCTACTTCACGTTAGTGGTAAAATTTCTTCGATATAACTTGCGTTTATTTTTGAAAAAACCGCAAATATGGCGAAAATTTTGAAAATTTTGCAATTTTCAAACTTTGAATTTTTATTACCTTAAAACAGAGAAATATGTCACACAAAATAGTTAATAAATAACATTTCCCACATGTCTACTTTACATCAGCACAATTTTGGAACCAAAATTTTTGTTTGTTAGGAAATTATAAGGGATAAAAGTTGACCAGCGATTTCTCATTTTTACAACAAAATTTACAAAGCCATTTTTTTTAGGGACCACCTCACATTTGAAGTCACTTTGAGGGGTCTATATAGCAGAAAATACCCAAAAGTGACACCATTCTAAAAACTGCACCCCTCAAGGTACTCAAAAACACATTCAAGAATTTTATTAACCCTTCAGTTGCTTCACAGGAGCTGAAGCAACGTGGAAGGAAAAAATGAATATTTAACTTTTTAGCCACAAAAATGATCTTTTACAAACTTTTTTATTATTTTCACAAGGGTAAAAGGAGAAAATGGACAGATAAAGTTGTTGTACAATTTCTCCTGAGTACGCCAATACCCCATATGTGGGGGAAACCCACTGTTTGGGCACACGGCAGAGCTCGTAAGGGATGGAGCGCTGTTTGACTTTTTCAAACTAAAATTGGCTGGAATTGAGATTGGACGCCATGTTGCGTTTGGAGAGCCCCTGATGCGCCTAAACAGTGGAAACCCCCCACAAGTGACACCATTTTGGAAACTAGACCCCCTAAGGAACTTATCTAGATCTGTTGTGAGCACTTTGAACCCCCAAGTGTTTCACAAAAGTTTATAATGCCTGGGTGTGAAAAAAAAAAAAAAAAAAACAATTTTCCACATAAATTATTTTTTAGTCCCAGATTTTTGATTTTTCCCAAGGAAATTGGACCCCAAAAGTTGTTGTCCAATTTGTCCTGAGTATGCTGATAACCCATATTGGGGGGGAGAAAGCTGTTTGGGGGCACGGCAGGGCTTGGAAAGGAAGTAGTAACGTTTTGGAATGCAGACGTTGATGGGGGTCATGTTCCGTTTGCAGTGCCCCAGATGAGCATAAACAGTGGAAACCCCCCACAAGTGACCCCATTTTGGAAACTAGACCCCCTAAGGAACTTATCTAGATCTTTGGTGAGCACTTTGAACCCCCAACTGCTTCACACAAGTTTATAATGCCCGGCATGAAAATAAAAAATCCTATTTTTTTCCCATAAAAATTATTTTTTAGTCACTAATTATTTATTTTCCCATGGGTAACAGGAGAAATTGGACCACAAAAGTTGTTGTCCAATTTGTCCTGAGTACGCTGATACCCCATATCTGGGGGGGAACTACTGTTTGGGCGCACGGCAGAGCTCGGAATGGAAGGAGCGCCATTTGACTTTTTCCAACCAAAATTGGCTAGAATTGAGATTGGACGCCATGACAGCCCCTGATGTGCCTAAACAGTGGAAACCCCCCACAAGTGACCCCATTTTGGAAACTAGACCCCCGTAAGGAACTTATCTTGAAATGACACTTGGTGTACATAGGGTTAACCATGTCTTTTCATGTCCTTTGCTATCTGATTTGCACAAACAATTAAATCAGTCTATGTGTGCAAAATTTCACACCTGTAGGGGTTAATTAAAGGTGTAAATTCGTTGTAAAAAAAAACGGACTTTTTTGCTACGAATTTACACCTTTAATTAACCCCTACAGGTGTGAAATTTTGCACACATAGACTGATTTAATTGTTTGTGCAAATCAGATAGCAAAGGACATGGTTAACCCTATGTACACCAAGTGTCATTTCATGTCGGGTTCTGCATTTTCACAAAAGCCGGCAATTGAATTAGCGGCTATTATACTATGTAGAAGTGTATGAACTATAAATATATATATATATATATATATATATATATATATATATATATATGTCACAAACTCAATGACATGTATATATATATATATGAGGTGTAAAATTGCTGAAAAAAAATGCGTGGGCTCCCGCTCTATTTTCGCAACCACACAGACAAAGCCAGTGAGTGGGGGCAGATAATAATAGACCAGAGAGGGACCATTATTTTTGGCCCCCCCCGGCTACTAACATCTGCCCCCAGACACCCCAGAAAGGGCAAATCTCTAATTAGATTTGCCCTTTCTGGCACTTTGCCCGTCTATTCCCATTGCCCTGTAGCGGTGGCGAATGGGTTAATAATCTCACCTTAATGTCACCTTAGTATTGAAAGGTGACCTTAAGGCAGGTTAATAATTGAGAGCTGTCAATTAGACAACTATCAATTATTAATCCTATTGTATGAAAGAAAAATCAAACACACACACTTTAATAAAAAAGAAGTTTAATGAAATAATCACACAGTTTTTGACCATATTTTATTTACCTGCTAAAACCATTTCCTGTAATAAAAATAAAATAATAAAGCAAAATTATTCTTACCAATCTGATGCACAGTCAGGTCCCACGGTGTAATCCTTCAGAAAGGGTTAATGTTTACTGCAGGGACCGCAGCTAATGCTGCAGCCTCACAGTAAACCCCCAAATGAATGAGTTCCTCTCCTGGCTGACAGGAGAGGAAGTGGAAAGCTTAATTGATTGCTTTCCACTTTCACTTCAGGTCAGCCAGGGACACCATCAGTGACGTCAGAGGGAACTGATTAACAAAAATAGTGGTTCCCTTCGAAAAAAAAAATGGCGTGGGATCCCCCCTATTTTTGTTAACCAGCCAGATGAAGCAGACCGCTGAGGCCTGGATTTTCAGGCTGTTAAGGAGCCAAGATCCATGGACCTTGCCAGCCTGATAATACCAGGCCACAGCAGTCTGCATATCTTGGCTGATTAACAAAAATAGGGGATCCCCTCGAAAAAAAATAGCGTGGGGTCCCCCCTATTTTTTTAACCAGCCAGATGAAGCAGACCGCTGAGGCCTGGTTTTTCAGGCTGGTAAGGATCCAATATCCATGGACCTTGCAAGCCTGATAATACCAGGCCACAGCAGTCTGCTTAGCTTGGCTGGTTAACAAAAATAGGGAATCCCCTCGAAAAAAAAACGGCGTGGGGATCCCCCCTATTTTTGTTAACCAGCCAAGTAAAATGCAGACTGCTGCGGCCTGGTATTAAAAGACTGTCAAGGCCCATGGATTTTGGCCCTCAACAGCCTGATAATACCAGGCTAGAGCAGCCCCACATTTGGCGCATCAAAAGATGTGCCAATTGTGGCACTTTACCCGGCTCTTCCCACTTGCCCTGTAGCGGTGGCAAGCGGGGTAATAAGGGGTTATTGTCACCGTTGATTGCACGGTGACAATAAGCCCGGTTAATAATGGAGAGGCGCCAATAAGACACCGATCCATTATTAATCCCAAAGTTATTAAATGTTTAAAAAAAAGACACAGCAAGAAAAAAGTCTTTTAATGAAATAAAAGAGACAACACAGTTTTCATTTTTTTTATTACTCTCTCATTCCTGCGACGCCATCGATCTCCTGTAAAAAAATAAAAAAACAAACCAACAGTATACCACCTGTCCGACGCAGTCCATAGTAACGATTGTCCCACGACGATCCAGCTCTGCTACATCGGAATGACAGGCAGAGCCTGACATCCCGGCGCAGCACAGCTGCTTACCAGCTTCCCCGGCGGTGACGTCATCGGACTGCTTTACGGCCGCGATTACCCAGCAGTCACTGCAGTTATCGCGAGATACTGCATGTGACCGCCGGGGAGAAGAGGATGGCGGCCATTAAGCAGCCCGGGATGTGACCGCCGGAGATCTTCTGCCGGGTAAGTGCCGCTGACTCCAGACAGACCCGACCGACGGACACTGACAGTGACATTCCGATTCCGGTATCCGATATGACGAAAATATCGGATAATTCCGATACAGCCAATATCGGCCGATACCCGATATTTGCAGTATCGTATCGCTCAACACTATTGGTGAGCAATTTGAACCTCCAAGTGCTCCACACAAGTTTATAACGTAGAGCCGTAAAATTAAAAAATCATATTTTTTCCACAAAAATGATATTTTCACCCCAATTTTTATTTTCCCAAGGGTAACAAGACTCCAAAAGGTATTGTGCAATTTGTCCTGAGTACGCTGATACCCCATATGTAGGGGTAAATCACTGTTTGGGTGCATGGTAGAGTTTGGAAGGGAAGGAGCGCCGTTTGACTTTTTCAAAGCAGAATTGGCTGGATGCCATGTCGTGTTTGGAGAGCTCCTGATCTGCCTAAACAGTGGAAACCCCCGACAAATGACACCATTTTGGAAACTAGACCCCTCAAGGAACTTATCTAGATGTGTGGTGAGCACTTTGAACCCCGAAGTGCTTCACAGAAGTTTATAACGTACAGCTGTAAAAATAAAAAATCTTTTTTTTTTCAAAAATTATTTTTTCGCACCCAATATTTTATTTTTACAAGGGTAACAGGAGAAATTGGACCCCAAAAGTTGTTGTCCAATTTGTCCTGAGTACGCTGATACCCAATATGTGGGAGAAAACTACTGTATGGGCACACGTCGGGGCTCGGAAGGAAGTAGTGATGTTTTGGATTGCAGACTTTGATGGAATGGTCTGGGGGCGTCATGTCGCATTTGGAGAGCCCCTGATGCGCCTAAACAGTGGAAACCCCCAACAAGTGACCCCATTTTGGAAAATAGACCACACAAGGAACTTATCTAGATGTGTGGTGAGCACTATGAAGCCCCAAGTGCTTCACAGAAGTTTATAACGTACAGCCGTAAAAACAAAAAAATCATTTTTTTTTTTTTTTTACAAAAATGATATTTTTGCCCCCAGTTTTTTATTTTCCCAAGGGTAACAGAAGAAATAGGACAAATTGCACAATAACTCTTGGGGTCCAGAGTACGCTGATACCCCATATGTGGGGGTAAACTACTGTTTGGGCGCATGGCAGAGTTCAGAAGTGAAGGAGCACCGTTTGACTTTTTCAACGCAGAATTGACTGGAATTGAGATCAGACGCCATGTCACATTTGGAGAGCCCCTGATGTGCCTAAACAGTGGAAACCCCCCAATTCTAACTCCAACTCTAACCCCAACACACCCCTAACCCTAGTCCCAACCCTAACCACAAACCTAACCCTAACACACCCCTAATCCTAATCTCAACGATAACCCTAATCCTAACTGAAGCGCCAACCCTAACCCTAACTTTAGCCGCAACCCTAACCCTAAAGGTAAAATGGAAATAAATACATTTTTTAAATTTTATTTTCCCTAACTAAGGGGGTGATAAAGGGGGGTTTGATTTACTATTTATAGCGGGTTTTTATGATTGGCAGCTGTCACGCTAAAAGACGCTTTTTATTGCAAAAAATAGTTTTCGCATCACCACATTTTGAGAGCTATAATTTTTACATATTTTGGCCCACAGAGTCATGTGAGGTCTTATTTTTTGCGTTACGAGTTGACGTTTTTATTGGTACCATTTTTGAGCACGTGACATTTTTTGATCGCTTTTTATTTCGATTTTTGGGAGGTTAGAATGAACAAAAATCAGCAATTCATGAATTTCTTTTGGGGGAGGCGTTTATACCGTTCCGCGTGTGGTAAAATTGATAAAGCAGTTTTATTCTTCGGGTCAGTACGATTACGGCGATACCTCATTTATATCATTTTTTTTAATGTTTTGGTGCTTTTATAGAATAAAAAAATATTTTATATAAAAAATAATTATTTTTGCATCGCTTTATTCTGCGAGCTATAACTTTTTTATTTTTTCGCTGATGATGCTGTATGGCGGCTCGTTTTTTGCGGGACAAGATGACGTTTTCAGCGGTACCATGTTTATTTATATTGGTCTTTTTGATCGCGTGTTATTCCACTTTTTGTTCGGCGGTATGATGATAAAGCATTGATTTTTTGCTTTGTTTTTTTTTTTTTTTTTTTTAAGGGGTTCACTAAAGGGGTTAACTAGTGGGACAGTTTTATAGGGGGGGTCGTTACGGACGCGGCGATATCAAATATGTGTACTTTTATTGTTTTGTTTTTTCTATTTACAGGAAAAAATGAATTTTTTGGGGAATATTTTTTTTTTATTTATTTTGGAATTTTTTCAAAAACATGTTTATTTTTATTTTTTTCACTTTATTACTTTGTCCCAGGGTGGGACATCACTGTAAAATGTCAGATCGCTGGTGTGACAGTGTGCACAGCACTCTGTCACACCAGCGATCGTTCTGGCATCGCTGCAGGCTTCTCAGTGCCTGCTTTCAGCAGGCACTGAGGAAGCAGCCTCCCTGCAGGACCCGGCGGCCATCTTGCATCCGGGGTCCTGCAGTGAGGAGAGTCCCTCGGAACAGCGCGACACATCGCGCTGTTCTGAGGGTCTCAGGGGAGCGCGCAGGGAGCTCACTCCCTGCGCGATGCTCCCCTGTGACCCTGGTACACCGCGATCATGTTTGATCGCGGTGTGCCAGGGGTTAATGTGCCGGGAGTGGTCCGCGACCGCTCCTGACACACAGTCCCGGGTGTCAGCTGTGATAATCAGCTGACACCCGGCGGCGATTAGCTGCGCTCCCCCCGGGAACGCAGCTGATCGCCTATGACGTACTATCCCGTCCATGGTCAGATTGGCACGGGTTTCATGGACGGGATAGTACGTCTGATGTCAGAGAGGGGTTAAAACAAGTCAAAGTGGTGCTCAGTAGGTGTGTGTGGGCTCCACGTGCCTGTATGACCTCCCTGTGCTTGTATGACCTCCCAACAACGCCTGGGCATGCTCCTGATGAGGCGGTGGATGGTCTCCTGAGGGATCTCCTCCCAGACCTGGACTAAAGCATCCGCCAACTCCTGGACAGTCTGTGGTGCAACGTGACGTTGGTGGATGGAGCGAGACATGATGTCCCAGATGTGCTCAATCGAATACAGGCCTTCAATAGCTTCAATGCCTTCATCTTGCAGGAACTGCTGACACACTCCAGCCACATGAGGTCTGGCATTGTCCTGCATTAGGAGGAACCCAGGGCCAACCGCACCAGCATATGGTCTCACAAGGGGTCTAAGGATCTCATCTCGGAACCTAATGGCAGTCAGGCTACCTCTGGCGAGCACATTGAGGGCTGTGCGGCTCTCCAAAGAAATGCCACCCCACACCATTACTGACCCACTGCCAAACCGGTCATGCTTAAGGATGTTGCAGGCAGCAGATCGCTCTCCACGGCATCTCCAGACTCTGTCACATGTGCTTAGTGTGAACCTGCTTTCATCTGTGAAGAGCACAGGGCGCCAGTGGTGAATTTGCCAATCTTGATGTTCTGTGGCAAATGCCAAGTGTCCTGCACGGTGTTGGGCTGTGAACACAACCCTCATCTGTGGACGTCGGCACTCAGACCATCCTCATGGAGTCGGTTTCCAACCGTTTGTGCAGACACATGCACATTTGTGGCCTGCTGGAAGTCATTTTGCAGGGCTCTGGCAGGGCTCCTCCTGTTCCTTCTTGCACAACGGCGGAGGTAGCGGTCCTGCTGCAGGGTTGTTGCCCTCCTACGGCCCCCTCCACGTCTCCTGGTGTACTGGCCCGTCTCCTGGTAGTGTCTCCAGCCTCTGGACACTATGCTGACAGACACAGCAAACCTTCTTGCCACAGCTCGCACTGATGTGCCATCCTGGATGAGCTGCACTACCTGAGCCACTTGTGTGGGTTGTAGAGTCCATCTCATGCTACCACGAGGGCGAAAGCACAACCAACATTCAGAAGTGACCAAAACATCAGCCAGAAAGCATTGGTACTGAGATGTGGTCTGAGGTCCCCACCTGCAGAACCACTCCTTTATAGAGTGTGTCTTGAAAATTGCCAATAATTTCCATCTGTTGTCTATTCCATTTGCACAACAACATGTGAAATTGATTGTCTATCAGTGTTGCTTCCTAAGTGG
>JARQOD010000001.1:415351530-415421504 GCA_033576555.1 Oophaga sylvatica
TTATAACAGGGTATATACACAATTTGCTTTTGATGCTAGGTTTTCACAGTGTAATAATGCAGAGCAGCCTAAAGAAACACCCCCCACAGATCCCGTGTGCAACTTCCCCATGGAGCAGAACAATCAGAGCAGTAAGAATAAAATAAGAGCAAAACTTCACTTTGATCTTGTGTCTTTAAAGGTCTTTGCCCACTCTATAGTTACATTCTTCTGGTCATTGCCCCTTGTTCTACAGGGTGTGAGTAAAGACACACCTCTGACTCCGACCCCAATCCCTGACTCAACTCGATGCACACATCCTCAATACTGCATTCATAAAGTGCAGCACAGTTATCTTATACTCAAGCCGGTCACTATGAGCTGTACATAAAGGCAGCACGATCATCTATCACTTCCACGCATGGTCACTACTGACATGTACATAAATGCGCCAGATTCTCTCATCTACATCCACAGCACTGGTCACTACTGAGCATGACATAAAGCAGCACAGATTCATCTCTTCTATACTCACGCCGGTCATACGAGCATGTACTAAAGGGCAGCACAGATCATCTCATTACATTCCACAGCATGTCACTACTGACATTACAAGTGCAGCACAGATTCATCCATCTACGACTCCACAGCACTGGTCACTACTGAGCATGTACATAAAGTGGCACAGATCATTCATCTACACTCCACAGCACTGTCACTACTGAGCATGTCATAAAGTGCAGCACAGATTATTCATCTAGACTCACGCATGGTCACTACTGAGCTGTAAAAATGCGCACAGATTATCTCATTACATCTCCCACACTGGTCATATGAGCTGTACTAAAGGAGCCGATTCATTCATCTACGACCCACAGCACGGTCAATGGCATGTACAAAAGGCAACATATTAATTACAACTCACAGCACTGTCACTCTGAGCATGTACATAATGAGCACAGATTCATTATCTAGACTCCACGCCTGCATACTGCTGAACTAAAGTGCAGCACATTCATTCATCTACACTCCACAGCATGGTCACTACGAGCATGTACTAATGCAGCACAGATTCACTCATCACATGCACAGCACTGTCACTACTGAGCATGTACATAAAGTGCAGCACAGATTAATCTATCTACACTCCATAGCACTGATCATACTGAGCATGTACATAAAGTGAACACAGATCATCTCATCTACGACTCCACAGCACTGTCACTACTGGCATGTACATAAATGCAGCACAGATGTCCTCTACGACTCAAGCATGTCTACTGACATGTCATAAGAGCAGACAGATTCTCATTCACTCACGCATGGTCACACTGACCATGTACATAAAGTACACAGATTCATCTCATCTACTCTCCACAGCATGGCACTATGAGCATTTACAAAGTGCGCACAGATATCTCATCTACACCACAGCACTGTCACTAGAGCAGTACATAAGTGCAGCACGATTCATTCATACGACTCACACATGGTCACTACTGAGCTGTAATAAAGTGCAGCACAGATTCATCTCATCTACGACTCCACAATGGTACTACTGAGCTGTACATAAGTCAGCACAGATGATTCACACACTCCACAGCACTGTCACTACGAGATTACATAAAGTGCAGCACAGATTCATCTCATCTACACCACAGCACTGTCATATGAGCATTACTAAGTGCAGCACAGATCATCTCATCTACACTCACAGCACTGTCACTACTGAGCATGTACATAAAGTGCAGCACAGATCATCCATCTACATCTCTCCACACACTGTCACTATGAGCAGTTATAAGTGCAGCACAGATTCACTCATTACGACTCCACAGCACTGGTCACTACTGAGCATGTACATAAAGTGAGCACAATTCATCTCATCTACGACTCCACAGCATGTCATACTGAGATGTATAAGTGCGCACAATTCATTCATCTAGACTCCACACACTGTCACACTGAGCATGTACAAAAGTGCAGCACAGAGTATCTCACTACGACTCACACATGGTCACTACTGACATGTACATAAAGTGCAGCACAGATTCATCTCATCTACGACTCACAGCACTGTCACTACTGAGCATGTATATAAAGTGCAGCACAGCATTACACCACAGCAGTCTACGAGTAAGCAGACAGATTCTCATCGACCACCGCACTACGATACTAAAGGCAGCACAGATTATTATAACTCACACATGCTAGAGCAGACTAAGGCAGACAGATCCACACCAGCATGTCACTAATATAGTGAATTACATACCTCCACAGCATTCTAGAGTTCAAGTGCGCATTCTCTCACACCACATACTATGGCATGTAAAGCAGCACAGTATCTCACCACGCACGTCAATGAGAATAAAGCACACAGTTCTCTACGCCACGCACCTAGAAGGACAAGTCTCTAACCACAGTCCTAGATGACTAGGCCATATTCACAACACCACACTGGCTAGATGTAAATGAGCACGACCTACACAGGCACGAGTACAAAGAGCACTCCATCCAGCAGATAGATTACAAATGGCAGATCATCCATACCACATGTCATAGACCGTACAATCGATATCCATCACCCCATGGCACTTGATGACATATCCACAGATTCAAACTCCAGCCGTCTAGCAGACTAAAGTCAGCGATATCATCATCTCACATATACTGAACAAATGCACGTTATCTCAAATGTCAACATAAAGCACAACATCTCCAACACTATCACTACTGAGCATGTCATAAAGTGCACACAGATTCATCTCATCTACGACTCCACAGCACTGTCATACTGAGCATGTACATAAAGTGCAGCACAGATTCATCTCTATCTACGACTCCACAGCACTGGTCACTACTGAGCATGTACATAAAGTGCAGCACAGATTCATCTCATCTACATCTCCACAGCACTGGTCACTACTGAGCATGTACATAAAGTGCAGCACAGATTCATCTCATCTACGACTCCACAGCACTGGTCACTACTGACATGTACATAAAGGCAGCACAGATTCATCTCATTCTATGACTCCACAGCACTGGTCACTACTGAGCATGTACATAAAGGCAGCACAGATTCATCTCATCTACATCTCCACAGCACTGGTCACTACTGAGCATGTACATAAAGTGCAGCACAGATTCATCTCATCTACGACTCCACGTCACTACTGAGGATGTGCATAAAGAGCAGCACAGATTCATCTCATCTACGACTCCACAGCACTGGTCACTACTGAACATGTGCATAAAGAGCAGCACAGATTCATCTCATCATTCTCATGTATGACCCACAGCACTGGTCACTACTGAACATGTGCATAAAGAGCAGCACAGATTCATCTCATCTACGACTCCACAGCACTGGTCACTACTGAGCATGTGCATAAAGAGCAGCACAGATTCATCTCATGTATGACCCCACAGCACTGGTCACTACTGAGCATGTACATAAAGTGAAGCACAGATTCATCTCACCTACGACTCCACAGCACTGGTCACTACTGAGCAGGTACATAAAGTGCAGCACAGATTCATCTCATCTACATCTCCACAACACTGGTCACTACTGAGCATGTACATAAAGTGCAGCACAGATTCATCTCATCTACAACTCCACAGCACTGGTTACAGCCCTGGTCACTGCTGAGCAGGTACATAAAGTACAGCACAGATTCATCTCATCTACATCTCCACAGCACTGATCACTACTGAGCATGTACATAAAGTACAGCACAGATTCATCTCATCTACGACTCCACAGCACTGGTCACTACTGAGCATGTGCATAAAGTGCATAACAGATTCATCTCATCTACATCTCCACAGCACTAGTCACTACTGAGCATGTGCATAAAGTGCAGCATAGATTCATCTCATCTACGACTCCACAGCACTAGTCACTACTGAGGATGAACATAAAGTGCAGCACAGATTCATCTCATCTACATCTTCACAGCACTAGTCACTACTGAGCATGTGCATAAAGTGCAGCACAGATTCATCTCATCTACATCTCCACAGCACTAGTCACTACTGAGGATGTGCATAAAGAGCAGCACAGATTCATCTCATCTACGACTCCACAGCACTGGTCACTACTGAACATGTGCATAAAGAGCAGCACAGATTCATCTCATCATTCTCATGTATGACCCCACAGCACTGGTCACTACTGAGCATGTACATAAAGTGAAGCACAGATTCATCTCACCTACGACTCCACAGCACTGGTCACTACTGAGCATGTACATAAAGTGCAGCACAGATTCATCTCATCTACAACTCCACAACACTGGTCACTACTGAGCATGTACATAAAGTGCAGCACAGATTCGTCTCATCTACATCTCCACAACACTGGTCACTACTGAGCATGTACATAAAGTGCAGCACAGATTACATTCATCTACAACTCCACAGCACTGGTTACAGCCCTGGTCACTACTGAGCAGGTACATAAAGTACAGCACATATTCATCTCATCTACATCTCCACAGCACTGTCACTACTGAGCATGTACATAAAGTGCAGCACAGATTCATCTCATCTACATCTCCACAGCACTAGTCACTACTGAGGATGTGCATAAAGAGCAGCACAGATTCATCTCATCTACGACTCCACAGCACTGGTCACTACTGAGCATGTACATAAAGTGGAGCACAGACAATCTCATCTGCGACTCCACAGCACTGGTCACTACTGAACATGCAAAACAGGCAATACCTCGAGCACTCCAAAAAAATTTTTTAAGAGTCAATGATATGTTCAATTCTTGCTTTTATTTATTCAACTGCAGGGGTTCACACACCAATATATGCTCCAAATAAAGAGATGTGGTATATGTATATAAACACTTGCCCCAACGTTTCGGCCTGTGTGGCCTTTTTCAAGGGGGATTTCTGTGATTTCAGAAGGATAGGTGCGCGGTGCGTCCCGGAAAAGCAGTGCAGTGCTTTTCCGGGACGCACCGCGCACCTATCCTTCTGAAATCACAGAAATCCCCCTTGAAAAAGGCCACACAGGCCGAAACGTTGGGGCAAGTGTTTATATACATATACCACATCTCTTTATTTGGAGCATATATTGGTGTGTGAACCCCTGCAGTTGAATAAATAAAAGTAAGAATTGAACATATCATTGACTCTTAAAAAAAATTTTTGGAGTGCTCGAGGTATTGCCTGTTTTGCATATACATTTTTTCCTTTAGTAGCACCCTTTCTCAAAATTAGAGTGCATGGGACTTAGCTTTCATATATACACTACTGAACATGTACATAAAGTGCAGAACAGATTCATCTCATCTATGACTTCACAGCACTGGTCACTACTGAGCATGTGCATAAAGTGCAGAACAGATTCATCTCATCTACGACTCCACAGCACTGATCACTACTGAGCATGTACATAAGTGCAGCACAGATTCATCTCATCTACGACTCCACAGCACTGGTCACTACTGAGAATGTACATAAAGTGGAGCACAGATTCATCTCATCTACATCTCCAAAGCACTAGTTACTACTGAGCATGTGCATAAACTGCAGCACAAATTCATCTCATCTACTACTCCACAGCACTGGTCACTACTGAGCATGTGAATAAAGTGAAGCACAGATTCATCTCACCTACGACTCCACAGCACTGGTCACTACTGAGCATGTACATAAAGTGAAGCACAGATTCATCTCACCTACGACTCCACAGCACTGGTTACAGCCCTGGTCACTACTGAGCATGTACATAAAGTACAGCACAGATTCATCTCATCTACATCTCCACAGCACTGGTCACTACTGAGCATGTGAATAAAGTGCAGCACAGATTCATCTCATCTACGACTCCACAGCACTAGTCAGTACTGAGGATGTACATAAAGGGCAGCACAGATTAATCTCATCTACGACTCCACAGCACTGGTCACTACTGAGCATGTACATGAAGTACGGCACAGATTCATCTCATCTACGACTCCACAGCACTGGTCACTACTGAGCATGTGCATAAAGTGCAGCACAGATTCATCTCATCTACGAGTCAACAGCACTGGTCACTACTGAGCATGTACATAAACTGCAGCACAGATTCATCTCATCTACGACTCCACAGCACTGGTCACTACTGAGCATGTACATAAAGTGCAGCACAGACCATCTCATCTGCGACTCCACAGCACTGGTCACTACTGAACATGTACATAAAGTGCAGAACAGATTCATCTCATCTATGACTCCACAGCACTGGTCACTACTGAGCATGTGCATAAAGTGCAGAACAGATTCATCTCATCTACGACTACACAGCACTGGTCACTACTGAGCATGTACATAAAGTGCAGCACAGATTCATCTCATCTACATCTCCACAGCATTAGTCACTACTGAGCATGTGCATAAAGTGCAGCACAGATTCATCTCACCTACGACTCCACAGCACTAGTCACTACTGAGCATCTGCATAAAGTGCAGCACAGATTCATCTCATGTACATCTCTACAGCACTAGTCACTACTGAGCATGTGCATAAAGTGCAGCACAGATTCATCTCACTTAAGACTCCACAGCACTAGTCACTACTGAGCATGTGAATAAAGTGCAGCACAGATTCATCTCATCTACAACTCCACAGCACTAGTCATACTGAGGATGTACATAAAGGGTAGCACAGATTCATCTCATCTACGACCCACAGCACTGGTCACTACTGAGCATGTGCATAAACTGCAGCACAGATTCATCTCATCTACAACTCCACAGCACTGGTTACAGCCCTGGTCACTACTGAGCATGTACATAAAGTGCAGCACAGACCATCTAATCTGCGATCCACAGCACTGGTCACTACTGAGCATGTACATAAAGTACAGCACAGATTCATCTCATCTACGACTCCACAGCAGTAGTCACTACTGAGCATGTGCATAAAGTGCAGCACAGATTCATCTCATCTACGAGTCCACAGCACTGGTCACTACTGAGCATGTACATAAAGTGGAGCACAGATTCATTCATCTACGACTCCACAGCACTGGTCACTACTGAGCATGTACATAAAGTGCAGCACAGACCATCTCATCTGCGACTCCACAGCACTGGTCATACTGAACATGAACATAAAGTGCAGCACAGATTCATCTCATCTATGATCACAGCACTGGTCATTACTGAGCATGTGCATAAAGTGCAGAACAGATTCATCTCATCTACATCTCCACAGCACAGTCACTACTGAGCATGTGCAAAAGTGCAGCACAGATTCATCTCATGACTCCACAGCACTAGTCACTATGAGCATGTGAATAAAGTGCAGCACAGATTCATCTCATCTACAACTCCACAGCACTAGTCACTACTGAGGATGTACATAAAGGGTAGCACAGATTCATCTCATCTACGACCCACAGCACTGGTCATACTGAGCATGTGCATAAATGCGCACAGATTCATCTCATCTACAACTCCACAGCACTGGTTACAGCTCTGGTCACTACTGAGCATGTACATAAGTGCAGCACAGACCATCTAATCTGCGACTCCACAGCACTGGTCACTACTGAGCATGTACATAAAGTACAGCACAGATTCATCTCATCTACGACTCCACAGCAGTGGTCACTACTGAGCATGTGCATAAAGTGCAGCACAGATTCATCTCATCTACGAGTCCACAGCACTGGTCACTACTGAGCATGTACATAAAGTGGAGCACAGATTCCTCTCATCTACGACTCCACAGCACTGGTCACTACTGAGCATGTACATAAAGTGCAGCACAGACCATCTCATCTGCGACTCCACAGCACTGGTCACTACTGAACATGAACATAAAGTGCAGCACAGATTCATTCATCTATGACTCCACAGCACTGGTCATTACTGAGCATGTGCATAAAGTGCAGAACAGATTCATCTCATCTACATCTCCACAGCACTAGTCACTACTGAGCATGAGCAAAAAGTGCAGCACAGATTCATCTCATGACTCCACAGCACTAGTCACTATGAGCATGTGAATAAAGTGCAGCACAGATTCATCTCATCTACGACTCCACAGCACTAGTCACTACTGAGGATGTACATAAAGGGCAGCACAGATTAATCTCATCTACGACCCACAGCACTGGTCACTACTGAGCATGTACATAAAGTGCAGCACAGATTCATCTCATCTACATCTCCACAGCACTAGTCACTACT
Source organism: Oophaga sylvatica (assembly GCA_033576555.1). Classification (NCBI taxonomy): domain Eukaryota; kingdom Metazoa; phylum Chordata; class Amphibia; order Anura; family Dendrobatidae; genus Oophaga; species Oophaga sylvatica. The sequence goes on from JARQOD010000001.1 coordinate 415,359,714, forward strand.
GAGCATGTGCATAAAGTGCAGCACAGATTCATCTCACCTACGACTCCACAGCACTAGTCACTACTGAGCATGTGAATAAAGTGCAGCACAGATTCATCTCATCTACGACTCCACAGCACTAGTCACTACTGAGGTTGTACATAAAGTGCAGCACAGATTCATCTCATCTACATCTCCACAGCACTAGTCACTACTGAGCATGTGCATAAGGTGCAGCACAGATTCAATCTCACCTACACTCCACAGCATAAGTCCACTACTAGAGCATGTGAATAAAGTGCAGCACAGATTCATCTCATCTACGACTCCAGAGCACTAGTCACTACTGAGGATGTACATAAAGTGCAACACAGTTTATCTCATCTACGACCCTACAGCACTGGTCACTACTGAGCATGTACATAAAGTGCAGCACAGATTCATCTACCTAACTCCACAGCACTAGTCACTACTGAGCATGTGATAAAGTGCAGCACAGATTCATCTCACTACGACTCCACAGCACTAGTCACTACTGAGCATGTGCATTAAAGTGATTAGCCAGATTATTCAAACATTAAACTCCACACATTAGTCTACTGAGATCATTAAAGAGACATATTCAATTCACATAGGAATCCACAGCATGGTCACTACTGAGCATGTGCATAAAGTGCAGACAGATATTCATCTACAATCCAAGCACGTCACTACTGCGCTGTAATAAGTGTAAGCCAATTACATCTATCTAGATCACACATGGTCACTACTGAGCATGTACATAAAGGGAGCACAGATTAATTATTAATCTCACAGCATAGGTCACTATGACATGTGCATAAGTGCAGCATCAGATTCATCTCACTTACATCCAAGCATGGTCACTACTGAGCATGTGATAAAGTGCAGCAGATTCAGCTCACTAGATCACTGCACTGTCACATGAGCATGTAATAAAGTGCAGCACAGATTCATCTACTACGATCCACACACTGCACTATAGCATGTGACACACTTCAAAAGTGATATAAGGCCGATATATAACATTATCAATTTTTCTATGACATTAAGTACATATCTCACAAATATCACTGGGATTACGGATTTAACCACAGATAATGGCTAGCGTTTAAGATACCATGCGATTCCATTGAACGTCTAGCGTAATGATAACCACTGAAATAGAGTCACAGTGGCAATTAATTCATGGAAAAAAACAAATGTGTCTCAATGCAGGGTACAGGCGATTAATAAATCCCATTAGAGGCGCCCACATTAAGGCATCGGCGACAGCGAGCACCTGCGCTAGGGTACAATTAGCCACATTAATCCATGCACGATTGCCACATAAGATACAATGAATAGTGCCCAATATGGAGCTGCATAATTACCTCTATGTGGCCTGCAGAGCGCTACAGTATGCACCTCACCAAGATGAGCGCGTCCGCCCCGACGCGCGTTTCGGACCTCTCCTTTCTCAAGGGGCCTACCAGAATGTGTCTTAGCGTGTTTAAATACCTGCGTTCACCATTTGTTGAATCGTCTTACCGGAAGTGGATAACCCGGACCGGAAGTGACGCGTCGGTTTACCATGGCAACCGCAACGCAACCCAGGGCCGGCGTCACATGGCAGGAGGAACCGAGGCGGGTTCAAACGCCATGTAGAGACGACGACTGCTGGGAGGCGCAGCGGCGACAGAGAAGCAGACGCGTGCAGGTCAGGGATCCAACTTACCGCCACATATCCATTGAGAGCCACATAAAAACATATATTCACAACATAACATAATGCCGGGTTTACAAAGTACTATTAAACAATGGGGCATATGGAGCAGTATATAATTATACAAGAACACACTTTGAATCAAATATGGAAAACGGTTTGATATAACGCAAGCCATGTAAACAGGATCTTAAGACATTGTCACAATATCAATACAATGAACAATAAACATACAATAATACATATCACTATACAAGATTTTTTAATATGTCCATAAAACTTATTAATATAAGACAGTTACGTCTCACTATAGTCAGTACACAATAATACATATGACCATTGCCGCAAAACATGGCACGTAGTTTCCGCCTGCACTACTATTTAAAGTATTTCTTCAAATAAGTGATCCACCATATAAACGATGCATTCATTTTCCTCCAACCTCTTCTTGTTACAGCATCCAATATGCACCATGGAAAAATACAAACTAAAAATGATATAAAATAAAAACAGTTAAAAAATGTGCTTAAGTCTATGAAGTACACAGCAGCATGGCTGGTAGCCAGGGTACGCGATTGATTTCCCTTCCAGCAGTAATGGGTCTGATCAAAGTGCAAATATAAAAGAGGTCTTCAAACTCCAATGATGGGAAAAAGCTCAGGAGCGGATCATTGCTTTGCATATCAATGTCACTCGCCAGACATACGCTCAGAAAGATCCATTTTTTCTGACATTTGTTGATTTTCTGCTCATGTCAAGTTGTTAAGAGCAAATCTAATTAGAAAATGTAAAACCAATTCTGCTCTTATGTGTCGCAGGCTTCAGAGAAAGCAACAGGAGGAAATAAGACGCAGGATTAGGTGAGGGACAATAATGTGTTTTACTCATGGTGTGCACAATGTGGCAGTACAGAACTGGCATGGATGCAAACGTCAATCATATCGCATTAGATATTAGATTATTCTCTACTGGGTTCTTGTCTGCAAGGTTTATAACTTTGTAAATTCGGGGAAAAGTAAGTTCGATGGCTGAAATAAAAAAAAAAAATTGATTTTTCAAGCGAAAGCTACACCATGCATGTAGATTTTTTATGCTTTTAATTTAACCCCTATGTTTTTTGCAGCTTTATGACTTGTGTCAAATTTGTAGCAGATCCAATCAGAAATAGGCATTAAAGAAGTAACGCAGAAGAAGAAAAAAAAAATTGCCGTTTGAACAGTAATGTGGATTCCCATTGACATCAATAGGAAACTTATTCAAAGAGCATTTGAAGCAGTTTTTCATGTGGATTTTAGTGCAGAATTCACTAAAACAATTGAAAACTGTTTCAATGTACTCCAAGGCTAAGTTCTCTTAAATGTTCTTCTACTACTAATGATTTTAGGGTCATTCCATGGTAACATACGTTACAGTCACAAATCAAAAACTGGCTACAGACTGTTCTTTGAAGGCAGCCACAAAATGAGTGAATGTATATTGTACATTAAACTATTCTCAATAGATTTCAACACAGTTTGATTTTTCAACAATAAAATTAAATACAAAATAGTGTTATTACTTGGTAACTTACGTTACAAAAAAAAGGAAAGGCAATTGTCCATATCATGAGACTGCCAAATTATCTGTTCTGGTAAACAGCGGAGAAGCACTATTTTTATTGTATTAAAACAACATAGTCCAGGCAACTTTAACAAATTTATTTTAACCTCTCAAGTTAAATGCAACAGTTTTTATAACAAGAAATGTAGATAACTTACGTTACAAAGCTGATGGCAACTTGCATTACAATGAGTTACCATCATAGGAAAAACACTGTTTGTAACGCAAGTTACCATCTTTGTAACCTAAGTTACCATATGTTGTAACGTAAGTTACCATATGTTGTAACGTAAGTTACCATGGAATGACCCTTAATATAAAATCTATTTTGCTGTTTAAACAGTGAAGGTTTTTTTTTGTTTGATTTTTTAGAAAGAGAAGCGACACTGTCAAATCAAAAGGCTGCCAAAAAAATCCATGGGTAAAACATCTTTCCAAATTCGGCATCAAATCTGAAAAAACATGTTTTTGGATTTATGTGATGATAAAGAAAACTGCCATTCGTCTGCCAATTAGACCTTTCTCAGACACTAAAATTATCGCTGCTGCGCTGCTGGCAGCGCATCACCCCAATCAAATAGGGATCAGCAGCAGACAATATGCAAACTATATGGGAAGTAAGAGATCGTTCGAACAGCACCGATCGACTTGTGTCATTGATGTGACAAGTCTGGCCAGGGAAACCCATGTTCACATCTGACAGTCTACTTGTTCAGGAAGTAAGGCAGGAAATCTCCATATACATAAGACTTCATCATATTCACTGGCACCCAACATACATCAAAAGTCTTGTAATTTTCACACTAGCTACTAGGACTAATGCTAGATTCACACTTCCTGTTCTGTACAGATGAGTTTTCAGCAGTCTAATTAACATCACAGACACGATTACAAATGAATGTTTGCACAGGAAATATCATGAACAATAGGTTTCACAGTTCACCTCCTCCCCTTCCTGTACAATGACTAAAGGTACTGCCACACTAGACAATCCCGCTAGCGATCTCATTAGCGTCGCATACTAATGAGATCGCTAGCGGGATTGTTTCTATATCGCTAGTGGCTACCTATTTTAGCGATGTCGTTAGGACGCTATCGCGGTTAGCGATCTCCTTAACGACTTTAGCGGTACAAAAGTACCGCTAAATCGCTAAAAAAGGTGCCCCACTTAGCGATATATACTTACCCAGCGGGGGCGCCAGCGACGAAAATAGGGTCCGGAACGATTCCAGCGACGAGCGAGATCACAGCAGGAAGCTCGTCGCTGGCAGCTGCCGCACACAACAACATCGCTAACGGGATCGCTAAATAGTGACGTTTTTTAGCGATCCCGTTAGCGATGTTGTTTAGTGTGGCATACCCTTAATAACAGCTCTATGTACAGTAGATAACAGGAACCACCATTCACAATTGGAGATATCATAGCTCTCCTCTTCCTCCTTCTGTACAATGACTGATAACACCTCTATATACAGTAGATAACACTCCACAATAGGTGATGATCATGTCACAGCTCATCTCCTCCTGTACAATGACGGATAACACCTTTATATACAGTAGATAACACATTCAAAATAGATGTCACAGCTCACCTCCTCTTCCTTTACAATGACTGACTGATAACACCTCCATACAAGGTAATTAACACAGGATTCACCCTTCACAATAAATGTTACAGCTCGCCTCCTTCCCTCCTTTAAGCATCAAATGGCCAAGTTATGGGAGATTTCAATTATCCAGACATTTGTTGGGAATCTCTCTCAGGCAAAACTAACAGATCAAGCAAATTCTTATCCTCTCTTGCTGACAACGTTATCTTCCAAAAGGTAGGGGAGAAAACAAGGGATCTGCTACCTTGGATCTAATCCTTATAAACAGGGAGGAAATGGTTAAGGAGGTAAGAGTGGCTGGGACCCTAGGAGGTTGCGACCATTCTATTTTAGAATTTTGGATAACTAGAGGAGGAAGACCTGTGAAGGCTCAGACTTCAAGGTTAGATTTCAGAAAGGCAGATTTTAAGGGACTCAGAAAGAGAATCGGAGGGATCCAATGGCTGGATATCGTTAAGGACAAAAATGTCCTGGAATGATGGGAAATCTTGAAAAATGAGATTCTCAAAGCACAATCATTAACAATTCTGAAAAGAGTGAAGAATAAGAAGCATTTAAGGAAACCAGGAAGGATGAACACAGAACTTAAACACATTCTAAAAAGGAAAAATGATATGATTATCAAATAGAAAGAGGGAGGCATATCTAAAGAAGACTATAATGTTGTCTGCAGAACCTGCAGGGCGCACGAATCAGATTAGCAAAAGCTGACAATGAATTAAAGCTTGCAAGAGACGTCAAAAGCAAAAAAAAGCCGGATTACTTACCAGTAATGCTCTTTTAGTGAGTCCACAACAGCACCCACTGGAGAGAGGGATCCGCCCATAGGAACAGGAAACCTACAGAAATAAAAGGGGCGGTCCGCCTCTCTTCCTCAGTTGGATTTCAGAGTACCAGGAGGACGGCCAAATATTAGGCAAAACACTATCTTTTTATGTTCACATGAACATGTATGTAAGTACCTGGATAAGAATGAAGTGATTAAACAGAGTCAGCATGGGTTTGTAACTAATAAGTCATGTCAGACTAACTTAATTTCCTTCTATGACAGAATCACTGACTGGGTGGATCAGGGAAATGCTGTAGATATAGTATATCTTGACTTCAGCAAAGCATTTGACAAAGTATCTCACACAATCCTTATTGAAAAAATGACTAAGTATGGAATGGACAAGGCAACTGTTAGGTGGATTCATAACTGGCTTAGTGATCGGACCCAAAGAGTGGTTGCAAATGGCTGCACATCCAGTTGGAAGAATGTCTCAAGTGGGGTACCACAAGGCTCTGTTTTGGGCCCTGTATTGTTCAACATCTTTATCAATGATTTAGATGAAGGAATTGAGGGTAAACTGATCAAATTTGCTGATGACACAAAGCTAGGAGGGGTAGCTAATACTAGAGAAGAGAGAGAGAGGATTCAAAAAGATATAAATAAACTGGAGGAGTGGGCAGCAACTAACAGAATGGTTTTTAACAGGGAAAAATGCAAAGTACTACATCTGGGCAATAAAAATGAAACAAGCATATACAAAATGGGAGGAATAGGGCTAAGTAATAGCACATGTGAAAAAGACTTGGGTATACTAATTGATCACAGACTGAACATGAGTCAACAGTGTGATGCAGCAGCAAAAAAGGCAAATACAATTCTAGGATGTATCAACAAAAGCATACAGTCTAGATCACGTGAGGTCATTATTGCCCTCTACTCCTCTTTGGTCAGACCTCATCTGGAATACTGTGTCCAGTTTTGGGCACGACATTTTAAAAAAGACATCAACAAACTGGAGCAAGTTCAGAGAAGAGCCACCAGAATGGTGACCGGTCTGCAAACCATGTCCTATGAGGAACGGTTGCAGGATTTGGGAATGTTTAGCTTGCAAAAAGGAAGACTTAGAGGAGACTTAATAGCTGTCTACAAATATCTCAAGGGCTGTCACATTGTAGAAGGATCATCTTTATTCTCATTTGCACAAGTAAAGACTAGAAGCGATGGGATGAAACTGAATGGGAGGAGACACAGATTAGATATTAGAAAAAACTTTTTGACAGTTAGGGTGATCAATGAGTGGAATAGGCTGCCACGAGAGGTGGTGAGTTCTCCTTTAGTGGAAGTCTTCAAACAGAGGCTGGACAGACATCTGTCTGGGATGATTTAGAGAATCATGCTTTGATCAGGGGGTTGGACCAGATGGCCCAGGAGGTCCCTTCCAACTCTACCATTCTATGATTCTACTCACTCTATCTCTAAGTAAATGTAATCTATTAGTATGTGTTCTAATAATTTTAGGGAGGGAAGTGAGTGGGTGCTGTCGTGGACTCACTAAAAGAGCATTACCGGTAAGTAATCCGGCTTTTTACCCTTCGCCACGACAGCACCCACTGGAGAGACTTTCAGAGACCTTCACCTGGGAGGGACCACAGTGCTGAGGACAGCTCTGCCAAAGGTTAGGTCAGAAGAGGATGAAAGATCGAGCCTGTAGTGGTTGTAGAAGGTGGACGGAGCCGACCAAGTTAAAGCCTTACACATGGACTCGATTGGGAAATCTCCCCTTTCCGCCCAGGAGGATGCCATAGCTCTAGCGGAATGTGCCCTAATGCCCTCCGGAGGATCTTCATTTCTAGCGGAGTATGCCAGATAGATCACGTCCCTGATCCATCGGGACAAGGTGCCCCTCGTGACTCCATACCCCTTCTTTCGACCCTGGAAGGATATAAACAGAGCCCTACACTGCCTCCAACTACTAGACCTTTCTATGTATTTTAACACTACTCTTCTCACGTCTAGGGTGTGGCATTTCTCCTCTTTTGGAGTGGAGGGGTCACTAAAGAAGGATTTCTTGTGATCTGTGAAATCTTCTTGCTACTTTTGGAAGATACAGGTATCTGGCTTCAATATCAACCTATATCCTGGAATGTCAATAGGAAGGTTGGATCTATGGACAGCGCTTGGATGTCACTAACTCTCCTCACAGGTATCAGTGCTACTAAAAGGGCCGTTTTTAGTGACATATTTAGGTGACATTGAATCTAATGGTTCAAAGAGGGGTCCTGTTAGGGCATCTAGGACCAGATTTAAGTCCCAGGGGGGAACCTTAGATATTTGAACAGGGTTAATACGTTCACAGGCAGTGATGAATCTGGATATCCATCTGTTTCCTGCTACATTATAGCCATAAAGGGCTCCTAGAGCGGATACCTGGACTTTTAGCGTATTGACGAATAGGCCAAAATCCCTTCCCTTTTGTAGGAATTCTAGGATGGGTGCAATCGGAACTTTTCTAGAGTCAGGGTTCGTATGGAACTCTGGGAACTTTTTTCCTTATCTTGGTGTAGATCTTTGTAGATTGCTTTATGCTCTGTAAGAGCGTATTAACTAACCCGTCCGAAAATCCCCTTGATCTCAGTAACTGCCTCTCAAGTTCCAAGCCGTCAAGTGGAGGCTGTCCACTTGAGGATGGAAGAATGGACCTTGAGAGAGCAGATTGGGGGCTGAAGCGAGGACCCAAGGGTCTGATACTGACATGGTCTGTAGCCACGAGAACCATGGCCTCTTGGGCCAAAATCGTGCGATTAAGATTATCCTCGCCTTCTCCTCTCTGATTTTCCTGATGACTTGTGGCAACAGTACGATTGGAGGAAAGGCGTAAGCAAGTTCGAACAGCCATGGAGCTTGAAGGGCGTCCACTATTTCCGGGTGGTCTGCCATACTCAGGGAGGCAAATCTTCGCACCTGTCTGTTTTTCCTTGTGGCAAAAAACACTATCTGAGGAAGGCCCCATAATGACACAATCTTTTTGAATATCTGGTGATTCAGACACCATTCTCCTTGCCGTAAGGTATGTTGGCTTAGGAAATCCGCATCTAAGTTGTCCTTCCCTCTGATGTGAAGAGCGGAAAGGGATAGCAGATGTTTTTCGGCCAGATCGAAATTTTTTCTTGCGGAAAACATTAAACCTTCCAATCGAGTTCTGTCTTGCTGCTCAGATATGCCACCACTGTGGTGTTGTCTGACTAAGATTCTCACGTGCTTTTCTCAAAGCTGTGGAAGAAAATGGTATAATGCATAACTAAAAGCATTCAACTCCTTTAAGTTTGAAGAATCCTGCAGTTCTTCTCTATTCCACCGACCTTGGGAGAAGGTATCTCCCATATGAGCACCCCATCCCCTAGGGCTAGCATCGGTAGTAACTACATAGGATGGTCTTATCACCCATGGAACACCTCCCGATAGGTGATTGTCATCTAACCACCACGCTAGAGAGGTTAAGGGCCCCGTCACACTTAGCGATACACCAGCGATCCCGACAACGATATGCACTTGTCAGGATCGCTGGTGTGTCGCTACATGATTGCTGCCTGAGCTGCCAAACAGGCTGCTCAGGCAGCGATCAGGACAGCGACACTGCGGGTAATGTCGCCTAGTTACCCGCAGTGTATGTTGGATACCAGCGCGCTGATGCAGGGAGCTGGTAACCAAGGTACACATCGGGTTTCCAGGCGCTGCGCAGTGCCTGGAAACCCGATGTGTACCTTGGTTACCAGCTTCCCTGCAGCAGTGCGCTGGTATCCAAAGTACACATCGGGTTTCTAGGCACCGGCCGGCGCCTGGAAACCCACTGTGTACCTTGGTTACCAGCTGATAGCTGGTCTCCTGCCTGCCACATGCAGCGATGCGTGCTGGCCAGCAGGAGACCAGCGAGCAAAAAAATGTCCAGGACATTCAGCGACGATCAGCGATACCCGGCAGGGGGGCTGATCGTCGCTGAATGTCACACACAGCGATATCGCTGAGGAGATCGCTGTTGCGTCACAAAATTAGTGACTCAGTAGCATCTCGCTAGCGAGATCGCTGTGTGTGACGGGGGCTTAAGACTACTGGAGATAAGGTTATCTTTTTCTCCAGATGACCCTGCAGAAGTGCCTCCTCTAGGAGAGTTGCAATCTCCGGGTATGGTATGGGGCCCACTGGAATACAAGAAGTAAGGGATCCTAATAGGGACATGGCTTCGCTTAAAAGACATGCATGGCCCGCCCATTGCTGCTCTAACCTTCGCTTTTATCATTGATATCTTTACCTGAAGAAGCAGACACCTCTGACTTGTAGAGTCTAAATGCAGACCTAAAAAGGACTGGAGGGTTTGTGGAATAATCCTGGAATTCTTGAAATTGATGATCCACCCTAGAGCCTATAAAGATGAGACCGTGTCAGCTAGACGATTACTACATTGGATAGCTGAGCTCCCTACTATTAAAAAGTAATCGGGTAAGGTATTATTAAAGTCTCCTTCTGACGTAGGAAGGTCATCACCTCCAACATCACCTTCGTGAAGATTTGGGGTGCCATAGAGAGGCCGAAGGGCATTGCTGTAAACTGGAAGTGATGGATCTCGCCGGCGAGGGAGACTGCCACTCTGAGGTATCTCTGATATCTGCCATGGATGGGAAGATGATAATATGCATCCTTTAGATCTAAGCCGGCCATCATAGATCTAGGAAAGAGAAGCTTAATGGTAGATCTGATTGACTCCATTTTAAATTTACGGTAATAAATGAATGTATTTAATTTCTTTTAATAATCGTTCTGAACGAGCCATCAGGCTTGGAAACCATGAATAAGGGGAATAGAATCCTCTTCCTTCCTGTCCTTTTGGAACCTCAATTAAGACATTTTTGGCTAACAAGCTTCGAATCTCCACCTCGAGGGCCTCCTGTTGTATTGGCGACTTGAGAGATGTAATATAAATGACTCGTGGGGAATATTGTGGAATTCTAATTTTAATCCCTCTTTCACTATGTTCAGAATCCAAGAACTTTTTGTTTATTATCCTTTGTGAATCAACGAGCTTGTCTTTCTGCTGGCCTTCCTTTGCCGGACGGCCGTCTCTTGAATGCTCTCCTATAGGATGGAAGAGATGGGTTAGGGAAACCTTTCTTCCTTTCCTTTAGTGAGAATCTCATCTAGGGCTTTTCCAAAGAGTAACTCACCCTCACATGGAATAGCGCAGAGTTTCGACTTAGACTGCATGTCCCCCTTCCAACTTTTTAGCCACAGGGCACGCCTGGCATTGTTAACCAAGCCCGCTGTCCTGGCTGCGAGGAGCAATGAGTCCGCTGATGCGTCAGCCATATATGCTGCTGCACCTCTGATTAAGGGAATAGCAGCTCGCAATTTGTCTCTGTAGACCTTTTGTTCTATTGGTCTAGCTGATCAATCCATACCAGCATAGACCAGGCAGTACATGTACTGGCTACGGCTGGCTTGAATACGCCTGTAGCTGCCTCCCATGATCTTTTTAGTGAGGCATTAGCCTTGCGGTCAAGTGGGTCCGATAACATGCCTGCATCTTCTACTGGTAGTGCTGACTGTTTCGAGGTAGAGGCAACTGCTGGATCCACCTTAGAGACTTTGGTCCATGATAATTCCTTATCACTAAATGGATACCTAATTTTTGAGGCTGAAAGTAAGTAGCCCCTCTGATCTTGTTTTTCCCACTCTATTTTAATCAAGGTTTTGACTGCCGGAATTACAGGGAAGGCTCTCCTCTTTCTCTCCACCAATCCCGCGAACATTATGTCCTGCGTTGTTTGAGCTCCCTTTGCCTCTGTACACCCCACAGTGTTTCTAATGGATTTAACTAGATTTTCCACACTATCTAGGGGGAAACAGGAGCGTCCTTCCATATCCGAAGAGGATAGTGATGAGGACGTCAATGAGGAATCGGAGGCTACTCCATGGTCATTATCAGACTCTGAGCTGGATATTATCAATCTTTTGCTCCTACTTTTTGTAGGCGTACTGGACTGACTTAAGGCCTGTAGTTCCTCCCTGATCATTACGCACATGTCCATAGCTGACACCGCTGCCTTCTGCATGGTCTCACTGATACACCCCTGACATTACCTCTTGGGGTAGGAGTCAGGGAGAGGCTGTCTGCGTAGGGCACACGCCTTATGCTTGGATTTTTGCTTTTTTCTTGGTCTGGAAAGAGGGAGACATACAGTACAGACCAAAAGTTTGGACACACCTTCTCATTCAACGATTTTTCTGTATTTTCATGACTGTGAAAATTGTAGAATCACACTGAAAGCATCAAAACTATGAATTAACACATGTGGAATTATACATTACACTTTACAAAAAAGTGTGAAACAACTGAAAGGCATACTGAACCAGCATGGCTATTACAGCATCTTGCAGCAGCATGCTATTCCATCCAGTTTGCGTTTAGTTGGACCATCATTTATTTTTCAACAGGACAATGACCCCAAACACACCTCCAGACTGTGTAAGGGCTATTTGACCAAGAAGGAGAGTGTTGGGGTGCTACGCCAGATGACCTGGCCTCCAAAGTTACCAAACCTGAACCCAATCGAGATGGTTTGGGGTGAGTTGGACCGCTCACCGCTTCAAATTTGAATAAATCCCCAACAGTGTCACCAGCAAAGCACCCCCACACCATCACACCACCTCCTCCATGCTTCACGGTGGGAACTAGGCATGTAAAGACCAGCCGTTCATCTTTTCTGCGTGCAAAGCAGTAATCAAAGCAAAAGGTGGCTACTTTGAAGAACCTAGAATATAAGACATATTTTCAGTTGTTTCACACTTTTTTGTAAAGTGTAATGTATAATTCCACATGTGTTAACTCATAGTTTTGATGCCTTCAGTGTGATTCTACAATTGTCATAGTCATGAAAATACAGAAGAATCTTTGAATGAGAAGGAGTGTCCAAACTTTTGGTCTGTACTGTATACCGAGAGAAAGATGGTCAGCTTAATAGGCAGAGTTCATACACTCACACAGTGAAGCAATAGGTGCCGGATCAAGAGGAAGTGGTACAGTCCTGGTGGCGTCCTTGGTGTCAATCTTGTGGCTCCTGTCCGTGGAGCCCCTGCAGGAGCCGTCCCTGGACGTGCCTGCACCTGCAGAATCCACTGATGGAGGATGCGTACTGTGTCCTGGGAAAGACATTATGGCACCAATTTTTCCCCAGCACCGCTGGGGTTTTATATGGCCACCTCTCATTCGAATTTCGCGACCCCTGCCGCCTGTACCGCCTCTTCCGGTTTGCCCCGGAAGCCCCCCAGTCGTTTCCGGGGCAGGAGCGCCTGTGGTGTCTTGCCCAAGCACGGCCCGGCCCCATGCCTCCGGGACCGCGCTGCCACCATCGTTCCAGGAGGAGCGTGGCCTGGACATCTCCTCCGCTGCCGCGCCTTCACGCGAGCCAGGACAGCCTTACCCGGACCCTGACGGAACGTCTCCTGCGTGAAAGCCGGGGCGGCCTTCCCCAGACCCGGTGTTCAGCCATCCACCAGACAAGGGGGGAGCCAGAATACAGCACTCCCCGACGCCGCTTCCAGACCGCAGCCCCTGTCGTTCTCACAGACACTGCGCAGGCGGCATGCTGGCCCAGGTACACTTCTTTTGTGTAGAAATTCTTCCTGCAGCTCCCATAGGAACAGGAAACCAACTGAGGAGGCGAGGCGGACCGCCCCTTTTATTTCTGTAGGTTTCCTGTTCCTATGGGCGGATCCCTTTCTCCAGTGGGTGCTGTCGTGGCGAAGGGTAAAAAAGTATTTTGAGGATATGTCAAAAGTAAAAGAAAAGTCAAAGATGCTATAGCATTTTTACAGAATGAAAATGATGAAATGGTAAGAAAGGATGCTGAGAAGGCCGAACATTTAAATTCCTATTTTGCATCTTTTTTCTCTCAGAAAGGAAATGTAACATCAACTGATCTTCACTGTCCTATTAAAGAAATAGGAGAATCCAGGATATCTATAAACCGAAAGATAGTGAGGAAACACTTAGCTAACATAAATGAATTCAAGTCTCCAGGTCCAGATGAATTACACCCCAGAGTACTAAAGGAGATAGCAGAAGAAAATTTTTTAACCACTCTCCATAATCTTTGAAAATTCTTGGAGAACAGGAGAACAGCAAATGTTGTTCCTATTTTCAAAAAGGTGAAGAAGGTGGACCCAGGGAACTATAGGCCGGTGAGTCTGACTTCTATACTAGGAAAGATCTTTGAACAAATTATTAAACAACATGTATGCAAGTACCAGGATAAGAATGAAGTGATTAACCAGAGTCAGCATGGGTCTTTAACTAATAAGTCATGTCAGACTAACAATTTCCCTCTATGACAGAATCACTGACTGGGTGGATCAGGGAAATACTGTAGATATAGTATATCTTGACTTCAGCAAAGCATTTGACAAAGTATCTCACACAATTCTTATTAAAAAAATGACTAAGTATGGAATGGACAAGGCAACTGTTAGGTGGAATCATAACTGGCTTAGTGATCCGACCCAAAGAGTGGTTGCAAATGGACGCACGTCCAGTTGGAAGAATGTCTCAAGTGGGGTACCACAGGGCTCTGTCCTGGGCCCTGCATTGTTCAACATCTTTATCAATTATTTATATGAAGGAATTGAGGGTAAACTGATTAAATTTGTTGATGACACAAAGCTAGGAGGGATAGCTAATACTAGAGAAGAGAGAGAGAGGATTCAAAAAGATCTAAATAAACTGGAGCAGTGGGCAGCAACTAACAGAATGGTTCTTAACCCCTTCATGACCCAGCCTACTTTGACCTTAAAGACCTTGCCATTTTTTGCAATTCTAACCAGTGTCCCTTTATGAGGTAATAACTCAGGAACGCTTCAATGGATCCTAGCGATTCTAAGACTGTTTTTTCGTGACATATTAGGCTTCATGTTAGCAGTAAATTTAGGTAGATAATTCTTGCGTTTATTTGTAAAAAAAATGGAAATTTGGCAAAAATTTGCATTTTTATTCTGTTAAACCAGAGAGTTATGTGACACAAAATAGTTAATAAATAACATTTCCCACATGTCTACTTTACATCAGCACAATTTTGGAAACAACATTTTTTTTTGTTAGGAAGTTGTAAGGGTTAAAAGTTGACCATTTTTATAGGGACCACATCACATTTGAAGTCACTTTGAGGGGTCTAAATGGCAGAAAATACCCAAAAGTGACACCATTATAAAAACTGCACCCCTCAAGCTACTCAAAACTACATTCAATAAGATTATTAACCCTTCAGGTGCTTCACAGGAACTAAAGCAACGTGGAAGGAAAAAATGGACATTTTAATTTTTCCAACAAAAATTTTCTTTTAGCATCAACGGTTTCATTTTCACATGGGCAACAGGATAAAATGGATCCTAAAATTTATTGGGCAATTTCTCCTGAGTACACCGATACCTCATATGTGGTCATAAACCACTGTTTGAGCGCACAGCAGGGCTCAGAAGGGAAGGAGCGCCATTTGACTTTTTGAATGGAAAATATGGTGGAAAATTTAGCGGTTGCCATGTCGCATTTGGATAGTCCCTGTGTGCCTAAACATTGAGCTCCCCACAAGTGACCGCATTTTGGAAGCTAGACCACCAAGGAACTTATCTAGATCCATAGTGAGCACTTTGAACCCCCAGGTGCTTCACAAATTGATCAGCAAAAAAAAGAAAGCACTTTTTTTCACAAAAAATTTTCTTTTAGCCTCAGTTTTTTCATTTTCACATGGGCAACAGGATAAAATGGATCCTAAAATTTGTTGGGTAATTTCTCCTGAGTACACAGATACCTCATTTGTGGTCATAAACCACTGTTTGGGCGCACGGCAGGGCCCAGAAGGGAAGGAGCGCCATTTGACTTTTTGAATGGAAAATTAGCTCCAATCGTTAGCGGACACCATGACGTGTTTGGAGAGCCCCTGTGTGCCTAAACAGTGAAAAAAAAACACGTGTAACACCATTTTGGAAACTAGACCCCTTAAGAAACTTATCTAGATGTGTTGTGAGCACTCTGAACCCGCAAGTGCTTCACAGAAGTTTATAACGCAGAGCAGTGAAAATAAAAAAAAATCATTTTTTTCCTCAAATATTATTTTTAACCCCGCTATTTTTTATTTTCACATAGGTAACAGGAGAAATTGGACCACAAACGTTGTTGTGCAATTTGTCCTGAGTACACCAATACCCCATATGTGGGGGGGAACCACTGTTTTGGCGCATAGGAGAGCTCAGAAGGGAAGGAGCACCATTTTGGAATGGAGACTTGATGCAATGTTCTACGGGCGTCATGTTGCGTTTGCAGAGCCCCTGATGTGCCTAAACAGTAGAAACCCCCCACAAGTGAGCACTTTGAACCCCCAAGTGCTTCACAGAAGTTTATAAACGCAGAGCAGTAAAAATAAAAAAATATTTTTTTTTCCTCAAAAATGATTTTTTTAGCCTGCTATTTTTTTTCCAAGGGTAACAGGATAAATTGGACCCCAAAAGTTGTTGTCCAGTTTTTCCTGAGTACGCTGGTACCCCATATGTGAGGGGGAACCATTGTTTGGGCACACGGCAGGGCTCAGAAGGGAAGGAGCGCCATTTGACTTTTTTAATGGAAAATTAGCTCCAATCGTTAGCGGACATCATGTCTTGTTTGGAGAGCCCCTGTGTGCCTAAACTTTGGAGCTCCCCTGTTGTGAGTGGGCTTGGGATGAGTTCTGAGAAGAGGCTCCCTCTGGTGGTTACAAGCGGTGCTGGTCTGTCCAGTGAAGATGTGAAGATTGTGAGGATTGGGAATCAGGTGTTACTGACTGGTCTTATATAAGGGAGTCACCTTCCCATCAGGGTTGCCGGTGATCAATTGTTCTGGTCTGAATCCTTGATTCCTGTTTCCTTTGTAGCCTGCTGTGTCGTGTCTGCATCTCCTGCTAACAGATAAGACATTTTCTTCTTTTTGTTTTTGTGCTTGATTTTTGCATTTTGTCCTGCACTTCTGTGGGGGCCTTCAGGGTCCCCTCCGGGGGCTTTTGCCCTCTCAGTTTAGTTCAGCCACTGATGTTTGTACCTTTGCTTTTTCCAGTTTTTTCAGTGGCTGCTGTTTTGATTTTGTTACACCAGAGAACTAATTTAGGTGGTAGAGGTCGTGTGATCTCAGGTGTTTTTGAAATTAGTAGAGTTGGTGCTTTTCAGGGTTTTCTGGGATTGCAGTAAGTACCCTTCCTATCCTTTTCTATTTAGTTAGTTTGGGCCCCAACGTTTGCTCATACTATTTTCTGTCTGTGTCTGTATTTCTTCTTGTCTAACCGCCATTACATGTTTGGGGGCTTTCTATTATCTTTGGGGTTCTGCTCCGGGGCAGATAGCTTTCCTATTTCTATCTTTAGGTGTAGTTAGTTTCTCAGGCTGTGACGAGGCGTCTAGGACCAACGTAGGAACGCTCCACGGCTGCCTCTAGTTGTTGTGGTTAGTCAGGGTACTGCAATCTCATAGATTCCAACTGCTCTGATGTATTGCCTTTTTTGCCTGCACTCCTCAGTTACCGAAACATAACAGTATCACCGGCCTAAAATTTAAAATTGTATGGTACTCACAGAAGGGAAAAAATTTGTGAAAGAAAAAACGGTTGTCAGAGTTTGTCAGAGATATTTTTCTGTTTGTTGCATTTTTTTTTTTTTTTCCCTCTGTATCTCTGGGTGCTGGGGAGGATTTTTTCTCTCAATGGAATTTGCACAGTTGTCTGGCCGTGTGGATCAGCTTGCCACTGAGGTTCAGAGTATTGCTGCATATCTTGCTAGGTTGCCTGTTGTGGAACCTAGGATTCCCATGCCAGATTTGTTTTTAGGGGATCGAGCTAAGTTTCAGAATTTCAAAAATAATTGTAAATTGTTTTTTGCCTTAAAATCTAAGTCCTCAGGGAACGCAGCGCAGCAGGTTCAAATTGTCATCTCTCTCCTGCGCGGCGATCCTCAGGATTGGGCTTTTTCCCTGACATCTGGGGATCCTGTTTCGAGTGATGTTGATGCATTTTTTCAGGCTTTGGGGTTATTGTACGATGAGCCTAATGTCACTGATCAAGCTGAAAAAGCCTTGTTGGCATTAAATCAGGGGCTTGATGACGCTGAGTTATACTGTCAGAGATTCCGTAGGTGGGCAGTCCTGACCAAGTGGAATGACGACGCTTTGGCGGCCCTTTTTCGGAAGGGTCTGTCAGATAATGTAAAGGATGTTATGGTGGGATTCCCTGTCCCCTCTGGTCTCAATGATTCTATGTCATTAGCGATTCAAATTGACAGACGTTTGCGTGAGCGGAGAAGTATGCGTGGAATAGTGTTGCCTTGTGAACCTGCTTCTGAATCCATGCAGTGTGATAGAGTGGTGTCTGGGGCACAGCGTCATGAGTTTCGAAAGCGCAATGGGTTATGTTTCTACTGTGGTGATGCCTCTCATGCTATTTCAGTCTGCCCTAAGCGGGGAAGACGTTTTGCACGCTCAGTTGTCTTGGGTAGTGTTCAGACTAAGTTTTTATTAACTGTCACTCTGATATGCTCTCTGTCCTCATTTTCTGCTCAGGCTTTCGTTGATTCTGGAGCAGCTATTAACCTGATGGATTATGATTTTGCTAAACGTTGTGGGTTTCCCTTGATGCCCCTACAGAAGTCTATTCCCCTACTGGGGATCGATTCTACCCCTTTGGCTGAGAATAAACCTCAGTTCTCTACTCAGGTGATAATGAGGGTTGAACCTGATCATCAAGAGTGCTGCAAATTTTTGGTTCTGTATAATCTGCATGATATTATCGTACTGGGTTTCCCTTGGTTACAGTCTCATAATCCTGTTTTGGATTGGAAATCGTGTCTGTAACCAGTTGGGGCTGCCAATGTGTTAATACCAACACTCCTGTTTTTTCTGCCTCCCCCAGGCTCAGGATGTTCCTGACTTTTTGATTGATTTTTCTGATGTATTTAGCGAAAGTAAATCTGCATCCTTGCCTCCCCATAGGAGCTATGACTGCGCTATTGAATTAGTGCCTGGTAGTAAATTCCCTAAAGGTCGCCTTTTTAATTGTCTGTACCTGAACATGACGCTATGCGGTCTTATATCAAGGAGTCATTGGAGAAGGGTCATATCAGACCATCCTCTTCACCCTTAGGTGCCGGTTTTTTCTTTGTGGCCAAAAAGGATGGTTCATTAAGGCCGTGTATTGATTATCGTCTTTTGAACAATATTACTGTGAAATATCAATACCCGTTACCCTTGATTTCTGACCTGTTTTCCAGGGTGAAAAACGCTACTTGGTTTACCAAGCTTGACCTCAGGGGGGCATATAACCTTATTCGCATTAAGCACGGGGATGAATGGAAGACGGCATTCAATACCCCGGAGGGGCATTTTGAGTACCTTGTGATGCCCTTTGGGCTCACTAATGCTCCTTCTGTCTTCCAGTCCTTCATGAATGACATTTTCAGGGATTTTGTGGATAAATTTCTGATTGTTTATTTGGATGATATCTTGATTTTTTTCTAATGACTGGGACTCTCATGTGAAACATGTTCGAACTGTATTCCAGATTTTGAGAGAGAATGCTCTGTATGTGAAGGGATCAAAGTGTCTTTTTGGCGTACAGAGGATCTCATTTCTGGGATTCATTTTGTCCCCATCTGTTATTGAAATGGACCCGGTCAAGGTTCAGGCCATCTGTGATTGGGTCCAACCTACTTCATTAAAGGCTCTTCAAAGATTTTTGGGTTTTGCCAATTTTTATCGTAAATTTATTGGTAATTTCTCGGTTATTGTTAAACCATTAACTGATTTGACCAAAAAGGGTTCTGATGTGGTGAATTGGCCTCCTGAGGCAGTCTCTGCATTTCAGGAACTTAAGCAAGATTCACTTCTGCTCTTGTTCTACGGCAGCCTGATGTTTCTCTGCCATTTCAGGTGGAGGTTGATGCCTCTGAAATTGGGGCAGGTGCCGTTTTGTCCCAAAAAGATCCAGAGACCTCTAAAAGTAACCCTTGTGCCTTTTTCTCTCGAAAATTTTCTCCTACTGAACGTAATTATGACGTGGGTAATCGGGAGTTATTGGCCATGAAGTGGGCTTTTGAAGAGTGGAGACATTGGCTGGAGGGAGCTAAACATCAGGTGGTGGTCCTTACTGACCATAAGAATCTGGTTTATCTGGAATCTGCCAAGCGACTTAATCCTAGACAGGCCAGGTGGGCCTTGTTTTTCACACGTTTTAATTTTGTGGTTTCCTTTCTTCCTGGCACTAAGAATGTTAAGGCGGATGCCTTCTCGAGGAGCTTCCTTGCGGACTCTCCTGAGTTATCTGATCCTTCTGTTATTTTGAAAGAGGGTGTAGTTCTTTCCGCCATCTCACCTAATTTGAGACTTGCTCTGGAGGGGTGTCAGGAGGATAGGCCCGAGCGCTGCCCTGTTGGAAAATTGTTTGTCCCGGACCAGTGGAAAAAGAGTGTGATGTCTGAGATTCATTGTTCCGCGTTGGCTGGGCATCCCGGAATTTTTGGTACCAGAGACTTGGTTAGTCGGTCCTTTTGGTGGCCTACCTTGTCTCGTGATGTCAGGGAATTTGTGCAGTCCTGCGGGACTTGCTCTCGCTCCAAGCCTTGCTCTCACTCTAGTGGTTTGTTGATGCCATTGTCTGTGCCCAAGAGACCATGGACCCATATCTCTATGGATTTAATTTCCGACCTTCCTGTTTCTCAGAGAATGACCGCCATCTGGGTGATTTGTGATAGGTTTTCTAAGATGATACATCTTGTGCCATTACCTAAGTTGCTTCCTCCTCTGAATTGGTGCCGTTGTTCCTTCAGCACGTGGTTCGTTTACACGGCATTCCTGAGAACATAGTGTCTGACAGAGGAGTCCAGTTTGTTTCCAGATTTTGGAGGACTTTTTGTTCTAAACTGGGTGTTCAATTGTCTTTCTCCTCGGCATTTCATCCTCAGACCAATGGTCAAACTGAGAGAACAAACCAGACATTGGAGACTTATCTAAGATGCTTTGTGTCTGCTGATCAGGATGACTGGTCTCTTTTTTGCCTTTGGCTGAGTTTGCTCTTAATAATGGGGCTAGCTCTGCCACTTTGATGTCTCCATTTTTCTGTAATTCTGGGTTTCACCCTCGATTTTCTTCAGGACAGACGGAGGCTTCTGTCTGTCCAGGTGTTGACTCTGTTGTGGAGCGTATGCAACAGATTTGGGACCAGGTAGTGGAGAGGTTGTCCCTCTCTCAGGAGAGGGCCTAGCGGTTTGCTAACCGGCATAGGACTGATGGTCCTCGGTTTAAAGTGGGTGACTTGGTCTGGTTGTCCTCAAAAAATATTCCTATGAGAGTAGCATCTCCTAAATTTAAGCCTAGGTTCATTGGACCTTATAAGATCATAGAGATTCTTAATCCTGTTTCTTTTCGTTTGCTTCTTCCAGGGACATTTAAGATCCATAACGTGTTCCACAAGTCCTTGTTGAAGAGGTTTGTTGAGCCAGTGGTTCCTGCTGCTGTGCCTCCTGACCCTGTTTTGGTTGAGGGCAATCTGGAGTATGTGGTTGAGAAAATATTAGATTCTCGTTTTTCTAGACGGAAACTCCAGTATTGGTTAAGTGGAGAGGTTATGGTCAGGAAGACAATTCTTGGGTGTTTGCTTCGGACATCCATGCTAGAAGACTCATCCGTGCGTACCATAGAACTCATCCTGACCGACCTGGTTGCTCCAATGAGGGTTCGGTGACCCCTCCTCAAGGGGGGGGGTACTGTTGTGAGTGGGCTTGGGATGAGTTCTGAGCAGAGGCTCCCTCTGGTGGTTACAAGCGGTGCTGGTCTGTCCAGTGAAGATTGTGAGGATTGGGAATCAGGTGTTACTGACTGGTCTTATATAAGGGAGTCACCTTCCCATCAGGGTTGCCGGTGATCAATTGTTCTGGTCTGAATCCTTGATTCCTGTTTCCTTTGTAGCCTGCTGTGTCGTGTCTGCATCTCCTGCTAACAGATAAGACATTTTCTTTTTTTGTTTTTGTGCTTGATTTTTGCATTTTGTCCTGCACTTCTGTGGGGGCCTTCAGGGTCCCCTCGGGGGCTTTTGCCCTCTCAGTTTAGTTCAGCCACTGATGTTTGTACCTTTGCTTTTTCCAGTTTTTTCAGTGGCTGCTGTTTTGATTTTGTTACACCAGAGAACTAATTTAGGTGGTAGAGGTCGTGTGATCTCAGGTGTTTTTGAAATTAGTAGAGTTGGTGCTTTTCAGGGTTTTTTGGGATTGCAGTAAGTGACCTTCCTATCCTTTTCTATTTAGTTAGTTTGGGCCCCAACGTTTGCTCATACTATTTTCTGTCTGTGTCTGTATTTCTTCTTGTCTAACCGCCATTACATGTTTGGGGGCTTTCTATTATCTTTGGGGTTCTGCTCCGGGGCAGATAGCTTTCCTATTTCTATCTTTAGGTGTAGTTAGTTTCTCAGGCTGTGACGAGGCGTCTAGGACCAACGTAGGAACGCTCCACGGCTGCCTCTAGTTGTTGTGGTTAGTCAGGGTACTGCAATCTCATAGATTCCAACTGCTCTGGTGTATTGCCTTTTTTGCCTGCACTCCTCAGCTACCGAAACATAACACTCCCCCACAAATGACCACATTTTGGAAACTAGACCCCCTAAGGAACTTATCTAGATGCACAGTGAGCACTTTGAACCCCCAAGTGCTTCACAGAAGTTTACAACGCAGAGGCATGAAAATAAAAAATCATTTTTTTCCTCAAAAAATGATTTTTTAGCCCCCTATTTTTTATTTTCACAATGGTTACAGGAGAAATTGGACCCCAAAAGCTGTTGTCCAGTTGGTCTTAAGAACGCTGGTAACCCATATGTGGGGAGGAACCACTGCTTGGGCACACGTCAGGGCTCGGCAGGGAAGTAGTGATGCTTTGAAATGCCGACTTGATGGAATGGTCTGCGGGCATCTTGTTACGTTTGCAGAGCCCCTGATGTGCCTAAACAGTAGAAACCCCCCCACAAGTGACCCCATTTTGGAAACTAGACCCCCCAAGGAACTTATCCAGATGTGTGGTGAGCACCTTGAACCCCCCAAGTGCTTCACAGAAGTTTATAATGCAGAGCCGTGAAAATAAAAAATCATTTTTTTCCTCAAAAACTGATTTTTTTAGCCCGCAATTTTTTATTTTCACAAGGGTAACAGGAGAAATTGGAAGCCAAAAGTTGTTGTACAGTTTGTCCTGAGTACACTGGTACCCCATATGTGGGGGGAACCACTGTTCGGGCACACAACGGGGCTCGGAAGGGAAGTAGAGACATTTTGAAATGCCGAGTTTGATGGAATGGTTTGCGGGCGTCATGTTAAGTTTGCAGAGCCCCTGATGTGCCTAAACAGTAGAAACTCCCCACAAGTGACCACATTTTGGAAACTAGACCCCGCAAGGAACTTATCTAGATGTGTGGCGAGCACTTTGAACCCCCAAGGGCTTCACAGAAGTTTGTAACGCCCGGGCATGAAAATAAAAAAAAATCATTTTTTCCACAAACATGATCTTTTAGTCCCCAATTTTTTTTATTTTCCCAAGAGTAACAGGAGAAATTAGACCCCAAAAGTTGTTGTCCAATTTGTCCTGAGTACGCTGATATCCCATATGTGGGAGAAAACTACTGTATGGGCACACGTCGGGGCTCAGAAAGGAAGTAGTAACGTTTTGAAATGCCGACTTGATGGAATGGTTTGCGGGCCACATGTTACATTTGCAGAGCCCATGATGTGCCTAAACAGTAGAAACCCCCCCAAGTGACCCCATTTTGGAAACTAGACCCCCCCAAGGAACTCCTCTAGATGTGTGGTGAGGACTTTCGATCTCCAAGTTCTTCACAGAAGTTTATAACGCAGAGCCGTGAAAATAAAAAATAATTTTGTTCCACAAAAATAATTTTTTTTAGTCCCCAATTTTTTTTATTTTCCCAAGGGTAACAGGAGAAATTAGACCCCCAAAGTTGTTGTGCAATTTTTCCTGAGTACACTGATACCCCATATGTGGGGGTAAAACACTGTAAGGGCACACGTTGGGGCTCGGAATAAAAGGAGCACTGTTTGACTTTTTGAACGCAAAATTGGCTGGAATCAATGGTGGCGCCATGTCGCGTTTGGAGACCCCCTGATGTGCCTAAATAGTGAAAACCCCTCAATTCTAACTCCAACCCTAACCCCAACACACCCCTAACCCTAATCCAAACCCTAACCATAACCCTAACCCCAACACACCCCTAACCCTAATCCCAACCCTAACCATAACTCTAACCACAAGCCTAACCCTAATCCCAACCCTTAACCCAACACACCCCTAACCCTAACCACAAGTCTAAAGGTACTGCCACACTAAACAATCCCGCTAGCGATCTCGTTAGCGTTGCATACTAATGAGATCGCTAGCGGGATCGTTTCTATATCGCTAAATGCGGCCACATTTAGCGATACAGTTAACGACGCTATCGCCGTTAGCGATCTTCTTAACGACTTTAGCGGTACAAAAGTACCGCTAAATCGCTAAGAAAAGGTGCCACACAGCGATAAGATACTTACCCAGCGGGAGCGCCAGCGATGAAATAGGGTCCAGAACGATTCCAGCGACGACCGAGATCACAGCAGGAAGCTCGTCGCTGGAAGCTGCCGCACTGAACAATATCGCTAACGGGATCGCTAAATAGTGACGTTTTTTAGCGATCCCGTTAGCGATATTGTTTAGTGTGGCATACCCTTAACCCTAATTCCAACCCTAACCCTAATTCCAACCCTAATTCTAACCCTAATTCCAACCCTAACCCAAATTCCAACCCTAACCCAAACACCAACCCTAACCC
Organism: Oophaga sylvatica; assembly: GCA_033576555.1. Classification (NCBI taxonomy): domain Eukaryota; kingdom Metazoa; phylum Chordata; class Amphibia; order Anura; family Dendrobatidae; genus Oophaga; species Oophaga sylvatica. Next base: position 415,384,304 of record JARQOD010000001.1, read on the forward strand.
TAATGCTAACCCCAACCCTAATTCTAACCGTAACCCTAATTCTAACCCTAACCCTAATAGAAAAATTAAAAAAATATATATTTTCTTTATTTTATTACTTGTCCCTACCTACGGGGTGATAAAGGGGGCGTTTATTTACTTTTTTTTTATTTTGATCACTGTGAGAGTTTATCACAGTGATCAAAATAAATGTATGGAATCTGCCAGCCATTTTGCAAGATGGCGGCGCCCATGAAGAATCCCAGAGGGACACCGGGACGGACACAGGGACATCGCAAGTCCAAGGAGGAGGTGAGGGGGGGGAATCGGAAGGCGGCAGGAGCGGAGGCAAGGAAGAGGGGAGCAGATAGTGACGGCGGCAACCGATCGCCGCCATCAATCGGTGGTGGCGGCCGATCGCCGCCGTCACTCGGTGTGGGGGGTCGGATCACGGTCTCCAGCCATGGCAGATGCTATTGCAGCATCAGTCATGGTTGTATTGCAATATTTCACCAAATATCATAGGTGAAATATTACAAATCACTCTGATTGGCTGTTTCACTTTTAACAGCCAATCAGAGCGATCGTAGCCACGTGGGGGTTAAGCCACCCCCCCTGTGGTGAAGCACAAAGGGTCTTGTGCCTGCGGGTCGGGTGACCTTTCAGTGACCCCGGTCACCCGACCCGCAGGAACGGGATTTATACCATGACGCCTACGTAGGCGTCATGGGTAGGGAAGGGGTTAATAGGGAAAAATGCAAAGTACTACATCTGGGCAATAAAAATGAAAAAAGCATATACAGAATGGGAGGAATAGGGCTAAGCAACAGCACACGTGAAAAAGACTTGGGTATACTAATTGATCACAGACTGAACATGAGTCAAAAGTGTGATGCAGCAGCAAAAAAAGGCAAATACAATTCTAGGATGTATCAACAGAAGCATACAGTCTAGATCACGTGCCCTCTACTCCTCTTTGGTCAGACCTCATCTGGAATACTGTGTCCAGTTTTGGGCACCACATTTTAAAAAAGACATCAACAAACTGGAGCAAGTTCAGAGAAGAGCCACCAGAATGGTGACCGGTCTGCAAACCATGTCCTATGAGGAACGGTTGCAGGATTTGGGAATGTTTAGCTTGCAAAAAAGAATACTGAGAGGAGACTTAATAGCTGTCTACAAATATCTCAAGGGCTGTCACATTGTAGAAGGATCATCTTTATTCTCATTTGCACAAGGAAAGACTAGAAGCAATGGGACGAAACTGAATGGGAGGAGACATAGATTAGATATTAGAAAAAACTTTTTGACAGTTAAGGCACTGTCACACTTAGCGATCGCACTAGCGATCACGACAACGTCACGACCTGGCGAGATCGCTGGCGAGATCGCTATGTGATCGCTAGTTAGATTTCAAACACATCTCATCAGCGATCTGTATAACGACCTCTGCGGTCGTTGGGAAAACCTAGTCCCGCCTGCGACGCTGGTGAAGTCGTTCATAAAGGGTGTCACACTCAGCGATTCAGGCTCACCAGCGGGACACCAACGACCAAAAAACGGCTCAGAACGTTCATAAGCGATCAGCGACATCTCAGCAGGGGCCACATCGCCGCTACATGTCACACACAGCTAAGTCGCTAACGAGATCGCTACTGCGTCATGAAATCGGTGACGCAGTAGCGATCTGGTTAGCGATCTCGCTTAGTGTGACAGTACCTTTAGAGTGATCAATGAGTGGAACAGGCTGCCACGAGAGGTGGTGAGTTCTCCTTCAATGGAAGTCTTCAAACAGAGGCTGGACAGACATCTGTCTGGGATGATTTAGTGAATCCTGCTTTGAGCAGGGGTTTGGACCAGATGGCCCAGGAGGTCCCTTCCAACTCTACCATTCTATGATTCTCCTGTACACTCACCCCCACCCCTAATTTTGCAGGGACAGCCCAGCTGTCTAATGTGTATCAGGGGTCTCACATGGCCCGCATTACCAGATGTCAGAGGGAAAAAAGGATCAGGCATGTTGAATTTCAACACGCCCGATTTTTTGGTTTTCCCAAGAGATAAGTGTCCACCATCGGGTGTCTGACATCAGTTTACTACAGTGAAAACACTGGCATGCTCAAGCACAGTGAGCATACATATATAAGGAGGAGATGAGAGAGAAAGCAGAAGAGCTTTCACCGACAGCTGTCTGAGTGTGATGCCCAGCTTCAGTCACGTCACCCTGATACTCTGCACAGACACATCATTGTGTTATAACCGAATAGTAACCAGCGTACAACAAAACTGACAGGAAATGTGCAAGTCACCAGCGCAGACAACGCACCAGGTTACAATGTGGCGGAGAAAACAATCGCAGATCGTTCCATAAGGACAATATCAGGAGACTAGAGAGCAAAAAGGAGGGCAATAGGGTTTTAGCTGGTGGTAAACATATAAAGAATGTAGAAACCTTGCTCATCTGGTGAGGTGGTGAGACCACATCATTTTGAGTGCTGCAAGCCACGGGTTAAAAACCAAGATAATATTCATGTAGGATGTAACATAGTAACATAGTTACTGTGTCGGTGTTTTTTCTGTGCTGCAGGTAAAGGTCAACAGATGAATCTGGGACACAGGATGAAAGAATATGCGGGTTTATTATAGGCATTAAACATCTTTCATCTCATTGGACTTGTGACCAAAAAACAAGAGATGAAAGATGTTTAATGCCTATAATAAACCCGCATATTCTTTCATCCTGTGTGTCCCAGATTCAGAACACATCCTGCGTGATCATGATGGACATTATAGGATAAGTCAGAGAGATATTAGTTACACTGATTTACAAAACGGTTGTGTGTGCTCATCTGTGAGGCGCATGAAAAAAGGTGAAACTGGACAAGTCACTCATGGCAAGCAGTCATTCTCAAAGAAATGGCAGCCGTCCAGGCTTTGGGGTGATCAACTGCACCAAGCCCACACCTGGCACTCCGCACAGCACCGTGCCCACTCCTGGCACTCCGCACAGCACCGTGCCCACTCCTGGCACTCCAGACAGCACCGTGCCCACTCCGGGCACTGCACACAGCACCGTGCCCACTCCTGGCACTGCACACAACACCGTGCCCACTCCAGGCGCTCCGCACAGCGCCGTGCCCACTCCTGGCACTGCACACAGCACCGTGCCCACTCCTGGCACTGCACACAGCACCGTGCCCACTCCTGGCACTGCACACAACACCGTGCCCACTCCAGGCGCTCCGCACAGCGCCGTGCCCACTCCAGGCGCTCCGCACAGCGCCGTGCCCACTCCAGGCGCTCCGCACAGCGCCGTGCCCACTCCAGGCGCTCCGCACAGCGCCGTGCCCACTCCTGGCGCTCCGCACAGCGCCGTGCCCACTCCTGGCACTCCGCACAGCACCGTGCCCACTCCTGGCACTCCGCACAGCACCGTGCCCACTCCTGGTACTCCGCACAGCACCGTGCCCACTCCTGGCACTCCGCACAGCACCGTGCCCACTCCTGGCACTGCACACAACACCGTGCCCACTCCAGGCGCTCCGCACAGCGCCGTGCCCACTCCAGGCGCTCCGCACAGCGCCGTGCCCACTCCAGGCGCTCCGCACAGCGCCGTGCCCACTCCTGGCACTCCGCACAGCACCGTGCCCACTCCTGGCACTCCGCACAGCACCGTGCCCATTCCTGGCACTCCGCACAGCACCGTGCCCACTCCTGGCACTCCGCACAGCACCGTGCCCACTCCTGGCACTCCGCACAGCACCGTGCCCACTCCTGGCACTCCGCACAGCACCGTGCCCACTCCTGGCACTCCGCACAGCATCGTGCCCACTCCTGGCACTCCGCACAGCACCGTGCCCACTCCTGGCACTGCGCACAACACCGTGCCCACTCCAGGCGCTCCGCACAGCGCCGTGCCCACTCCAGGCGCTCCGCACAGCGCCGTGCCCACTCCAGACGCTCCGCACAGCGCCGTGCCCACTCCTGGCACTCCGCACAGCACCGTGCCCACTCCTGGCACTCCGCACAGCACCGTGCCCACTCCTGGCACTCCGCACAGCACCGTGCCCACTCCTGGCACTCCGCACAGCACCGTGCCCACTCCTGGCACTCCGCACAGCATCGTGCCCACTCCTGGCACTCCGCACAGCACCGTGCCCACTCCTGGCACTCCGCACAGCACCGTGCCCACTCCTGGCACTGCACACAGTACCGTGCCCACTCCTGGCACTCCACACAGCACCGTGCCCACTCCTGGCACTCCACACAGCACCGTGCCCACTCCTGGCACTGCACACAGCACCGTGCCCACTCCTGGCAGTCCACACAGCACCGTGCCCACTCCTGGCAGTCCACACAGCACCGTGCCCACTCCTGGCAGTCCACACAGCACCGTGCCCACTCCTGGCACTCCACACAGCACCGTGCCCACTCCTGGCACTCCACACAGCACCGTGCCCACTCCTGGCACTGCACACAGCACCGTGCCCACTCCTGGCAGTCCACACAGCACCGTGCCCACTCCTGGCAGTCCACACAGCACCGTGCCCACTCCTGGCACTCCACACAGCACCGTGCCCACTCCTGGCACTCCACACAGCACCGTGCCCACTCCTGGCACTCCGCACAGCACCGTGCCCACTCCTGGCACTGCACACAGTACCGTGCCCACTCCTGGCACTCCACACAGCACCGTGCCCACTCCTGGAGCTCCGCACAGCACCGTGCCCACTCCTGGCACTCCACACAGCACCGTGCCCACTCCTGGCACTCCACACAGCACCGTGCCCACTCCTGGCACTGCACACAGCACCGTGCCCACTCCTGGAGCTCCGCACAGCACCGTGCCCACTCCTGGCACTCCACACAGCACCGTGCCCACTCCTGGCACTGCACACAGCACCGTGCCCACTCCTGGCACTGCACACAGCATCGTGTCCACTCCTGGCACTGCCCACGCCCTCGGACCGTCTCTCACCCTCTGAGGACACGAACTGTCCCACCGCCGAGGATCCGCCGCCTCCGGTCTCCACGAACTGCACCTCGGACACAATGATGTTGTCCTCCAGCACCGAGCCGCATCCCGTACACACCGCATCTCCGCGGGCCGCGTCCACATCTATGTCCGTGCAGCCGCAACTCTTACACACCCGGCTGCTCATGGTGGCGACTAATCCTCACATGTATCCAAGCAGCCGGCCCCACTCACGGCCTGCACACAGCGGCGCTGTGGGCCACTTCCCACTCCAAATCTCGCGTGACTAAAAACCAAGGCAACAGTAACATGTACACACGCCGCCATTCTGAAAATTTGCCGCTAGATGTCGCCCTCATACAAATAGCCGGAGCACAGGACGTCCCTGTCGCCCTCACTGGAGCCGCCATCATATTGGTTGGAAACTAAATCTACAGAGTTCTCAGAAAAGCTGCTCTAGAATAGTTATTTAATGCAAAATATAAGCATTTACTAAAACAGACAAGTCATCTGTGGTTATAATTCGGGCAACACAGCAGGCAATTGTATAAAAACTCGAGAATTAGAAATTTATTGACAGTACAGTAGGTTATTTTTGCAGTTTGCTGTGGTGGTGGCGCTGAATACAATCTTGTTATCGAAGGGTTTATTCATTCACCTTTAGGGTCTATTTTTAGGTTATTTTTTTAGCTAAATTCATGTATAATAACAATCACTTTAGCAATTGGGCTTCATTAAAAATTTTGCACCATTTTGCTTACAGGCTCTTTGTTTTCTTGTATATTCAACTTTCATGTGGTCTGTGGTCACCAGCTGAGAAAAGACAGCTGCAAACTCTGTCATACCGTCAGGGCAAGCTCACTGACAGATCCTCTGTTAACTCATTCGTCAGGCATGGGGTTACCTGGTGAAACGGAACCAGTGTCACATTGGCTATTCCTGCAGCGGAAATGCAGTGTTCATGCAATACTCTGGCTCTGCACTCTGCTAAATGGAGAGCAGTCCCATCCAGGCTGTCTTAAAGTGGTTGTCCAGAATGACGATATTTTTATTTATGTATTTTAACAAATGCAAGCATTCCAAGGAAAAAATCATTTTTGTAATTGGATTTCGTTCAAAATGTTGCATCGTTTGGCTTTTACAGGCTTTTTGTTTCCCTTCACATTCAACTTTGATGTCATAAATCAGCTGAGAGGAGCTCTGAAATGACAGATTAGAGTTACAAACTAATTGTCAAACATTCATGACGAGCTCACTGACAGATTCTCAGTTAACTTATTCTGCCAGCAGCAATAGACCGTGCAACACAGAGACTATAGAAGGCAAACAATGCTAAATTTTTAATAGAAAAATATTTAGAATTGAGAGTCCTCAGTGGTTGCTTTTAATGGCTAAGGCTGGAGTCACACACACCGAGTAAAAAATCTGACCGTTTTAGTCGGTCGATAATCGGATTAAAATTTCATGAACATTGATGCGACTAGCATCCGATTTTTTGTAGTTGATGCGATTTAGTCGCATCTGACGGTAGTTGTCACATCCGATTTACATCCGAATTGCGAGATTTTATCGCAGGCTTGCAAAAATGACATATAATGGATCCAAAAGAATAGTATTTAAATCACAATAGAAAGAATAGATATATACACATAGAACACATATATATATATATATATATATATATATACATGTCATTGTGACATGTGTATATATATATATTTATAGTTCCTAGACTTCTACATACTGTTATAGCCGCTAATTCAATTGCCGGCTTCTGTGAAATCACAGAAGCCGACATGAAATGATACATTGTTTACACACAGTTAACCATGTCATTTCCTGTATTTTGATATATGTGATATATGGTTTGAACTTACAATTACATAAGTGTATGTGTGCAAAATTTCAGACATGTAGGGGTTAATTAAAGGTGTAAATTCGTTGTAAAAAAAATGTGTCAAATCTCTAATTAGATTTGCCCTTTCTGGGGTGTCTGGGGGCAGATGTCAATAGCCAGGGGGGGCACAAAAAAAATGTACCCTCCCTAGGCTATTATTATCTGCCCCCACTCGCTTGCTTTGTCTGTCTGGTGGAGAAAATACAGCGGGAACCCCCGCATTTTTTTTACAACGAATTTACACCTTTAATTAACCCCTACATGTCTGAAATTTTGTACACATACACTTATGTAATTGTAAGTTCAAACCATATATCAAAATACAGGAAATTACATGGTTAACTGTGTGTAAACAATGTATCATTTCATGTCGGCTTCTGTGATTTCACAAAAGCCGGCAATTGAATTAGCGGCTATTACAGTATGTAGAAGTCTAGGAACTATAAATATATGTATATACACATGTCACAATGACATATATATATATATATATATATATATATATATATATATGTATTCTATGTGTGTATATGTATTGATTCTATTCTTTAATAAAGCTGTCAGTGTGATTTTACAGTATAGCCGGGGATGAATTGCCGCTTTTCTAAAGGACACCGGTGCGATTTAATCGCAAGTCACACGTGCGGTCCGTTTGTAATCAGATTTTTCAGCGCTCCCATTGACTTGCATTGGCGATAGTCGACCCACAATCGGTGACAATCGCAGCATGCTGCGATTGCACTCGGACGTTTAAAACGGACCACAAAAAATCTGATACTGGGAGCTGCTCCATAGATTAACATAGGTCCGACTGCAATGCGATATTTCATCGCATTGCAGTCGTCCGATTTTGTCGCTAGTGTGACCCCGGCCTAACTGAAAAGATGGTAACAAATTGCAAGCTTTCGAGACTACTCAGGTCTCTTCATCAGGCTCAACTAATACAAAATCTGAAGAATCACATATTTATACACAACACAGCACAGAAACAATGCAATAGGTAAGACAAGTGACGTAAAGCAGAACTGTCATTATGGCAGAGGGATGAACATAAATATTGGAACAGTTCATAGATAAGGAGTGTGAAAGTTTTATTGCCCTCTGATTGGGGTCTGGTAATGTTTTGTGATGTTTTTACAGGGTCTTTGGAGTAAATTCCTTAATTGATGTAAAACGTCATAAATCCATGTGACAGGTTCATTCCAGCATTAAGAGTGTCAAAGGTCACCATCAATTTGTATTCGCAAACTCTCCTGTGTCTCTGAGATGTGAAACTACCTTTCAGTGCAAGTAATTTCATGTCCAACAGGTAAATCCATTCTTTTTTCTCTTATTGTGTGGCGATGGGAATTCATCCTTGTTCTCAGTTTTTGCCCTGTTTCCCCCACATACAGACCCCCAGTTGGACATTTAGTACATATAATTAGGTACACCACATAAGATGTGATGCAGCTGAAAGTACCTGGGATCTTGCAGTCCTGATGGGAGTTGAGGATCTTTATCTTGTCCGTGGTCATTATAAATGGACAGGTTTTGCATTTCTTCTGATTGCAAGGAAAGGTTCCTGCAGCTGTTGGGGAGGACAGGGAGCTTCTGACAATGATGCTTCTTAGATTTGGGGGCTGCCTAAAACACAGTAGTGGGGGTCTAGAAATATGGATTGTAATCGGGCATCTTTTTGTAGTAAAGGTTGTAGTTTCCATGCAGCTCCTCTTAGCACCTCCAGATTTGGATTGTAGGTGACCACTAAAGGCACCCGGTTATTTTCTTCTTTAGTTTTGTAATGTAGCAGGTGATTCCTTGATATTCTGGTGGCTCTTGTAATTTGGTTCTCAATTGTTCTTGGATGGTAGCCCTGATTTAAAAAGGTCTTTCTAAGGCGACCAAGGTGTTCATCTCTATCCATGGGGTTGGAACATATTGTCATGTATAGTGTACAGTTCCTATAGCGTCTTGTGCTTGGGTGCGAGGAAAACACAGGAGACATAGGTTGAAATGAAATGACTTGTATTACTTCATACAAGCATGCGGAAAAGTTCACACAGTTTGCAGGAACAGAGTCAGGAGACACAGCAGGCCAGAGTAATTTCAAGCACTACAATAAATCTCCAAAGCAGGTTCAGGATCTCTTCTCTGTACCGTAATTCCTCTGCAAACATGGATTCACCAAACAGCAGGTTTCCAGAGTCCAAAAGTGTTCAAAGGTTCCTCAGTAGGGAATAGCTGGAGTACAAGTTCAGGGTTTCCAGGAGTCAGGTCACAGACTGACTGAGGCTTGATTCAGGAGCACTGATTGTTCAGCTGAGGCTGCTTAAGAAGCAAGAGGGAAGAATCAGGGCGGGAACATGAAAACTGGAACTCCATATTAACTGAGGGCAAGAGCTGCAGAAAGACAGAAAGCAAAATGGCCGACGGAAAACTGAGTTTCAAGGAACATGTCAACAGAGACAAAGAACCTTACATTACTCCCCCCTTAGGGACAACCTCCGGATGACCTCAGACCAGGCTTGTCAGGGTACCTCTGATGAAACTGGCGGAGCAGGCGAGGAGCATTTACATTGTTGACTGGTTCCCATGAGTTGTCCTCCACTGGGTAGCCCTGCCATTTAATCAAATATTGCAACTGATTTCTGTACAACCTGGAATCTAGAATCCTTTCCACCATAAATTCTTCCTGACCATCGACCAGCACTGGGTCAGGGCAAGGAGAAGAACGTCCAGGAAACGTATTGGGTGTTGCAGCCTTTAGTAGGGATACATGAAAGACAGGGTGGATTCTCATAGTTCTGGGCAGTTGAAGACGACAAGCAACAGCACTTATAATCTTACTGATCTTATAAGGTCCAATGTACTTATGTCCCAATTTAGACGATGGAATCTTTAATTTAAGATTTCTGGTTGACAGCCAGACCAAATCTCCTACCTTGAAAGCTGGTGCAGGTTTACGAAATTTATCTGCTGCTTTCTTGTACCTTTCCTGAGCCAATTCTAGATTTTCCTTTAGAAGATCCATATTCTTTTGTAAAGAAGTGATTCTTTCAGCCACTGCCGGCAAGGGCGTATCTATGGGAAATCGAGGAAGAATGTTAGGATGATAACCTAGATTGGAGTAAAAAGGAGACTGCTTAGTGGAGGCGCTCTGAGAGTTGTTATAAGAGAACTCAGCCAGTGGAAGTAGATCCACCCAATCATCCTGTAGGTGGCAGATAAAGCAGCGAAGATACTGCTCCAGGGTCTGATTGGTTCGTTCTGTCTGTCCATTAGTCTGGGGATGAAAAGCAGAAGAAAGGTTTACTTTAATGTCCAATGCTGCACAGAAATTTTGCCAAAACCTTGAAGTGAATTGCACCCCTCGATCCGAAATGACCTCATCCGGTACTCCATGTAAGCGAAACACATTCTTAATCATCAAGTCTGATGTCTGTTTTGCAGTGGGTAAGCCGACACAAGGGATAAAATGAGCTGCCTTTGTTAGACGGTCAACCACCACTAGAATGGTGTTCTTCCCTTGAGAGGTTGGTAACTCCACAATGAAGTCCATAGAAATGGATCCCCATGGGCGGGACGGGGTGGGAAGAGGTTGCAACAGACCAGTTGGTGAGGAGCGAGGTGTTTTGCATCTTGCACAGACTTCACATGAAGTGACATAGTTTAAGACATCTTTCCTGTAAGTGGGCCACCAAAAGAAACGAGAAAGAAATTCTTGTGTCTTTAGAATTCCCCTATGCCCGGCTATCTTGGAATCGTGGATGAGTTGCAATACTCTCAATCTGACTGTTTCAGGTATATACAGACGTTGTCCCTGAATCCACACACCATTCTTAAAGACAAGACTTACGTCCCTTGGGGGGTTGAGCCAACAAAGAATCCGCATGGTATGCTTCCTTGATGTCCTTAAGTAGGTCTTGATTATGAATCACTCCCAGGAATCTAGAGTCAGGAAGAATAGTCTTAGGAGGAGTAAGTGGACGTGTCTCTGCTGAATGAATCCTAGAGAGTGCATCAGCCTTTCCATTGCGCGATCCTGGTCTATAAGAAATGACAAAATTAAATTGGTTTAGGAAAAAATTCCAGCGAGCCTGGCGAGGAGTCAGGCACTTAGCCGACCTGATAAATTCAAGGTTACTATGGTCTGTCAGGACGACTATTTGCTGTGCAGCTCCCTGAAGAAGGTGTCTCCATTCCTTGAAGGCGGCAATAATGGCCAACAATTCTCTATTGCCCACATCGTAGTTCCTCTCAGCCGAAGACAACTGCTGGGAAAAGAAGGCACAGGGATGCAAGACATTCTTCTCACCTGTTCTCTGAGAGAGTATAGCTCCAACGGCACAGTCTGAAGCATCCACCTCTATTATGAAGGCAAGCTCGGGGTTGGGATGTACTAAGATAGGTGCGGTGGTAAATTTATCCTTTAAACAGGAAAATGCTTCCTGAGCTTGCGGGGTCCAGGAGAACCTAGACTGTTTCCGGGTAAGTTGGGTGATAGGTGACACTACCTCAGAAATATTTTTAATGAAACGTCTATAGAAGTTGGCAAACCCGATGAAGCGCTGCACCTCCTTCACATTTCTAGGAATTGGCCAATCCTTGATGGCTTGGGTCTTGCTTCCATCCATACTAATCCCTTGCGTAGATAGTACATACCCCAGAAATTGAATTTCGGTCCTATGGAATTCACACTTTTCAAGTTTGATGTAGAGATGGTTTTGTCTTAGGCGTTCTAAGACCATTCTCACATGTCCATGATGTTCCTCTGTGGAGTTAGAAAAAATTAGAATATCATCCAGATAAATCACCACAAATGTATCTAGGAGATCCCTGAAGATATCATTCACGAAGTGTTGGAAAGTGGCTGGGGCGGTACTCAGACCAAAAGGCATAACTAGATATTCAAAGTGTCCATAGCGTGACCTGAAAGCAGTCTTCCATTCATCCCCAGGTCTAATACGGACCAAGTTATAGGCCCCACGGAGATCCAGTTTAGAGAAAATTTTGGCATGCCGCACTCTCTCCAACAACTCAGGGATTAAAGGCAATGGATAACGGTTTCTAATAGTAACCTTATTGAGTTCCCTATAGTCTATGCAGGGTCTCAGAGATCCATCTTTCTTCTTCACAAAGAAGATGGGTGCACCTGCGGGAGATGAAGAGGGGCGTATGAAGCCCTTGGCTAAATTTTCGTCTATATAATCCTTCAAAGCTTTTAGCTCGGGCCCAGCTAGGGGGTAGATCTTACCAAAAGGTATCTCGGCTCCAGGCAATAATTCAATTGGACAATCATATGGACGGTGAGGAGGAAGCTGATCAGCGTTCTTCTTGTCACATAAATCCACATAGTCCTGGTATACAGCTGGTAGTTCAGGGACTGACATGGTTCCTTTAGGAACAGAGCAAGCTGAAACTCCTTGACTCATCTGTTTCTCCGGAAAGTGTAATTCCTTGGTCTCCCAGTTAATCGTAGGATTCTGCGCCTGCAGCCATGGTAGCCCTAGAATAATGGGAAAGTGGGGAGAAGAGATAAGCATAAAAGACATTTTCTCCTGATGATCTTTACCCATAAGGACCCTCAAAGGCTCTGTTTCTTGATCCACTGGTCCAGAAGTCAGTAGAGAGCCATCCACAGTCTCCATCTGTACTGGAGTAGCCTTCTTCACTGAACGTATCCCCTGTTTCAGAGCAAAGGAGATATCCATAAAATTTCCACTTGCTCCTGAGTCGATCATAGCAGAGCTAGACACCCAGACTGAGTCAACCCAGAGTTTGATGGAAAGGAAGCAATGAGAATTGTTTCTTTTACAACTCAGCTGGGACATCGCTGAGGAAACTTGAAAAATTGCAGCGTTTATACCGTCATCGTCCCCAGAACTAACAGAGTTTAAGTCAGAGAAATCAAGATCTCTTGCAGCAGATCTCTCTGGAGCCTGAGGCTCGGACATGACAGAGCTCCTCTCGCAACACTCACAGTGAATGACTGCTGCAGTAGTCTTACGAGAACGGCTGGGGCAGTTTATAATGAAGTGCCCTGACTTACCACAGTAGAAACATAGATTTTCCTTTATACGATGTTCTTTGCGTGCATCACTAACCCGTCTTTGTAAAGAGTCCACCTGCATGGGTTCAGGTTCTGGTTCCCTTGTGATCCTACTCAAAGGTTCCTTAGCTGAGGAGGGAGGTAGTAAAAGGTTAGTGCGATTATTTTCGAACCATCTCTCTTGTCTGCGTTCAGTCAGACGAGCATCAATACGAATACAATAGTTAATAAAGTCACCTAACGCAGTGGGAGGGTCGGCACGAGCAAGTTCATCCTTAATCAGTGGAGACAACCCTTTCCGAAAAATAGATTTCTTAGCGGAAGTGTCCCAAGTGGTATCAAGAGCCCATCTCCTGAAATCCAGGGCATATTCGGCTATTGAACGCTTACCTTGGCGCAAAGTTAACATGGCTGCTTCAGCTGTTGCACCTCGATTGGGGTCATCAAACACCTGCCCCATGGCTGAAATAAAAGCATCAAGGTGATTCAAACAATCATCCTCAGTCTCAATCAGAGGGTTTGCCCACATCAAAGCCTTATTGGTAAGCAACATGATTATAGTAAGCACTTTGGATCGTTCAGTGGGAAATTGTGAAGCATGTGCAGAGAAAAATAAATTGCATTGATTAATAAATCCCCTGAATTTCTCACGTTCACCGCCAAAACGAAAAGGAGGTAATTTGGGGATCCCAGAACTCGGGGTTATGGCAGGAGCCTGGGCTCGTTCCTCTAGAGCCTCAATCCTGGCTCGCAATTCCTGGGTAGTCTGTCCAAACACTTGCAAATTATGATTAGTGAGGTCCTGTAGGCTTGCAAAACGGGTTTTTAAAGTCTGTACATCTGAAAGGATTGTATCAGTCACTCCGCAAAGTTCCTTTATGCGGGCCTCCATCTTCCAGATCTTTTAAGGCAGAAGTGCTGGAAGGAGAAGAGGAAAGGAAAAAAAAAAAAAACAATAGTGTTTACCTGTGGTAACACTGCAGAGTAAAATTTTGAGGGAATGCGCTCACCTGGAATGGTTGTGAGAAGTCACAACCACTGTCATCACATAAGGTATTTAAACGGACATCTGATATCCACAGTCACAGCAGACACGGCTTTCCCAGACCCAGCAGATACTAAACATTGTCTCCTGAATCTTGTCATGTATAGTGTACAGTTCCTATAGCGTCTTGTGCTTGGGTGCGAGGAAAACACAGGAGACATAGGTTGAAATGAAATGACTTGTATTACTTCATGCAAGCATGCGGAAAAGTTCACACAGTTTGCAGGAACAGAGTCAGGAGACACAGCAGGCCAGAGTAATTTCAAGCACTACAATAAATCTCCAAAGCAGGTTCAGGATCTCTTCTCTGTACCGTAATTCCTCTGCAAACATGGATTCACCAAACAGCAGGTTTCCAGAGTCCAAAAGTGTTCAAAGGTTCCTCAGTAGGGAATAGCTGGAGTACAAGTTCAAGGTTTCCAGGAGTCACGTCACAGACTGACTGAGGCTTGATTCAGGAGCACTGATTGTTCAGCTGAGGCTGCTTAAGAAGCAAGAGGGAAGAATCAGGGCGGGAACATGAAAACTGGAACTCCATATTAACTGAGGGCAAGAGCTGCAGAAAGACAGAAAGCAAAATGGCCGACGGAAAACTGAGTTTCAAGGAACATGTCAACAGAGACAAAGAACCTTACACATATACGGTTGTATCTGATGGCTTGGGTGTAGACAATAGAGTTTTTTATGTGTTTTGGATGGAAACTGTCCCATTTAAGGTATGTCGGACAGTCGATTGGCTTCTGATACAAGAATGTCTCTATTTCATTGTCCTTTAGCTTAATGATGGTGTCCAAAAAGTTAATTTCAGTGCTGGAGTAGTTGAGTGTTAACTTGATGGTGGGATGAAATTGGCTGAACTGTTCATGGAACGTCTTTAGCTGTTGTTCAGACTCCGTCCAGATGATTAAAATGTCATCAATGTAGCGGTAGTAGGCCCGAGGCCTGATGAGGTACGAGGACAAAAAGTCGCTTTCAAGATTGGCCATGAATAGATTTGCATACTGTGGAGCCATTTTACTTCCCATCGCTGTGCCAATCTCCTGTAGATAGATCTTGTTGTCAAATTCAAAGTAATTGTGGGTGAGGATGAATTTTGTGAGTTTCACCACTGAGTCAGCATCATTCCCGGTGTTTTCCATGAAGACTTTGCAGGCATTTAATCCATCCTGGTGTGGGATATTAGAGTACAAAGATTCCACATCCATGGTGGCCAGGATGGTTCCTTCTGGTAGAGGACCTATTGCCGCTAGTTTATTCAGTAGGTCGGTTGTGTCCTGAATGTAGCTGGGTGTATTCTTTACCAGGGGTTTAAGAATGCCCTCTACCCATCCAGATACCTGCTCAGTAAGGGTGTCCACACATGAAATAATCGGCCTCCCTGGATTTCCAGATTTGTGGATTGTGGGAAGCATGTAAAACATCCCTGTTCTTGGACTCTCTGGTATCAGGTCATCGGCTCTTATGGATTTGTCAGGCAGACAAGATACCAACTTGATAGTTCCTTGTAATAGTCCTGTGTAGGGTCCGACTCCAGTTTTCTGTAGTAGCGTGTGTCCGTAAGTTGTTTATTTGCTTCCTTCATATAGTCTGATGTGTTCATCATGACTATTGCACCTCCCTTGTCAGCAGGTTTAACCCCTTAGTGACAGAGCCATTTTGCAGCTTAATGACCGGGCCAATTTTTACAATTCTGACCACTGTCACTTTATGAGGTTATAACTCTGGAACGCTTTAACGAATCCCGCTGATTCTGAGAATGTTTTTTCATGACATATTGTACTTCACGTTAGTGGTAAAATTTCTTTGATATGACTTGTGTTTATTTATGAAAAAAACGGATATATGGCAAAAATTTTGAAAATTTAGCAATTTTCAAATTTTAAATCTTTATGCCCTTAAATCAGAGAGATATGTCACACAAATGTCTTAATAAATAACATTTCCCACATGTCTACTTTACATCAGCACAATTTTGGGAACAAAATTTTCTTTTGTTACGAAGTTATAAGGGTTAAAAGTTGACCAGCGATTTCTCATTTTTACAACACCATTTTTTTTTAGGGACCACATCACATTTGAAGTCACTTTGAGGGGTCTATATGATAGAAAATACCCAAAAGTGACACCATTCTAAAAACTGCACCCCTCAAGGTGCTCAAAACCACATTCAAGAAGTTTATTAACCCTTCAGGTGCTTCACAGGAGCTGAAGCAATGTGGAAGGAAAAAATTGACATTTAACTTTTTTTGCAAAAGCTTTACTTCGGAACCAATTTTTTTTATTTTCACAAGTGTTAAAAGAAAAAATGAACCACAAAATTTGTTGTGCAATTTCTTCTGAATACGTCGATACCCCATATGTGGGGGTAAACCACTTTTTGGGTGCATGGCAGAGGTCGCAAGGGAAGGAGTGCCGTTTGACTTTTTCAACGCAGAATTGTCTGAATGCCATGTCGCGTTTAGATAGCCCCTGATGTGCCTAAACAGTGGAAACACCCCACAAGTGACCCCATTTTGGAAACAAGACCCCTTAAGGAACTTATCTAGATCTGTGGTGAGCACTTTGAACCTCCAAGTGCTTCACACAAGTTTATAATGTAGAGCCGTGAAAAAAAAAATCATTTTTTTTCCACAAAAATTATCTTTTCACCCCAATTTTTAATTTCCCAAGGGTAACAAGACCGCAAAAGTTTTTGTGCAATTTGTCCTGAGTACGCTGATACCCCATATGTGGGGGTAAACCACTTTTTGGGCGCACGGCAGAGGTCGCAAGGGAAGGAGCGCTGTTTGACTTTTTCATAGCAGAATTGGCTGGATGCCATGTCGTGTTTAGAGAGCCCCTGATGTGCCTAAACAGTGGAAACCCCCAACAAGTGACCCCATTTTGGAAACTAGACCCCTTAAGGAACTTATCTAGATGTGTGTTGCGCACTTTGAACCTCCAAGTGATTCACACAAGTTTATAACGTAGAGCCGTGAAAATAAAAAATCATATTTTTTCCACAAAAATGATCTTTTCACCCCAATTTTTATTTTCCCAAGGGTAACAAGACCCCAAAAGTTTTTGTGCAATTTGTCCTGAGCATGCCGATACCCCATATGTTGGGGTAAACCACTTTTTGGGTGCACGGCAGAGGTCGCAAGGGAAGGAGCTCCGTTTGACTTTTCAACGCGGAATTGGCTGGACGCCATGTCGCATTTGTAGAGGCCCTGATGTGTCTAAACAGTGGAAACCCCCCACAAGTGACCCCATTTTGGAAACTAGACCCCTAAGGAACTTATCTAGATGTGTGGTGAGCACTTTGAACCCCCAAGTGCTTCACAGAAGTTTATAACGCCCGGGCGTGAAAATAAAAAATCATATTTTTTCCACAAACCTGATCGTTTAGTCCCCAATTTTTTATTTTCCCAAGGGTAACAGGAGAAATTAGACCACAAAAGTTGTTGTCCAATTTGTCCTGAGTATGCTGATACCCCATATATGGGGGGGACCACTGTTTGGGCGCACGGCAGGGCTTGGAATGGAAGCAGCGCTGTTTGACTTTTTCAAACCAAAATTGGCTGGAATTGAGATTGGACACCATGTCGCGTTTGGTGAGCCCCTGATGCGCCTAAACAGTGGAAACCCCCCACAAGTAACACCATTTTGGAAACTAGACCCCCTATGGAACTTATCTAGATCTGTTGTGAGCACTTTGAACCCCCAAGTGTTTCACAAAAGTTTATAATGCCTGGGTGTGAAAAAAAAAAAACAATTTTCCACAAAAATGATTTTTTAGTTCCAAATTTTAGATTTTTCACAAGGAAATTGGACCCTAAAAGTTGTTGTCCAATTTGTCCTGAGTACGCTGATACCAAATATGTGGGGGGGAACTGTTTGGAAAGGAAGTAATAACGTTTTGGAATGCAGACGTTGATGGGTGTCATGTTCCGTTTGCAGTGCTCCAATGTGCCTAAACAGTGGAAAACCCCCACAAGTGACCCCATTTTGGAAACTAGACCCCCTAAGGAACTTATCTAGATGTGTGGTGAGCACTTTGAACCCCAAAGTGCTTCACAGAAATTTATAAACGCAGAGCCGTGAAAATAAAAAAATGTTTTTTCCTCAAAAATTATTTTTTTAGCCAGCTATTTTTTATTTTCCCAAGGGTAACAAGAGAAATTAGAACCCCAAAATTCGTGGACAATTTGTCCTGAGTGCGCTGCTACCCCATATGTTGGGGTAAACCACTGTTTTGGCGCACGGCAGGGCTCGGAAGGGAGGGAGCGCAATCTGACTTTTTGAACGCCACGTCATGTTTGGAGACCCCCTGATGTGCCTAAATAGTGGAAACCCCTCAATTCTAGCTCCAACCCTAACCCCAACACACCCCTAATCCCAAACCTAACACTAATCCTAACCCTAATCCCAACCCTAATTCCAACCCTAATTGTAACCCTAACCCTAATTGTAACCCTAACCCTAATTGTAGCCCTAACCCTAATTGTAACCCTAAACCTAATTGTAACCCTAACCCTAATTATAACCCTAACCCTAAGGCTGGGTTCATTTTGCGTTTTACCAGCCCGTTCAACACATAGCATTGACGGGCTGGTAACGGTATAGCATAACGCGATCGCGTTATGCTATACCCGCTAGCGCAGAGGAATCAGCAGATGATTCATCTGCGCTAGCGGTGACGGAGCCCAGACGCTGCAGCCCGTGTCCGAGGCTCCGTCACTGAATGATGGCACATCGCGAACGCATACTGCTTTACGGCATTCGTCGCGATGCGCCCTCAAATGGGGGTGAATGGCAGCGTTAACGGACTGCGTTACACCGCGTTATATCGCGGTATAACGCAGTCCGTCTAACGGACTGCCATAACGCAGTATGAACCCAGCCTAACCCTAACCCTAATTATAACCTTAACCCTAATTATAACCCTAACCCTAACAGAAAAATTAAAAAAATATAATTTCTATATTTTATTATATGTCCCTAACGAAGGGGGTGATAAAGGGGGGGTTATGTACTGTTTTTTTTATTTTGATCACTGTGATAGTTTATCTCTGGGTCTCGGCTACCCTCGGCAGCCGAGACCCCAGAGAAAATTGCCCACCCCCCCCCCCCGGCAGAACGCGGCGGGCGCACTGAGCATGCGCCCGCCATTCAAGATGGCGGCGTCCACCGGAGGAAACAGGTGGGCCCGCGGGCCACAAGGGGCACATTGGGGGACACAAGGGGGGTCCCGGGGACCCTTTTTCTATGTCCTCTGATGTCCGATGACATCAGAGGACAGAGAAATTAAGTGGAACAACATTTTTTTTTTTTTGTTGCGGTCGCCGTTATAGGGTTAATAACGGCGATCGCAACATCGGTGTCGGTAAAAACCGACCCAATTCATGTTTTCTGGGGTCTCGGCTACCCCTGGTAGCCGAGACCCCGGAGAAAATGCGCCTCTGGGGGGCGCTATTCACTTTTTCCACAGCGCCATTAACGGCGCTGTGGTTTAAGTACCCTTAATGACCGCCGTTAAAAGGCGTATCGGCGGTCGTTAAGGGGTTAATGATGATTTCTTTGTTGGTTTTCAGAGACTGTATGGCCTTTCTCTACTGGGCACTGAAGTTGGATGCTTGTCAATGAAACCCAATCACATGCATTTAAGTAGAAAATAAATGTCTCTAATGGTGGAGATAAGGAAAGTCATATGGCCAACTCATGGCACTATGCCACTATCTAAATCAGAGGTGGGGAACCTCAGGCCTGCGGGACATAAACGTTTTACGGCCCACAATGACCATTATTCCGGCCCCTGGGCAAATTCTCGGGGACCACAGTGATCGAGCCGGCAGCTACATTTTGAACCGAAACATCGCCATTATGCGCTAATAACTTATAAACTACAGTTTTTTACAGTTTTTTCTGTTGATGTGCTGCCTCTATCCCTCTATCTATCTACAATCGATCTATCTATCTATCTATCTATCTATCTATCTATCTATCCTCTATCTATCTACAATCTATCTATCTATCTATCTATCTATCTATCTATCTATCTATCTATCTATCTATCTATCTATCTACCCATTCTATCTATCTATCTATCTATCTATCTATCTATCTATCTATCTATCTATCTATCTATCTATCTATCTATCTATCTATCTATCTATCTATCTACCATTCTATCTATCTATCTATCTATCTATCTATCTATCTATCTATCTATCTATCTATCTATCTATCTATCTATCTACCTATAATCTATCTATCTACCATATCTATCTACCTATCTAGCTATCTATTATCTATCTATCTATCTATCTATCTATCTATCTATCTATCTATATATCTATATATTCCATATCTATCTATATACACTGTGTTCCAAATTATTATGCAAAAATTGTTTAGGAGTGATAAGGTAAGAATTTTTTGGTTTGTCAGTTAAACTCATTGATGGTGATGTGTGTCAGGGCTCTTTATATCACTGTAAGCAATTGCAGACACCTGTGCTAATTAGTTTGGCAGGTGTGTCCAATGAAAGGCAAGACTACTTAAGAAGGCTGTCCCACATTATTAAGCAGCCTACATTTTCTGCCAAAATGGGAAAGAAAAAGGATGTGTCGGCTGCCGAGAAGCAACAAATTGTGGAGTGTTTAGGTCAAGGCATGACTACAATCAACATTGCCAAGACACTTCATCGTGATCATCGCACAATCAAGAAGTATGTAGCTGATTCACAGTACACACGTGTGCGTGCTGATAAGGGAAAATTGAGGACTCTTTCCTACAGGCAATTACATCAGGTTAAAAGAACAGCGGCAAAAAAGCCTTGTCATAGCAGCAGACAAGTTTTTGAAGCTGCTGGTGCCTCCAACGTCCCCCGAACAACAAGATGCAGGGTCCTTCAGAGGTTTGTAGCTGTGCGTAAGCCATCCTGTTGACCTCTATCCACTGCACACAAGCAGAAACTGCTCCAGTGGGCCAAACAATACATGAAGACTGACTTCAAAACTGTTTTGTTCACTGATGAGTGCCGTGCAACGCTCGATGCTCCAGATGGATGGAGTGGAGGATGGCTGGTTGATGGACACCCCATGCAAACACGGCTACGGCGCCAACAAGGAGGAGGTGGAGTAATGTTTTGGGCTGGAATCATGGGGAGAGAGATTGTCGGCCACTTTAGGATCCCTGAAGGGGTAAAGATGAACTCCATAGTGTATGTTAAAGTTTCTCAAACAGCACTTCCTGCCATGGATCAAGAAGAAACGTGCATTCCGCAGCAAGATCATTTTCATGCATGATAATGCACCGTCTCATGCTGCACATAACACATCTGCATCTCTGGCTGCTATGGGCATAAAAGGGGACAAACTTATGGTGTGGCCCCATGCTCCCCTGACCTCAACCCCATTTAGAACCTCTGGAGCATCATCAAAAGGATGTCTATGATGGCGGAGGCAGTTCACATCTAAGCAACAGCTCTGGGAGGGTATTCTGTCCTCATGCAAAACAATTGAAGCAGAAACCATCCAAAACCTGACAAATTCAATGGACGAGAGAGTTCAGAAGCTCCTTTCCAACAAGGGGTCCTATGTGCAAATGTAACATCACCTAGAATAAAGTTTTGAGTTGAAAACTGTTTGATTTCAGTTTGTAAAACCTGCTAATGCTTATAATGTCAAAAATGACCATTTTTTTGTTCTTTATTAAAATGAAAAGGTTGAAAACTCTGCTGTGCATAATAATTTGGAACATGCATTTTGAGTGCAGTTTGAGTGTTTTATTTTTTAAAAAATATGCTGTTATCATAGGCAGTTTGTACAAAAACCTTTCAATTGTACTCTAATAGTTATTTGACTAGAAAATAACAATGACTGACATTCATATAGGTAATTTGGGAAAATTGAGAAAATATTATTTGCATAATAATTTGGAACACAGTGTATTATCTATCTATCTATTATCTATCTACCTATCTATCTATCATATCTATCTATCTATCCCTTATCTATCTATTTATCTATCTATCTATTATCTATCTTCCTATCTATTATCTATCTATCCATCTATCTATCTATTCCATCTATCTATTATCTATCTATCCATCTATCTACCTTTTCCCTATCTATCTATACTATCATATCTATCTATCTATCTATCTATTATCTATTCTATCTATCTATCTACATATCTATCCCATATCTATCATACTATCTATCCCATATCTATCTATCTATCTATCTATCTATCTATCTATCTATCTATCTATCTATCTATCTACATATCTATCTATCTATTCCATATCTATCTATTTATCTATTATCTATCTACCTATATATCTATCCCATATCTATCTAACTACCTATCTATCTATCTATCTATACATCTATCTATCTATCTATCTATCTATCTATCTATCTATCTATCTATCTATCTATCTATCTATCTCTATCCATGGGTATACCCAGGATCAAAACTAGGGGGGGCAAGCCAATGTCACATCTTATACAGGTTACATCATATACACTGTACATTATACTGCATATTAGGTATGGAGCATTAGAACTGTTGTATATTGTATAATACAGCAGTGTATGCGACACTACGCTGTATAAACCATATATTATACATGGCACAATCACCTCTATACAAAGAATAAGAGGCATTATAACCTGTACAGTCATGGCCAAAAGTTTTGAGAATGACACAAATATTATATTTTCACATGATCTGCTGCCCTCTGGTTTTTATGTGTGTGTTTGACAGATGTTTTTATCACAGACAGAAATATAATTGCAAACATATGAGTAACAAAAGCTTATATTGACAGTTAGAATGAGTTAATGCAGCAAGTCAATATTTGCAGTGTTGACCCTTCTTCTTCAGGACCTCTGCAATTCTCCCTGGCATGCTCTCAATCAACTTCTGGACCAAATCCTGATTGATAGCAGTCCATTCTTGCACAATCAATGCTTTCATTTTGTCAGAATTTTTAGGTTTTTGTTTGTCCACCCATCTCTTGATGATTGACCACAAGTTCTCAATGGGATTAAGATCTGGGGAGTTTCCAGGCCATGGACCCAAAATCTCTATGTTTTGTTCCCTGGGCCATTTAGTTATCACCTTTGCTTTATGGCAAGGTGCTCCATCATGCTGGAAAAGGCATTGTTGATCGCCAAACTGCTCTTGGAGGGTTGGGAGAAGTTGCTCTTGGAGGACATTCTGGTACCATTCTTTATTCATGGCTGTGTTTTTTAGGCAAGACTGTGAGAGAGCCGATTCCCTTGGCTGAGAAGCAACCCCACACATGAATGGTTTCAGGATGCTTAACAGTTGGCATGAGACAAGACTGGTGGTAGCGCTCACCTTGTCTTCTCCGAATGAGGCGTTTTCCTGATGTCCCAAACCATCGAAAAGGGGATTCATCAGAGAGAATAACTTTACCCCAGTCCTCAGCAGTCCACTGCCTGTTCCTTTTGCAGAATATCAGTCTGTCCATGATGTTTTTTCTGGAGAGAAGTGGCTTCTTTGCTGCCCTCCTTGAGACCAGGCCTTGCTCCAAGAGTCTCCGCCTCACAGTGCATGCAGATGCACTCACACCTGCCGGCTGCCATTCCTGAGCAAGCTCTGCACTGCTGTAGCCCGATCCCACAGCTGAAACACTTTTAAGAGACGGTCCTGGTGCTTGCTGGTCTTTCTTGGGCGCCCTGGAGCCTTTTTGGCAACAATGGAACCTCTCTCCTTGAAGTTCTTGATGATGCGATTGATTGTTGACTGAGGTGCAATCTTTCTAGCTGCGATACTCTTCCCTGTTAGGCCATTTTTGTGCATTGCAATGATGACTGCACATGTTTCTTTAGAGATAACCATGGTTAACAGAAGAGAAACAATGATGCCAAGCACCAGCCTCCTTTTAAAGTGTCCAGTGGTGTCATTCTTACTTAATCATGACAGATTGATCTCCAGCTATGTCCTCATCAACACCCACACCTGTGTTAATGGAGCAATCACTGAAAAGAGGTTAGCTGGTCCTTTTAAGGCAGGGCTGCAATGATGTTGAAATGTGTTTTGGGGGATAAAGTTCATTTTCTAGCCAAATATTGACTTTGCAAGTAATTGCTGTTAAGCTGATCACTCTTTATAACATTCTGGAGTATATGCAAATTGCCATTAGAAAAAGTGAAGCAGTAGACTTTGTAAAAATTAATATTTGTGTCATTCTCAAAACTTTTGTCTATGACTGTATATATCTGTCCCATATCTATCTATCTATTCCATATCTATCTATCTACCTATCTAGCTATCTATTATCTATCTATCTATCTATCTATCTATCTTTCTATTCATATCTATTGTGAGACAGTGAAGGGGTATGTATTGGATGGGGTGTACATCTCGCCCAGGTACTTAGCTGACTGGCATAAGGGAAATGTATGGCTTTGTAAACCTAGTGGTGGAGCAAGTTCACTACACCCTCCATTCAGTACAGGCTTGCAGCTCAAACCTGAGGCCACTCAGGTTTTAATTAGGCAGCCAGAAGTAGGTGGTTGAGAACACAGACATTGAGCTCTCTCAGTCTGGATGTGACTCCAGACACTGCACGAGTCTCCGGGAAACAACACGCTGGTAACTACTGAAAATATGTGTTGTTTTGGGCCAGGCTGGTAGAGTCTGGGCCCTGATAGTGAGGAAACTATCTGTGTTTAGTTAGTAGCCGGACAGGCTCAGGATTTTGGTTTATGAGTTGGTTTTGCTCATGTTTGTTTGCTGTGGACTTACAATAAAGCTGGTTGCGGCCAGTTTGTACCAGAATTGCTGTCTGTGATTGAACTGTTTCTATGCCACTCCGTCTACCCGAGACGGCGATCCCAGAGCTATATCCCCTGAAAAGCTTACAATTGGTGGAGAATGCGGGCAGCACAGTGGCTGAAGCAGCAGCAAAGGAAAAGTCTGTTGAAGCAGCCTTAAAGAGACAGTAGCCCTAATAGGGTTTGCACAGAAAAAAAAAAAAGCCGAACTTGCTGTGGAAAAGACTGTGGAGTGTGTATGTCTTGAGTAAAGACTGACGTTGTTGAGACAGAGAAGTCTGACAGCATGGATGACAGCATGGAGGCGCTGCTTAAACATATGGCGCAAGTTAGTGTGCAACAGCAGGAGACTAACCGATTGTTAAGGGAGCAGGTTGCAGCACTACGCCAGGATCTCTGTTATGATTTGGTAGCTGAGGAGAGCAGGCAAAAAAGGCAATACACCAGAGAGGTTGGAAACTACTGGATTGCAGTACCCTGACTAACCACCACAACTAAAGGCAGCCGTGGAGCGTACCTACGTTGGTCCTAGACGCCTCGTCACAGCCTGAGAAGCTAACTACACCTAAAGATAGAAAGAGGAAAACTATCTGCCCCGGAGCAGATCCCCAAAGAACATAGGAAGCCCCCAAACATGTAATGGCGGTTAGACAAGAGGAAATACAGACACAGACAGAAAATAGTATGAGCAAACGTTGGGGCCCAATCTTCCTAGAAAGAAAAGGATAGGAAGGACACTTACTGCAATCCAAAAAACCCTAAAAAAAATATCAACACACTAATTGCAAAAACACCTGAGATCACACGACCTCTACCACCTAAATTAGTTCTCTGGTGTAACAAAACTAAGCAGCAGCCACTGAAAAAACTGGAAAAGGCAAATGAACAAATAACAGTGGCTCAGATAAACTGAGAGGAGCACAAGCCCCCGAGGGGACCTGGATGACCTCCACAGAGGTGCAGGACATAATGCAAAAAGCAAGCACAAAAATAAAAGCAGAAAATATCTTATCTGTTAGCAGAAGATGAGGCAAGACACAGCAAGCTTCCAAGTGAACCAGGAACCAAAGTTGAGACAAGAACAATTGATCACCGGCAACCCTGATGGGAGGGAACCTCCCTTATATAAGACCAGTCTGTAACACCTGATTGCCAATCTTCACAATCTTCATTGAATAGTTCAGTACTGTTTGTAACCACCAGAGGGAGCTTCTGCTCAGAATTCATTTCTAACACATTCACAACAGTAACCGAACCCTCATTTAGGCAACCAGGTCGGTCAGGATGAGCTCTGTGATACGCACAGATCAGTCTCCTAGCATGGATGTCCGAAGCAAACTGTAAGGTTCTGTGTACATGTTCCTGAAACTCAGTTTTTCCGTCAGCCATTTTACTTTCTGTCTTGCTGCAGCTATCTTGCCCTCAGTCAATATGGAGTTTCCAGCTTGCATGTTCCCGCCCTGATTCTCTCCTCTTGCTTCTTAAGCAGCCACAGCTGAGCAATCAGTGCTTCAGAATCAAGCTTGCAGTGAACCTGTGACCTGACTCCTGGAAGCCTTGGACCTTGTACTCCAGTTATTTCCTATTGTGGAACTTTGGAACACTCGTGGACTTTGGAACCTTGCTATTTGATAAATCCACGTTTGCATGGACTTACGGTAACAGAGAAGAGATCCTGAACCTGTTGTGGAGAGTGATTGCTGAGCTTAAGTTACTCTGGCCTGCTGTGTCTCCTGCTTTTGTATCTGCAAACTGTGTGACTATTATTGCCACTTGTATGAAGTAATACAAGACCTTCTATATCAAACCTGTGACTCCTGTGTTTTCATCGCACCCAAGCACAAGACACTATATGAACTGTACTCCTTACATTACAAGATTCTGAAGCCAAACGTTAGTGTCTGCTGGGTCTGGAAAGGCTGTGTCTGCTGTAACTGTGGATATCAGATGTCCGGTTGTACTTTCTGTGATGACAGTGGTTGTGACTTCTCACAACCATTCCAGGTGAGCAATTCCCTTAAGTTTTTTTTTTTTCTGCAGTGTTACCACAGGTAAACACTATTGTTTTTTTTTTTCTTTCCTCTTTTGTGTCTGCTGTAACTGTGGATATCAGATGTCCGGTTGAACTTTCTGTGATGATAGTGGTTGTGACTTCTCACAACCATTCCAGGTGAGCAGTTCCCTTAATTTTTTTTTTTCTCTGCAGTGTTACCACAGGTAAACACTATTGTTTTTTTTTTTTCCTCTCCTCTCCTTCCAGTACTCCTGTCTTAAAAGATCTGGAAAATGGAGGCCCGCATAAAGGAACTTTGCGGAGTGACTTGTCATGGAAATATATATGTCTTCCATATATATTCAAAGTATATTCACATATATGTATTCACAGTTCACAGTTAGATAGATCTCACTTGCTAAAAAACCTTGTGCTCACATATTTCTAGGCCAGATATAATCAGTCGTTTTAAAGAAATCTGGCCTTCATAAGACCTTCGTAAAGGAACAAATGCATGAAGTACAAAATGTCCTATTAGATATCTGTTGTTTACATTATAGTTATGCAAGGCAACTAGGTCACAAGAATATAAACAATAATTCTGCAACTTCAGCTCTTTTAATCATGATTATCATAATTATCATATTTACACTAGAACAGCCAATAATCTAGCAGCTTTTAATTGTATGTTAATTGACTAACCAGCCCCTTTTTGTAAACGTATAAAACCTTGAATTAATAATAAATGTAGGTCTTTGACGAACTGTTATACTGACACTTTCGTGTGGACAGTCCTCATTTCGTTCTGAGCGCTCAAAAAGACATTATATAGAGATTTGGACATGGCAAGCAGCAAACACAGGATATTTTTATCCTAATTAAATTTCCATATCAGTTGGCGCCTGCACGCGGGCATTGGACGAAACGCACGAGGACCCGGCCGACCGGAGAGACGGGGGTGTTGGCCCTGGCCTTGGCACACGGGACGGAGACTGCAGCTCCATCAGTAAGGTAAGAAAACTTTGTCATCTTACCTGAATGTTCCCTGTGCCTAGTCCTAGCCTACACTTCCAGCCGGTCGGACGTGGTCATCACCGCATTCCCAGGTTGTGTAAAAAGTCCATACCCTTATCCAAAAGCCCTGGGATATAAGCCGAGTTGGTTGCTGCTGTGCTGTATATGTTTCATGTTTTATGTGAACCGGGAGAAAGTTGGAACGGTGACTGTGTTTTTGCTTGCTAATTTCTGGGGGCTGTATAGCAAAAGACAATTGCTGCATAAGTTCCCGCAGTAAACTTTCACGCACCGGGAGGCCATCCCAGTCAAATCAGACGTGAAGGGTGGGAGCTTTGTTTTGGATAAGTCCACGCAGATATTCTTCACATATTGGAGGGAAGTATCCCAAAAAATCCAGTTGTGGAAGCGAGGGCTTTGTTCGGTTAAGTTTCTGCAGTAAACTTTCACGCACTGGGAGGCCATCCCAGTCAAATCAGACGTGAAGGGCAGAAGCTTTGTTTGGATAAGTTCTCACAATAATTGTCCACGCACCGGGAGGCCATCCCAGTCAAATCAGACGTGGATAGTGAGAATTTTGATGAAGGCTATTGCAGATTACTGTGACCGGCGCACCGGCCAGGGCTACGGTACAGAGCGATAGAACCTTGAGCCTCACCGCGCTCAGTGCAATTGGTGAGTTATCAGTTACCAGAGCAGCTTGTATGTGTCACAGATCATCAAAAGAGGGATTCGTATTCTCCCGGGTGTCTGTCTCATTGTCTGTATCAGGTACTGTCGCTTTAAATCACATCTCCGTGCGCTCTGTCAGTAACTCATTCAGAGCAGTGTGCTGGCTGCAGCAGCGAGAAAACCCCTTTGACCCCCCCTCCTCTGCTAATCACGTTATCAGGCATTCTGTTTCTTGGCTTTGATTTTTATTTTTTTAAGCTAGTTTTTTTGGCTACAGGTTTTAATGTGAAAATTCTCAGGCATTCAGACTGAACTATATTCATTTTTTGCTATTCTGAGGAATAATATATATTTTTTTTTTTTACGTGATTTCAGTGCCTATAGAGACAGCAAGCAGAGATATAAGGAAGGGAGGGGGGAAGCAGCCAGCTGACATTCCAGAGATTTTTAATTAGCTGTTTTAGTAACAAGGGTTGTTTTTCAGAGTTTTATGATTAATACGGTTTTTTTCTTTTCTCCCCTTTTTGGTGAATTTATTTTTTTTTTGTTGTTTTCTTTTCTAGAGTTTTTTACTAAATCTAACTTTTTGTTTTTTAAAAATTTTTCTTTTAAGTACATTTTTAAATGATTTTGGAGAGATTTTTTCTCTAAGCAATTTATTTTAGAGCTTTATTTCTCCAGCCATTTTTTTTTCTACAAGCTTGCCTTAGAACAAGGTCACATAGATAAGGAGAATTACAGGCTGTGGGAGAGAGCAGACACAAACTACGCAGTGGTCTGAGCAGCCCCTCCCGTCGGGCATTCGGCGAGGAAATTTTTTTTTTTTTTTATGTGAATAAGTTTGAAAAGGTGTTAAATCATCTGTGAGAAAAAGATCACTGACATGTCACAAGAGCAGAATTCAGAGTCACACACATCACATGTCCATCATGTGGAGACACGGGACAGGTGTAGGCTGCTCTCATTGAGTAAGGAGCCTTGTACAGGGAAAAATGCTCCCCGCCTCTCTCCACAGGGAGAAGGCATTTTTGTTTCAACCATCCCCTCTCAAGAGTCACAGGGGGACACCCTCTCCTTTTTCTTCTCTCAGTCCCTTTCTCTTTCTTCTTCAGACTTTCTCCTCTTTCCTCGCTGCCATCCCTCTCATTCCTTCTTTTCCCTCCATCACATCTCTGACACATCCATTTTCTTCATCTTCCTCTTCTTCTATCTCTTCCTCTCCAACTCTCAAATCTTGTTCTTCATCTTCTTCTACTTCTCCCCCTCCATCTTTCTTCTCTCTCTCTCCTCTATCTTTCTCTCTTTTCCCCCTTTCACTCTTTCTCCCTCCCCTCCTCTTTCTCTCGCTCCTCCCTCACACCTCCCTTCTCTTCCTCTTTTTTCTACTTCGTCATCAACTGGGTCAACGCCCAATCCAAGCAATGTGGTGTCCCTGTATTCAGTGTTTCCAGCACAGGGCACCTTGTCTATCCCAAGCACAGTACAAACATTGCCAGTCATTATATCAGGAGAAGAAAGTACAGATCTCCCTACACAAAACGCTACATGTAGCCCCCAGACACAACAGTCCACTGCTAGGGCTTCACAGGGGAGTGGTATAGCTACAGGGCTGCTAGCATGGAACCATGACACTGATCCACCGCAGCCTCAGCAAGGAAGTGGGAAATCCCCATGCAGCAAGACAACTTTAAAGCCCAAATCTCACCCAGTGTATGCACCAAGTACACCATGTCACTTCATATCTGATGAAGATGAAGATGCAACGTCACACATGCTGCCCAATACTAGGGAAGAAAACACACAAGCACCAATAGAGCAGGGACAGGTAGAGGCACCATCCTATGAGCCCTTCATCCCAAGCCAGGTGATCAGTATGCTGCCAGACCCAGGGATACACCCCATGCCATTTTGCCAAAAAATGCAGCAGATCCAGCGAACGTATGCAGTAGCCTGGACTGATCTCTGGACCGTAATGGAAATAAAAGCAGGAGATGCATTCTGGCCAATTATGAGAGAACACTTCAAGCTTCCAACAGAGTTAGATGCGTATGCCTGGGAGACAGGACCAAAGCTAATTGAGCAACTCAGAGAATGGGCCAAAAGCAGACTGACAGGACAAACTCTCAGCCTACATGTCACGAGTCAAGACAAGACAGAGTCTGTGGAGAAGTTCCATGACAGAATGATGCAAGTGTTTCAAGATTTGGGCCTCATTACCCATGATCAGACACACAGACGGATGTTGGCACAGGCTTTTGTGCATGGACTGAGAGAATCAATCAGGAAACCACTGGTAGCAGCCAGGCCTGAGTACACGTCAATAGCAATGGATACCCTGCTCACAGTAGCAAAAAGGATTGAGTCCCGCCGGGACAGAAGGGATGTCAAGTGTTACAACTGTGGCGAGTTTGGTCATTTCCGGAACCGATGCAGAACACTGACTTCACCCAGAAAAAGAAGAAACACAGAAAGCAGTGAAGAACCCCGTCCATAGGACAAGAGCACACCAAGTCCACAAGGAATCCTACCAGTGGGACCAATATCCTGAGAGTGGATGGCGTAGTCAGATCTTTTCTTGTGGAACTCCGCAACATCACCTATCAGAATCTTCTGCTTCCTGCATGGGAATTGATGGTCAAGTCAGATATTTCCAGATTATGAAGCCCCTGAGCGTGTGGACTCAGCCAGAACACTCCATCATGTCCCAGTTTGTTGTGTAAAAAACCTGCACCCTCAACCTATTGGGAGTGGACCTACTGCAGAAGCTGAAAGCGACCAGAGTGTTCCAGGAAGATGGGACCATGAAACTTTCTTCACCCCTGACCCAAGAAGAAACAGGAACCTCAAACAACCACACTGCAGACCTATCACAGGAGGTGCTGGACATAGTACCAGAAAAGCCACTCCATCACCCAGAGTCAAGATGTCTCTGACCAACTGAAGGTCTAAGTGAACTCGCCTAAGAAGACGGCCTGAGAACTTTGACATTGGCCAGGATATTCAACTCAAGAAGGACTCTTCTCGCTTCATGGAATGGCAACACCTCATCCAGCTCTAACGCCAGAGGTTCATCTTTGCAAGCACCAGGAGGTGCCCCCTGCAATCAACCAGTTCACCCAGGCCCTAGACCGGAAAAAGGCCACTCAGCTCTTCAAACTTGTGCACAAATACTGACCTGAGATTGAGCTGGAGAAAAAGAAACTACTGATGGCCCGTGCTGAGAAAAAAGCAGCCGTTTAAGGAGACGTCCCAACAAGAAGACCCCCTGTGACCAGAACAGGTGCTAACACAGTAACTGTCTTGGTGGAGAACAAGAAAGCCAGCTGGTCGTCATCTCTCATGATGTGGACCCTAGTAGACGGCTTGTTTTCCCGCCAGCTCTGCACCAGCAGATGGGAGTCCCCTGCCGCATACTGAAGGACAAGGCCAAACTGGGCTGCCTCGCCCATCGGAATCAATCCCAGCTTTCCACAGTGAAGAAAAAGACTGTAAACCCCACTGAGTTCAGAATGGTGCAAGGCCTGGAGGCCGCGAAAGAGGCTACGGTATTTGAAACCCCAACAGTGCTGAACCATCACACTCTGCTCTCAAGAGTCCCAGTCACCGCAACGGTATTCACGGTGATCAACCTGGCCAGTAACTTCTTCAGTGTTTCCCCTCCACCTGGAGGCCTGCTTTCACGCACCAGTGCAGTGCATAAGGACAATGTTGCCTCAAGGTGCTCAAACAAGCCCTTCAAGTTTCACCAAGACAATGTCCTCCATCTTCGTCAACTGGATTGCAGAATATGCAAGAGTCACTCTTCTACAACACGTGGATGACTTTCTCTTTTGTGTGGTTGACATCGACACCTGCACAGCCTATTCCTTATCTCTCCTACTCTACCTGGAAGAACAGCAACGCAAGGTCTGGAGGAACAAAGTCCAGTGATGCCAGAAGCAAGTTACATCCCTGGGACACTGTATTGCCCACCAGACGAAACACATGTCAAAAGACTGGAAGACCACTATGGAGAAGATGGCTCCCCCAACAACTCCAAGAATGCTGCAGGACTTCCCTGGTCTAGTGTCATATTGCAGAATCTGGATCCCTGATGCCTCAGTCCTAATGCAGCCTCTGTGCGCTTGCATCAACGCAACCCCGCTCCTTCTATCAGACGCAGCCTTCAACCCATTCAGGAGATTGGAAGAACTCCACAGTCTCAGCGCCAATACCAGGCCTACCTGACTATGAAAAGTCTTTCCGTCTACCTGATGGAAGAAAGAAGATCATGCTACTGGAGTCCTGGCACGGATTCACGGGGGAAAACAGAGACTTTTAGGCTGCCTCTCAGCCCGCTTGGATCCAGTTGCAAGAAGAGCACCCTCCTGCCTGATGGCAGTATCTGCAGCACACACCCTCCTGGACAAGGTTGCTGAAATCACTCTTGGACAGCCACTGGAAACTCTCACTCCACATGACATCTTGGCAATCTTCAATCAAGCTCAACCAACAGTAATCTCTCCACCGCCAGGCATCTTTGTGGCGCCTCTATTGCCTTTGTCTCATAATGTCACTGTCTCCAGACCTACAGTCCTCAGCCCGGCCACTCTACTCTCCCACTCCCAAGGGGGGATACTTGGATGGCTCCAGAAGAAGTTTCAACACAGGA
The DNA here is from genome assembly GCA_033576555.1 of Oophaga sylvatica. NCBI lineage: Eukaryota > Metazoa > Chordata > Amphibia > Anura > Dendrobatidae > Oophaga > Oophaga sylvatica. The sequence continues at coordinate 415,417,357 of JARQOD010000001.1, forward strand.
AGTGCAGTGACCAGCAATCAAGAAATCCTGTGGTCCAGAAGTCTGTCACCTAGCCTGTCAGCCCAGGAAGCAGAATTGATAGCGCTGATGAAGGCCTGCCAGATGGCAGAAGGCAAGACTGCAAACATCTACACGGACTACAGGTACTCGCATGGCATAGCACACGACTTTGGACCCATCTGGGCTACAAGGGACTTCATCACAGCAAACGGGACAACCGTGAAGCATCATGGAGCCTTCAGGGACCTACTGGGTATACTCCAACTTCCAAAATGGTGGCAATTTGAAAAATCAAAGTGCATGGAAAACTGAAAACAGAAGAGGCATGAGGCAATAACATGGCGGACATGGCAGCCAAAGAAGCAGCCAAAGGAAGACAACATGGAGAAGTGGGAGAGGTCGTAGAGCCGGACGGCTACTACATGACGACTGAAGACAAGAAACCTGACAAAGAAACGTCCTGGAATCTGCTCAAGAAGTTACAAGACCAAGCTCCAAAAGGAGAAAAAGAGCTGAATGCGAAAAAAGCAACACGTGAAGAAGGAAGGCTATCAATAATAGACTTCAAACTCTGCCTACCACAAAGTATGCACCCTATGGTGGTCCAATGGGTAGATGGACCCACATCCACATATCAAAGACACAAATGAATGATCTGATTGGTGCTTACTGGTTCGCTTCAGGGATCTCCACCCTAACAGCCAAATTCACCAGCAGCTGTCTGACCTGCGGCAAATGCAAGCCTGGACGTATGGAAGAAAGACCCCCTCACCTCATCTGGAAAGACCACTTTACCAGCTTCAAAGGATCCAGATAGACCACATCCAGATATCGCCAAGTGAAGGATTCAAATACGCCATTGTGGTCAAAAGAAGTATTTTCAAGATGAACAGAAGCCTTCCAAGTCAGCAAAGACTACTGCAATGAAGCTACTTTCGGAAAATAGTGTGCAGATACGGGGTTCCAGAAATGATAGAAAGTGATCAGGGACCCGCATTCACAGCAAATCTGACACACAAGACCCGATTAGCAGTAGGGTCAGATTTAGGCCTACACACTCCTTACCACCCCCAGAGCAGCAGGAAGGTAGAAAAAACTGAATGAGACACTTAAGAATAGAATGCTGAAAAATTGCCCAAGAGACACGCAAACCATGGCATGACACACTCCCTATTGCACTGTTTAGCATAAGGCACACTCCCAGAGACCCAGAAAAGCTGTTTCGTGCCTGCATCTTCTGCTAACAGATAAGACATTTTCTTCTTTTAGTTTTTTGGTGCCTGCATTTTGTCCTGCACTTCTGTGGGGGTCTGCCGGGTCCCCTTCGGGGGGCTTATGCTCCTCTCAGTTTAGTTCAGCCACTGTTTGTTCATTTGCCTTTTCCAGTTTTTTCAGTGGTTGCTGTTTAGTTTTTGTTACACCAGAGAACTAATTTAGGTGGTAGAGGTCGTGTGATCTCAGGTGTTTTTGTAATTAGTAGAGTTGGTACTTTTCAGGGTTTTTTGGGGTTGCAGTAAGTGCCTTTCCTATCCTCTTCTATCTAGACAGATTGGGCCCCAGCGTTTTCTCATTCTATTTTCTGTCTGTGTCTGTATTTCCTCTTGTCTAACCGCCATTACATGTTTGGGGGCTTCCTATGTTCCTTGGGGATCTGCTCCGGGCAGATAGCTTTCCTTTTTCTATCTTTAGGTGTAGTTAGTTTCTCAGGCTGTGACGAGGCGTCTAGGACCAACGTAGGAACGCTCCACGGCTGCCTTTAGTTGTGGTGGTTAGTCAGGGTACTGCAATCCCATAGATTCCAACCTCTCTGGTGTATTGCCTTTTTTTGCCTGCTCTCCTCAGCTACCAAATCATAACACTTATGTAATTGAATTGGTCAAAAACTAATGTCCATTCTCGAGTTTTTCTCCTCACTGCCAGATTTGATGATCCTGTCCAAGAGCCCCAGATGACATCAACCTCTGTGTAACTAGAGGGAAAGCCTGTTTGAATCCACGTATCGCATTGCAAGGAAGCTCCCATACCAGGAGAGACACCTAAGCCATGAAGGATGTCGTGGATGCTCTGACTGACCAGACAGATGACCAGATGACCTACCTGATGAGTTCAAGGCCAGAGACCAAGTTAAAGCAGGATTTGAGTCACTATTGCCACTAGTAACTATAAACAAAAATGTTGATTGGATAAATTACATCTATTATAACCAGCAGAGATTTGTTAACTTCACCATAGATGCTGTAAAAGGTTTGGCAGCACAGTTAGGCCCCACTTCCATTATGGCATTCCAGAATAGAATGGCTTTGGATATGATTCTAGCTGAGAAAGGAGGTGTTTGCAAAATGATCAAAGACACCTGTTGCACCTACATCCCAGACAACACTGGCCCAAATGGTAAAGTCACAATGGGAATACAGAAACTTACTGAGTTATCAGAGGAACTGAAACAGAACTCAGGTGTCACTGACCCATGGGATCGATACTTTGGGTGGATGAGTGGGTGGCAGAAAATGTTGGCACAGGTTGGGACAGCCATTATGGGGTTCTCATTTTTGCATTAATTACTGGTTGCTGTGTTATTCCTTGTATCCGCAGGATAATGGAAAAAACTGTTCAGGAGACAACCAATTTGATGCCACTCACCATCTTGGACCTCGCACCAGTCCGGATGGAACTGCTGGCTTGACCAGATCTCCGAACTACCTCCAGACTGAGAATACACATCCTTGATGAAACATCCTATCAAATAAGGAGACTATGATTGCAAACACATAAACCCCCGACAGGACAGTCCTCCTGACCGCCCATTTGCGAAAAGTCTGTATTCGGTGGGGGAGGCATGTACTAGGGGTGTCTCAACTCACCGGCAGCACAAAAGAGTTGCAGCGCTTTGGGCCAGGAGCAGTTTTTTAGGGCAAGTGGTATCTAAGGGGGACTGTCATGGAAATATATATGTCTTCCATATATATTCAAAGTATATTCACATATATGTATTCACAGTTCACAGTTAGATAGATCTCACTTGCTAAAAAACCTTGTGCTCACATATTTCTAGGCCAGATATAATCAGTCGTTTTAAAGAAATCTGGCCTTCATAAGACCTTCGTAAAGGAACAAATGCATGAAGTACAAAATGTCCTATTAGATATCTGTTGTTTACATTATAGTTATGCAAGGCAACTAGGTCACAAGAATATAAACAATAATTCTGCAACTTCAGCTCTTTTAATCATGATTATCATAATTATCATATTTACACTAGAACAGCCAATAATCTAGCAGCTTTTAATTGTATGTTAATTGACTAACCAGCCCCTTTTTGTAAACGTATAAAACCTTGAATGAATAATAAATGTAGGTCTTTGACGAACTGTTATACTGACACTTTCGTGTGGACAGTCCTCATTTCGTTCTGAGCGCTCAAAAAGACATTATATAGAGATTTGGACATGGCAAGCAGCAAACACAGGATATTTTTATCCTAATTAAATTTCCATATCAGTCTGATAATATCCTTGCAGATTTGCAGACTATAAAAACCCGTTTTACAAACCTACAGGACCTCACTAATCACAATTTGCAAGTGTTTGGACAGACTGCCCAGGATTTGCGAGCCAGGATTGAGGTTCTAGAGGAGCGAGTCCAGGCTCCTGCCGTAGCCCCGAGTTCTGGGATTCCCAAGTTGCCCCTTTTCGTTTTGGCGGTGAACGTGAGAAATTCAGGGGATTTATTAATCAATGCAATCTTTTTTTTTCTGCACATGCTTCACAATTTCCCACTGAACGATCTAAAGTGCTTACTATAAATTATGTTGCTTACCAACAAGGCTTTGATGTGGGCAAACCCTCTGATTGAGACTGAGGATGAATGTTTGGATCATCTTGATGCTTTCATTTCAGCCATGGGGCAGGTGTTTGATGACCCCAATCGAGGTGCAACAGCTGAAGCAGCCATGTTAGCTTTGCGCCAAGGTAAGCACTCGGTAGCTGAATATGCCTTGGATTTCAGGAGATGGGCCCTTGATACCACCTGGGACAGTTCCGCCAAAAAATCTATTTTTCGAAAAGGGTTATCTCCACTGATTAAGGATGAACTTGCTCGTGCCGACCCTCCCACTGCGTTTTATTAACTACTGCAATCCGTATTGATAC
>JARQOD010000001.1:415421604-415459964 GCA_033576555.1 Oophaga sylvatica
ATCACCTTCCCACGTTTTGGGGCCCGCCCCGGTCGGACAATTACTCAGGATGAGGCGGTTTGCTTTTCTGATACCATTTTGGGGGCCAAGGGATGATTTAAAACTCGATTTTAAGGTTTGGGGCACAGTGCCAGAGTATAAAACAGGGTTTGCCCGTCCAAGGGGACTCCACGCGGGGGCCCCTTAATACCAAAGGGTAAAACAGATAGACTTGTAATGGTATACGGTTTTTAGTCCATAAACATGAATGGTTCAATATCGTAAAATTATCTTGAAACATTGGAAATTTTAAAAAACGAGCCCCCCCGGGCCCCCTTCTGGGTGAAAAATTGCCGTCTTGATTCTGACGTTCAAGGAATTGAGGTTTTTCCTTTTGACAAGAGTCACTATTCCCTCCCCCCAAACATTTTCTGAACTCGTGGTCCTAATCCGGGTTCATTGTGTGGCCATTGCCTGCCTGCCCCAAGCCTCAATGCTCTACTTTACTTCCTCTATGGGTCAAAAGATTTTGATATACCCACGTATATCCTGGGCGCAAACGTGATATATTATGTACGTGGATCCCCCGGATAAATTTGTTTGCCCACGGGGAATTGAGGTACGCACCAAAGCAGTTGGGACATTGCGCAGCGGGGTCGCTCTGATCTCAGTGATTTAAAGAGATTCCCCGACTTTTGGTGTCACCCCCAATTGTGATGCTTCGTATTTTTAAACCCCGGAACGAATTCTCCACCCCGGGATATGAGGTCGATAATAAAAAAAATACTGGCTCAGATGGAGGCACGGTGGATTGTCTCACTTGACACCATAGTGCCCAATGGCCTGAACGAATCCTTGAGTTTTGCCTCCTTCCTTTAAGGAAGTTTTTTCCTTCTTGGCTCTGGTCATTGTTGCGATGTGGTTTTTCTTGTTTTTATTTTCTATTTATATACATTTTTGTTATATTTTTAACCCTTGTTTTTTATTCATTCTTCTTTTCTTTACACAATTCTCTACAGTTTCATTTGACTGATGTTTGGGACTTTTTGACCTGATGTTTGATCCATGTTACGACCACCACATGAATAACGTCGTCCATCTTCCATCTGATGATATTACCATTTTATGGATTTATATGTTAATACGCTCATGTGCATCTATGTGTCCTTGCTCTGTACTTTATAGCACTATTGCACCTTATCCGCTGTTATCATATTATATTTATATGTATGCTGTTACATTTACATGTATTTGCCATGAAGTTATTTCTAATTTATATGTGGTATTTACAGTCGCTCATGTTTTCCCTTTTCCCCTCTTAAATACCAATCCGGTTGTGCGCATCCTCAGTGTTGCCCATTTTGGATCCTTCGGCGGTGGGGTGTCTCCTAGCATCTGACGCGCGCCCGGAGTGTTTCTCTCCGGGACGCGCCCCGTTGTGTGACGTCCTGGCCGCTGCAGGTCCTTGGGGTTCCACTGCGCATGCGCCGTTATAAACCGGCTCCTATTGGTCAGACGCGACCATGTGACACATCATGAGGGGCTATTTGAAGGTCCTGTCCCTGCTTTACCATCATCCCCTTGATAAAGCGGAGTTCCACGCCAGCGAAACGCGCGTCGGGGTCCACATCCTTTGGGGGCATTCTCCCCTCCTGCTTGACCTCCTATAACTTTACCCTGGTAAGTGTGTACTTCCTATGTGTGGAGAATCTTTACTCCCCTGGCACTATGACTGTTATGTTCTGCTACAAGCACTAAGGAAGAAAGGGAAATCTGTCCCTACGATAAAACTAAGCTAGATCCCTACGATGTAACGGGGAACCTGATCCTGCGATCAGACCCGCTAAAGTCCTCAGCTAGTCTGTACGAAGACCTATAGATGCGAGGGAGGGATCCCTACAAGCACTAGGGACTGGGAGAAAAGATGGACACCTCCTAACAGAAGTTGGAGCAGTAAAAGAAAAACAAACAACATAGAACATAGAGGTCCGAAGACCAAGCAAAACTATTGGAGTAAGGTAACAAAGCACCTGGCTAGCTTAAGAGTAGAAATTACATTTACGCGCCAAATTCGTCGGATCCTTCCTTCCGAGCTAATGTGCTAAAGAAAATCGCAGGATGGGACACCTCCAATATGATTATAGGTGGCGACTTTAATGAGGTGCACGACATCGAGATGGATAGGTCTAATTCTCAATCCCCCCATATAACTACACAGGGGAGACTAATACAATCTCTTTTAGATCACTTGGGTTTGTTGGACATCTGGAGAGTGCAACATCCTGTTGAGAGAGATTACTCTCACTTTTCACATGTTCATAACTCCCATGCTAGAATTGACTACTGGTTGTTGAACCCCTCACTCATGCCAAAAGTCACACATACCAAAATTTTGGACATACATATCTCAGATCACGCACCAATAACGTTCAACCTAAAATTAACTAAGCCAATCTGTTTTCACAGGAAATGGAGGTTCCCGTCATACTTATATCAATTAGATGATTTCAAAAAATTCATACAATTCTCATGGGATGCGTACAAATCTGATAACCAAATACATTGTGAAACACCAATTCTTTTCTGGGATACCTCTAAAGCGTGTTGAGAGGGCAAATAATTGCATATATATGTCATAAAAAAAAAACAGTTGCGGGAGCGGACCCTGGCAGCTCAGAAGACTTTAACCTTAGCATATAAAAATTTTAAATTTAATAATTCACCCCTCACGAAAAAACAATATCTCGAGGCAAAAGAATCGGCGGATGCACTAGCTCATGAATGGGCCACATATAGTATTGATCTCCAAAAGCACAAATTTTTTAAGTGGGGCAACAAACCCGGTAAATTACTTGCATCTCTCACCAGACCATACAGAAAGGCCACAAGGATTCACAAAATTCGGTCCAAAGAGGGCAGAGTGTTGATAGAGAATGAGCAGATTGTAGAGGAATTTAGATCGTTTTTTGGTTCCCTTCACAAAGCAGAGGAGAGGGGGACGATATTCTTAACTTTATGCAATCGGAGGTGGCACCTTTACTAACAGAGGAACATAGGGAAATCCTTAATGCTCCTATTTCCCCTTCAGAAGTCATCCAAACTATCAGCTCCTTGAAGCTCTCTAAATCTCCTAGCCCTGATGGGTACAGTAATGAATTTTATAAGATTTTGGGAGGCAGTATAGGGACACATCTTTGTGAAGTTTTTAATCAGATGGTGCGTTCAGGGCGGCTCCCGGACCGTTTCAATGAAGCAGACATAATAGTGCTCCCTAAACCGGGTAAAGATCCTTCATTAGTGGAAGGATACAGACCAATCTCGCTTTTAAATTCAGACTTTAAAATTTTCACTAAAATCTTAGCTAATAGAGTGCAAAAAATAATCCCCAACCTGATATTGCCTCAACAAATTGGGTTTGTCCATGGGAAATCCATAACATACAACATACGGACGGCCTTGGGTGCTATCTCTTACGGAAAATCTCATGGTTGCTTAGAGTCTATTGTGGTTAGCCTGGATGCCGACAAGGCGTTTGACAGGGTTGCATGGGACTATCTCCTAGACATCCTGGAGTTTAGAAACTTTGGTCCATGGTTCTGTGAGGCGATAAAGTTGTTATATAAGAATCCGGTGTCCAGGCTGGCCATAAATGGTATAGTCTCTTCCACATTTGAAATCCAGAGAGGAACGCGTCGGGCTGCCCCTTGTCTCCCTTACTTTTTAACATTGCTTTAGATCCTTTACTTAGAACCCTCCAAAATTCTTTAATATTCAGAGGCATAGAGGTAGGCTCCACCTCTCTCAAAATTGCGGCATTTGCCGATGATATACTTCTTTTCATCTCCAACCCCAATGAGGCAATACCGGTTATCATGGAGGCCCTAAATCATTTTGGTAAATGCTCAGGCTTTAAAATAAATTATAATAAGTCAGAGGCCCTGGCTCTGTTTGAGCAAGGAAAATTAAATAACGCGACACTTCCTTTCCAATGGAGCACATCATCTATTAAATATTTGGGCGTCCACCTCCCGGCAGATCTGGCGTCCTTATATCACATTAATATTAGACCCCTAATCACGTCCATATCTAACCTTTTAAACTCCTGGAAACATTTTACTTTGTCCTTTTCGGGAAAATGCCACTTAATTAAGATGATAATATTTCCAAAAATATTGTACATTTTCCAGTCACTTCCTATTTTGCTGTCACATACTGATGTTAATACTCTAAACACTGCTTTTAGGAATTTCATTTGGGGAGAAAAAAAGCGTACACGCATAGGTCTAATCAAACTACAAGCCCCAAAGGAGGAGGGTGGCATCAACTTCCCAGATATTGCAAAGTACAATCTAGCAGCAAATCTCAGATACGCCATTGACTGGTTGAGAGGTAGTTCACATTTCACAAACGTACTATTAGACCAACAATTAAGTCCCCATGTCTCTCTACCAGCATTATTACATATGACTAACGAGAACTTTATTGCAGAAATAAGAAACCACCCCACCTTATGGCAAACGATACAGACGTGGAGGAAATGCAGGAGACTATGTCATTTGAGAGGTGATGTCTCTCCCTTTGTGCCCTTTCTAGGTAACCCGGGCTTTATAGGAGGTAAACCACCCTTATCTTATATTGAGCTGGCTGGGCAGGGTTGCATCTTGGCAGCTGACCTATTAGATGATATTTTTTCTATGCTCACATTTGACACAGCAGCACGGCGCTTCTCAGCATTTGTGAACAGGCCCTTCCTTTTTCTTCAAGCAAGGAGCTTAATCTTGAAAGGCATGGCGGCTGGGGGTGGAGAAAGAGGGAGGAATGCTTTGGATGGCTTCCTTAGGACCGCCAGGGTGCAGATGGCCTCGACAAGCAGCATTTATATAATATTGCGTAAGCAGTGGTCATGGGAGGGCAAAAAGACAGGTCCAGCACGATGGGTCAAGGACATACAGAACATCACAGTTGGGGAAATCTTAGGCGCCACTTTGATGCAACGGAAGGTGATCCCCTCCAGCAGTTATGCAGACATGTCTCTATTACTCCTCCATAGAGCTTATATTACCCCACATATTAAGTCTAGGATGTCTCCAGAGGGCACTTTCACCTGTTCCAAATGCGGGACAGGAAATACAGACATATTTCATCACATGTGGGGATGCCCCAAAGTGCAAAAATTATGGCAATCTATTCATGCTGAACTACAGAATCTTGGCGGGATAGTGTTCCCTCTGACTCCGCAATGGGCAATATTTAATATAATAATAATCTTTATTAATAATAATAATCTTTATTTATTTTTTTTTTTTTTAAATAAAGATTATTATTATTAATAAAGATTATTAATATACTTGATAGCTCTCAACATAAACTCCCCAAACATGTTAAGGCCATGTTAATAATATGGGCCTCAGCTGCCAGGAAAAGTCTATTGCAACACTGGCTGGATCCATTGCCACCACCCAAATCTCTCATTTATTCTAAAATAATGTACATTTTTCGAATGGACTGGCTGGATACCTTAACGAATAAAGAGAAATTGACCGGGAAATTTTTAACCACATGGTCATTCTTCATTCCATCTCTGACTCAAGACACTAGGGACAAATTAAAGTCAAATTTTGAAAATACTCAATGGTATCTTCTTCAGAAAATTAGTGGACATGATCCTATTCCTTAAAAATTTTGATGGTTGTCAATTGAATGCAGGGAAGTTATAGGGGTTTACATGTTGGGGGGATGGGAGGGTGGAGGGTAGCGGGGGGGACATTTACGAATATTATACTTATGTGACAAGTTTGACATCTTTAAATTTGTTTGACTTACTTGGTGGCAATGTTCCTTAATTCATCACATTGAGTTTTAAGTATGTCATTTCAGATTGTTACTTCATGACTTGTATGATTAAAAATTTACTGTAATACTTTTAAAATCAATAAAACATATTGGAAAAAAAAAAAGAGTAGAAATTACAATGAAGTCCAGCAAAGCCAGAAGGGCGGAGCAGGACTAAATAGGCAAAAAAGGTCATGTGACCAACAAGATAGAAAAAACCTAACAGGAGAGTTCTAACAGTACCCCCCCTTCTAAGAGGATCCTCCGGATCCCCTAGGCCCAGGCTTACCCGGAAACCTCTTGTGAAACGCTCTGACAAGTCTGGACGCAGAAACATCATCCGCCCTCACCCATGAGTTATCTTCGGGTGCAAAACCCTTCCAAGCGACGAGATACTGCAAACTTCCTCTACACCGTCTAGAATTTAGGATGCGGGAAATTTTATATTCCCCGTCCTCCACCACCGGAGGAACAGTGGCAGAGGCATCTCCATCCGACACATCAGCTCTTTTCAACAGAGAAACATGAAACACCGGATTAATCTTCCAGGAGGTAGGAACCTCCAACCTAACAGCCGATTGGTTAACAACCTGAAGCACCGTAAAGGGTACTACAAACTTGGGACCCAATTTAGAAGGAATCCTCAACCGCAGATTCTTAGAGGACAACCAAACCATGTCACCAATAGCAAACAAAACCTCTTGCCGTTTCCTATCAAAGTACCTTTTAGATTTTCTGTTAGCCTCCTGAAGATTACCATGCACATCCATCCAAACTCTCTCCAAATCACCAGAAAAATTCTCCTCTTCAGGCACGGCCGATACCAATTTGGAGAATAACCCAAACGACGGATGTCTCCCAGTACAACAAAAAAAAGGCGAACAACCAGCAGAAGAGGATGTATGGTTGTTAAGAGCAAATTCGGCAAGTGGCAGAAACTCCGACCACCCCTCTTGATTGTCTGCCACAAAACAACGCAAGAACTGCTCAACATCCTGGTTTTTCCTTTCTGTCTGGCCATTAGACTCAGGATGATATCCGGATGAAAACGACAAATGAACTCCCAACCTGTCACAAAAGGCGCACCAAAAACGAGCCATGAACTGAGGTCCCCTATCAGAAACAATGTCAGTAGGAACGCCATGTAGTCTGACAATTTCCTTGACAAAGGCCTTAGCGAGGGTCTTAGCGCAGGGCAGTTTGATGAAAGGAACCAAATGACACATCTTGCTAAAATGGTCCACGACCACCCAGATGACAGTGAAACCCTCAGAGGGGGGAAGGTCAGTAATAAAGTCCATAGCCAAATGTGTCCAAGGGATCTCCAGAGGGCAAAGCAACCCGCATCCGGAGTATGTGAAGACTTAGATCTAGCACACACAGTGCATTGACGCACCCACTTAATGACTTCCTTCTGCCATCCAGGCCACCAAAAACTGCGACTCACAAGTCTCTTGGTCTCAGAGATTCCAGGATGACCTGCCAACCGAGACTCATGACACTCAACAAACAAATCTCTCCTAAAGGTCCCAGGCACAAACAACCTCCCATGGGGAGTGTTAGATGGGGCATTCTCCTGTGCTTTAAGAATCTCATCTTCCAACACAGAGTCCAAAGCAGCAATCACAACCCCTTCTTGTAAAATGTTCTCCTCTTCCTCAGCACCAACCATGGGAGAAAAGCTGCGAGACAAAGCATCGGCTTTAACATTCTTAGTACCTGGGATGGAAGTAACGGAAAAATTAAACCGCGAGAAAAACAGTGCCCACCTAGCCTGACGGGCATTCAAGCGTTTGGCAGCATCAAGATAGATCAGATTTTTATGATCGGTGAAAACCTGAATGGGAAATTCAGCACCTTCCAAGAGATGACGCCAGTGTTCAAATGCGAGTTTAATCGCCAACAATTCCCGATTACCAATATCGTAATTCAGTTCAGTCTCAGAAAAATTTTTTTAAAAAAAGGCACAGGGATGTACTCCATCCCTGTTTTCCTGAGACAACACCGCGCCGACCCCCACAGAAGAAGCATCAACCTCAACCAAAAACGGTTTAGTCACATCAGGCTGCATAAGGATGGGAGCAGAGCTGAACCTCTCCTTTAGAAACACTGAACCGCATTAGCACCTTTCCTGGTGAGATCGGTCAGTGGTTTGACAATAATAGAAACATTTTTAATGAATTTTCTATAATAATTGGCGAAACCCAAAAACCTCTGTAACGATTTCAAACCAATAGGCTAGTTCCAATCTTCATCGGCTCTCCAATGTCAGTACAGACCCTCTCAAGACTTGGAGCTGACATGGCAGAGGATTTACTCTCATTAACCCTTGCACGCAGTCTCCTATCCACCCGTATAGCTAATTGCATAGCCTCCTGCAAGTTACCAGGTATGGGATAAGCAATCAGCAAATCTTTAACCCTTTCACCTAGCCCTGCAAGAAACAAACTTTTCAAAGCTGAATCATTCCACCCCACCTGAGTAGACCACCGTCGGAAGTGAGTACAATATTTTTCCACATTACCTGATCCCTGCCTCAAATGTCTCAATTCTGTCTCAGCTGATGAGAACATGATCAGGATCATCATACAATATCCCCAAAGCAGAAAAAAAACTATCCACTGATCTAAAGCATGGATCACTAGGTTGCAGAGAAAAGGCCCATTCCTGAGGTTCTTTGCGCACAAGTGACATTATGAACCCTATGCGCTGTGATTCATCACCAGAGGATCTGGGTCTCAAACGAAAATACAGCAAGCAAGCATTTTTAAAAGAAAAAAAATCTTGTTGTTCACCAAAAAATAAATCAGGCAAACGTACCTTTGGCTCCACGAAATGTGCTCCAGAACAGCTACTCACGTGTTGCTGGAGTTCGGCCACATCCAGAGAGAGTCCCTGCAGGCGTTGAGCCAATTCCTGAACCGACACCATAATGGAAACTGAAAATCTTTCCTCAGAGATATTTTTTTTGGGCTGGACTTACTGTTATGTTCTGCTACAAGCACTAAGGAAAAAAGGGAAATCTGTCCCTACAATAAAACTAAGCTAGATCCCTACGATGTAACGGGGAACCTGATCCTGCGATCAGACCCGCTAAAGTCCTCAGCTAGTCTGTACGAAGACCTATAGATGCAAGGAAGGGATCCCTACAAGAACTAGGGACTGGGAGAAAAGATGGACACCTCCTAACAGAAGTTGGAGCAGTAAAAGAAAAACAAACAACATAGAACATAGAGATCCGAAGACCAAGCAAAACTATTGGAGTAAGGTAACAAAGCACCTGGCTAGCTTAAGAGTAGAAATTACAATGAAGTCCAGCAAAGCCAGAAGGGCGGAGCAGGATTAAATAGGTAACAAAGGTCATGTGACCAGCAAGATAGAAAAAACCTAACAGGAGAGTTCTAACAATGACCACGCTATGATTGCGATATGGACCTTTTCATTACCGGGTTTCTTTGGCTATATGATCTCTATTAAACCCACCTATATTTAGTTACTGTGGAGTTTCTTCTCCAACATTATTGTTACTCACAGGGAGGGTTTTTTCCTTAGGATTCATTAGCCTGTAATATGTATACTACTTATAGCAGGTGGTAATTATGCTCCTTTCCCCTACACCATTTTTGGGTAGTGCTCATTATTTCACATTTTCTCTCATGTTATTAGTATTATTGTTGTAATAAAACTTATTTTTTACTCAAATTTCACCTATGACTCGTTGTCCTCTTGATTTAACTTTGTTTATTGAGTAGGTGTGCTTCCTTTTCTGAGGACCAGACACAATTGGTGCGGTCCGGTTTTCTCTTCTTCTTATATTTAATTATGCAGCTGATATTGTTTGTATACATTTTAGGATTGGGGCCTGATACAAATTTTGGATAGGGGCTCAGAAACTTGAAGTTACTCCTCTGAATGCACAAATACAAGTAGGATATATAACCCGATCTGTCAGGACTTGTCTCCAAACTGCTGAGTAAAGACTCCTCCGCAGAAAACAAAGCTTACATATAAGTGTCTCCATCCGACGCTCCTATCTAAAATGGCCTTACTGCCAGTGCAAGTAACAGACGTCGCCTCCCGTCCTTACTTGATCCCAGTTTGGCCGGTGCACAAGTATGTAAACGGTTAACAAACAATGGGAAGCAAAATGCCAGCAAAATACGTTCTAAACAACAGTGCCAACGCAAAGAAAAGGGCTTTATACCGGCACATCACTACAAAATACACCGATCCGGATGACTGAAAGCAAAAGAACTACACAAAATGGACAAGAGACGCCTCGTAGTTCCAGGATGAGTCATCGGGTTTGTGCTTTATTGAAGCAACGATCACAAAGATAAAAGACAAAATCCTTGTGTATCTATTCTACAGCCTTAAAGGGGAGTTCCAGAATCACAGTAAATGTGTTCTAAAGTTTCCCATATAAACCGGATAAAAGTCGGAGGAAACCGGCGATGTAAACTTGTAAATCTGTATGGGGGGTCTCCCGACTCTTCTCCGACAGATGATGTCGGGGTGAGAAACATCAAACTGTTGGAATTTCAACAGTCAATCCTTTTGCTTTGTATGAGAGATACTGTAAGTTGTCTGGCATCGGATTACTCCTCTCTCGCCATGGAAAACACATGAACACTCGGTCGAGCCCTCACTTGTATGGGGAAGCAGAAAAAGATAGCGGCCTGGCGAGCGGTCAGTTGACTAATAACTATCTCATCAGTATGACTGTAATCAATATCAGATCAGTGGCAGTCTGATTCTTTTCACCCCCATTGATCCGGTTTAAAGGGTCTGACCTGTTTGGCCTGTATTGGACTTCTATATCTAGTTACATAATGCATGAAACCACTGCAGGCCATTCATTTTCATGCATGCTATGTGATACTATATTTTTTTCCAACAGCTTCAATGGGATAGTATTGTGGGCATGCTCTGTGACCTATGCACAGGTCTTTGTGCAGTGTAAGGAAGGAGGTGATCTCTACAAAACAGAAGGAAGTATCAGTAGTCAGTGTAAAACTGCAAGATTTCAGGATTTCCATTTAAAGAAGCACTCCTCCTCCTTCTCCCATCAAAGTTTTTATCCTCTTAATATATAGCAGTCATTATATTACATAGCACTGTGTACTGACAATTGCTCATTTTGCATTTCTACCCAACTAATACTCCTCTTTTCCATTAGGTCTATGACATCACATGAATAAAAACGGACTAGCTGAATCCTTCTAAGTAGAAACAGGAGGTCAATTTTCTCTGTACAAGTCATCACTGCAAAAGTCCCTGGCACGGGGAAGAGGGGAGCACCTGAATCAGGAGATGAAAAGGGTGATGACTCATGCAGGGAAAAGAGACTTCTTGTTTCTACAAAGAGCAGAGAAAAGAGAAGAATTAGCTGGGTAGAAAGGCAAAATGAGCAATTGTAAGTACACACTGCTGTATAATATGATGATTGTAATATATTAAGAGCATAAAAATTTTGATGGGAGGAGGAGGAGTGCTTCTTTAATATAGATAGTGATACGGAAAATTAACCAAAAGCAGGTCTCCTATTTTAGGATCAGGAAGACAACCATTATGGTTGCTTATAAGTTACACTAAGAAATGCTATGATGTTCTCCTTTATATATCCCTTACGTGTGGCGTAGATCATGACACATTTGTTATCCATGGTTATCATACTTTCCACATGCCAAATGGTGTTGTTTGTCCATCCCCTCTCCAAGTACAAGAACGGAGTACTTAAAAGCAAGGTGCTTCATTGCAACTTCTAGTGTCTTGTTAAGGGTCGTCATCTCTTCTTCTTCTAAAACTTTTGGTCTCCTAGGAAGAGAAAGCATATTTTATAGGTTAAATACAGAATCATTCTAAAAATGTAGGGACATTATAAATACATTAAATTTTTAACTTGCCCTGATAATTTACAATCCTGTATTATATTTCAGAGCTGCATTCACAATTCTGCAAGCTTCAGAGCTGAAATCACCTAGAACATTCCATACTTCGATGATTTTAATTTTGGAAACTGTTATACACTGTAATATATTATAGAAATGGCCTTTCGGTGCATCATAAGTGCTCAGCTAAGTTAAAGGGGTTGTCTATTGGGAAATCATTTTTTTCTTACTTAAATGCATGTACTGTATTTTGGGCTGAAAATCGTTTTTAAGATTGGGTTTGTTTAAAAAAATTGTACTGTTTGCCTTTTATAAACTCTGTTTCACAAGACAACCCCATATGATATTTATACAAAACCCCAGTACAATATACAACTTTTTTACCCATATATACAAATATCATACATAAAAACACTTACGGCAGAAAAGATTTGGGTTGTTTACTACGTGACTGTTTTACCAAAAAACAATACAAGTAGTTAATCAGGGCCATGAGAAAATCATCAAGTTGCTGGGATCTAAATATAAAAGGATGGAAAAAATAGTTAATATAAAACCTAATTGTTATTCTATTTTTTTTACCTGCAAGAAAAAATATTGTGCATGAAGATTAGTGTTGAGCGATACTGCTCGATATCTAAAAATATCGGATCGGAATGGTATCGCCGATATCACTAAATATCGTCGATATCCAATTCCGATACCGGAAGTCCCATGTAAGTCTATGGGAACCAAATATCGACATTAAAAAAACCCATTTCTTGCCTTGTTGGTTAATTGTACATGAAGGAAAACAACAAAGACTAATGTAGAATGTATTGGGGGAGGTTGAGGAGACAATAAAGGCATACATGTTTAACCCAATGCATTGGAATAGCATTAATATATTTTTTTTTGGAAATACGTTTGGATTGACTAGCAAATTGACAATGTTGTTAACCTTTTTTCTATTTTGGCAAATATGTATGTTTCACAACTTCCATGCTCTTCACCTTTTTAACTTTTGCCAGTGCCACACTTTCTCCTTCATAATCTTCAGCAGCATCATCTTTCTCATCAAATTATTCTTCATCTTCACCTTCTTAATCTTCTTCTTAAACTTCTTGCTATTCATGTTTTTGTTTACATTACTCATATTGTTATTATTAAACTAATTAATCTTCTTCATATTCAAATTCTTCATCTTCTTCCTCTTCATCTTCTTCATCATATTCTTATTTGTGACAGAGATTCCTGTACTTGTAATCTGTAAAAGTATGAATTGTTCATCCTTCCGTTCTTGCTGTCACAAAAGATTTAAATTACAACAGTATTTGTCCGTGTTCAGTTTAGCCTGCAGCAGCAGGCATTTTCCAGGGGCACCACGAGGAGGAACGGACTCACCCCCATACACTGCTTAGTCTTCTTCTGCTTAGAATTTAGAGCATATATTTTGCTCTTCATTTTGGTCTTATACTTCATGTTCTTCTGCTTTTTGATCTTCTGCTTATTGTTCTTCTGTCTCTTGTTGTAAGGTTCTTTGTCTCTGTTGACATGTTCCTTGAAACTCAGTTTTCCGTCGGCCATTTTGCTTTCTGTCTTTCTGCAGCTCTTGCCCTCAGTTAATATGGAGTTTCCAGTTTTCATGTTCCCGCCCTGATTCTTCCCTCTTGCTTCTTAAGCAGCCTCAGCTGAACAATCAGTGCTCCTGAATCAAGCCTCAGTCAGTCTGTGACCTGACTCCTGGAAGCCTTGGACTTGTACTCCAGCTATTCCCTACTGAGGAACCTTGGAACACTTTTGGACTCTGGAAACCTGCTGTTTGGTGAATCCATGTTTGCAGAGGAATTACGGTACAGAGAAGAGATCCTGAACCTGCTTTGGAGATTTATTGTAGTGCTTGAAGTTACTCTGGCCTGCTGTGTCTCCTGTCGCTGTTCCTGCAAACTGTGTGAACTTTTCAGCATGCTTGTATGAAGTAATACAAGTCATTTCATTTCAACCTATGTCTCCTGTGTTTTCCTCGCACCCAAGCACAAGACGCTATAGGAACTGTACACTATACATGACAAGATTCAGGAGCCAATGTTTAGTGTCTGCTGGGTCTGGGAAAGCCGTGTCTGCTGTGACTGTGGATATCAGATGTCCGTTTAATACCTTATGTGATGACAGTGGTTGTGACTTCTCACAACCATTCCAGGTGAGCGCATTCCCTTAAAATTTTACTCTGGAGTGTTACCACAGGTAAACACTATTGGTTTTTTTTTTTTTTTTCCTTTCCTCTTCTCCTTCCAGCACTTCAGCCTTAAAAGATCTGGAAGATGGAGGCCCGCATAAAGGAACTTTGCGGAGTGACTGATACAATCCTTTCAGATGTACAGACTTTAAAAACCCGTTTTGCAAGCCTACAGGACCTCACTAATCATAATTTGCAAGTGTTTGGACAGACTACCCAGGAATTGCGAGCCAGGATTGAGGCTCTAGAGGAACGAGCCCAGGCTCCTGCCATAACCCCAAGTTCTGGGATCCCCAAATTACCTCCTTTTCGTTTTGGCGGTGAACGTGAGAAATTCAGGGGATTTATTAATCAATGCAATTTATTTTTCTCTGCACATGCTTCACAATTTCCCACTGAACGATCAAAGTGCTTACTATAATCATGTTGCTTACCAATAAGGCTTTGATGTGGGCAAACCCTCTGATTGAGACTGAGGATGATTGTTTGAATCACCTTGATGCTTTTATTTCAGCCATGGGGCAGGTGTTTGATGACCCCAATCGAGGTGCAACAGCTGAAGCAGCCATGTTAACTTTGCGCCAAGGTAAGCGTTCAGTAGCCGAATATGCCCTGGATTTCAGGAGATGGGCTCTTGATACCACTTGGGACACTTCCGCTAAAAAATCTATTTTTCGGAAAGGGTTGTCTCCACTGATTAAGGATGAACTTGCTCGTGCCGACCCTCCCACTGCGTTAGGTGACTTTATTAACTATTGTATCCGTATTGATGCTCGTCTGACTGAACGCAGACAAGAGAGATGGTTCGAAAATAATCGCACTAACCTTTTACTACCTCCCTCCTCAGCTAAGGAACCTTTGAGTAGGATCACAAGGGAACCAGAACCTGAACCCATGCAGGTGGACTCTTTACAAAGACGGGTTAGTGATGCACGCAAAGAACATCGTATAAAGGAAAATCTATGTTTCTACTGTGGTAAGTCAGGGCACTTCATTATAAACTGCCCCAGCCGTTCTCGTAAGACTACTGCAGCAGTCATTCACTGTGAGTGTTGCGAGAGGAGCTCTGTCATGTCCGAGCCTCAGGCTCTAGAGAGATCTGCTGCAAAGATCTTGATTTCTCTGACTTAAACTCTGTTAGTTCTGCGGACGATGACGGTATAAACGCTGCAATTTTTCAAGTTTCCTCAGCGGTGTCCCAGCTGAGTTGTAAAAGAAACAATTCTCATTGCTTCCTTTCCATCAAACTCTGGGTTGACTCAGTCTGGGTGTCTAGCTCTGCTATGATCGACTCAGGAGCAAGTGGAAATTTTATGGATATCTCCTTTGCTCTGAAACAGGGGATACGTTCAGTGAAGAAGGCTACTCCAGTACAGATGGAGACTGTGGATGGCTCTCTACTGACTTCTGGACCAGTGGATCAAGAAACAGAGCCTTTGAGGGTCCTTATGGGTAAAGATCATCAGGAGAAAATGTCTTTTATGCTTATCTCTTCTCCCCACTTTCCCATTATTCTAGGGCTACCATGGCTGCAGGCGCAGAATCCTACGATTAACTGGGAGACCAAGGAATTACACTTTCCGGAGAAACAGATGAGTCAAGGAGTTTCAGCTTGCTCTGTTCCTAAAGGAACCATGTCAGTCCCTGAACTACCAGCTGTATACCAGGACTATGTGGATTTATGTGACAAAAAGAACGCTGATCAGCTTCCTCCTCACCGTCCATATGATTGTCCAATTGAATTATTGCCTGGAGCCGAGATACCTTTTGGTAAGATCTACCCCCTAGCGGGGCCCGAGCTAAAAGCTTTGAAGGATTATATAGACGAAAATTTAGCCAAGGACTTCATACGCCCCTCTTCATCTCCCGCAGGTGCACCCATCTTCTTTGTGAAGAAGAAAGATGGATCTCTGAGACCCTGCATAGACTATAGGGAACTCAATAAGGTTACTATTAGAAACCGTTATCCATTGCCTTTAATCCCTGAGTTGTTGGAGAGAGTGCGGCATGCCAAAATTTTCTCTAAACTGGATCTCCGTGGGGCCTATAACTTGGTCCGTATTAGACCTGGGGATGAATGGAAGACTGCTTTCAGGTCACGCTATGGACACTTTGAATATCTAGTTATGCCTTTTGGTCTGAGTACCGCCCCAGCCACTTTCCAACACTTCGTGAATGATATCTTCAGGGATCTCCTAGATACATTTGTGGTGTTTTATCTGGATGATATTCTAATTTTTTCTAACTCCACAGAGGAACATCATGGACATGTGAGAATGGTCTTAGAACGCCTAAGACAAAACCATCTCTACATCAAACTTGAAAAATGTGAATTCCATAGGACCGAAATTCAATTTCTGGGGTATGTACTATCTAAGCAAGGGATTAGTATGGATGGAAGCAAGACCCAAGCCATCAATGATTGGCCAATTCCTAGAAATGTGAAGAAGGTGCAGCGTTTCATCGGGTTTGCCAACTTCTATAGACGTTTCATTAAGAATTTTTCTGAGGTAGTGTCACCTATCACCCAACTTACCCGGAAACAGTCTAGGTTCTCCTGGACCCCGCAAGCTCAGGAAGCATTTTCCTGTTTAAAGGATAAATTTACCACCGCACCTATCTTAGTACATCCCAACCCCGAGCTTGCCTTCATAATAGAGGTGGATGCTTCAGACTGTGCCGTTGGAGCTATACTCTCTCAGAGAACAGGTGAGAAGAATGTCTTGCATCCCTGTGCCTTCTTTTCCCAGCAGTTGTCTTCGGCTGAGAGGAACTACGATGTGGGCAATAGAGAATTGTTGGCCATTATTGCCGCCTTCAAGGAATGGAGACACCTTCTTCAGGGAGCTGCACAGCAAATAGTCGTCCTGACAGACCATCGTAACCTTGAATTTATCAGGTCGGCTAAGTGCCTGACTCCTCGCCAGGCTCGCTGGAATCTTTTCCTAAACCAATTTAATTTTGTCATTTCTTATAGACCAGGATCGCGCAATGGAAAGGCTGATGCACTCTCTAGGATTCATTCAGCAGAGACACGTCCACTTACTCCTCCTAAGACTATTCTTCCTGACTCTAGATTTCTGGGAGTGATTCATAATCAAGACCTACAGTCATGGCCAAAAGTTTTGAGAATGACACAAATATTAATTTTTACAAAGTCTACTGCTTCACTTTTTCTAATGGCAATTTGCATATACTCCAGAATGTTATAAAGAGTGATCAGCTTAACAGCAATTACTTGCAAAGTCAATATTTGGCTAGAAAATGAACTTTATCCCTCAAAACACATTTCAACATCATTGCAGCCCTGCCTTAAAAGGACCAGCTAACCTCTTTTCAGTGATTGCTCCATTAACACAGGTGTGGGTGTTGATGAGGACATGGCTGGAGATCAATCTGTCATGATTAAGTAAGAATGACACCACTGGACACTTTAAAAGGAGGCTGGTGCTTGGCATCATTGTTTCTCTTCTGTTAACCATGGTTATCTCTAAAGAAACACGTGCAGTCATCATTGCAATGCACAAAAATGGCCTAACAGGGAAGAGTATCACAGCTAGAAAGATTGCACCTCAGTCAACAATCTATCGCATCATCAAGAACTTCAAGGAGAGAGGTTCCATTATTGCCAAAAAGACTTCAGGGCGCCCAAAAAAGACCAGCAAGCGCCAGGACCGTCTCTTAAAAGTGTTTCAGCTGCAGGATCGGGCTACCAGCAGTGCAGAGCTTGCTCAGGAATGGCAGCAGGCAGGTGTGAGTTCATCTGCACGCACTGTGAGGCAGAGACTCTTTGAGCAAGGCCTGGTCTCAAGGAGGGCAGCAAAGAAGCCACTTCTCTCCAGAAAAAACATCATGGACAGACTGATATTCTGCAAAAGGTACAGGCAGTGGACTGCTGAGGACTGGGGTAAAGTTATTTTCTCTGATGAATCCCCTTTTCGATTGTTTGGGACATCAGGAAAACGCCTCATTCGGAGAAGACAAGGTGAGCGCTACCACCAGTCTTGTCTCATGCCAACTGTTAAGCATCCTGAAACCATTCATATGTGGGGTTGCTTCTCAGCCAAGGGAATCGGCTCTCTCACAGTCTTGCCTAAAAACACAGCCATGAATAAAGAATGGTACCAGAATGTCCTCCAAGAGCAACTTCTCCCAACCCTCCAAGAGCAGTTTGGCGATCAGCAATGCCTTTTCCAGCATGATGGAGCACCTTGCCATAAAGCAAAGGTGATAACTAAATGGCTCAGGGAACAAAACATAGAGATTTTGGGTCCATGGCCTGAAACTCCCCAGATCTTAATCCCATTGAGAACATGTGGTCAATCATTAAGAGACGGGTGGACAAACAAAAACCTAAAAATTCTGACAAAATTAAAGCATTGACTGTGCAAGAATGGACTGCTATCAGTCAGGATTTGGTCCAGAAGTTGATTGAGAGCATGCCAGGGAGAATTGCAGAGGTCCTGAAGAAGAAGGGTCAACACTGCAAATATTGACTTGCTGCATTAACTCATTCTAACTGTCAATATAAGCTTTTGTTACTCATATGTTTGCAATTATTATATTTCTGTCTGTGATAAAAACATCTGTCAAACAAATATAAAACCAGATGGCAGCAGATTATGTGAAAATATAATATTTGTGTCATTCTCAAAACTTTTGGCCATGACTGTACTTAAGGACATCAAGGAAGCATACCATGCGGATTCTTTGTTGGCTCAACCCCCAAGGGACGTAAGTCTTGTCTTTAAGAATGGTGTGTGGATTCAGGGACAACGTCTGTATATACCTGAAACAGTCAGATTGAGAGTATTGCAACTCATCCACGATTCCAAGATAGCCGGGCATAGGGGAATTCTAAAGACACAAGAATTTCTTTCTCGTTTCTTTTGGTGGCCCACTTACAGGAAAGATGTCTTAAACTATGTCACTTCATGTGAAGTCTGTGCAAGATGCAAAACACCTCGCTCCTCACCAACTGGTCTGTTGCAACCTCTTCCCACCCCGTCCCGCCCGTGGGGATCCATTTCTATGGACTTCATTGTGGAGTTACCAACCTCTCAAGGGAAGAACACCATTCTAGTGGTGGTTGATCGTCTAACAAAGGCAGGTAATTTTATCCCTTGTGTCGGCTTACCCACTGCAAAACAGACATCAGACTTGATGATTAAGAATGTGTTTCACTTACATGGAGTACCGGATGAGGTCATTTCGGATCGAGGGGTGCAATTCACTTCAAGGTTTTGGCAAAATTTCTGTGCAGCATTGGACATTAAAGTAAACCTTTCTTCTGCTTTTCATCCCCAGACTAATGGACAGACAGAACGAACCAATCAGACCCTGGAGCAGTATCTCCGCTGTTTTATCTGCCACCTACAGGATGATTGGGTGGATCTACTTCCACTGGCTGAGTTCTCTTATAACAACTCTCAGAGCGCCTCCACTAAGCAGTCTCCTTTTTACTCCAATCTAGGTTATCATCCTAACATTCTTCCTCAATTTCCCATAGATACGCCCTTGCCGGCAGTGGCTGAAAGAATCACTTCTTTACAAAAGAATATGGATCTTCTAAAGGAAAATCTAGAATTGGCTCAGGAAAGGTACAAGAAAGCAGCAGATAAATTTCGTAAACCTGCACCAGCTTTCAAGGTAGGAGATTTGGTCTGGCTGTCAACCAGAAATCTTAAATTAAAGATTCCATCGTCTAAATTGGGACATAAGTACATTGGACCTTATAAGATCAATAAGATTATAAGTGCTGTTGCTTGTCGTCTTCAACTGCCCAGAACTATGAGAATCCACCCTGTCTTTCATGTATCCCTACTAAAGGCTGCAACACCCAATACGTTTCCTGGACGTTCTTCTCCTTGCCCTGACCCAGTGCTGGTCGATGGTCAGGAAGAATTTATGGTGGAAAGGATTCTAGATTCCAGGTTGTACAGAAATCAGTTGCAATATTTGATTAAATGGCAGGGCTACCCAGTGGAGGACAACTCATGGGAACCAGTCAATAATGTAAATGCTCCTCGCCTGCTCCGCCAGTTTCATCAGAGGTACCCTGACAAGCCTGGTCTGAGGTCATCCGGAGGTTGTCCCTAAGGGGGGAGTAATGTAAGGTTCTTTGTCTCTGTTGACATGTTCCTTGAAACTCAGTTTTCCGTCGGCCATTTTGCTTTCTGTCTTTCTGCAGCTCTTGCCCTCAGTTAATATGGAGTTTCCAGTTTTCATGTTCCCGCCCTGATTCTTCCCTCTTGCTTCTTAAGCAGCCTCAGCTGAACAATCAGTGCTCCTGAATCAAGCCTCAGTCAGTCTGTGACCTGACTCCTGGAAGCCTTGGACTTGTACTCCAGCTATTCCCTACTGAGGAACCTTGGAACACTTTTGGACTCTGGAAACCTGCTGTTTGGTGAATCCATGTTTGCAGAGGAATTACGGTACAGAGAAGAGATCCTGAACCTGCTTTGGAGATTTATGGTAGTGCTTGAAGTTACTCTGGCCTGCTGTGTCTCCTGTCGCTGTTCCTGCAAACTGTGTGAACTTTTCAGCATGCTTGTATGAAGTAATACAAGTCATTTCATTTCAACCTATGTCTCCTGTGTTTTCCTCGCACCCAAGCACAAGACGCTATAGGAACTGTACACTATACATGACACTTGCTCTGTATCTTGTAGTTTGTCTTAACCTTCTTTGTCCTGTTGGTGATCTTCTTCTGGGTAATCTTTTATTTTTTCTTTGTGATGGTGTTCAGGCTGGTTGGCTTCATGCTCGTCGTCCTTGTTGTCGTCATCTTCTTCTGGGTGGTCTTTAAGGTCGTCTAATTTCCGAGAACCAGCTGACGTTACTGGAACCCTGACGGGTATCAGATGGAGCAAGAGACAATGGAAGTAACGAGGACCAGCTGACTGTGCTGGAACCCGGAGGGGCAGCAGAAGGAAAAGAGGCAATGTCCTAAGCAGGAGGTACCTGTGCTCCAAAGCACTACCAAGGACCAGCAGACGTTGGTGGAACTCGGATACGGAGATGGAGGCACCTAGGCCAAAGGCACTGGGGAGAACTAGTTGACGGTACTGGACCCCGGACGGGTAGCAGAAGGAAAAGAGGCAATGTCACAACCGAGTACCAGCTGACGTTACTGTGACACGGTTACTAAGCAGGAGGTACCTGTGCTCCAAAGCACTACCAAGGACCAGCAGACGTTGGTGGAACTCGGATACGGAGATGGAGGCACCTAGGCCAAAGGCACTGGGGAGAACCAGTTGACGGTACTGGACCCCGGACGGGTAGCAGAAGGAAAAGAGGCAATGTCACAACCGAGTACCAGCTGACGTTACTGTGACACGGTTACTAAGCAGGAGGTACCTGTGCTCCAAAGCACTACCAAGGACCAGCAGACGTTGGTGGAACTCGGATACGGAGATGGAGGCACCTAGGCCAAAGGCACTGGGGAGAACCAGTTGACGGTACTGGACCCCGGACGGGTAGCAGAACGCACCCATGAAAATGTAAGTTGACAGGACGCAAGCCGTCCGCAGTTACCGAATCACACAGTCCTACAGTGGGTGCTTGTCCTATTGTCACAATGGAAACAGCCTTTATTTACATATCCCACAGCACACATAGGAATAACCTAAACTGCAGGCACCATAGAGTCGGCTAACCCGAATGCAACACGACAGCACAACTTATTGGAGGATAATTGACGTTCACACTGCCAGGAAACAGCTGTCGTGCTGTAACCAGGCTGGCCAGGAGTCAGTACCCCTGCCAATTACTTACGAGCAACAAATAGCGGTGTTGTAGCCCAGGGAGTAGAGTTCAGGTGGTAGAAAGACGAACATAACAGGAGACATGGAAAACGTTGCCAAACAGTTATTTAATCTGAAAACGGACAGGCAAATTCAGGTGAGATCCATGCCTTGTTCATTTTCAGAAAAGTAAGCCGGTCTACATTCTCTGAGGATAGTTGCATGCGACGGTCTGTTACTACACCACCTGCAGCACTAAAGATGCGCTCAGATAATACACTGGCAGCAGGGCAAGCCAGCACCTCCAATGCATACTGGCTAAGCTCTGGCCATGTATCCAACTTAGAGACCCAAAATTTGAAAGGGGAAGAGGCATCTGGAAGTACACTTAGAGGGAAAGCCAAGTAGTCTGTCACCATCTTACGGAAACGTTTCTTCCTGGTGACTGGAGCCGTCTCGGATGGTGTAGACCTTGCTGCCGCTGTCACAAAACTTCGCCACATTTGTAACATACAGCTCTTGCCCTGTGCAGAGGCGCTGCTTGTGCTCCCTCTTGTTGTAGAGGTGTCTACACTGCCTCGACGCACAGAGCTGCTTTGTAAAGCAGTAGCAGCAGCAGCAACTCTCTCGGCTGGAATGTACAACAGTATGGATTGCACCAGTGTGTCTTGGTACTCCTGCATTTTACGGTCCTGGTTCACCGGTGTGATGAGGGTTTGTAAGTTGTCCCGGTAGCGAGGGTCTAGGAGGGTGTACACCCAATAATCTGACGTGGTGAGAATGTGGGCGATGCGGCGGTCGTTTCTCAGGCACTGAAGCATGAAATCAACCATGTGCTGCAGACTCCCAACTGGCCAACAAAGGCTGTCCTCTGGAAGAGGCGTCATCTCTGCCTCCTCTGCATCACCCCACCCTCGCTCTACATACTGACTAGAGCGTTGTGTACCTCCCTCTGTAGGGATTTCTTCTTCCTCCATTGACTCCTCTTCCTCCTCCTCATCCTCCTCACAAAGTGAGCCCTGCCCAGCCCTTTGTGAGGAACCACGTTGCGATGACTGTCCTGAAGGTAATTGAATTTGTGACTCCTCATCCTCCACCTCTTCCAAAACCTCTTCCTTTAGTGCTTTCAGTGATTTCTGAAGCAGGCAGATAAGGGGGACAGTCATGCTGACTAGTGCATCATCTGCACTCGCCATCCGCGTTGAGACATCAAACGCACGCAAAACGTCGCAGATGTCCTTCATAGAGGCCCACTCAGTAGTGGTGAAGTGTGAACGGCGCAAATTGCGAGTTGATTGTGCCTGTTGCAGCTGATACTCCATTACTGCTGGCTGCTGCTCACACAACCGCTCCAACATATGTAACGTGGAATTCCACCTGGTGGGTACGTCACATATGATGCGATGTTCAGGAAGGCGAAATCTGACTTGCAGAGCTGCAATGCGCGATCTGGCCATGCTGGAACGTCGCAAGTGAGCGCACTCTAGGCGGACCTTGTGCAGCAGTGCATCAAGATCCGGATAGTCCCTCAAAAAACTCTGCACGACCAAGTTGAGCACATGTGCCAGACATGGTATGTGAGTGAGGTTGCCAAGGCCCAGAGCTGCCACCAGATTTCGGCCATTGTCACACACTACCAAGCCTGGCTGGAGATTAGCTGACAAAAACCACATGTCGCTCTCCTGCTTGATGGCATCCCAGAGCTCCTGCGCTGTGTGGCTTCGATTCCCCATGGAAATTAATTTCAGGACGGCCTGTTGACGTTTGGCCACGGCTGTGCTCATATCAGTCGCAACAGGTAAGCGTTCACGGGTCCATGTGGAGGTATACCGTGACGGCTCGTGCAGCGATGATTCTGAGGAACTGGAGTAGGAGGAGGAATCAATGTGTACAGACTGGATTCCTGCAATCCTTGGAGTTGGCAGAACACGTACAGCGCCACTGGCAAGATCTGTACCCGGCTCCACAACATTGACCCAATGGGCAGTGAGGGAAAGGTATCGTCCCTGGCCATGGGTACTGGTCCACGCATCGGTGGTCAGGTGGACCCTGCTACTGACGGCGTTTAGTAGCGCATGTTTAATGTTTCCCTCGACATGTTTTTGCAGAGCAGGGACGGCTTGCCTGCTGAAATAAAATCGGCTTGGCACATTATATTGTGGGACTGCCAATGCCATAAAGTTCCTGAAACTGTCAGTCTCCACCAGCCTGAATGACAGCATTTCAAGGGACAGGAGTTTTGCAATGCCAGCATTCAGAGCCTGTGCTCGTGGATGGTTTGCCGAGTATGGCCGTCTTTTATCCCATGCCTGTGTTACCGATGGCTGTTTTGTGGTCTGGGAGTGTGACGATGACTGTGAACTTGCTGCTGTGGGTGGAATAACAGTTTGTCTATGGACAACAGTGACCGAGGTTCTTCCATGGAGATCCTGTGAGGAAGCCGAACCAGGTGTGTGTGAGCTGGAGGTAGAGGCTCCAACACGACCTGAAGATGTAGGTGCTGCTGTAGATTGGCCTACATCTCCAGTGTGTCTTTGTAACTCAGCTACGTGCTTTGTCCGTACATGTTTCCACATATTTGTTGTATTCAGGTTACTGATATTTTTACCTCTTTTAACTTTTTGCTTACACAGCTTGCATTGAACATAGCAAATATCATCTACAAGTCTGTCAAAAAAGGACCACGCAGTGCAAGTCATGGGAGCGCAAATTTTGACATTTCTAAGAGAACTGCTCCCAACAGGTGCCAAACTGGAGGCTACAGGCAAGCGAGTCTGCAGCCTACCTCTCCCTCCTCTTTGTACCGTTGGGCCAATCTCTTTCTCAGAGCTGCTCCCACCACCTTCCTGTTGCTCACGCCATGTTGGGTCTCGGACTTCATCATCTCCACTACCCTCTTCCAACACCTGCTGCTGTTGGATGGTCTGGGCAGCACCATGCTCCACAAAACCTGGCACCTGAGTCTCATCATCATCATAAGATGCGTTCTGCGGTGTGCTGTCCATCGGCACTGGCTCACCCGCCTCTTCAGATTGAGAGAGACACAGCTGTTGCGCATCACTGCATACTCCCTCTTCTTCAAATTGCAGAATGCTGCTTGCCTGTGCCCATGTTTGCGAGCCAACAGATTCTGAGAACAGAAGCAGAGACTCAGCTGGCTCCTGTACAGAACTCTCTGACTGCCTGGGCAATTTGACAGGCGGTGAACAGACAGATGGTTGCTCAACAGTGTTGTGTTCCTGAGAGGAGGTGGAAGGAATTGAAGTCGATGCATTGGCTGCCATCCAACCAACAACGGCTTCAATTTGTTCTTCCCGCAGCAGGGGGGCACGCCGAGCTCCTACCAAACTGCGCATAAAGGAACGCTCATGGGTAAAACTGGTAGATGCTGTGTCACTGAGGGCGGCAGCAGCCACAGAATCCCCACGTCCTCTCCCTGCTGAAACTCCACGGCCACGACCACGTGCCTTACTCCCTGCCTTCTTCATCTTGGTAGATTGATAAAGAAAGTCAGAAAAGTTATAAGGCCTAAGTGTGGTTATTACGCAGAGACTGAAGTGAACACTGAAACACAACTGTTCACAATCTGTGAAAGGCTACTCCTTTCTCTACTTCTATAGTGTTTGCAACCAATGTATTGGATACGGATGGAAGCGCGTCACACTAATACATTATATTTATTTTAAATGGAATGGAGCAGAACCAATTGGAGAGAAATGAAAAGGATGAGGCACTGAGACACGCTCAGCAGAGTACAAGCAGCAGTGTTTGAACAAGTAACTGGAGCGTGATGTGCACTCAAAAAATAAAAAACACAGACTGAAGTGAACACTGAAACACAACTGTTCACAATCTGTGAAAGGCTACTCCTTTGTCTACTTCTATAGTGTTTGCAACCAATGTATTGGATACGGATGGAAGCGCGTCACACTAATAGATTATATTTATTTTAAATGGAATGGAGCAGAACCAATTGGAGAGAAATGAAAAGGATGAGGCACTGAGACACGCTCAGCAGAGTACAAGCAGCAGTACTTGAACAAGTAACTGGAGCGTGATGTGCACTCAAAAAATAAAAAACACAGACTGAAGTGAACACAAACACAACTGTTCACAATCTGTGAAAGGCTACTCCTTTGTCTACTTCTATAGTGTTTGCAACCAATGTATTGGATACGGATGGAAGCACGTCACACTAATAGATTATATTTATTTTAAATGGAATAGAGCAGAACCAATTGGAGAGAAATGAAAAGGATGAGGCACTGAGACACGCTCAGCAGAGTACAGTCATGGCCAAAAGTTTTGAGAATGACACAGATATTAACTTTTACAAAGTCTACTGCTTCACTTTCTCTAATGGCAATTTGCATATACTCCAGAATGTTATAAAGAGTGATCAGCTTAACAGCAATTACTTGCAAAGTCAATATTTGGCTAGAAATGAACTTTATCCCCCAAAACACATTTCAACATCATTGCAGCCTTGCCTTAAAAGGACCAGCTAACCTCTCTTCAGTGATTGCTCCATTAACACAGGTGTGGGTGTTGATGAGGATATGGCTGGAGATCAATCTGTCATGATTAAGTAAGAATGACACCACTGGACACTTTAAAAGGAGGCTGGTGCTTGGCATCATTGTTTCTCTTCTGTTAACCATGGTTATCTCTAAAGAAACACGTGCAGTCATCATTGCAATGCACAAAAATGGCCTAACAGGGAAGAGTATCGCAGCTAGAAAGATTGCACCTCAGTCAACAATCTATCGCATCATCAAGAACTTCAAGGAGAGAGGTTCCATTGTTGCCAAAAAGGCTTCAGGGCGCCCAAGAAAGACCAGCAAGCGCCAGGACCGTCTCTTAAAAGTGTTTCAGCCGCGGGATCGGGCTACCAGCAGTGTAGAGCTTGCTCAGGAATGGCATCAGGCAGGTGTGAGTGCATCTGCACGCACTGTGAGGCAGAGACTCTTGGAGCAAGGCCTGGTCTCAAGGAGGGCAGCAAAGAAGCCACTTCTCTCCAGAAAAAACATCATGGACAGACTGATATTCTGCAAAAGGTACAGGCAGTGGACTGCTGAGGACTGGGGTAAAGTTATTTTCTCTGATGAATCCCCTTTTCGATTGTTTGGGACATCAGGAAAACGCCTCATTCAGAGAAGACAAGGTGAGCGCTACCACCAGTCTTGTCTCATGCCAACTGTTCAGCATCCTGAAACCATTCATGTGTGGGGTTGCTTCTCAGCCAAGGGAATCGGCTCTCTCACAGTCTAGCCTAAAAGCACAGCCATGAATAAAGAATGGTACCAGAATGTCCTCCAAGAGCAACTTCTCCCAACCCTCCAAGAGCAGTTTGGCGATCAACAATGCCTTTTCCAGCATGATGCCATAAAGCAAAGGTGATAACTAAATGGCTCAGGGAACAAAACATAGAGATTTTGGGTCCATGGCCTGGAAACTCCCCAGATCTTAATCCCATTGAGAACTTGTGGTCAATCATCAAGAGACGGGTGGACAAACAAAAACCTAAAAATTCTGACAAAATGAAAGCATTGATTGTGCAAGAATGGACTGCTATCAGTCAGGATTTGGTCCAGAAGTTGATTGAGAGCATGCCAGGGAGAATTGCAGAGGTCCTGAAGAAGAAGGGTCAACACTGCAAATATTGACTTGCTGCATTAACTCATTCTCACTGTCAATATAAGCTTTTGTTACTCATATGTTTGCAATTATTATATTTCTGTCTGTGATAAAAACATCTGTCAAACACACACATAAAACCAGAGGGCAGCAGATCATGTGAAAATATAATATTTGTGTCATTCTCAAAACTTTTGGCCATGACTGTACAAGCAGCAGTGCTTGAACAAGTAACTGGAGCGTGATGTGCACTCAAAAAATAAAAAACACAGACTGAAGTGAACACTGAAACACAACTGTTCACAATCTGTGAAAGGCTACTCCTTTGTCTACTTCTATAGTGTTTGCAACCAATGTATTGGATACGGATGGAAGCGCGTCACACTAATA
Source organism: Oophaga sylvatica (assembly GCA_033576555.1). Taxonomy (NCBI): domain Eukaryota; kingdom Metazoa; phylum Chordata; class Amphibia; order Anura; family Dendrobatidae; genus Oophaga; species Oophaga sylvatica. The sequence goes on from JARQOD010000001.1 coordinate 415,449,294, forward strand.
GATTATATTTATTTTAAATGGAATGGAGCAGAACCAATTGGAGAGAAATGAAAAGGATGAGGCACTGAGACACGCTCAGCAGAGTACAAGCAGCAGTGCTTGAACAAGTAACTGGAGCGTGATGTGCACTCAAAAAATAAAAAACACAGACTGAAGTGAACACTGAAACACAACTGTTCACAATCTGTGAAAGGCTACTCCTTTGTCTACTTCTATAGTGTTTGTAACCAATGTATTGGATACGAATGGAAGCGTGTCACACTAATAGATTATATTTATTTTAAATGGAATGGAGCAGAACCAATTGGAGAGAAATGAAAAGGATGAGGCACTGAGACACGCTCAGCAGAGTACAAGCAGCAGTGCTTGAACAAGTAACTGGAGCGTGATGTGCACTCAAAAAATAAAAAAACACAGACTGAAGTGAACACTGAAACACAACTGTTCACAATCTGTGAAAGGCTACTCCTTTGTCTACTTCTATAGTGTTTGCAACCAATGTATTGGATACGGATGGAAGCGCATCACACTAATAGTTAAATTGCATGAAGCAGCAAGAATTACACTGAAGAAAAAAAAAAGAGTCTGTGAGTGACACGTGCAGATGCCTACAGACAGCGTTGCATGCAGAGCAAACTGCAGCGTCACCTGCACTCACACACACCTTGCAGAGCTGTTAAAACAACACTGCAGGCAAAAGGAAGCTTTACACAGCGGTTGGTGCTAGCCTGCCTAAAGCACACTACACTAAATCGCAATCTCTAACTGTCCCTCAGAGTCAGCACAGCAGCGTTCTGTCCCTTACTGAATTCACAGCACAGTGACGCTAAAATGGCGGCGGCGCCTTTTATAGTGCATTCTGACATCATTTCAGCATCCAATCACAGCCATGCCATTAGTTAACATGACCGCAGCAGTACAGGATGTGCCCACACTTCTTAGGATTCCTCATTGGCTGACTAAAATCACATTGCCTCTCAAAGAATTATGGGAACTTCCGATTCCGGTATACGTTATATGGAAAATATCGGAACTAAGTATCGAAAGGCCGAAACAGCTAATATCGGCCGATACCCGATACTTGCGGTATCGTATCGCTCAACACTAATGAAGATGCAATGACCTTCTAATGTCAGACCCATCACTGATTGGTGATCTACATATGTAAAGTTCACGATCATTGAGTAGAGGGTCAGCACAAATCCAACATGACTGCCGAAATTGGTGCACCGATGCTAAAGCTCAGTAACCCATGCATTATGCTGCTAGGGATAGGCCCGTCAATCATCCATCATCAGTGCAAGGAAAAATACATAAATTAATTTTAGGATTGTAAGGAGAGGCTGGAGGTCTCGGTGCCTTCAGCAGTCAGGCTGAGTATATTGCTCCCCAACAAGATACCAAGGCTAGCAGCAAAACTGAGCTCTATCCTATGTCCTGTATGGAGGCACATACTGTATGCTCTTAACATTACCAAGCACAATCCTACTTCAGAATATGCACAATCTCTTCTCTGGTGCGTCTGGGCTCATGTCACCACCTAGAAAAATCCTGGACTTCCAATCAATGTATCCGTCAGTCTACACTTTAAGCTCTGTCACACCCTTGGGACTTCTGCCCCAGCAGTTCTCTCCATGAGATGCACACTCTCACTGCTGTTATGGCAGCTCCGCTCTATTTCCTCGCCATTTTTTTTAGCTCAGGGCAGCACAGTGGCTCATTGGTTAGCACTGCAGCCTTGCAGCGCTGAGGTCCTGGGTTCAAATCCCACCAAGGACAACATCTGCAAGGAGTTTGTATGTTCTTCCCGTGTTTGTGTGGGTTTCCTCCGGGTTCTCCAGTTTCCTTCCACACAACAAGGGCATACTGATAGGAAATTTAGATTGTGAGGCCAATGGGGACAGAGAAGATAATGTATGTAAAGCACTACAGAATATGACAGCGCTATATAAGCAATCCATAATAATAATAATAGTTCATGCCCTCACCAACTACTGGTGCCTATATCACTCTACCTGGATGGTCCCCTATTGAGCCCATCCTCCAGACCCTAACCCACTACTGATGCCTATAGCACTCTTCCTTTATGGTGCCTCTTGAGCATATCCTCTAGACCCTCACCCAGAACTGTTCCTGTACAGTTCCCCCGATCATATCTTCCAAACCCTCACCTTACTAAACTACAGTCCCTTGGCACTCTTTCTGGACGCTCCCCTCCTGAGCATATCTGTCATGCAGTGTCTTTGGACTGTGGGCGCCAACCAGGTCCCTAGAAACTAACGGCCCCGTAGGCTATTCCTGTCCCCTGGATTACTCCTGAAGATAGAGTGCGAGGTTCACGTTTCCTTGCTATGCAATCCAGATGGAAAGTTCCAGGAGTTTCATGAACAGATTAACCCTTGCACTGCAAGCAAGGTAAAAAACAGCACTGTTTGATAAGATGGTGAAGTATTTCTATCCAGCGCGGTAGTTTGTGAAACAAGACGCCACAATCTTCTGGCCCTCTCTGTCACAGCATCCCATGACAATATACTTCAGAACCTCCCCCATTACCAATCCATGTCACATTTTCCTGTACAGTTCCCCTGACCATATCCTCCAGACTGTCACCCACTACTGGTGCCTATCACACTTTTCATGGACTTTCCCCTCCTGAGCATATCCTCCAGACCCTCATCCATGCCAGGCATGTCACAGTCTTCCTCTACAGTTCCTTTGAACATATCCTCCAGACCCTCACCCACTACTGGTGCCTTTCGCACTTTTCATGGATTTTCCCCCTCATGAGCATATCTCCAGACCCTCATCCACTACTAGTGCATGTCACAGTCTTCCTCTACAGTTCCCCTTGAACATATCCTCCAGCCCGTCACCCACTACTGGGTTTATTGCACCCTTTCTGAATTTCCCTGCTGAGCATATCCTCCAAAACCCTCACCCACTACCCACTACTAGTGCATGTCATGCTCTGTCATTATAAAGATGTCATTTTAAGGATAAACAATTGAAATATGCCAAAGAATAACTCCCTGCTACAGATGCTTCATTGTTATTTTGTTGTGCTTCACTATTGCTACAATCTGACAATCGATTTGCTTGTCCTCAGGTATGTGTCCTGACTGCAATACCATCATCACCCATCTTTCCTGAACCCCAATCACCCCTTTTATCTGTCTGCTATCAATGGTATGTGTCCTGACTGCAATACCATCATCCCCCATCTTTCCTGAAGCCCAATCACCCCTGTATCTGTCTGCTATCAATGGTATGTGTCTGACTGCAATACCATCATCACCCATCTTTCCTGAAGCCCAATCACCCTGTATCTGTCTGCTATCAATGGTATGTGTCCTGACTGCAATACCATTATCACCCATCTTTCCTGAACCCAATCACCCCTGAAATCTGCCTGCTATCAATGGTATGTGTCCTGACTGCAATACCATCAATACCCATTTTTCCTGAACCCCAATTACCCCTGTATCTGTTTGCTATCAATGTTGAACTGTCTTTTGGATCTGACTATTTCTTTTTTTTTCTTTCCTTCCTGACTTCTAGTTAATCCCCTCCTGTGTGTATGACCAGTTCCCTGCTGCCCCTCCCTCCTGTTTCACCTGGCCTGTTTGATGTGCATTTGCTTATATATAATTTCAGAGCCATTGGTCTGTCTAGACCTGGGTCTGTCATTATAAGGATGTCATTTTAAGGATAACAATTGAAATATGCCAGAAATGAACCAGAAGTGACCAGAAGGTACGCTGTTGTTGAATGTGTTAGAAATGAATTCTGAGCAGAAGCTCCCTCTGGTGGTTACAAACAGTACTGAACTATTCAATGAAGATTGTGAAGATTGGCAATCAGGTGTTACAGACTGGTCTTATAAAGGGAGGTTCCCCCATCAGGGTTGCCGGTGATCAATTGTTCTTGTCTCAACTTGGTTCCTGGTTCTCTTGGAAGCTTGCTGCGTCTTGCCTGATCTTTGCAACAGATAAGAAAATTTTCTGCTTTTATTTTGTGCTTGCTTTTTGCATTTTTGTCCTGCATTTGGGAGGTCAGCCGGTCCCCTTGGGGGCTTGTGCTCCTTCGTTTATCTGAGCCATGTTTTTTGTTCTTTGCCTTTTCCAGTTTTTCAGGGCGTGCTTAGTTTTGTTACCCAGAGAACTAATTTAGTGGTAGAGGTCGGGTTTGACTAGGTGTTTTTGCAATTAGTGTGTTGGTTTTTTTGGGTTTTTTTGGATTGCAGTAAGTGTCCTTCCTATCTTTCTTTCTGGAAGATTGGGCCCCCCAACGTTTGCTCTACTATTTTCTGTCTGTGTCTGTTTTCCTCTTGTCTAATGCCATTAAATGTTTGGGGGCTTTCCTATGTTCTTTGGGGATTGCTCCGGGGCAAAGTTTTCCTCTTTCTTCTTTAGGGTGTTAGTTCTCAGGCTGTGCGAGGCTCTAGGACCACCTAGGTACGCTCCAGACTGCCTTTAGTTGTGGTGGTTAGTTGGGTACTGCAATCCGTAGATTCCAACCTCCTGGTGTATTGCCTTTTTTGTGCTTCCTCACTACAAATCTAACAGTACGCCTAAACTCTGTTTAAAATAACTAAATTTCTTTGTTAGCCCACAATTACTTTTACCATGCTGACATATCTCTAATGGTTTTGCCTCCATTACCCTAACTTTCCTTCGCTATCCACAACCCGCACTCTCAACCAAGTAATAATTTTCCTTTCCCCTTGTCCCCCACCAGCCCCTCTCTGATGTCCTCAACCTCAGATCCTCCAATAACACACAAACAAATCCCACTCTCCTTCTCCCACCTGCTTGCCTCTCTCTGTTTTCCTCATGCGGCGACAATCTCCCAATCCTGGACCCCCACGCACTACCTTCCATTATTACCCCCTTCTATCGCCCCAATCCATTATAAACACCCGAAATTTTCCCAACCTCAAATACGTGCCCTTGACGCCCACCCTCAGCTCCCTTCTTGATCACTGGAATGCCCATCCCATTCAATAAAACCATGTGATTAAGACCTCTTTACCTCTCAAAATTTTTCCTTCCTTGGCCTCATGAAACTGGCTGACCCCCGACACGCCTCCCCTGCGTGCTATCTAGGCGGCCTCCATTCACCCCACCCTCGCCCTGGCACAGACTGGGGGAGGATTGGGCCTTCTACTTTCTTCCAACTGCACCGAAACCCCAAACCAACCTCTTCCCTCCCTTGTCCCCCCTCTTTTGAGTCCCTTATCCGCATTACTCTCCCACACCTCCAATTGCTGTCAATACTGACCTCCAGGCCCACCCTCCTTCATGGACCAATTCTCTCATGGCTCCTTCATTTCTTTCTGGACTTCCCACCACATCATGGGGGATCAAACCCCATTGACACCCCCTCGGGCGCTTCCCAAATCCTGGCCCTTACTTCATCTTTGGGACTTACCCAGGGGGTCCCTCAGCCACCCAACAGCCGGACACACATTAGACCTGGTCTTCACCCGCCTCTGCTCCCTTCAACTTCAACCCCCCTCTCCCTCTATCTGACCCCTCCAGCATGGCCAAAAGTTTTGAGAAGAACAAATTTAAATTTTTACAAATTACGCTTCACTTTTTCTAATGGCAATTTTCTAACTCCGAATGTTATAAAGAGTGTCCTAACGCAATTCTTGCAAAGTCAATATTTGGCTAGAAAATGAAACTTTCCCCTAAAACACATTTTTCAAATCATTTGCAGCCCTGCCTTAAAAAGGGACCATAACCTCTTTTAGTGATTGTCCATTAACAAAGGGTGGGTGTTGATGGGAATGGCTGGAGTCATCTGTATGTTAAGTAAGAAGACACCACTGGACCTTTAAAGGAGGCTGGGCTTGGCATCATTGTTTCTTTCTGTTAACCATGGTTTTTCTAAAGAAACACGTGCAGTATTCTTGCAAGCCAAAAATGGCCTAACAGGGGAAAGTATCGCAGCTGAAAGATTGCACCTCAGTCAAAATTATCGCATCATCAAGAACTTCAAGGAGGGGAGGTTCCATTTGCCAAAAAGGCTCCAGGGCGCCCAAGAAAACCAGCAAGCGCCGGGGACCGTCTCTTAAAAGGTTTCAGCTGCGGGATCGGCACCAGCTGCAGAGCTGCTCCGGAAAGGCAGCAGGCAGGTGTGATGCATCGCAGCATGTGAGGCGGGGATCCTTGGGCAAGGCCTGGTCTCAAGGAGGGCAGCAAGAAGCCACTTCTCCCAGAAAAAAACACATGGAAGAGATATTCTGCAAAAGGTACGCGTGGACGCTGAGGACTGGGGTAAAGTTATTTTCTTGTGAATCCCCTTTTCGATTGTTTGGGCATCAGGAAAAACGCCTCTTCGGGGAAGACAAGGTGAGCGCTCCCACCAGTCTTGTCTCATGCAAAGTGTTAAGCATCCTGAAACCATTCATGGTGGGGCTGTTTCAGCCAAGGGATCGGCTCCTTCATCTTGCCCAAAAAACACAGCCATGATAAAGAATGGTACCCCAAATGTCCTCCAAGAGCAACTTCTCCCAACCCTCCCCAAAAGCATTTGGGTCACAATCCTTTTCAGCTGATGGACACCAGCCACAAAGCAAAGGTGATAAATAAAGGCTCGGGAACAAAACAAGAGATTTTGGGTCCATGGCCTGGAAACTCCCCAGATCTTATCCCATTGAGAACTTGTGGCAATCATAAGAGTGGGGTGGACAAACAAAAACCTAAAAAAAAAAATTTTGAAAAATGAAAGCATTGATTGTGCAAGAATGGACTGCTATCAGCAAGGATTTGGTCCAGAACTTGATTGAGAGGGAGCCAGGGAGAATTCAGGGTCCTGAAGAAGAAAAGGGGCAACACTGCAAAAAAGACTTGCTGCATTAACCATTTCTAACGTCAATTAAGCTTTGTTACTCATAGTTGCATTATATTTTGTTGGATAAAAACATCTGTCAAACCACACATAAAAACCAGGGGGGCGCAGATCATGTGAAAATAAATAGTTATGTTAGGTAGTGAGGGGTGCAGGTAAAAAGGAAATACCCAGACATTGGAATTATGGGATTGCAGTACCCTGACAACCACCCAACTAGAGGCGCCGGGGAGCGTTCCTCTGGTCCTAGACGCCCCCGTCACAGCCTGAGAAACTAATCACCAAAAAAGAAATAGGAAAGCTATTGCCCGGAGCAAACCCCAAAGAAATAGAAAGCCCCCAAACAGTAATGGGGTTAGACAAGGGAAATACTGACACAGAAAGAAAATAGTAGAGCAAACGCGGGGCCCCAAACATCTAAATGAAAAGGATAGGAAGGGTACTTACTGCAATCCCAGAAAACCCTGAAAAACACCAACATACTAATTTCAAAACACCGAGATCACCGACCTCTACCACCTAAATTAGTTCTTGGTGTAACAAAAAACACCACTGAAAAAAACTGCAAAACAAAGTACAAAACACAGTGGTGGATAAACTGAGAGGCAAAACCCCCGGAGGGGACCAGAAGGCCCCCAGAAGTGCAGGACAAATGCAAAAAATAGCAAAAAACCCCAAAATAAGAAATGGTCTTATCTACAGCGGAAAGCAGACACGACACAGCGGCTACAAGGGAAAAGGAAGAAGGTCAGACCAGAACAATTGATCACCGGCAACCCTGATAAAATTTTCCCCTTAAATAAGCCAATCAGTAACACCTGATTCCCAATCCTCACTAGTACGCTTGTAACCACCAGAGGGAGCCTCTGCTCAACTATCCCAAATCCATTCACAACAGTACCCCCCCTTGAGGGGGGTCACCGAACCCCAATTTGACAACCAGGTCGGTCAGGTGAGTTCTATGATAGCAGGATAAGTCCCTGCATGGAGTCCGAAGCAACACCAAGAATTATCTTCCGCCATACCTCTCCATTTAACCAAAATGGAGCTTCGTCTAGAAAAACGAGAATCCAATATTTTTCAACCACATACTCCAGATTGCCCTCAACCAAAACAGGGCAGGAGGCCGAGCAGGAACACGGGGCTCAACAAACCTTTCAAAAGGACTTTGTGGAAACGTTATGGTTTAAAGTCCCTGGAAGAACAAACGAAAAGAAACGATTAAAATCCCAGACTTTAAGGCAATGAACCTAGGCTTAAATTTAGGAGAATGCTACCCATAGGAATATTCTTTGAGGACAACCGACCAGTCCCCCACTTTAAACCGGGCCATCACCCCTATGCGTTAGCAAACCGCGGGCCTTCCCGAGAGAGGGACAACCTCTCCAAACCTGTCCCAAATTGCTGTACGCTCAACAACAGAGTCAACACCTGGCAGACAGAAGCCCCCGTCTGTCCTGAAAAAATCGGGTGAAACCCAGAATTACAAAAAAAAGGAGACATCAAAGTGGCAAGCTAGCCCTATTATTAAGACAATGCCAAAGGCAAAAAAGAGACCCAGTCATCCTGTTCAGCAGACACAAAGCTCTTGATAAGTCTCCAATGTCGGTTTGTTCTCTCAGTTTGACCATTGGTGAGAGAAAGCGAGGGAAAGAAATTGAACACCCAGTTTTTGAACAAAAAGTCCTCCAAAATTGGAAACAAATGGACCCTGTCAACACATGTTCTCAGGAAGCCGTGAAAAGAACCCGGCTGAAGGAAAACGGACCAATTCAGAGGAAAGGAACTTAGGTAATGGCACAAGATGTTTCATTTTGGAAAACCTATCACAAATTACCCAGAGGTGGTCATTCTTGAAAACAGGAAGATCGGAAATAAATCCATAGGATATGGGTCCTGGTTCTCTTGGGGGACAGGCAATGGATCACAAACCATGAGCGAGGAGCAAGGCTTGGACGAGAGCAACCCGGGACGCACAAATTCCCTGAATCGCGAGACAAGGTAGGCCCCCCAAAAGGACCGACCCAAGTCTCTGGTACCAAAAATTCCGGGATGCCCAGCCAATGCGGAACAAGAATCCAGACATCACATCTTTTTCCATTGGTCCGGGACAAACAATTTCCAAAGGGCAGCGTCGGGCCTATCCTCCTGAACCCCTCAGGCAAGTTCAATTAGGCGAGAGGGCGGAAAGACCTCACCCTCTTCAAAAAACAGAGGGATCAATAGCTCAGGAGAGTCCGCAAGGGGAAACCTCGAGAGGGCATCCGCCTTAACATTCTTAGTGCAGGAGAAAGGAAACCACAAAAATAAAAAGTTGAAAAACAAGGCCCACCTGGCCTGCTAGGATTGAACGCTTGGCAGATTCCAGATAACCAGATTCTTATGGTCCGTAAGGACCCCACCGATGTTTGGCTCCTCCAGCCAATGTTCCATCTTCAAAAGCCCACTTCTGGCCAAAACTCCCATTACCCCCTTTCGTTAGAGGGAAAAATTTTCGGAGAAAAAGGCACAAGGGTTACTTTTGAGGTTTGGATTTTTTGGGACAAAACGGCAACCTGCCCCAATTTCGAGGCTCAACCTCCCGAATGGCAAGAAACACGGCTGCCGTAGAACAGGAGCAGAAGTGAACTTGCTTTAAGTTCCGAAAGCAGAGACTGCCTCAGGAGGCCAATTCACCACATCAAACCCCTTTGGCAAATCAGTTAATGTTTAACAATACAAAGGAAATTACCAATAAAAATTTGTAAAAATTGGCAAAAAACCAAAAACCTGAAGACCTTTAATGAAGTGGGTTTTTGGGCCCAAACACAGATGCCTAAAACCTTGCCGGGTCATTTCAAAACAGATGGGGAAAAAATAACCCCCAAAAAAAGATTTCTGACCAAAAGACCTTTACCCCTTACAAAAGAGCCTTCTCTCTCAAAATCGGAAAACATTCGAACAGTTTCACGAAAGCCAGTCTTAGAAAAAATAAGAATCATCCAAAAAAACATCGAAATTGTCCCCCAAAAACCCCGAAAAGCATTCATGAAGGATGGAAGAGGAAGGGATTAAAAGGCCCAAAGGGCTCACAAAAGGACCAAAAGCCCCTTGGGTGTTAAATGCCCCTTCCCTTCACCCCGGCTTAAGCGAAAAGGAAAACGCCCCCTGAGTCAAGTTGGGAAACCAAGTAGCGTTTTTCACCCTGGAAAAATGAAACAAGGGTAAGGGTTTGAATTTACATAATATTGTTCAGAAAGATAACAATACCGGCCTTAATGAACCCCCTTTTTTTCCACAAGAAAAAACCCCACCTAAGGGGAAGAGGATGGTTTTTATAACCCTTCTCCAAAATTCCTTTTTAAAAAAACCCCCTAGCGTAGTTAGGTACAGACAAGTTAAAAAGGGGGCCTTTAGGGATTTACTACCTGGCATAATTTAATAGCGCATCATAGCTCCCCTGGGGAGGTAAGGTGCGATTTCTTTGCTAAACAAAAAGAAAAATCAACAAAAGAGGAACATCCTCCCGGGGGGAGGCAGAAAAAACAGGGGGGTTGGTATTAACACATTGGCACCCAACTGGTACAGACCAGATTTCCAACCAAAACAGGATTTTTGGAATGTAACCAAAAGGGAAACCCCCCACGTATGTCATGAGTTTAAGAACCAAAAATTTGAGGATCCGGGGTCAGGTCAACCCCATTATCACCCGAGTAGAAAAAGGGTTTAAACTCAGCCAAAGGGGGGGAATCGTCCCAGTAGGGGGGGAAAGATTCTGGGGGGTTAAGGGAATCCAACGTTTAGCAAAATATAATCCTGGTTAAAAACTCTCCAGAA
>JARQOD010000001.1:415460064-415496543 GCA_033576555.1 Oophaga sylvatica
TTATCTGTTAGCAGAAGATGCAGGCACAAAACAGCTTTTCTGGGTCTCTGGGAGTGTGCCTTACGCTAAACAGTGCAATTGGGAGTGTGTCATGCCATGGTTTGCGTGTCTTTTGGGCAATTTTTCAGCATTCTATTCTTAAGTGTTTCGTTCAGTTTTTTCTACCTTCCTGCTGCCCTGGGGGTGGTAAGGAGTGTGTAGGCCTAGGTCTGACCCTACTGCTAATCGGGTCTTGTGTGTCAGATTTGCTGTGAATGCGGGTCCCTGATCACTCTCTATCATTTCTGGAGCCCCGTATCTGCACACTATTTTCTGAAAGTAGCTTCGTTGCAGTAGTCTTTGCTGACTTGGAAGGCTTCTGTTCATCTTGAAAATACTTCTTTTGACCACAATGGCGTATTTGAATCCTTCACTTGGCGATATCTGGATGTGGTCTATCTGGATCCTTTGAAGCTGGTAGAGTGGTCTTTCCAGATGAGGTGAGGGGGACTTTCTTCCATACGTCCAGGCTTGCATTTGCCGCAGGTCAGACAGCTGCTGGTGAATTTGGCTGTTAGGGTGGAGATCCCTGAAGTGAAAACAGTAAGCACCAATCAGATCATTCATCTGTGTCTTTGATATGTGGATGTGGGTCCATGTACCCATTGGACCACCATAGGGTGCATACTTTGTGGTAGGCAGAGTTTGAAGTCTATTATTGATAGAGTTCTTTCTTCACGTGTTGCTTTTTTCGCATTCAGCTCTTTTTCTCCTTTTGGAGCTTGGTCTTGTAACTTCTTGAGCAGATTCCAGGACGTTTCTTTGTCAGGTTTCTTGTCTTCAGTCGTCATGTAGTAGCCGTCCGGCTCTACGACCTCTCCCACTTCTCCATGTTGTCTTCCTTTGGCTGCTTCTTTGGCTGCCATGTCCGCCATGTTATTGCCTCACACCTCTTCTGTTCTCAGTTTTCCATGCACTTTGATTTTTCAAATTGCCACCATTTTGGAAGTTGGAGTATATCCAGTAGGTCCCTGAAGGCTCCATGATGCTTCACGGTTGTCCCGTTTGCTGTGATGAAGTCCCTTGTAGCCCAGATGGGTCCAAAGTCGTGTGCTATGCCATGCGAGTACCTGTAGTCCGTATAGATGTTTGCAGTCTTGCCTTCTGCCATCTGGCAGGCCTTCGTCAGCGTTATCAATTCTGCTTCCTGGGCTGACAGGCTAGGTGACAGACTTCTGGACCACAGGATTTCTTGATTGCTGGTCACTGCACTTCCTGTGTTGAAACTTCTTCTGGAGCCATCCAAGTATCCCCCCTTGGGAGTGGGAGTAGAGTGGCCGGGCTGAGGACTGTAGGTCTGGAGATGGTGACATTATGAGACAAAGGCAATAGAGGCGCCACAAAGATGCCTGGCAGTGGGGAGATTACTGTTGGTTGAGCTTGATTGAAGATTGCCAAGATGTCATGTGGAGTGAGAGTTTCCAGTGGCTGTCCAAGAGTGATGTCAGCAACCTTGTCCAGGAGGGTGTGTGCTGCAGATACTGCCATCAGGCAGGAGGGTGCTCTTCTTGCAACTGGATCCAAGTGGGCTGAGAGGCAGCCTAAAAGTCTCTGTTTTCCCCCGTGAATCCGTGCCAGGACTCCAGTAGCATGACCTTCTTTCTTCCATCAGGTAGACGGAAAGACTTTTCATAGTCAGGTAGGCCTGTTATTGGCGCTGAGACTGTGGAGTTCTTCCAATCTCCTGAATGGGTTGAAGGCTGCGTCAGATAGAAGGAGCGGGGTTGCGTTGATGCAAGCACACAGAGGCTGCATTAAGACTGAGGCATCAGGGATCCAGGTTCTGCAATATGACACTAGACCAGGGAAGGCCTGCAGCATTCTTGGAGTTGTTGGGGAGCCATCTTCTCCATAGTGGTCTCCCAGTCTTTTGACATGTGTTTCGTCTGGTGGGCAATACAGTGTCCCAGGGATGTAACTTGCTTCTGGCATCACTGGACTTTGTTCTTCCAGACCTTGCGTTGCTGTTCTTCCAGGTAGAGTAGGAGAGACAAGGAATAGACTGTGCAGGTGTCGATGTCAACCACACAAAAGAGAAAGTCATCCACGTGTTGTAGAAGAGTGACTCTTGCATATTCTGCAATCCAGTTGACGAGGATGGAGGACATTGTCTTGGTGAAACTTGAAGGGCTTGTTTTGAGCACCTTGAGACAACACTGTCCATATGCACTGCACTGGTGCGTGAAAGCAGGCCTCCAGGTGGAGGGGAAACACTGAAGAAGGTACTGGCCAGGTTGATCACCATGAATACCGTTGCGGTGACTGGGACTCTTGAGAGCAGAGTGTTGTGAATGGACTTGAAATAAGTTCTGAGCAGAGGCTCCCTCTGGTGGTTACAAGCGGTACTGGACTGTCCAGTGAAGATTGTGAGGATTGGGAATCAGGTGTTACTGACTGGTCTTATTTAAGGGAGTCGCCTTCCCATCAGGGTTGCCGGTGATCAATTGTTCTGGTCTCAATCCTTGATTCCTGTTTCCTTTGTAGCCTGCTGTGTCTTGTCTGCATCTCCTGCTAACAGATAAGACATTTTCTTCTTTTTGTTTTTGTGCTTGATTTTTGCATTTTGTCCTGCACTTCTGTGGGGGCCTTCTGGGTCCTCTCCGGGGGCTTTTGCCCTCTCAGTTTAGTTCAGCCACTGATGTTTGTACATTTGCTTTTTCCAGTTTTTTCAGTGGCTGCTGTTTTGATTTTGTTACACCAGAGAACTAATTTAGGTGGTAGAGGTCGTGTGATCTCAGGTGTTTTTGAAATTAGTAGAGTTGGTGCTTTTCAGGGTTTTTTGGGATTGCAGTAAGTGCCCTTCCTATCCTTTTCTATTTAGGTATTTTGGGCCCCAACGTTTGCTCATACTATTTTCTGTCTGTCAGTATTTCCTCTTGTCTAACCGCCATTACATGTTTGGGGCTTTCTATGTTCTTTGGGGATCTGCTCCGGGGCAGATAGCTTTCCTCTTTCTATCTTTAGGTGTAGTTAGTTTCTCAGGCTGTGACGAGGCGTCTAGGACCAACGTAGGAACGCTCCACGGCTGCCTCTAGTTGTGGTGGTTAGTCAGGGTACTGCAATCTCATAGATTCCAACTGCTCTGGTGTATTTCCTTTTTTACCTGCACTCCTCAGCTACCGAATCATAACAGTATCACCGGCCCAAAAAATTGAATGGTACTCACAGAAGGGAAAAATATTGTGAAAGAAAAAAAAGGTTGTCAGAGTTGTCAGAAATATTTTTCTGTTTGTTGCATTTTTTTTTTTTTCCCTCTGTATCTCTGGGTGCTGGGGAGGATTTTTTCTCTCGATGGAGTTTGCGCAGTTGTCTGGACGTGTAGATCAGCTTGCCACTGAGGTTCGGAGTATTGCTACCTATCTTGCTGGGTTGCCTGTTGTGGAACCTAGGATTCCCATGCCAGATTTGTTTTTGGGGGATTGAGCCAAGTTTTGAATTTTAAAAATAATTGTAAATTGTTTTTTGCCTTAAAATCTAAGTCCTCAGGGAACGCAGCGCAGCAGGTTCAAATTGTCATCTCTCTCCTGCGCGGCGATCCTCAGGATTGGGCTTTTTCCCTGACACCTGGGGATCCTGTTTTGAGTGATGTTGATGCATTTTTTTCAGGCCTTGGGGTTATTGTACGATGAGCCTAATGTCACTGATCAAGCTGAAAAAGCCTTGTTGGCATTAAATCAGGGGCTTGATGACGCTGAGTTATACTGTCAGAGATTCCGTAGGTGGGCAGTCCTGACCAAATGGAATGACGACGCTTTGGCAGCCCTTTTTCGGAAGGGTCTGTCAGATAATGTAAAGGATATTATGGTGGGATTCCCTGTCCCCTCTGGTCTCAATGATTCTATGTCATTAGCGATTCAAATTGACAGACGTTTGCGTGAGCGGAGAAGTATGCGTGGAATAGTGTTGCCTTATGAACCTGCTTCTGAATCCATGCAGTGTGATAGAGTGGTTTCTGGGACACAGCGTCATGAGTTTCGAAAGCGCAATGGGTTATGTTTCTACTGTGGTGATGCCTCTCATGCTATTTCAGTCTGCCCTAAGCGGGGAAGACGTTTTGCACGCTCAGTTGTCTTGGGTAGTGTTCAGACTAAGTTTTTATTAACTGTCACTCTGATATGCTCTCTGTCCTCATTTTCTGCTCAGGCTTTCGTTGATTCTGGAGCAGCTATTAACCTGATGGATTATGATTTGCTAAACGTTGTGGATTTCCCTTGATACCCCTACAGAAGTCTATTCCCCTACTGGGGATCGATTCTACCCCTTTGGCTGAGAATAAACCTCAGTTCTCTACTCAGGTGATAATGAGGGTCGAACCTGATCATCAGGAGAGCTGCAAATTTTTGGTTCTGTATAATCTGCATGACATTATCGTGCTGGGTTTCCCTTGGTTACAGTCTCATAATCCTGTTTTGGATTGGAAATCTGTGTCTGTAACCAGTTGGGGCTGCCAATGTTTTAATACCAACACTCCTGTTTTTTCTGCCTCCCCTCAGGCTCAGGATGTTCCTGACTTTTTGATTGATTTTTCTGATGTGTTTAGCGAAAGTAAATCTGCATCCTTGCCTCCCCATAGGAGCTATGACTGCGCTATTGAATTAGTGCCTGGTAGTAAATTCCCTAAAGGTCGCCTTTTTAACTTGTCTGTACCTGAACATGACGCTATGCGGTCTTATATCAAGGAGTCATTGGAGAAAGGTCATATCAGACCATCCTCTTCACCCTTAGGTGCCGGTTTTTTCTTTGTAGCCAAAAAGGATGGTTCATTAAGGCCGTGTATTGATTATCGTCTTTTGAACAATATTACTGTGAAATATCAATACCCGTTACCCTTGATTTCTGACCTGTTTTCCAGGGTGAAAAACGCTACTTGGTTTACCAAGCTTGACCTCAGGGGGGCATATAACCTTATTCGCATTAAGCACGGGGATGAATGGAAGACGGCATTTAACACCCCTGAGGGGCATTTTGAGTACCTTGTGATGCCCTTTGGGCTCACTAATGCTCCTTCTGTCTTCCAGTCCTTCATGAATGACATTTTCAGGGATTTTGTGGATAAATTTCTGATCGTTTATTTGGATGATATCTTGATTTTTTCCAATGACTGGGACTCTCATGTGAAACATGTTCGAACTGTATTCCAGATTTTGAGAGAGAATGCTCTGTATGTGAAGGGATCAAAGTGTCTTTTTGGCGTACAGAGGATCTCATTTTTGGGATTCATTTTGTCCCCATCTGTTATTGAAATGGACCCGGTCAAGGTTCAGGCCATCTGTGATTGGGTCCAACCTACTTCATTAAAGGCTCTTCAGAGATTTTGGGTTTTGCCAATTTTTATCGTAAATTTATTGGTAATTTCTCGGTTATTGTTAAACCATTAACTGATTTGACCAAAAAGGGTTCTGATGTGGTGAATTGGCCTCCTGAGGCAGTCTCTGTATTTCAGGAACTTAAGCAGAGATTCACTTCTGCTCCTGTTCTACGACAGCCTGATGTTTCTCTGCCTTTTCAGGTGGAGGTGGATGCCTCTGAAATTGGGGCAGGTGCCGTTTTGTCCCAAAGAGATCCAGAGACCTCTAAAAGTAACCCTTGTGCCTTTTTCTCTCGAGAATTTTCTCCTACTGAACGTAATTATGACGTGGGTAATCGGGAGTTATTGGCCATGAAGTGGGCTTTTGAAGAGTGGAGACATTGGCTGGAGGGAGCTAAACATCAGGTGGTGGTCCTTACTGACCATAAGAATCTGGTTTATCTGGAATCTGCCAAGCGACTTAATCCTAGACAGGCCAGGTGGGCCTTGTTTTTCACACGTTTTAATTTTGTGGTTTCCTTTCTTCCTGGCACTAAGAATGTTAAGGCGGATGCCCTTTCAAGGAGTTTCCTTGCGGACTCTCCTGAGTTATCTGATCCTTCTGTTATTTTGAGAGAAGGTGTAGTTCTTTCCGCCATCTCGCCCAATTTGAGACTGGCTCTGGAGGGGTGTCAGGAGGATAGGCCCGAGCGCTGCCCTGTTGGGAAATTGTTCGTCCCGGACCACTGGAAAAAGAGTGTGATGTCTGAGATTCATTGTTCCGCGTTGGCAGGTCATCCCAGAATTTTTGGTACCAGAGACTTGGTTAGTCGGTCCTTTTGGTGGCCTACCTTGTCTCGTGATGTCAGGGAATTTGTGCAGTCCTGCGGGACTTGCTCTCGCTCTAAGCCTTGCTCCCGCTCTAGTGGTTTGTTGATGCCATTGCCTGTGCCCAAGAGACCATGGACCCATATCTCTATGGATTTCATTTCCGACCTCCCTGTTTCTCAGAGAATGACCGTCATCTGGGTGATTTGTGATAGGTTTTCCAAGATGATACATCTTGTGCCATTACCTAAGTTGCCTTCCTCCTCTGAATTGGTACCTTTGTTCCTACAGCACGTGGTTCGTTTGCACGGCATTCCTGAGAACATTGTGTCTGACAGAGGAGTCCAGTTTGTTTCCAGATTTTGGAGGACCTTTTGTTCTAAACTTTGTGTTCAATTGTCTTTCTCCTCGGCGTTTCATCCTCAGACCAATGGTCAAACTGAGAGAACAAATCAGACATTGGAGACTTATCTAAGATGCTTTGTGTCTGCTGATCAGGATGACTGGGTCTCTTTTTTGCCTTTGGCTGAGTTTGCTCTTAATAATAGGGCTAGCTCTGCCACTTTGATGTCTCCATTTTTCTGTAATTCTGGGTTTCACCCTCGATTTTCTTCGGGACAGACGGAGGCTTCTGTGTTGTGAATGGGTTTGAGATGAGTTCTGAGCAGAGGCTTCCTCTGGTGGTTACAAGCAGTGCTGGTCTGTCCAGTGAAGATTGTGAGGGCTGGGAATCAGGTGTTACTGACTGGTCTTATATAAGGGAGTCACCTTCCCATCAGGGTTGCCGGTGATCAATTGTTCTGGTCTGAATCCTTCTTTCCTGTTTTCCCTTGTAGCCTGCTGTGTCGTGTCTGCATCTCCTGCTAACAGATAAGACATTTTCTTCTTTTTGTTTTTGTGCTATATTTTTGCATTTTTGTCCTGCACTTCTGTGGGGCCTTCAGGGTCCCCTCCGGGGGCTTTTGCCCTCTCAGTTTATTTCAGCCACTTATGTATGTACTTTTGCTTTTTCCAGTTTTTTCAGTGGCTGCTGTTTTGATTTTGTTACACCAGAGAACTAATTTAGGTGGTAGAGGTCGTGTGATCTCAGGTGTTTTTGAAATTAGTGGTGTTGGTGCTTTTCAGGGTTTTCTGGGATTGCAGTAAGTACCCTTCCTATCCTTTTCTATTTAGTTAGTTTGGGCCCCAGCGTTTGCTCATACTATTTTCTTTCTGTGTCAGTATTTCATCTTGTCTAACCGCCATTACATGTTTGGGGGCTTTCTATTGTCTTTGGGGTTCTGCTCCGGGGCAGATAGCTTTCCTATATCTATCTTTAGGTGTAGTTAGTTTCTCAGGCTGTGACGAGGCGTCTAGGACCAACGTAGGAACGCTCCACGGCTGCCTCTAGTTGTGGTGGTTAGTCAGGGTACTGCAATCTCATAGATTCCAACTGCTCTGGTGTATTTCCTTTTTTACCTGCACTCCTCAGCTACCAAATCATAACACTTCTGTCTGTCCAGGTGTTGACTCTGTTGTGGAGCGTATGCAGCAGATTTGGGACCAGGTAGTGCAGAGGTTGTCCCTCTCTCAGGAGACAGCCCAGCGGTTTGCTAACCGGCATAGGACTGATGGTCCTCGGTTTAAAGTGGGGGACTTGGTCTGGTTGTCCTCAAAAAATATTCCTATGAGAGTGGCATCTCCTAAATTTAAGCCTAGGTTCATTGGACCTTATAAGATCATGGAGATTCTTAATCCTGTTTCTTTTCGTTTGCTTCTTCCAGGGACATTTAAGATCCATAATGTGTTCCACAATCCTTGTTGAAGAGGTTTGTTGAGCCAGTGGTTCCTACTGCTTTGCCTCCT
Source organism: Oophaga sylvatica (assembly GCA_033576555.1). Taxonomy (NCBI): domain Eukaryota; kingdom Metazoa; phylum Chordata; class Amphibia; order Anura; family Dendrobatidae; genus Oophaga; species Oophaga sylvatica. The sequence continues at coordinate 415,468,064 of JARQOD010000001.1, forward strand.
GACCCTGGTTCTGGTTGAGGGCAATATGGAGTTTGAGGTGAGAAAATTTTGAATTCTCGTTTTTCTAGACGGAAACTCCAGTATTTGGTTAAGTGGAGAGGTATGGTCAGGAAGACAATTCTTGGGTGTTTGCTTCGACATCCATGCTAGGACTCATCCGTGCGTATCATAGGTCATCTGACCGACCTGGTTGCTCAGGTGAGGGTTCGGTGACCCTCCTCAAGGGGGGGGGTACTGTTGTGAATGACTTGAAATGGTTCTGACAGAGGCTCCCTCTGGTGGTTACAAGCGGTACTGGACTGTCCAGTGAGATTGTGAGGATTGGAATCAGGTGTTCTGACTGTCTTATTTAAGGGAGTGCTTCCCATCAGGTTGCCGGTGATCATTGTTCTGGTCTCAATCTTGATCCTGTTTCCTTTGTTGCCCTGCTGTGTCGTGTCTGCATCTCCTGCTAACAGATAAGACATTTCTTCTTTTTGTTTTTGTGCTTGATTTTTGCATTTTGTCCTGCACTTCTGTGGGGGCCTTTGGTCCCTCGGGCTTTGCCCTCTCAGTTTAGTTCAGCCACTGATGTTTGTACATTTGCTTTTTCCAGTTTTCAGTGGCTGCTGTTTTGATTTGTTACAAGGAACTAATTTAGGTGGTAGAGGTTGTGTGATTCTCAGGTTTTTTGAAATTAGTAGAGTTGGTGCTTTTCAGGTTTTTTGGGATTGCAGTAAGTGCCTCCTATCCTTTCTATTTAGATAGTTGGGCCCAACGTTTGCTCATATATTTTCTGTCTGTGTCAGTATTTCTTCTTGTCTAACGCCATTACATGTTTGGGGTTTCTATGTTCTTTGGGATCTGCTCCGGGCAGATAGCTTTCTTCTATCTTTAGGTGTAGTTAGTTTCTCAGGCTGTGACGGGGCTCTAGGACAACGTAGAACGCTCCACGGCTGCTTAGTTGGTGGTTAGTCAGGGTACTGCAATTCATAGATTCAACTGCTCTGGTGTATTTCTTTTTTAACCTGCACTCCTCAGCTACCGAATCATAACAGCAGAGTGTGATGGTTCAGCACTGTTGGGGTTTCAAATACCGTAGCCTCTTTCGCGGCCTCCAGGCCTTGCACCATTCTGAATCAGTGGGTTACATCTTTTTCTTCACTGTGGAAAGCTGGGTTGATTCCGATGGGCGAGCAGCCCAGTTTGCCTTGTCCTTCAGTAGCGGCAGGGGACTCATCTGCTGGTGCAGAGCTGGGAAAAAAGCCGTCTACTAGGTCCACATCATGAGAGATACGACCACTGGCTTTCTTGTTCTCCACCAAGACAGTCACTGTGTTAGCCTGCTCTGGTCACAGGGTCTTCTGTTGGGACGTTTCCTTAAACGGCTGCTTTTTTCTCAGCATGGGCCATCAGTAGTTTATTTTCTCCAGCTCGGTCGCAGGCAGTATTTGTGCACAAGTTTGAAAGAGCTGAGTGGCTCTTTTCCAGTCTAGGGCCTGGGTGAATGGTTGATTGCAGGGCACCTCCTGTGCTTGCAAAATGAGAACCTCTGGCGTTAGAGCTGGATGAGGTGTTGCCATTCATGAAGCGAGTAGGTCCTTCTTGATTTGAATATCCTGGCAATGTCAAAGTTCTCAGGCGTCTTCTTAGGCGAGTTCACTTAGACCTTCAGTTGTCAGAGACATCTTGATTCTGGGTGATGGGTGGCTTTTCGGTACTATGTCCAGCACCTCTGTGATAGGTCTGCAGTGTGGTTTGTTTGAGGTTTCCTGTTTCTTCTTGGGTCAGGGGTGAAGAAAGTGTCATGGTCCACTTCTTGGAACACTCTGTCCTTTCAGCTTCTGCAGTAGGTCCACTCCCAAATAGGTTGAGGGTGCAGTTTTTTACACAACAAACTGGGACATGATGGAGTGTTCTAGCTCCACACGCTCAGGGGCTTCATAATCTGGAAATATCTGACTTGACCATCAATTCCCATGCGGAAGCAGAAGATTCTGATAGATAGGTGAGTTGCGGAGTTCCACAAGAAAAGATATGACTACGCCATCACTTCAGGATATTGGTCCATGGTGGGGTTCACTGTGGACTTGGTGTGCTCTTGTCCTATGGACGGGGTTCTTCATGCTTTCTGTGTTTCTTCTTTTTTGGTGAAGTCAGTGTTTGCACGGTTCGGAAATGACCAAACTCGCCAGTTGTAACGTTGACATCCCTTTGTCCGGCGGACTCATCCTTTTGCTACTGTGAGCGGGTATCCATTGCTATTGACGTGTACTCAGGCTGCTGCTACCAGTGGTTTCCTGATTGTTCTCTCAGTCATGCACAAAGCTGTGCCAACATCCGTCTGTGTGTCTGATCAGGTAATGAGGCCCAAATCTTGAAACACTTGCATTACTCTGTCATGGAACTTCTCCACAGACTCTGTCTTGTCTTGACTCGTGACATGTAGGCTGAGAGTTTGTCCTGTCAGTCTGCTTTTGGCCCATTCTCTGAGTTGCTCAATTAGCTTTGGTCCTGTCTCCCAGGCATACGCATCCAACTCTGTTGGAAGCTTGAAGTGTTCTCTCATAATTGGCCAGAATGCATCACCTGCTTTTATTTCCATTACGGTCCAGAGATCAGTCCAGGCTGCTGTATACGTTCGCTGGATCTGCTGCATTTTTTGGCAAAATGGCATGGGGTGTATCCCTGGGTCTGGCAGCATACTGATCACCTGGCTTGGGATGAAAGGCTCATAGGATGGTGCCTCTACCTGTCCCTGCTCTATTGGTGCTTGTGTGTTTCCTTCCCTAGTATTGGGCAGCATGTGTGACGTTGCATCTTCATCTTCATCAGATAAGAAGTGACATGGTGTACTTGGTGCATACACTGGGTGAGATTTGGGCTTTAAAGTTGTCTTGCTGCATGGGGATTTCCCACTTCCTTGCTGAGGCTGCGGTGGATCAGTGTCATGGTTCCATGCTGGCAGCCCTGCTCGGCACTGAGGTTCCTCATTTGTCTCTGTAGCTATACCACCCCCTGTGAAGCCCTAGCTGTGGACTGTTGTGTCTGGGGGCTACATGTAGCGTTTTGTGTAGGGAGATCTGCACTTTCTTCTCCTGATATAATGACTGGCAATGTTTGTACTGTTCTTGTGATAGACAGGGTGCCCTGTGCTGGAGACACTGAATACAGGGACACCACATTGCTTGGATTGGGCGTTGACCCAGTTGATGACGAAGTAGAAAAAAAGAGGAAGAGAAGGGAGGTGTGAGGGAGGAGTGAGAGAAAGAGGAGGGGGGGAGAGAAGAGTGAAAGGGGGAAAAGAGAAAGATGGAGGAGAGAGAGAGAAGAAAGATGGAGGGGGAGAAGTAGAAGAAGATGAAGAAGAAGATTTGAGAGTTGGAGAGGAAGAGATAGAAGAAGAGGAAGATGAAGAAAATGGATGTGTCAGAGATGTGAGGGAGGGGAAAGAAGGAATGAGAGGGATGGCAGTGAGGAAAGAGGAGAAAAGTCTGAAGAAGAAGAAGAAGAAAGGGACTGAGAGAAGAAAAAGGAGAGGGTGTCCCCCTGTGACTCTTGAGAGGGGATGGTTGAAACAGAAATGCCTTCTCCCTGTGGAGAGAGGCGGGGAGCGTTTTTCCCTGTACAAGGCTCCTTACTCAATGAGAGCAGCCTACACCTGTCCCGTGTCTCCACATGATGGACATGTGATGTGTGTGACTCTGAATTCTGCTCTTGTGACATGTCAGTGATCTTTTTCTCACAGATGATTTAACACCTTTTCAAACTTATTCACATAAAAAAAAATCACTTCCTGGTCCGTTCAAATTAACTTGCTGTACCTTTTACACGATGCACCGCTGCTCTTTTATAGCAGATGGTAATCTATTAATAAACTTTCCCGTTACCTTTCAAATAACAAAAAACAAGAAAAAACATTTCATTATGCAGCGTAAAGGCTGCCTGTCTATTTGCTTCTCACGTACTCTGACATTCTATTCACATGCCTAGCCCTTCGATTCTTACGTACTGTGTCTATTCCAAAAACCTATTCAACAAAGGTGATTTGAAAAATCTGAAAACTGCTGCACTCTGGTTCTGTTTGTCAACGCCGAATGCCCGACGGGAGGGGCTACTCAAACCGCTGCGCAGTTTGTGTCTGCTCTCTCTCTCAGCCTGTAATTCTCCTTATCTATGTGACCTTGGTCTAAAGCAAGCTTGTAGAGAAAAAAAAAAAAAAAAAGAAAATGGCTGGAGAAATAAAACTCTAAAATAAATTGCTTAGAAGAAAAAAATCTCTCCAAAATTATTTAAAAATGTACTTAAAAAAAAATGTTAAAAACAAAAGTTAGATTTAATAAAAAACCTCTAGAAAAAGAAAAAATAAATTCACCAAAAAGGGGAGAAAAGAAAAACCGTATAACTCATAAAACTCTGAAAAACAACCCTTGTTGCTAAAACAGCTAATTAAAAAAACAGAAAAGAGGTGGAAAAATTGATTGTAAAATGATAAAAACAAAAAGAAAAATGCTTTAAAACTTTTGTCTGGTAGCGTAGGCTTTTTTCCTACCGCTCTCTGGAATGTCAGCTGGCTGCTGCCAGCACTTCCCCCCTCCCTTCTATCTCTGCTTGCTGTCTCTCCAGACACTGAAATCACGTATCAAAAAAAAAAAAAAAAATTATTATTCCTCAGAATAGCAAAAAAATGAATATAGTTCAGTCTGAATGCCTGATAATTTTCACGTTAAAACTTGTAGCCAAAAAGCTAGCTTAAAAAAATAAAAATCAAAGCCAAGAAACAGATGTGACAACGTGATTAGCAGAGGAGGGGGGTCAAAGGGGTTTTCTCGCTGCTGCAGCCAGCACACTGCTCTGAATGAGATACTGACAGAGCGCACGGAGATGTGATTTAAAGCGACAGTACCTGATACAGACAGTTGACACGTACAATGAGACAGACACCCGGGAGAATACGAATCCCTCTTTTGATGATCTGTGACCCATACAAGCTGCTCTGGTAACTGATAACTCACCAATTGCACTGAGCGCGGTGAGGCTCAAGGTTCTATCGCTCTCTGTACCGTACGCCCTGGCCGGTGCGCCGGTCACAATAATCTGCAATAGCCTTCATCAAAATTCTCACTATCCACGTCTGATTTGACTGGGATGGCCTCCCGGTGCGTGGACGAATCCACGTCTGATTTGACTGGGATGGCCTCCCGGTGCGTGGACGATTATTGTGAGAACTTATCCAAACAAAGCTTCTGCCCTTCACGTCTGATTTGACTGGGATGGCCTCCCGGTGCGTGAAAGTTTACTGCGGGAACTTATGCAGCAATTTGTCTTTTGCTATCCAGCCCCCAGAAATCAGCAAGCAAAAACACAGTCACCGTTCCAACTTTCTCCTGGTTCACATAAAACATGAAACATATACAGCACAGCAGCAAACAACTCGGCTTATATCCCAGGGCTTTTGGATAAGGGTATGGACTTTTTACACAACCTGGGAATGCGGTGATGACCACGACCGACCGGCTGGAAGTGTAGGCTAGGACTAGGCACAGGGAACATTCAGGTAAGATGACAGAGTTTTCTTACCTTACTTATGGAGCTGCAGTCTCCGTCCCGTGTGCCAAGGCCAGGGCCAACACCCCCGTCTCTCCGGTCGGCCGGGTCCTCGTGCGTTTCGTCCAATGCCCCGCGTGCAGGCGCCAACTGATATGGAAATTTAATTAGGATAAAAATATCCTTCCGTGTTTGCTGCTTGCTTCTCCAAATCTCTATTTAATGTCTTCTTTGAGTGCTCAGAACGAAATGAAAACTGTCCACAACGCAAGTGTCAGTATAACAGTTCGTAAAAGACATACATTTAGTATTCATTCAAGGTTTTATACGTTTACAAAAAGGGGCTGGTTAGTCAATTAACATACAATTAAAAGCTGCTAGATTATTGGCTGTTCTAGTGTAAATATGATAATTATGATAATCATGATAAAAAGAGCTGAAGTTGCAGAATTATTGTTTTATATTCTTTTGACCTAGTTGTCTTGCATGACTGTAAGGTAAACAACAGATAGCTAATAAGACTTCATGTACTTGTTCCTTATGAAGGCCTTATGAAGGCCTTATGAAGGCCAGATTTCTTTAAAACGACTGATTATAGCTGGCCTAGAAATATGTGAGCACAGGGTTTTTTAGCAAGTGAGATCTATCTAACTGTGAATTGTGAATACATATATGTGAATATACTTTGAATATATGGAATACATATATATTTCCATGACAAACAAGCAACACTTGAATTCAAATCAGCTCTCACCTCTGCTAAACAGGCCTACTTCACATCCCTTGTATCTTCCGTATCCCACAACCCCAAACAGTTGTTCAATACTTTTAACTCCCTCCTCAGCCAACCACTGCCCCCTCCAACTTCCCTAATCTCTGCTGAGGACTTCGCCATGCACTTCAAAAACAAGATAGACCAAACACGGCAAGTCTTTATTATTCAACCACCACAACCCCTTTGTATACCTGACCAATGCCCAAACCCCATAACCTCCTTATCCAACATCACGAAAGGGGAGCTTGCTCATCTTCTCTCCAAATCACACCTCACCACTTGTTCACTCGACCCCATCCCATCCCACCTCCTCCCCAACCTCGCGACCACTCTTATCCCATCACTAACCCACCTCTTCAACCTATCACTAACTTCCGGTACCTTCCCTTCTGCTTTCAAACATGCCACAATCACGCCTATCCTCAAAAAGCCAACCCTCGACCCAATATCGCTACTCCCATTCGCTTCCAAACTCCTGGAGCAGCACGTCCACGCTGAACTTTCCTCCCATCTCTCATCTAACCTGCTCTTTGACAATCTACAATCTGGTTTCCGCGCCCATCACTCCACTGAGACAGCCCTGACCAAAATTACTAACGACCTACTTACAGCCAAAGTGAACGGACAATACTCTATACTCCTCTTTCTAGACCTGTCCTCTGCCTTCGACACAATTGACCACTGCCTCCTACTACAGATCCTCTCTTCCTTTGGCATTAAAGACCTCGCCCTATCCTGGATCTCCTCATACCTCTCCAACCTCACATTCAGCATCTCCCACTCCCACACTACTTCCTCATCCCACCCTCTCTCTGTTGGAGTCCCCCAAGGCTCTGTTCTAGGACCCCTACTCTTCTCAATCTATACACTTGACCTGGGGAAACTCATAAAGTCCCATGGATTCCAGTACCACCTTTATGCCGATGATACTCAGATCTACCTCTCTGGCCCAGATGTCACCTCTCTGCTCTCCAAAATCCCGGAGTGTCTATCAGCTATATCCTCCTTCTTCTCCTCCCACTTCCTCAAACTGAATGTGGACAAATCTGAACTGATCATCTTTCCCCCATCTCACAGATCTTCCTTACCTGACCTATCTATAACAATTGACGACATCACGCTTTCCCCCGTACCGGAGGTCCGCTGCCTCAGAGTAACCCTTGACTCTGCCCTGTCCTTCAAACCGCACATTCAAGCTCTCTTCACCTCCTGCCGCCCGTAGCTCAACAATATTTCCAGAATCCGTCCCTTCCTCAACCCTCACTCTACTAAAATGCTTGTGCATGCCCTCATCATCTCCCGTCTCGACTACTGCAACATCCTTTTCTGTGGCCTCCCTGCTAACACCCTCGCACCTCTCCAGTCCATCCTTAACTCTGCTGCCCGACTAATTAATCTCTCTCCTCGCTACTCCTCCGCTTCTCCCCTCTGCAAATCTCTTCACTGGCTCCCACTCCTTCAATGTATCCAATTCAGATTACTAACACTGACCTACAAGGCCATCTATAGCCTGTCTCCTCCATAGATCTCTGAACTAATCTCCCGATTTCTTCCCTCCTGCAATCTCCGATTCTGCGAAGACCTCCTTCTCTCCTCCACACTTATTCGCTCCTCACCCAACCGCCTCCAAGACTTCTCCCGAATAGCCCCATCCTCTGGAATTCTTTGCCCCAACACGTCCGGCTATCAACCACATTCGGATCCTTCAGACTGAACCTGAAAACCTGCAATGATTCCCGATGCCTCCTCACCACTACCGGAGCTACCGCCTCACCATAACCGGAACTGCTGCAACCCCCCAACCTGCTGTCTCTTTCCCCACCATCCTGTAGAATGTAAGCCCGAAAGGGCAGGGTCCTCTCCCCTCTGTATTAGTTTGTGATTGTTAGTTTACTGTAAGTGATATCTGTAATTTGTATGTAACCCCTTCTCATGTACAGCACCATGGAATCAATGGCGCTATATAAATAAATAATAATAATAATAATACAGTTCCCCTTCAACATATCCTCCAGACCTTCACCTACCACTGGTGTCTATCACATTCTTCCTGGATGATCTCCTCCTAAACATATCCTCCAGTCCCTCTCCCACCAGTAACCTTGCTTACCTGGGCAAAATCTTCCTGAAACTTCTAACTGCGCTTGGCACTGACGGGCTCACTAAAACACTTGGAAAATCAGGTGGTTATCCCTTTGGACAGTAAAGTAACTTCCTTCTGACTTGGCAAGAGAACCATTTACCCTAAATTTCCAGACATTTCCAGAACTTTTCACTCCAAATATTTCACCACACTTCATTCCTGTCATCAGCAGTTACCCTGGCACACCCTGCCTTCCATGAAGACCATGCACTGGCACCAATTTAAACATATTTTTTATAAATAAAGTAAAATATGCAATTAAATTAAATAAACAACATGCCCCACATAACCTCATTACCCAACATGTTGGCACATAACCTCATCACCCAACATGTCGGCACTTTAAACTTTTGCAGTTTGACTGAACAAGGGGAGTTCCAGCCAAACACAAGAGAAGTAAGGAGCTTGCTTGTTCACCTATGGGAACAATTTTTTTTTATTTCAGGTAAATGAATGTAATTGGGCCTTAAAAATCATTTTTACAATCGGATTTCATTAAAATGTTGCACCGTTTGTCTTCTATAGTCTTTGAGTCGCACTGTCTATCGCTGGATGCAGAATGAGTGAACTGAGAATCCATGAGTCAGCTCGCTATAAGTCTCTGACAGGGAGTTTGTGACTCTTTCATCATTCTTTTTCTGAGCTCTTTTCAGCTCATTTTTAACCACAGACCACATCAATGTTTAATCTGCAGGGAAAAAATGCTTGTAAAAGCCAAACAGTGCAAACATTTAGCAAAAATGATTCTTAGCCCCAAATATATGCATTCAAGTAAAAAGAAAATTGTCTCCAAAGATGGACACAACCCCAGGTGACAAGACAAATATCCCCACCCTCTTACAAGATCTCTAAGACGTCACCTAACAGTAATGTGAAGAGATGTTTCTAGGTCCTGTTATCTGTAACTTTACTGATCACATCAGATGCATTTACTGCCTGCATCAGTATCGGGACTAATGTGATTTATGCTTCATTTGTGGATCGGTCGTACCTGAAAATGCTGGAAAATCCAAAAGTAAATTAAAATCGTTCTTCTTCTTCTATCAAATTTAATGCCACTCCTGGAAAACAGTGGATTAATACATAACATGTGTTCTCGAGTTTTCATTCATCTGGCATCTGATTATAACTTGGATCTGCCTCGACTCTATCATTAGCAAAGAGTCTGACCAATGGTACTCCTGATTGCAGCCACTACCGAATCCCATCCATTTCTTGTTCTAATCTAGACTGTACATCAACAGCAAATTAATTTTCCATTTTGAGAGGTGTTATGGCCGACCAATTACACCCCTGAGCATTAGAATACCAATAGATTAGGCATGGTGTACAATAATAAATTATATTGTGGTACCGTGTTAGCCAGAAAAATCGATGTGAATACTTCTCCGTCCAATTATGACAAGAGCATTCTTAAAGTGATACCTTTATTATTTACCTTTATTATTCCAAATGTAATCTTGCCTGAAGAAGGAGCCTCTGCGCTCTGAAAGCTTGCGAACATATATTTTTCTGGTTAGCCAATAAAGGTATCACTTTAAGAATGCTCTTGTCATAATTGGACGGAGAAGTATGCACAATAGATTAGGCAGAAATATAACTTGAAAGTTATGGCTTCCCCCCACCAGGCAAAATCTGTACTATCTAGCACTGGTTATTGGTCATACTAGATCCCTCATTAGCCAAGATCGGAGCCAACAATTATGATGGGTCTTGTGGTCCAGTAATGGTTACTATTTGTAATAATGGTCTCTTTATTTGTGGCTGAGGAAATAATTGGGCTTCCTCAGGCTCTAGGGCCAGGGTGCTACCACCACTTCTGCACCATGGATGATCCCCCATCCTGAACATATCCTAGGCTGTGCCCCCTGGAAATTCATTCGGCATTGCCCACCATTATCTCACTAGGTGCCTAGTCCCACTTCTCTTGAGCTTGCCCGTTTTTGACTCTTCTGGCCTACTCCAGCCACCTCATTATGGCTCCACTCTTACTCTCACAGGGGTTGTTCCTTTTTCTCTGTGAGGGTTGATCTTGTCTGCCCATTAAGCCAGTGGGAACTCAAGGAAACTCAGGCGGTTATCTCTTTACAGGCCATTGGACAGAAAAACTTCCTTCTATAGATACATGTTCTCCACACACTTACTTTTGACATCATCTAGATGTTGTTGGGTCTTCTTATGTTTGGGAGATTTAGTCATTTTCTCAGTGGTATTTCTTTCTGGAGATTTAGATCCAGGTCTCCAACGAAACTCTGATCGTCTTAAATAATAATGGATTAGGACACAAACATTTGCAACAAATGATAATAAATATCCACACACTGAATATTTGATCAAATTTTCAGTTGTGTTACTGCTGTGTTCACTTAAAAGGATTTTAGCATATTGATCAAATTGTATGAACCCACCTGCCACAAAAAGATCACCTAATTCAGGTGGGTTCTTACCCTGACATTATACCTGTGTAAATAGAATCAATGTATAATATTTGACAGAAAACCGTGTCCTGAAAACGTATCAGGCATGTTTCTTAAGAGGAATGTCTCAACTTAAACGGCTGAATTTACAAAATGCTTGTAAAATCAAGCATCGTGCAATTTACCACTTAGTACAAATCCTCTCCGTACCTAGGTTACTGGCCACCTCATCAGTCTTATTAATGTCGCCGGTTTCCTAAGCACATAGCGTGCATTTGAAAGCTGTTTGCTGTGCAATTTGCAAGAGCTGCTCGATCCTGTAAGCTTCAGATTCCCTGTTCTACTCTGATGCTGCACAGGCAAAGGTGCCTCTGCTCGCAGCCTTGGAAAGTGCACAGTTTAAACCAGCGACGTGACCACACCATAGGTCTAAACGTGAAAAAACAGGAGTGCTAAGCTCCCTGGCAAGCAGGAAGCTGGAAGGCAGAATACGATCCTAAAGAAAGAAAATTAGTACAGCCCTTTAATGCGAAGGATAAGCCATGCTTTCCAATCTTCCAGAACATCAAGGAACAAAGGCGGACCTACTATACGCCAAGAAAAGTCAGAAAGTCTTTTTTTTTTTTTTAGGTCATGCAGGACCTCTTCCTCAGGACAAAACCTTACAGGTTTTGAGGTCATGCAGGACCTCTTCCTCAGGACAAAACTTACAGGTTTCAAGGTCATGCAGGACCTCTTCTTCAGGACAAAATCTTACAGGTTTCAAGGTCATGCAGGATCTCTTCCTCAGGATAAAACCTGCATGACCTCGAAATGCGTTGACTATTAACCTTTTTTAAAATAAAGCTTTGAAGAATATCATCTGCCATTCATCTTAATCAGCAGCGCAGATTTGGACACATACACACGGTTTCACCATTATCATCAGTCTTTGGACCCGTGTCCTGCAGCAGCTGATCCATGCTTTATACATATTGCTTAGCTGCAACAAAACAAGGTGAGAGTACCTCTACCCGGTGCACCCTATGTTTTTAATCAGTTAAGACCCTATTTATGTTTTTTTTTGCTCTCCAGATTTTCTACTTCTAATACAGGTCATTGTCCCTCTCTGTCCCTCCTGCTTATATAAGGGTTATCTCCCATCTTTGCATGCTATGGGAGGAGGAATGCCCTTCTCATGGTGGATATGACATGTTTCCACCCAGCTTTTCCTGGATGAGATAAACTCAGAGATGGCTGAACAGTAGATGAGTTTCTACCATGATCCAGCTCTTCTCCGACTTATCAACGTAAAGCAATGGCCTATTATAAAGTCCTGCCAGATGATGGGCTATAAATGGACTATTGTGGTCTGGCACAACCAGCTAAACTGCTGGTAACCTAATACTGTAAGGCCAGGATCAGCCAGTGCCAAGATATTATCATATTGTAAATTCTCGAATGTTCCAGTCATTGCAACAGAATAGATGTGATAATAGAAGACAGATCAGAGCATGTGTTCCAGAAGATTATTTGCTATGCAAAAAACAAGCCAGAAGCCGTGTGTGCTGATATAAGGCTGCCATTGTTCATTTGCAGCCACAGAAATACACCAGTTATGCATTTCTGATCCCTAATGCTGGTCCACAATGTCTGCGTGATAACTGCATATAGATAAAGTATTGCACCTGTCAGATATTACCGACTACGCAAAAAAGAGATAAAAAGATAAATGTTGCTCACGATCCGATATATTGTTTTTGAAGGTAGGAGAATTTAATAGGTCCATAGGATTTATCACCTGTAACCACAGAAAGTAATAAATGCTTGATCGCTCGGTGTCCCATGGCCGGGATCCCCCACCAATCACAAGGTTGGGGAAAATAATGGGTCCATAGGATAGACAGTAGTGAATACTGTAAATTATAGTACTAGCACAATAATTGCGGAAATATTTGAGGGCACACAGATTCACTATCTATAGGTCCAATACAAGGGTTGTGGGAATATTACCATTTGTCCATATAAAGCCGAGATATTTTTTGCACTGAATCCACTGAAAGTTGTGGTCCAACTATAAAAATGGATTTGTCAGGGACTTATATTTTATGTTCTCAGCATGTTTAATACGGCTGTTTGGACATATCTGCTGAACCTGTGTACAGCCATATGTAGATGTAGGACTATAATGCATGGTGCAGGTTTACTTGTTGCATCCAGTTGTAGGTGACTGTACATAAGCAATTATTTTATCCTTACAGTTGCCTGATACATCCCAAAACAGAACTTGCGTATCCCCAGCATATTCATCCTAGATCTGACACTCGATCCAGGAAGGAATGTTCCTGCCTTAAAATACATGTAAAAAAATGTACCTTGTAAATTCAAGTGTTTTCGTTTCCTCTTTCCAGTACCATTTTCCTGGAGGAACGTTTGCCGTCTGTAGGTAAAATGATGGAGAAAGATAATATCTAGATTTTAAATGTTCACATGGTACAGACTGTAGCAACTGGGGACATTTTCTGTAGCTTTTTCATTAAAACGGAGAATAAGTAAAATGCAAATATTAGTAGGCAAGTCTTTATCATGTGCTGGATTTTCTCATCTTTTTTGGGGAGTTCAGCTCCTGGCAAAAATTGTAATAGTGTGTTGCAGCATGAATAAGAGGCTGGCTGCGCAGTTGCAGCATGAATAAGAGGCTGGCTGCGTGGTTGCAGCATGAATCATAGCCTGGCTGCGTGGTTGCAGCATGAATCAGCGGCTGTGCAGTTGCAGCATGAATCAGAGGCCGACTGAGCAGTTGCAGCATGAATCAGAGGCTGGCTGCGCAGTTGCAGCATGAATCAGAAGATGGCTGTGCAGTTGCAGAATGAATCAGAGGCTGGCTGTGCAGTTGCAGTATAAATAAGAAGTTGGCTGTGCAGTTGCAGCATGAATCAGAAGCTGCCTGTGCAGTTGCAGCATGAATCAGAGGCTTTCTGTGCATTTGCAGCATGAATCAGAGGCTGCCTGTGCAGTTGCAGCATGAATCAGAGGCTGGCTGTGCAGTTGCAGCATGAATCAGAGGCTGGCTGTGCAGTTGCAGCATGAGTCAGAGGCAGGCTGCGCGGTTGCAGCATGAATCATAGGCTGGCTGCGCAGTTACAGCATGAATCAGAGGCTGGCCAGAGGCTGGCTGTGCGGTTGCAGCATGAATAAGAGGCTGGCTGTGAGGTTGCAGAATGAATCAGAGGCTGGCTGTGCGATTGCAGCATGAATCAGAGGCTGGCTGTGCAGCTGCAGCATAAATCAAAGCCTTGCTGCACGGTTGCAGCATGAATTAGAGCCTGGTTGCACAGATTCAGTTTGAATCAGAGACACAATTAATTAGACACACCTGTGGATGTATTTTAATGCACACTTGAAACACACTGCTTCTTTGTGTAGCATCATGGGGAAGTTTCAAGAAATCAGCCAAGATAGCAGGAAGACAATTGAGGTCTTGCACAAGTCTGGCTCATCCTTGGGTACAACTGCAAGACACCTGAAGGTGCCTTGTTCATCTGTACAAACAAATATACACAAGTACAAACAAGATGTGAATGTCCAGCCATTATACCGCTCAGGAAGGAGACGGGTTCTGTGTCCCAGAGATGAACGTGCATTTGGTCCGACATGTGCATATCAGCCCAAGAAAAAAAGCAAAAGACTTTGTGAAGATGATGGAAGCTGGTAAGATTGTGTCAATATCCACAGCGAAACAAGTACTGTATCAACATGGGCTGAAAGGTCACTCTGCCAGGAAGAAGCCATTACTCCAAAAGAAACAGAAAAAAAGCCAGATTAATGTTTACAAATGCACACAGGAACAAAGATGGTAATTTTTGGAGACATGTCCTGTGGTCTGATGAAACTAAAATTAAACTTTTTGGGCATAATGACCATCGTTATGTTTGGAGGAAGGAGAAGCTTGGAAGCCTAAGAACACCATCCCCACTGTGAAACACGGCGGTGGCAGCATCATGTTGTGGGGTTGTTTTGCGGCAGGAGGGACTGGTGCACTTCACAAAATAGATGGCATCGTGAGAATAGAAGATCATGTGGCAATACTGAAGCGACATCTCAAGACACCAGCCAGGAAGTTAAAGCTTGAGTGGAAATGGGTCTTCCAAATGGACAATGACCCGAAGCATACTGCCGAAACAGTAACAAAGTGGCTTAAGGATAACAAAGTCAATGTTTTGGAGAGGCCATCACAAAATCCTGATCTCAATCCTATTGAAAATGTATGGGCAAAGCTGAAGAGGCGGTGCGAGTAAGGCGACCTACAAACCTGGATCAGTTACACCAGTTCTGTCAGGAGGAATGGCCCCAAATTCTGACCAAGTATTGTGAGAGGCTTGTGGAAGGAGATCCCAAACGCTTGACCCAAGTCATTCAGCTTAAGAGCAATGGTGCCAAATACTAATGAAATGTATGTAAACTTTTGACTTTGCAGTAAGTAATAAAAATGCCTTAAAACATTCTCTGTTTCTCCTGATTCTGGGATTTGGCAAATATTAATAATTATGGTAATCCTAATTGACCTAAAACGGGAACAGTTTATTCTGATTTCATGTCAGATATTGAGAAAAACATGCACATCTGCCTTTTTATATAGTGTAGGTAAACTTCTGGCTACAACTGTTTATACATAGTAAATGACCTTACAGCTGGCAGGTTGACAATCACATTTGGAACATAATCTTCAATTTATTGCTTACGTATAATATTATGTACCGTATATACCCATGTATAAGCCGAGATTTTCAGCCCATTTTTTAAGGCTGAAAGTCTCCCTCTCGGCTTATACGCGGGTCATATACGGGGGTCGGCGGGGGAGGGGGAGCGGGGTGTCGGATCATAGTCACCCCTCCGCCGGCACGGTCTCTGCAGCCCCCTGCTTCTCCCACGATCTCCGGCTCCTTCCTGCAGCGGTCACATGGCACCGCTCATTAAAGTCATGAATATGCACATATTCATGACTTTAATGAGCGGTACTACGTGACCGCTGCAGGACTGAAGCGCTGCGGAGAGCGTCAGGAGAAGAGGAGAGGCTGCAGGGACGCACAGCGGAGGGGTGAGTATAGTGATATTTACCTGTCCCTCGGTCCACCGCAGCGCTGCTCCCTCGGTCTGACTCCTCTGGCTGTGAATGATCAGGCAGAGGACGCGATGACGTCGTTAGTGCGAGCCCCGCCCCCTGCCAGATCATTCACAGCCAGAGGAGTCAGACCAAAGGAGCAGCGCAGCGGTGGAGGACAGGTAAATATCACAGGTGCCGGGGTCCTGAGCGAGCGGTGACACCGGCACCTGTCCCCCATAGCGCGCCGCTGTCACCGCCTGCTCAGGACACCGGCACCTGGCCCCCAGCGACGAGAGGTGAGTATGTAATTTTTTTTTTGCAGCAGCAGCATATGAGGCCTATACTATGGGGCATAATTGTGCAGCATATGGGGGCATAATCTGGAGCATACAGGGGCATAATATGGAGCATATGGGGGCATAAGCTGTGGAACATATGGGGCATAATCTGGAGCATATGGGGGCATAATATGGAGCATATGGGGCATAAACTGTGGAACATATGGGGCATAATCTGGAGCATATGGGGGCATAAGCTGTGGAACATATGGGGCATAATCTGGAGCATATGGGGGCATAATCTGTGGAACATATGGGGGCATAATCTGTGGAACATATGGGGGCATAATATGGAGCATATGGGGGCATAATCTGGAGCATAATCTGTGGAACATATGGGGCATAATCTGGAGCATATGGGGGCATAATCTGTGGAATATATGGGGCATAATCTGGAGCATATGGGGGCATAATCTGTGGAGCATATGGGGGCATAATCTGTGCAGCATATGGGGGCATAATCTGTGCAGCATATGGGGGCATAATCTGTGGAGCATCATATGGGGGCATAATCATTTTTCACCCTAGGCTTATACGCGAGTCAATAAGTTTTCCCAGTTTTTTGTGGCAAAATTAGGGGGGGTCGGTTTATACATGAGTATATACGGTAATTTTTTTATCTTTGTAAATATAAACCATTGGGTAACATAATATTATAATGTTATATGTATTGTAAGCTTTTCAGGGGATATAGCTCTGGGATCGCCGTCTTGGGGAGACGGAGTGGCATAAAGAGACCATTCACAGACAGTAGTTCTGTTAAAAACTGGCCGCAACCAGTTTTATTAAAGTCCACGGTAAACAGAACATAATCAAAACCAAATCATAAACATAAAGCCTGGGCTTCTCCAGCCACTAATTACACTTAGATAGATTTCCCTTTCTATCCGGGTACAGACTCTAATAGTCTGTTCCCAAAACAACACATATGTTCAGTAGTTACCAGCGTGCAGCTCACATGAGGCTCCAATGGCGTCTGAAGTCAGATCCAGACAGAGAGAGAGAGCCTCCTCTGAACTTCCAAGCAGGTACTTATGGCTGTCTAATTAAACAGCTGTGTTCACTCTGGGCTGAACTGCAAACCTGTCCCAGATGGGAATGGAGTGAACACCGCACTGACAACCTACTTTTTATGCGCCTCAGCTAAGAAACCTGGGGGAGATATACACCCCGTCCAGTACGCACCCCTTCACTGTCTCACATATCCCCCCCTCTTCTCCAGACCGGAGGGCTGGTCCAAAACTCCAAAGAGACAGTGAACTCTGGACAAGGCATCAGCATTACCCTGTAACTTCCCAGGTCTATGCTCCACCGAGAAATTGAACTCTTGAAGTGAAAGGAACCACCTTGTCACCCTGGCATTCCTTTCCCTGTTCTGCTTCATCCATGCCAGAGGAGCATGGTCTGATTGTAATTTAAATTTTCTACCCAAGAGGTAATAACGCAGGGAGTCCAGCGCCCACTTGATTGCGAGGCGCTCTCGCTCCACAATGGCATAATTTTGTTCAGCCGGTGTCATTTTTCGACTTAGATACAGGACTGGGTGTTCTTCACCCTTCACGACCTGCGACAACACGGCCCCTAACCCCACATTAGAGGCATCAGTTTGAACCAAAAACTCTTCTCTAAAATTAGGGGTGACCAGAACTGGTCTTTGACACAAAGCTATTTTTAACGACAGAAATGCTTTTTCTGCCTCCGGATTCCAATTTATCATTTTTGACTTCCCCCCTTTTGTCAGGTCAGTCAATGGGGCAGCAATGGAGGCATAATTTGGTACGAATCTGCGATAGTACCCAGTGATGCCCAGAAATGCTTTGACCTGTCGTTTTGTGAGGGGTACAGGCCAGTTCCGAATTGCTTCTACCTTATCAATTTGTGGCTTGATCAGCCCCCTGCCAATAACATAGCCCAGATATTTGGCCTCTTCGAGGCCAATTGCACATTTCTCTGGGTTTATGTTCAGTCCAGCTCCGGCTATCGAGTCTACGACGGCTTGCACCCTAGTGAGGTGGCTCTCCCAATCTGAACTGAAAATTACCACATCATCCAGGTAGGCAGCCGCATAGGCTCGATGCGGGCGCAGTATCTGGTCCATAAGCCGCTGAAAGGTAGCTGGGGCTCCATGCAACCCGAAGGGCATCACCAGATACTGAAACAAACCTTCCGGGGCTGCAAAGGCCGTTTTTTCTTTCGCTTCCTCCGACAGGGGTATCTGCCAGTACCCTTTTGTCAGATCGAGGGTTGTAATATAACGGGCACCCCCTAACCTCTCGATTAGCTCGTCTACCCGTGGCATTGGGTATGCGTCAAACTTTGACACCTCGTTCAACCTTCTGAAATCATTACAGAACCTCCAGGTTCCATTAGGTTTTGGGATGAGTACAATCGGGCTACACCACTCGCTTTGGGCCTCCTCAATGACCCCGAGGTCTAACATGCGTTTAATTTCAGTAGAGACTATCTTTCTGCGGGCTTCTGGAATTCTGTACGGTTTTATCTTGACCTTAGTACCGGGCTCGGTCTCGACATGGTGTTTTATTAGAGAAGTCCGGCCGGGCAAGTCAGAAAACCTTTTCTGATTTTTCTGCAGAAACTCCCGCACTTCCTGTTTTTGGTGCACGGACAACGTCTCTCCCATGGTCACAGGAGGTAGAGATGGTTTTACCCCTTTCTCTACTTCACCCGAGGCCAACAACGACTCTCTGTCCCTCCAGGGCTTGATCAGATTGATATGATACACCTGGTAGGGCTTCCGTCTCCCGGGTTGGTGTACTTTGTAAGTAACCTCGCTCACTTTTTGTACGATCTCGTATGGACCATGCCACTTGGCCAAAAACTTACTTTCCACCGTGGGAATTAGAATTAGGACTCGATCCCCGGGGTTGAAAGACCTAATTTTTGCTCACCGATTATAAAATCTGCTTTGAGCTTCTTGGGCTCTCTGCAGATGATTCTTCACCAATGGCATAATTTTAGCCATCCTCTCTTGCATCTGGGCAATATGCTCTATAACACTCTTGTATGGAGTTGTCTCGGTTTCCCAAACCTCCTTGGCTATGTCTAGCAAGCCCCGCGGATGCCGACCATACACCAACTCAAAGGGAGAAAATCCCGTAGAGGCCTGGGGAACCTCTCTGACCGAAAACAATAAGTAGGGTAACAGGTAGTCCCAGTCCCGCCCATCTTTCTCTACTGCTTTCTTTAACATATGTTTTAATGTTTTATTAAAACGTTCAACCAACCCATCCGTCTGGGGGTGATACACAGATGTCCGAATGTGCGAGATTTTAAGCAACTTACACAGTTCCTTCATCACTTTGGACATAAAAGGTGTGCCTTGGTCCGTGAGGATCTCTTTAGGAATTCCTGTCCTGGAAAACATATGAAAGAGTTCCCGTGCAATATTTTTAGATGCCATATTTCTTAAAGGGACCGCCTCAGGGTACCGGGTTGCATAATCAAGTACTACTAAGATGTATTGGTGTCCCCTGGCTGATTTTACAATAGGACCTACCAAGTCCATTGCTACCCTTTCAAAGGGTATTTCTATAACCGGCAGCGGGATTAATGGACTCCGGAAGTGAGACACCGGAGCATTTATCTGACACGAGGGGCAGGTTTTGCAATAATCCTCCACATCTCGATAAACCCCGGGCCAGTAAAACCTCTGAAGAATTCTTTCCTGGGTTTTGTCCATCCCCAGGTGCCCACCCAGCATGTGGTTATGGGACAAACCTAACACCATACTTCTATATGGCTTAGGTACTAGGAGCTGACTCACGGCCTCACCCTTTCCTTTAGTGACCCTATATAGCAGGTCATTGTTCATGGCAAAATGGGGAAATTTTTCATCAGAGCCGGGCTCTTGTGGGATCTCATTCAGAACAGTTATATTCTCCCTGGCATGTTTTTTAAGAGTGGGGTCTTGCAATTGCTCACTCCCAAAATTGCCACGGGACACCGGTAGATCAGGGACATTCTGTTCTAGAGAAACATCCTCCCCCTCCCCCAACATCACCTGAAATGGAAATTCATTTTTTTTACAGTCATCATCATTATCAATATCATTATCGTGATTACGATCAGCATCAGCATCATTATCATGGTCATCATCATTATCATGATCATCATCATTATCATGGTCATCATCACTATCATGATCATCATCATCACCATTATTATCATTATCATCATCATTATTATCACATAAGTTTAACGGCCCACTAGCATTGTGTTCCGCCCCTCGGGACTGCGCACCCTCAGTAGGAGCTTCATCACACTGTCCAGCAGAAACATTTTTTTTTCCAAAGACCCCAAAACAGGGGAAAGTCACGACCCAATATGGCGGGATGCATCAGGTTCTTCACTATCCCCACTTCATATGAGATCTCCCCGAGTTTTGTGACGAAGTCTGAGGAGGTTACTGGGTAGACTTTGATGTCTCCATGTATGCACACCACGCTTAGGTGCCTACCTGTGACGAAGTCCCTATCAGCCAGACTAGCATGTATCAGAGTCACTCGACTTCCTGAGTCGAGTAGGGCCTGTACTGGGCACCCATTTATCACGACCTGACACAGCTGTGGGCCAGTCTCCTCGACTAGGGTGGCCACGCACACGGGCTCGGCGAGGAACGAGAGAGACCGTCCAGCGTCACAGTCCATAGGTTCCCCCACTAGTGGACAATTGGCTGAAATATGACCTTGTTCACGGCATCTCCAACACTGTCTCAGGTCAGGGTGTTCAGACGGAGAGACCTTCCTAGGCCTGGGTCTCCTGGTAGGTAAGTATCACCCTTTCGCTCATACATGTCCCCTCGGGGCTGACCCGGACTATCAACAGCCCCCCTTGCCCCACAGCTGGAACCCTCTTACCGGGAGATGACGGAGGCCGGGTATTCCGAACTGATGATCGCTCGGACGGCTGGTCACGTAGATAGTCTTTGGTGGCGAAATACCTTTCTATCAGGCTGACCAGTTGATCGGCATCTTTGGGGTCTCCCTGTCCGACCCAGAGCTGGACCTCAGGGGGAAGGGCCCAGATGTACCGGTCCAGCACCACCTTTTCAACCATTTGGGCAGGGGTGCTGACGTCAGGTTCCAACCACTTTTTACCAAAGAAATCAAGTCATACATTTGTGAGCGAGCAGGCTTGTCTCGCCTGTATCTCCAGTTATGGACTCTCCTGGCACGGACTGCCCTCGTCACACCCAGGCGGGCAAGAATCTCCGCTTTCAACTTAGTATAGTTTTTGCTGTCCTGCTCGCTGAGGTCAAAATAGGCTTTTTGGGGTTCCCCAGTCAGATAGGGCGCGACCACCATAGCCCATTCAGATTGTGGCAGATTCTCCTTCTCTGCCAGTCTCTCAAATATAGCCAGATATGCCTCCACATCGTCATGAGGCGTCATCTTCTGCAGAGTCTGTTTTACCGCCTTCTTTACAGCGGATAATGCCGGTAACCCGGCGTCTTCATTCGGGGACGAGGTGCTAGGAGTTTTTTTTAGTGCTGCAACCTGCTCCAGTAATAACCGGTTGGTTTCCTGCTGTTGCTGCTGGCTCCGCTGGGCCTCTAGGTGTTGTTGCTGCATGGCCTGCTGATGTTGCTGCTGCATAGCCTGCTGGTTCTGGGCCAGCTGCTTAACGAGCTCCTCCATACTGCCGGACATCTTGGGCTGGCTGACAGCCTTCACCCAAGACATATATGTGTGGCCCAGCTATGTCAGGCACACACAAATAATCCAGGAGAATGCACAGGAAGGTAACCGCAACGCTTGATATCCATTCACGTCACTCACACTTTCAGACACACCCATCAGGGGTATAAAAGGGAGTGACACGTAGCAGTCAGTCAGTCAGTCAGTCAATCTAGGAGGGAGAGGACTTGAGTTGATTCAGCTTCCTGTCTGAGTACAGTGTAGTTCAGTTCAGTCCAGTCAGGACTTGGAAGATACTGAGAGCTGCTCAGCGAGCTCTGGAGAAAGCTGACATTTCCATCAAAGCTACAAGTGCTTATGTTAAGAGCGGGAAGCAGGGCGAAGGGCGCAGTGGAGAAGACAGAGAGAAGTGCTTCGGGTATTGGATTACCTGCACTAATTCACCGGACACCGGGGTCCGAAGCGTTGCTAGTGCTTCATGCTTAGTAACAAGATAACCGGAGGCTTTCTGGACTACAGGTCGCAGAGAGCAGCCCTAAGCGCTGATACGTAACCGGAGTCAGGGAGAACGGGGACTTTGAGTCAAGTGCACGACAAAAGTAAGGACTTAGTTCTCTCAACATCTGATTATCAGAGACATAGAAGGCTCCACCACAATGTCAGCCGGGCTTGGCAGCTATTGAGAAAGCTGGAGATTGCAGAGTTAACTTCGCTTCAGGCAAGTTTGGACTCAAATACATTTGAAGTAAAGGAGGCCTCTAACCTGCTCAGCGGTTATCCCGAATGTGCATTCTCCACCCCGACCAGCTCCCCGGGATCTTCTTGAACCATCTACCAGTAAAGGTATGAAAAGAAGCTGCATTGTGTGTGACTGAATTCTTAACTACACCCTGCATCATCACCATAGACTTCCAGGGACCCGTCTCACCTGTGGTAGACCTACCACCCAGCTGCCCCATAACATCCCCTGTGAAGATCCTTATAGCAGCGCTGGTCCAATTGATCAGATACCACAGGTGGCGTCACGAACTACCTATCCTTATAATCCCCTGTAAATATCCCCCATTGTATGAGTGCCCAGGGCCATGGACCGAGTCCTGCTGCCAGTGACAAATCCCATAGACTTTCATGGGCTCGGTGCCGAGTACCCCATTGCCCTGGTACTAAGTGCGACTCATATACACTCCACAGTCTTCTCCACAATAAGTTCAGTTTTGCGGTGCAGATGAGTCGCACTAAGTACCAGGGCAATGGGGTACTCGGCACCGAGCCCATGAGAGTCTATGGGGTTTGTCACTGGCAGCAGGACTCGGTCCGTGGCCCTGGGCGCTCATACAATTGGGGAATATTTACAGGGGAATTTTAGGGATAGGTAGTTCGTGACGCCACCTGTGGCTTCTGGTCAATTGTACCAGCGCTGCTGTAAGGGTCTTCACAGGGGATGTTATGGGGCAGCTAGATGGTGGGTCTCCCACAGGTGAGACTGGTCCCTGGAAGTCTATGGTGAAGATGATGCAGGGTGTAGTAAGAATTCAGTCACACACAATGCAGCTTCTTTTCATACCTTTTACTGGCAGATGGTTCAAGCAGATCCCGGGAGCTGGTCGGGGTGGAGAGTGCACATTCGGGTAACCGCTGAGCAGGTTAGAGGCCTCCTTTACTTCAAACGTAGGTGAGTCCAACTTGCCTGAAGCAAAGTTAACTCTGAATCTCCAGCTTTCTCAATAGCTGTACTGCCCGGCCAACATTGTGGTGGAGCCTTCTAAGTGGTGAGAACTAAGTCCTTACTTTTGTCGTGCACTTGACTCAAAGTCCCCGTTCTCCCTGACTCCGGTTACGTATTGACACTTAGGGCTGCTCTCTGCGACCTGTAGTCCAGATGCCTCCGGTTTTCTTGTTACTAAGCTTGAAACTGTAGCAACGCTTCGGACCCCGGTGTCCGGCAATTTAGTGCAGGTAATCCAATACCTGTTGCACTTCTCTAACTTCTCCACTGCGCCCTTCGCCCTTCTTAACATAAGCACTGGTGGCTTTTGTGGAAAATGTCAGCTTACTCCAGAGCTCGCTGCACAGCTCTCAGTTTCCTCCAAAGTCCAGACTGGACTGAGACTGAATGGCTGCTCTGTCCTTAGACAGAAGCTAACAGACTGAAGTTCGACTGAACACTCCTTGAGCTTGACTGAACTGAGCTCTTCTCAGACAGGAAACACTCTGTCTCTGCCACGTGTCACTCCCTCTTGTACCCCTGATGGGTGTGTCTAAAAGGGTGAGTGTAGTGAATGCATATCAAGCGTTGCTGTTACCTTCCTGTGCACTCTCCTGGATTTTATGTGTGCCTGCGTAGCTGGGCCACACATCCCCCCTTGGTAAAACACAGCACTCCCGGGCTGTAAAAGAGAAAAAGAAAAACATTTTTGTTTTGCATTAAACAACAACATTTTAACTCATCCCATCCGGGAGGTAAGACTTCTTGAACGTTACAATTTGTACAATGAAGAATACAAAAGTATCAAAATATCAAGACATTCTCATAAATACAAGATACTTGTGGAGGACCCGCACCAAAAACCTCCCACGTGGGTCCTGGGTGGGCTGCAGGACTTCTGACTGCAGACTGTTATGTTACGGTAGCTGAGGAGTGCAGGCAAAAAAGGCAATACACCAGAGCAGTTGGAATCTATGAGATTGCAGTACCCTGACTAACCACCGCAACTAGAGGCAGCCGTGGAGCGTTCCTACGATGGTCCTAGACGCCTCGTCACAGCCTGAGAAACTAACTACACCTAAAGATAGAAATAGGAAAGCTATCTGCCCCGGAGCAGAACCCCAAAGATAATAGAAAGCCCCAAACATGTAATGGCGGTTAGACAAGAGGAAATACTGACACAGAAAGAAAATAGTATGAGCAAACGCTGGGGCCCAAACTATCTAAATAGAAAAGGACAGGAAGGGTACTTACTGCAATCCCAGAAAACCCTGAAAAACACCAACTCTACTAATTTCAAAATCACCTGAGATCACACGACCTCTACCACCTAAATTAGTTCTCTGGTGTAACAAAAACAGCAGCCACTGAAAAAACTGTAAAAAGCAAAAGTACAAAACACAGTGGCTGGACTAAACTGAGAGGGCAAAAGCCCCCGGAGGGGACCAGAAGGCCCCCACAGAAGTGCAGGACAAAATGCAAAAATATAGCAAAAACAAAAAATAAAAATTTTGTTTATCTGATAGAGGAATGCAACACACAAGCGGTAAAGGGGGAAACGGAAAAAGGGTTTTCAACCAGAAAAATTGATCCCGGGGCAACCCTGATGGAAAATGATTCCCTTAAAACCCCAATCAGTAACACCTGACCCCAACCCTCCTAGTACCCAAAGTAACCCCAAGGGGCCCTGCTCAGAATCCCCCCAAACCCATTCCAACATACCCCCCTTGAGGAGGGTCACCGAACCTCTTTGAGAACCCGGGGTCGGTCAATGAGTTTATGATACCAGATAAGTCTCCTAAGGACCCCGAAGCAAAACCCAAAAAATTATTTCCCCGGGAAAAAAACCCCTCCCATTTAAAAAAAATAGGGATTTTTTTCGTCGAAAAACAAAAAATCCAATATTTCTCAACCACATACTCCAGATTGCCCTCAACCAAAACAGGGTCGGAGGCACAGCACGGAACCCTGGCCAACAAACCTCTTCAAAAAGGGGCTTTGGAACACGTTTGGATCTTAAATGTCCCGGGGAAAAAGCAAACAAAAGAAACGGTTTAAAAATCTCCATGATCTTATAAGGTCCAAAACCCCAGGTTAAATTTAGGAGATGCTACTCTCAAGGAATATTCTTTGAGGAAAAAACCCCAACCCCCCCCCTTTTTAAACCGAGGCCATCATCCTATCCCCTTAGCAAAGCTGGGCCTTTCCTGAGAGAGGGAAACCTCCCCCCACCTGGCCCCAAATTGCGCAACCTCAACAAAAGAGTCAACACCGGACAACGAACCTCCCCTGTCCGAAAAAATCGAGGGTGAAACCCAGAATTACAAAAAACGGAGCTCAAAGTCAGAGCTAGCCCTATTATTAAGATAAACTCACCAAAGGCAAAAAAGGACCAGTCATCCGACACAGCCACAAAGCATCTTAATAAGCCCCCAATGTGGGTTTGTTTCTCAGTTTCCCCTTGGTCGAAAAAATGGAGGAGAAAAAAAATCCCCCCCCATTTAAAAAAAAAAGTCCTCCAAAATGGGGAAACAAACTGACTCCTCTGTCGAAAAATGTTTCAGGAAGCCGTAAAAACCCCCGTGCAAAAGGAAAAAGGGGCACCAATTCGAGGAAAAAGGAAAATTTGGGTAAGGAAAAAATATTTTTTTGGAAAAAACCTACACAAATTACCCAAGGTGGTATTCTTGAGAAACGGGAAGAGAAAAAAATCCATGGAGATAGGGTCCAGGGCTCTTGGGCACAGGCAAGGGCATCAAAAACCCCACTAGAGCGAGAAAGCGGGGGGGGAAGCAAGTCCCGCGGACTGCACAAACCCCTGACTCGCGAGAAAGGGGCCCCCAAAAAGGGGGACGACTCCCAAGCCCGGGGTCCAAAAATTCCCGGGGGACCCCCAGCCAATGGGAACAATGAATCTCGACATCACACTTTTTTCCCTTGGTCCGGGACAAAAAATTTTTCCAAAGGGCACGCGGGGGGCCCCATCCCCCTGACACCCCCCAGAGCAAATCTCAAATTAGGCAATGGGGAAAAACACACCCCCTTCAAAAAAAAGAGGGAAGTGCTCAGGAGAGTCCCCCAAAGGAAATCCCAGGGGCCCCCCCCCTTTAAAATTTTTAGTGCCAGAAAAAAAACCACAAAATTAAAAGTGTAAAAAAAAGCCCACCCCGGGCCCTTCCCCGGATTGAGTCGCTTGGGGGATTCCAGATAGACAGATTCTTATGGGGCCTAGGACCCACCTGAGTTTTTTGGTCCCTCCGCCAAAGCTCCACTCTTCAAAAGCCCACTTTTGGCCAAAAAACCCCCATTACCCCCCAAAAATTCGTCAGTAAAAAAATTTTTTAGAGAAAAAGGACAAGGGTTTCTTTTAGAGGTTTGGGGCTTTTTGGGACAAAAAAGGACCTGCCCCAATTTCAGAGGGGTAAAACCTCCACCTGAAAAAGGCAGAGAAACATCGGGGGCCGTAAACAGACAGAAGTGAACCTTTTCTTAATTCCTGAAACGCAAGACTCCCCCAACCAATTCACCACTTCAGAACCCTTTCGGTAAATCATTAAGGTTTAACAAAACAGAGAAATTACCAAAAAATTTTTCGATAAAAATTGGAAAAAACCAAAAAATCTCTAAAAAGCCTTTTAAAGAAAGGTTGGACCCAATCACAGGGGGCCCAAAACCCTTTACCGGGGGCCTTTCAAAAACAGATGGGGACAAAATGAACCCCCAAATGAGATCTTTTTTACGCCAAAAAACACTTTATCCTTCCAACAGGCATCTCTCTCAAAATTTTGGTACAGTTCGAACTGTTTCCCTGAAGTCCCGTCATTAGAAAAAATCAAATTATCCAAAAAAAAAATAAAACTTTTCCCCCAAATCCCCGAAAAGTCATTTTTGGGGGAAAACTGGAAGACGGAAGGGCTTAGTGACCCAAAAGGGCATACAAGGTACTCAAAATCCCTTCAGGGGGTTTTAAAGCGTTTCCATTATCCCCCCGGTTTGCAATAAGGTTTACCCCCCCTGAGGTCAAGTGGAAACCAAGTAGCTTTTTTTTACCCCCGGGAAAAAAGGTCAAAATCAAGGGTAACGGTATTGATATTTCACAGTAATATGTTCAAGAGACGATAATCAAACCCCTTAATGAACCCCCTTTTTTGGGGGCCCAAAAAAAAAAAAACCGGCACCTAAGGGGAAGAGGTGGGGTGATATGACCCTTTTCCAAAAATTCCTTTTATAAACCGCAAGCGTCATGTTCAGGGGCAAAAAATTTTAAAAAGGCGACCCTTAGGGGAAATTTTTACCTGGGGCTAATTCAATAGCCGCAACCCTATGGGGAGGAAGGATGCAGATTTACTTTCGCTAAAAAAATCAGAAAAATCAAAAAAAAGTCAGGAAATCCCCCTGGGGAGGCAGAAAAAACAGGGGGGTTGGGGTTAAAAAAATTGGCACCCCAATGGTTTTTAGACACAGATTTTTCCAAAACCCAAAAAAAGGATTAGGGGGTAACCCCAAGGGAAACCACCGATAAAGGGCAGCAAAATTAAACCAAAAATTTTTAGCACTCCTGGTTACGGTTAACCCTCATTATCACCTGAGGGTAGAAAACTGGGGTTTTTTCTCAGCCAAAGGGGAGAACGATCCCCGTAGGGGGGAAAGACTTTTTTGGGGGGCAAGGGGGAAACCACAAAAATTTAGCAAAAAAATAATCCATCAGGTTAATACTCTCCGTCAAGAAAGCCCCCGGGAAAAATGAGGCAGAGAGCATATCAGAGTGCAGTTTTAAAAAAAAAATTTTGAACACCACCCAAGACACTGAGCGTGCAAAACGTCTTCCCGCTTAGG
>JARQOD010000001.1:415496643-415568064 GCA_033576555.1 Oophaga sylvatica
AAGGGCTGGGGCTTTATCCGTGAACGGGCCTCTACCCAGCGGTCTTCGTCAGCAGGCGGGACGTAGAATCTCACCTGCCGCAAGGTCATCCCGGGAGGGACTTAGTGAACGGAGATATAGTCACCTATACGCGGCATTGGGGAATGAAGGGGTGGTATGCCCTGAACGTCGCCATCGTCCGCGACCCGTCCCAGACGCAGGTACCGTCACCATTACCACCGCGTCCCCGTTTCCAGCTCAAGCAGCGTCCGGCCGTGCCCCAGCATCGCCCCCTGAAAAGTCATCGCAAGTTAGAGCCACCTCCACATCGCCACATGCGACCCAGTCTAGATCGCAAACCCTGACGCGGTCCATATCGCTAACAGTAATTGAGACGCAATCGGTGTCATGTGGAGAGACTGTACCAGTTGCGCCCCTGGAGGTTCGCACCAGAACTGTTGCGACCCAGACCCTGATCGCAGCACATGATTTGCTGGTCTTGGATCGAGGGCCCATTGCGTTGTTCCAGCCCCCGGGGTGGAAAATGTAGTGGAAAAAGTATTTGCAGAAAATGAATAAGTAGTAAAGAGTTGGTGAGATCCCTATCGGATCTACCACAAGTAGAAAGCAGAAAGTTTAAAATGTTTTTGAAAAAGTTTTGCACAGGTTATATATAATGAATATATATTTCTAGTTATAGAATGCCCGGCTGGGTAATTGGTAAATGATAGATGATAATTGATAATTGATATATGATAAACAGTTGCACTTTGATAATGTGATTTATTATGTCTTTCTTTACAAATGGACTTTTGAGGTTAAGGACTATGCTAACCCAGAACTTTCTTGTACATAGTTGCGCTTCGGTGCCCTATCTTGGTTTTACAAAAACCATCCATAACTACCTCTGAAAAACAAAACCCGTATGGTGTGGCACTGAGTGAGGTCTGCATTTGGACGTCCTGCAGCCCACCCAGGACCCCGTTGAAGGTTTGGTGCGGGTCCTTCACAAGTATATTGTAAATTTATTTATTGAATGCCATTTGATACTATTTGTATTTTTCTATAAAAGTTTGTAACGTTCAAGGTGATCTCACCTCCCGGATGGGAAGATGTTATTATTATTGTTATTGTATAAATAAAATGTCTTTTGTATTTCACAGCCCGGGAGTGCTGTCGTTTACCATGGGGGAATGTGTAGCCCTGGTGGTAGGCACACGCAGTACCCTGGAGAGTGTATGGCGAGACAGCGGCTTAATGCTCAATATGCATTCACTCTACACACACTAGACACACCCTTAGGGTAGTGGAGTATACTCTAGGGAGTGGTCAAGAAGGTATGTGTAGGAGTGATTTTAGTCAGTCAGTCTAGTTCCTGTCTTCGGGCAGTAAGGACGTGGAGAGTCTGCGTCTGGACTACAGTGAGAGAGTCTGTATCTGAGGGAGGAAGGAGTCTAGATTGCTATCTCATCAGCTTGGAAAGTGGAGTCTGGTATAGGTGTTGGAATACACCTTAGTCTGGTCAGAGCTGTGTCATCTCCTCAGCATACATTGAAGGAAAGAACAAGTTGTAACCCAGAAAGTCTTCAGCATTCCTGTCTAGAGGACGGTATCAGGTACAGTGACGTGCTCCTGCCTGTGATAACTGAGCATCTGTGGCTAACTTGATAGGAAGGAAAAAGAAAGAAGTGACTGCTCGACCCTTGGCTAGTAAGAGTGCTTATGTTACCAGCGTGGACAAGGCGAAAGGCAAGTGGATTTATAAGATTTGTGCTTAACGGATTGCAGAAGTCCAGCACGTTGTAACCGGTCACTGGGGACCGAAGAGTCGCTGTTGTTTCAGGCACAGAGACAGGAAAACCAGGAATCTACCGGACCCTAGGTCGCGGCAGACAAGCCCCTTATAGTCAGTACGTAGCTGGGTCAGGGGAGGTGAAGACTTTGGAGTTCTGCAGGACCACGTAAGGATTCAGCTCCTTCACAGGAAGGCCCCTAACACAAAGCTGACTGGGCAGGTACAGCAAGCATTGCTGAAGATTAGAGGGAACTACGCTTCAGGCTGGTTGTCCTCGTTATATTAGAGTTAAAGGAGGCCCCTAACTTGTCCAGCTGCTGCCTCAAAATACACTCTCCGTGGATCAGCCTCCCTGGGACCTGCCTTAACATCTTGCAAGTAAAGGTATGGAAAGACGTTGACCGTGTGAGACTGTGTTCTTTAACTGCACCCGACTTCACTACTCACATAGACTTTGAGGGACCAGTCCCACCTGTAGGGGACCCGACATCTAGCTGCATCACCATCCCCTCAGAGAACTACAGCAGCGCTGGTACTAATTACCAGAATACTACAGGTGGCGTCACGAACTGTACATAAACTATCCCCTGTAAATATATCCCCAACATACGCCAGACCGCCCGGGCCACAGACCGAGCCACAGCTACCTGTGACAAGAATCCCCATAGACTTCTACGGGCTCGGCTCTGAGTACCCCATTGCCCTGGTAACCCACAATTGTGGTGGCGGGTCGACACAAATGCATATCAAGCGTTGCTGTTACCTTCCTGTGCACTCTCCTGGATTTTATGTGTGCCTGCGTAGCTGGGCCACACATCCCCCCTTGGTAAAACACAGCACTCCCGGGCTGTAAAAGAGAAAAAGAAAAACATTTTTGTTTTGCATTAAACAACAACATTTTAACTCATCCCATCCGGGAGGTAAGACTTCTTGAACGTTACAATTTGTACAATGAAGAATACAAAAGTATCAAAATATCAAGACATTCTCATAAATACAAGATACTTGTGGAGGACCCGCACCAAAAAACTCCCACGTGGGTCCTGGGTGGGCTGCAGGACTTCTGACTGCAGACCTCACTCTAGGCCACACCATACGGGTTTTTCTTCAGAGGTAGATAGCAATGGTTTCATGTAAAACCAAGATAATGCACCGTAGCGCAACTATTTACAAGACAAGTTCTTGGGCTGGCTTAGTCCACAGCCTCTCAGTCCATTGGCATGGTTAAAGACACATATATAAACTTCAATTTTCAAGTATTCACATTATAATTTAACTATATTTACCCAACCAGGGTATCTTATGCATACCATGCACATTATGTAAACATTTATTCTTTAACTTTTCAAATTCTCTTTTTAACCTTGTACCCAGCCGGGTATTCTACTCAATATGTAAACATTTACATACACAGTCATAAAGTGCAAAAATGGCAAATTTTTCTTCAAACTTTTTACAATTCCTGGATACGGTAAACCCCTGTCTGGGTCCTACCGGTCTTCACTTTTACAACTCTCAATGACGTCTTCCACTCCTGGGGCTGGAACGACGCGATGCTCTTTTGATCTCATTACGAATAAGTCATGGCCTGATATTAACGTTTGCGTAGCCACAGTTCTTGTTTCAACGGGGGACCCAACGGGTATGTCCCTGCGGTAAGACACGGTTTGCGTCGCTGCAAGAGCCACATTTACTTGCGATGCAGAATAGGGCGGTGCAGAGTAAGTCGCCGTGTGTGATGCAGTGTAGATCGCCGATTGCGATGCTGGGTAGGTCGCCAATTGTGATGTAGAGCAGGTCGCCGACTGCGATGTAGGGGGCGATGCTGGTGCACGGCCTGGTGCGGTGGGAGCTCGGGACTGGGACGCTTCGGTACCGGCGTCGGGGTCACTAACGATGGAGACGTTCAGGGCATACCACCCCTTCATACCCAGTGACGGGTGTAGCTCACAATGTCCCCATTCATCAGGTCCCTCCCAGGATGACCGATTGGTAAGTGGGACTCCACGTCCCGGAGGCTTACAAAGACCCCTGCGAAGAGGCCCGGCTCGCGGATAAAGCCCCAGCCCTTGCGGAGCTGAAACTCGGTGACGCACCCCTGCCGCCGCGGTTCCCGTCGGGTACCTTTGTCTCTGCGGACGGTCTCCTTATCAGCGATGAACTCCTCATGCTGCCGTTGTCGGGACCGCTGGATGTTTCTCTCTTCCTCCTGCTGCCGTTTCACTCTCTCGCAGTGCTGCCAGGCATTTCCGGTCTGGAGGTCGTAAGTCATGTCGTCCAGACGCTCCATCTCACCCCAGTCGATTTCTGGCAGTGACGGCTGGGACCCCTCCGGTGATCTCGCTGGGGATCCACACTCTGCTGTGGCCTCCTGGCCTGGCTGGCACTCCGGACCGGACAAGACCTCCTCAGCCTCCTTCGCTTCCACCTCCGCATCGGTGGGATCAGGTACAGCACTTTTGGTAGCATCCTCCGGTCGTCCCTCAGCCTTCTTCAGCAGTGATTTCGGGAAATCAGGAGACGGCGTTATGCTTGTAGGAGAGAACACCGCGTCCCACAGCAGCCGCTGTGTCTGGGCCCGCCAGCGTCTCTCCGTCTCCTTTAAATCTGTATGGCTCTGGAGCTTCCTTCTCAACTCCGCGTTCTCCTTCTGTAGCTCTAGTATGGCGGGGTCGGTGTCCCGATCCGGGGACAGCTCTGGCACAGGCCGTACATCTTCAGGGGAGCAGGGCCGGTACGCCTCCGGTCCTCTGCACAAATTCTCCTGTCCTTCCGCCATCTCATCCCAGGCCAGACTGTAGTTTACATCAGGAACAGTCTGGTCTCTTCCGTGGAGGCGGGATTTGCGTCTCCTCCTCTTCGCATAGAGGATGAAGAGGAGGCGGATTTCTTTAGCAGTGGGGCAGGACCGCACATTATAGTAGCATTTGGAGAGGGCGGCCATAACTTTCGCGCAACAGGGGGGTACACGCCCACGAATGCACGCCCACCTTCTTCACCAGCGCCTCAGGGCGCCAACATGGCGGCAAAATGGCGGTATTTGGCGCCAAAAGTGACAAACAGTCTTTTTCACCAAACAGTTCAATATAGGCACACAGGACTCACAATTGCAAGCTTCGGATCCTGTTCGTGACGCCAAAGATGAGTCGCACTAAGTACCAGGGCAATGGGGTACTCGGCACCGAGCCCATGAGAGTCTATGGGGTTTGTCACTGGCAGCAGGACTCGGTCCGTGGCCCTGGGCGCTCATACAATTGGGGAATATTTACAGGGGAATTTTAGGGATAGGTAGTTCGTGACGCCACCTGTGGCTTCTGGTCAATTGTACCAGCGCTGCTGTAAGGGTCTTCACAGGGGATGTTATGGGGCAGCTAGATGGTGGGTCTCCCACAGGTGAGACTGGTCCCTGGAAGTCTATGGTGAAGATGATGCAGGGTGTAGTAAGAATTCAGTCACACACAATGCAGCTTCTTTTCATACCTTTTACTGGCAGATGGTTCAAGCAGATCCCGGGGAGCTGGTCGGGGTGGAGAGTGCACATTCGGGTAACCGCTGAGCAGGTTAGAGGCCTCCTTTACTTCAAACGTAGGTGAGTCCAACTTGCCTGAAGCGAAGTTAACTCTGAATCTCCAGCTTTCTCAATAGCTGTACTGCCGGCCAACATTGTGGTGGAGCCTTCTAAGTGGTGAGAACTAAGTCCTTACTTTTGTCGTGCACTTGACTCAAAGTCCCCGTTCTCCCTGACTCCGGTTACGTATTGACACTTAGGGCTGCTCTCTGCGACCTGTAGTCCAGATGCCTCCGGTTTTCTTGTTACTAAGCTTGAAACTGTAGCAACGCTTCGGACCCCGGTGTCCGGCAATTTAGTGCAGGTAATCCAATACCTGTTGCACTTCTCTAACTTCTCCACTGCGCCCTTCGCCCTGCTTCACGCTCTT
This sequence comes from Oophaga sylvatica, assembly GCA_033576555.1. Taxonomy (NCBI): domain Eukaryota; kingdom Metazoa; phylum Chordata; class Amphibia; order Anura; family Dendrobatidae; genus Oophaga; species Oophaga sylvatica. Next base: position 415,502,356 of record JARQOD010000001.1, read on the forward strand.
AACATAAGCACTGGTGGCTTTTGTGGAAAATGTCAGCTTACTCCAGAGCTCGCTGCACAGCTCTCAGTTTCCTCCAAAGTCCAGACTGGACTGAGACTGAATGGCTGCTCTGTCCTTAGACAGAAGCTAACAGACTGAAGTTCGACTGAACACTCCCTGAGCTTGACTGAACTGAGCTCTTCTCAGACAGGAAACACTCTGTCTCTGCCACGTGTCACTCCCTCTTGTACCCCTGATGGGTGTGTCTAAAAGGGTGAGTGTAGTGAATGCATATCAAGCGTTGCTGTTACCTTCCTGTGCACTCTCCTGGATTTTATGTGTGCCTGCATAGCTGGGCCACACACAGACACCTATTTTTTTTTTTTTTTTCAAAGTCTTCAGCCACTGTGCTGCCCAGCATTCAAGCACCAATTGTAAGCTTTTCAGGGGATATAGCTCTGGGATCGCCGTCTTGGGGAGACGGAGTGGCATAAAGAGACCATTCACAGACAGTAGTTCTGTTAAAACTGGCCGCAACCAGTTTTATTAAAGTCCACGGTAAACAGAACATAATCAAAACCAAATCATAAACATAAAGCCTGGGCTTCTCCAGCCACTAATTACACTTAGATAGATTTCCCTTTCTATCCGGGTACAGACTCTAAGGCCGGCGTCACACACAACGACAAAAAATCGGTCCGTTTTAGACGGTCGATTGTCGGATCAAAATGCAAACATCACACATCCTTCTGGCATCCGATTTTCCTTCAAAGATGCGATTTAATCGCATGTGTGTGTACCTTGTAACATCCGATTTTCATCCGACTTGCGATAATTTCTCGCAGGCTTGCAAAACTGACATATAATGGATCTAAAAGAATAGTATTTCAATCACAAAAAAAAGAATAGATATATACACATAGAACACATATATATATATATATATATATATATATATATATATATATATATACACACATGTCATTGTGACATGTATATATACATATATTTATAGTTCCTACACTTCTACATACTGTTATAGCCGCTAATTCAATTGCCGGGTTTTGTGAAATCACAGAAGCCGACATGAAATGATACATTGTTTCCACACAGTTAACCATGTCATTTCCTGTATTTTGATATTTGTTTAGAACTTACAATTACATGAGTGTATTTGTGCAAAATTTCAGACATGTAGGGGTTAATTAAAGGTGTAATTTCGTTGAAAAAAAATGCGTGGGCTCCCGCTGTATTTTCTCCACCAGACAGACAAAGCAAGCGAGTGGGGGCAGATAATAATAGCCTAGGGAGGGTACTTTTTTTGTGCCCCCCTGGCTACTAACATCTGCCCCCAGACACCCCAGAAAGGGCAAATCTATAATTAGATTCGCCCTTTCTGGCACTTTGCCCGTCTATTCCCATTGCCCTGTAGCGGTGGCGAATGGGTTAATAATCTCACCTTACTGTCACCTTAGTATTGAAAGGTGACCTTAAGGCAGGTTAATAATTGAGAGCTGTCAATTAGACAACTATCAATTATTAATCCTATTGAAGTAAATAAAAAAACACACACACTTTAAGAATAAATAATTTTAATGAAATAAAAACACATTTCTTTGACCATATTTTATTTTACACTTAATCCGTGCGAAGCCATTGATCTCCTAAAATAAAGAAAAAAAAATAAAACAACATTATTCTTACCTATTCCGCCGATCTGTCACGTCCCACGCTGTAATCCTTCACAAAGGGTTAACTAGCTTTGAGCCAAGCAGTGCAAGTAATCCTGCATGCTCAGCTCAAAGCTCCTGAATGAATAAGTTCCTCTCCTGGCGACAGGAGAGGATGTGTTTCATGAATGAAGCTTAATTGATTGTGTCCACTTTCCCTTTAGGTCAGGTCACTAAAGTTAAATTGCCAATAAATCAATTAAGCTCCATTCATGAATCTATTCCTCTACTTTCGCTGGGAGAGGAACTTATTCATTCAGGGGAATACAGGTCTGAGACAGCATTATTAGCTCTCTGCGACCTGTAACCTGTTAACCCTTTCTGATGGATTACACCGTGGGACCTGACTGTACATTGGATTGGTAAGTATAATTTTTCTTTTTTATTTTATTTTATTACAGGAAATGGTTTTAGCAGGAAAATAAAATATGGTCAAAAACTGTGTGATTATTTAATTAAACTTATTTTTTATTAAACTGTGTGTTTGATTTTTCTTTCATACAATAGGATTAATAATTGATAGTTGTCTAATTGACAGCTCTCAATTATTAACCTACCTTAAGGTCACCTTTCAATACTAAGGTGACAGTAAGGTGAGATTATTAACCCATTCGCCACCGCTACAGGGCAATGGGAATAGACGGGCAAAGTGCCAGAAAGGGCGAATCTAATTATAGATTTGCCCTTTCTGGGGTGTCTGGGGGCAGATGTTAGTAGCCAGGGGGGGCACAAAAAATGTACCCTCCCTAGGCTGTTATTATCTGCCCCCACTCGCTTGCTTTGTCTGTCTGGTGGAAAAATACAGCGGGAGCCCACGCATTTTTTTTCAACGAAATTACACCTTTAATTAACCCCTACATGTCTGAAATTTTGCACAAATACACTCATGTAATTGTAAGTTCTAAACAAATATCAAAATACAGGAAATGACATGGTTAACTGTGTGGAAACAATGTATCATTTCATGTCGGCTTCTGTGATTTCACAAAACCCGGCAATTGAATTAGCGGCTATAACAGTATGTAGAAGTCTAGGAACTATAAATATATGTATATATACATGTCACAATGACATGTATATATATATATATGTGTGTTCTATGTGTATATATCTATTCTTTCTAGTCTTTATTAAAGCTGTCAGTGTGATTTTACAGTATAGCCAGGGATGAATTGCCGGCTTTTCTAAAGGACACCGGTGCGATTTAATCGCAAGTCACACGTGCGGTCCGTTTGTAATCCGATTTTTCATCGCTCCCATAGACTTGCATTGGCGATTGTCGACCGACAATCGGTGACAATCGCAGCATGCTGCGATTGTACACGGACGTTTAAAACGGACCACAAAAAATCTGATACTGGGAGCTGCTCCATAGATTAACATAGGTCCGACTGCAATGCGATATTTCATCGCATTGCAGTCGTCCGATTCTGTCGCCAGTGTGACGCCGGCCTAATAGTCTGTTCCCAAAACAACACATATGTTCAGTAGTTACCAGCGTGCAGCTCATATGAGGCTCCAATGGCGTCTGAAGTCAGATCCAGACTGAGAGAGAGCCTCCTCTGAACTTCCAAGCAGGTACTTCTGGCTGTCTAATTAAACAGCTGTGTTCACTCTGGGCTGAACTGCAAACCTGTCCCAGATGGGAATGGAGTGAACACCGCACTGACAACCTACTTTTTATGCGCCCCAGCTAAGAAACCTGGGGGAGATATACACCCCGTCCAGTACTCACCCCTTCACTGTCTCACAGTATATCATAAATATTTGAAGATTATGTTACATATTTGCCAGCTGTAAGATCATTTACTAGGTGAGCAGCGCAGTGGACGAGTGCCAGGTGTAGCTGCCTTGTATTCATACCACAGTAAATACACAGAATTGCATAAATAGTAGCAGGATATTTAATCACATTTGATATTATTGTCAAAATGTAACTAAAAAGTGAGTTCTTGTTGCAGGCGAGGTCGGTGTATCTCCAGGGATGTGTCTGGAGGGTTAGATGCCTTACCTGCTCCATGGACGGTCACCAGACCGGACTGTGATCAGTGTTTGTCTGCGCTCCTGTCGCCTGGTAACTATTCTATTGTATCAGTGAATGGGCAGGACGACCGGACGGAGACAGAGGCGCAGAACCACGGGCTTAGCTACAGCACAGCAGGGATACAGGATTAGATGCATCTGTGTCGCTGCTGGTTTGGGAAACAGACAGGAAATTAAAAAGAAAAAATAGAATAGAACAAAACGTCCCCATGGTATAATGTTTGAACCATAAACCCGTACGTCAGTGCTCGGACTGCGATAATGATAATTTTCCACATTCGTACCTTTCATCTTGGGGACATTACAGATCATTAGTAGTCACCACTCCCTGAGGTTTATTTAGAAGTTTGATGCCAGCTACTAATTCCCATTACACAGGATATACAGTAATTATGGGTGTAGGATACTCGACATTACCAGCCTCTGTCATCTACGCAGCGCTGTGCACACCGTCCAGATCTACTGTATCCAAACCACAAATCAGCGGATTGAGTAAATACTTCTTTGGGATTTTACAAACGTTCAAAGATCCATCTCCTTACACAACTAACAACAATAGTGACTATGCAGACAGCAGGTGTACTCTATGCCAGGGTTCCCCAACTCCAGTCCTCATGGCCCACCAACAGGTCATGTTTTCAGGATTTTCCTTTGTATTGCACAGGTAATGCAATTATCATATGGGAAAAAAAAAGGAAATCCTAAAAACATGACCTGTTGGTGGGCCTTGAGGACTGGAGTTGGGGAACCCTGCTCTATGCGGCCTCAATGTACTTACTGAATGTGTCGTCAGAAACAACCAATTGTTGAAATCAGATGTATGTTTTAATTTTTTTATATATTATGATCTTTATAAAAAAAATAATAAAAAAAATATACTGGGCACTGTGGTTATTTTAGACTCATACTTCCTGCCCTTTCAGAAAGTTTTCTGCAGTCTCATTATCATCAAAGGCATATAATGATATGTGCATAGCTGGTAACACAGGATCCACTATTCACAATAGGTGATGTCACAGCTCACCTCCTCCTCCTGTACAATGACTGATAACACCTCTATATACAGTAGATAACAGAAGATCCACCATCCACAATAGGGGATGTCACAGCTCACCTCCTCCTCCTGTACAATGACTGATAACACCTCTATATACAGTAGATAACACAGGATCCACCTCACAATAGGGGATGTCACAGCTCACCTCCTCCTTCCCTCCTGTACAATGACTGATAACACCTCTATATACAGTAGATAACACAGGATCCACCATTCACAATAGGTGATGTCACAGCTCACCTCCTCCTGTACAATGACTGATAACACCTCTATATACAGTAGATAACACAGGATCCACCATTCACAATAGATGATGTCACAGCTCACCTCCTCCTCCTGTACAATGACTGATTACATCTCTATATACAGTAGATAACACAGGATCCACCTCACAATAGGGGATGTCACAGCTCACCTCTCCTTCCCTCCTGTACAATGACTGATAACACCTTTATATACAGTAGATAACACAGGATCCACCATTCACAATAGGTGATGTCACAGCTCACCTCCTCCTCCTGTACAATGACTGATTACATCTCTATATACAGTAGATAACACAGGGTCCACCATTCACAATAGGTGATATCACAGCTCACCTCATCGTGTACAATGACTGATAACACCTCTACATACAGTAGCTAACACTGGATTCACCACTCAATAGGTGATGTCACAGCTCACCTCCTCCTCCTGTACAATGACTGATAACACCTCTATATACTGTAGATAACACAGGATCCACCATCCACAATAGGTGATGTCACAGCTCACCTCCTCCTCCTGTACAATGACTAATAACACCTCTATATACAGTAGATAACACAGGATCCACCATCCACAATAGATGATGTCACAGCTCACCTCCTCCTGTACAATGACTGATTACATCTCTATATACAGTAGATAACACAGGATCCACCATCCATAATAGGTGATGTCACAGCTCACCTCCTCCTGTACAATGACTGATTACATCTCTATATACAGTAGATAACACAGGATCCACCATACACAATAGGTGATGTCACAGCTCACCTCTTCCTCCTCCTGTACAATGACTGATAACACCTCTATATACAGTACATAACACAGGATCCACCATCCACAATAGGTGATGTCACAGCTCACCTCCTCCTGTACAATGACTGATTACATCTCTATATACAGTAGATAACACAGGATCCACCATTCACAATAGGTGATGTCACAGCTCACCTCCTCCTGTACAATGACTGATTACATCTCTATATACAGTAGATAACACAGGATCCACCATTCACAATAGGTGATGTCACAGCTCACCTCTTCCTCCTCCTGTACAATGACTGATAACACCTCTATATACAGTAGATAACACAGGGTCCACCATTCACAATAGATGATGTCACAGCTCACCTCATCCTCCTGTACAATGACTGATAACAGCTCTTATTACAGTAGATAACACAGGACCCACCATTCACAATAGATGATGTCACAGCTCACCTCCTCCTGTACAATGACTGATAACACCTCTATATACAGTAGATAACACAGGGTCCATCATTCACAATAGATGATGTCACAGCTCACCTCCTCCTCCTGTACAATGATTGATAACACCTCTATATACAGTAGATAACACAGGATCCATCATTCACAATAGATGATGTCACAGCTCACCTTCTCCTGTACAATGACTGATAACACCTCTATATACAGTAGATAACACAGGGTCCACCTTTCACAATAGATGATGTCACAGCTCACCTCCTCCTGTACAATGACTGATATCACCTCTATATACAGTAGATAACACAGGATCCACCATTCACAATAGGTGATATCACAGCTCACCTTCTCCTGTACAATGACTGATAACATCTCTATATACAGTAGATAACACAGGATCCACTATTCACAATAGATGATATCACAGCTCACCTCCTCCTCCTGTACAGTGACTGATAACACCTCTATATACAGTAGATAACACAGGGTCCACCATTCACAATAGGTGATGTCACAGCTCACCTCTTCCTCCTCCTGTACAATGACTGATAACACCTCTATATACAGTAGATAACACAGGGTCCACCATTCACAATAGATGATGTCACAGCTCACCTCATCCTCCTGTACAATGACTGATAACAGCTCTATATACAGTAGATAACACAGGACCCACCATTCACAATAGATGATGTCACAGCTCACCTCCTCCTGTACAATGACTGATAACACCTCTATATACAGTAGATAACACAGGGTCCATCATTCACAATAGATGATGTCACAGCTCACCTCCTCCTCCTGTACAATGATTGATAACACCTCTATATACAGTAGATAACACAGGATCCATCATTCACAATAGATGATGTCACAGCTCACCTTCTCCTGTACAATGACTGATAACACCTCTATATACAGTAGATAACACAGGGTCCACCATTCACAATAGATGATGTCACAGTTCACCACCTCCTCCTGTACAATGACTGATAACATCTCTATATACAGTAGATAACACAGGGTCCACCATTCACAATAGATGATGTCACAGCTCACCTCCTCCTCCTGTACAATGACTGATAACACCTCTATATACAGTAGATAACACAGGATCCATCATTCACAATAGATGATATCACAGCTCACCTCCTCCTGTACAATGACTGATATCACCTCTATATACAGTAGATAACACAGGATCCACCATTCACAATAGGTGATGTCACAGCTCACCTCATACTCCTGTATAATGACTAATAACACCTCTATATACAGTAGATAACACAGGGTCCACCATTCACAATAGATGATGTCACAGCTCACCTCCTCCTGTACAATGACTGATTACATCTCTATATACAGTAGATAACAGGATCCACCATTCACAATAGGTGATGTCACAGCTCACCTCCTCCTCCTGTACAATGACTGATAACACCTCTATATACAGTAGATAACACAGGATCCACCATTCACAATAGATGATGTCACAGTTCACCTCCTCCTCCTGTATAATGACTGATAACACCTCTGTATACAGTAGATAACACAGGATCCACCATTCACAATAGGTGATATCACAGCTCACCTTCTCCTGTACAATGACTGATTACATCTCTATATACAGTAGATAACACAGGATCCATCATTCACAATAGATGATATCACAGCTCACCTCCTCCTGTACAATGACTGATAGCACCTCTATATACAGTAGATAACACAGGATCCACCATTCACAATAGGTGATGTCACAGCTCACCTCATACTCCTGTATAATGACTAATAACACCTCTATATACAGTAGATAACACAGGGTCCACCATTCACAATAGATGATGTCACAGCTCACCTCCTCCTCCTGTACAATGACTGATAACATCTCTATATACAGTAGATATCACAGGGTCCACCATTCACAATAGGTGATGTCACAGTTCACCTCCTCCTGTACAATGACTGATAACATCTCTATATACAGTAGATAACACAGGGTCCACCATTCACAATAGATGATATCACAGCTCACCTCCTCCTGTACAATGACTGATAACACCTCTATATACAGCAGATAACACAGGATCCATCATTCACAATAGGTGATGTCACAGCTCACCTCTTCCTCCAGTACAATGACTGATAACACCTCTATATACAGCAGATAACACAGGATCCACCATTCACAATAGATGATATCACAGCTCACCTCCTCCTCCTGTACAATGACTGATAACATCTCTATATACAGTAGATAACACAGGGTCCACCATTCACAATAGATGATGTCACAGCTCACCTCCTCCTCCTGTACAATGACTGATAACACCTCTATATACAGTAGATAACACAGGATCCATCATTCACAATAGATGATATCACAGCTCACCTCCTCCTGTACAATGACTGATATCACCTCTATATACAGTAGATAACACAGGATCCATCATTCACAATAGGTGATGTCACAGCTCACCTCATACTCCTGTATAATGACTAATAACACCTCTATATACAGTAGATAACACAGGGTCCGCCATTCACAATAGATGATGTCACAGCTCACCTCCTCCTGTACAATGACTGATAACACCTCTATATACAGTAGATAACACAGGATCCACCATTCACAATAGGTGATGTCACAGCTCACCTCATACTCCTGTATAATGACTAATAACACCTCTATATACAGTAGATAACACAGGATCCACCATTCACAATAGATGATGTCACAGCGCACCTCTTCCTCCTCCTGTACAATGACTGATAACATCTCTATATACAGTAGATAACACAGGGTCCACCATTCACAATAGATGATGTCACAGCTCACCTCCTCCTCCTGTACAATGACTGATAACACCTCTATATACAGTAGATAACACAGGATCCATCATTCACAATAGATGATATCACAGCTCACCTCCTCCTGTACAATGACTGATATCACCTCTATATACAGTAGATAACACAGGATCCATCATTCACAATAGGTGATGTCACAGCTCACCTCATACTCCTGTATAATGACTAATAACACCTCTATATACAGTAGATAACACAGGATCCACCATTCACAATAGATGATATCACAGCTCACCTCCTCCTCCTGTACAATGACTGATAACACCTCTATATACAGTAGATAACACAGGATCCATCATTCCAATAGGTGATGTCACAGCTCACCTCTTCCTCCTCCTGTACAATGACTGATAACACCTCTATATACAGTAGATAACACAGGATCCACCATTCACAATAGATGATGTCACAGCTCACCTCCTCCTGTATAATGACTAATAACACCTCTATATACAGTAGATAACACAGGATCCATCATTCACAATAGGTGATGTCACAGCTCACCTCCTCCTCCTGTACAATGACTGATAACACCTCTATATACAGTAGATAACACAGGGTCCACCATTCACAATAGATGATGTCACAGCTCCACTGCTCCCCATCCTTTCACAATGACCTTTGCACATGCTCATTTGGACACATCAACATAAAAGACAGGGTCAGAGTCTGACCATTGAGGATAATGTCCATGTACATTCCTAAAAAAATGGAAGTGAAGAATCTAAAATAGCAGTAGGGGCCTGTGTCAAAATTGCAAGATTTTTTATAAAAATTGCTCTCAGGGAAAAAAACCATTGCTAAACATGTTTTAACAGTACAGTTAACACAAAATACAAATTTAAAGGGGTATTCCCATATCGACTGTGTATGCCATAGATGCCGGTCCCGGGCCGTCCCATACCTCCTTAGTGTGGTGGCCGCACTTGTCTCTCTGCATTGGTCATTGATCCAACCTGTATGGGGTGTGACCAATACAGGTCAGATTGATGAGTCTCACGAGAGCAGACATCAGCTGAAGAAAGGATTGCAGATATCGAATATTAACATATAAGATTCCTAAAGCATAGCGGTCTCTTTATTATGTGGACTGGCGGAGGTCCTAATAAATGATAAGTAGCAGAAACCTGATCGGGCTCCTAATGGCAGCCAAGAAAGTCGCTCCGAGCACAGACCGCAATGCACGGACAGTCTGCTGACCTGAACTCGACAGATTCATATATGGCTAGGAGACTGTCAAGCTCAGCTCAGGAGATCTGAAGACAGTGCATTCTGAGTTTCCTGGACGCCTGTAGGAGCCCGAAGGGTCATTGTACTGGAAATAAGCTGATTACATGCTACGGTCATAGTGTCCTATAAGGAACGTGTCCATTCACATCGCAGAAAACCTATTTGATTTCAGCCATGATACTGGGGGACATCTGATGTCAGAGCCACTTAGTGCAAAAAAAAACTCATTCACCACCCTGCTGAGAAAATACTTTATTATCCATAAGAGAAGAAACTGAACATATGAAGAATAATGAAAGACACAAGCCCCAGGATTACACTTTCCACCAAGGCACTAAAGTTCCCGTTACATGAAGATTAAAGCAAAAACCATCACCTGCTACAAGAATAAATTTAGTGTTAAGACTTTCCAATATTCCTCTGATACAAAGAACTTGGTTATGACCATTGGTGCCGAGAACAAAGAAATGACGGATGCAGAATTCTTACAATCGCTGGATCACGGGGGTCGCAGTCCTAAACATTGGTGGAGAAAGAACCCGGCTTCTTCCATACAGCCCAGAATAGGACTAGGAGGAGGACAGCACCGGATCTGGACCATAGTGAAACGCTTCCGGAGATTAGACAGTGCCTACTCACTACGGGCCTCTGCCATACCAGTAAATGGAGAATTAAATGAGAACTCCATCATAACATGTAACTACTAAGAGTCAGAAGCGAAATGCTGCATTACATATATGTGTATAGCTAGCCTGCCGAGACGTGATCATGAGCCGCCACCACCTTTAACTTTGGCCTGTGCCCCCATAGTTGTGTTGCTGACCACGTCTCCTGGCATTTGTGGGTACCAGAGCACAGGAATTTTTTCCTTGCGGATTTGCAGCACAATTAAATCTGCAGGATATCAACTCTTTCAGCATTTTTGCTGCAGATTTCACCCATATTAATGAATGAGAAAAAGGACGGGGTCACACTTGTGAGTGTGATGCGAGAAATTCGCAGGAGTTTCTCACATCAACACCCGGCACTGCCGCCTGCACTCGGTCCAATGTTTATGCTGCGAATACTGAATGTGCACACAGCCTTAGGATTACCTACATCAGTCCTGATCACAGATGAGGATGCAGTACGATTCGACTCCCTCTCCACGCATCACATTCATACACCCTTGCCAGTTTTTGTGGATCCATTAATAACTGATAGCTTCTCCATGCAGTTTTTTTTTTTTAAACATGTGTGAACAATTCCAATACACAATATGGGTTTTTAAATGGACAGGGTGGCACACGACCTTACATCCCCCGCCTATCGGTTGTGTTTCTGGCAAACATCTATGGCAGCCACTTATGGATGAAGAAATCCAACATGCAGGCACGTCCCTGCCCGGCAGCTCCTATACACACTTATTTACCAGGAATTCAGGAGCCTAATCACGACTGACTTAAAGGGAACCTGTCACCAGTTTCTGAGTCTCAACAATATGCACGTTTGTGGACTGCAGTAAAGGTGGTGGCATTTGTTGACTCAAAAACTGGTGACAGGTTCCCTTTACGCCAACGCATCATAACTCTTAGGAGCTTTATGGGTTTTTTTTTTCCTTAAGATTTCAAAAAGTTTCCAATTTTTAAGCTTCTTTTAGACAATGAGAGCAGCCATAAGCCCTGAATGCCATGCGGGTCACAAGGGCACAGCTCAGTTGACCAAAGGGTTTCACAATAATCCAAATCTGATTACCTTGAACCAGATTTAGTGTAAGGCCGGGGTCACACTTGTGAGAAACTCGCAGGAGTCTCGCACCTCAATACCCGGCACTGCCGCCGGCACTCGGGATCGGAGTGTGCGGCTGCATGTATTTCTATGCAGCTGAACGCTCCGGTCCGACTGTTGGTGGCAGTGTCGGGTATTGAGGTGCGAGACTCCTGCGAGTTTCTCACAAGTGTGATCCCGGCCTAAATGGACAATACAGGGGACATTATTTTTTTCTCTATTTAATGCATGTACATTGGGCTAAGAATCATGTTTTCAATTATTAAAAATTTTGCACATTTCGGCTTTTACAGCCTCTTTTTTAGCCACAGATTGCTGGCTGCTGAATGAGTTCTCTTACAATCTGTCAGCGAGCCATTCTGAAAACGTTTGTAACTCTAATCTGCTCTTCTCAGCTGATTTACCACTGACATAAATGGACAGCTCAGGTTTGATGTGGTCTGTCTGGAACTCTCCATCAGAATAAACTCACTGACAGATTCTCAGATAACTCATTCTTTACCCAGCAATAGTACATAGATTATAAACGGCAAACAGTGCACAATTTTTATTGAACACCCAATAATACTTATCTCAAAATACATGCAGGTAGCTTAAAAAAAAGCCCCCAAAGGTGTCCAGATCCTTTACGGTAATAACATGGGCACAAAGATTTGGCCACATTACAACTGTCTGAAGGAAGCCTGTAAGAAACTTTCAAAAGACAGCCAAGACTTCTCTAGGATCATATCTGACTGTGTGCACCCAAACTACAGCAGTCTTGGTAATAACCTGCACTGACCCGTTAGGTGGTCACTATGATGTCCTCCGCCATATGTAACCGTCATGTCATTTTTAACCCCCAATTATAATGCGGCAATGAAGGACACATCCTATGCCTGAGAGGAACCTTTTATTAAAACCCACGCACACCACCCTGAGCAGTAAAGCTATGTAACAACTAACAACTGTAATAGCAAAGAAAAGAAGCCAACAAGAATTAAAGGAAATCTCCACCTTTATGGAAGCTTCCTAATTACTTCTATATCTGTGGCTGTTTTTTCAGATCAGTCAGTGCCAGAGAACAAAGCCAACCCGAGCATTCTAGAAATTGTGATATCTAAGGCACTGGCATAGTTTATGGGTCTGTCCAAAATTCCATAAAAGATGGACATTTCCTTTAAAGGGGTAATTCCCATCTCATACATTTATGGCATATCCACAAGATAAGCCACAAGTGTCAGGTGGGATATGAATGGGAATGCCCATAGAAGTGATTGGAGAAAGACACTCATCCGGTCACATGGGCACAAGATGGGGCTCTACTCTCTAAATAGGTCGGGGTGTCAACGGCAAGGCCTGCATTCATTTCTGGCACATCCTGTCTGAAATGATCCTTTAAGCTCTTGCTAATAGGTGCTACAGATAATATGTAGTCGCTTGAAGCCCTTTGAAGTAAAAGGTAACAATATACTGGTATCTGCATATAACCATCAGTGACCTATATCGCTTAAAGGGGCTTTCTGGTCTCAGATAACCCATTCCTGGGCTGCAGTTTTGCTCTCTTGCAAAACAAATAAACTGTGCCTTATATACCCTCCCCGGGTTCGGGTCTCTGCCACTGCTCCCGGCATCAGTTACAATCTGCAGTGCAGCTCGCGTCATCAGCACTGTAGACAACAGACATCGGCAGCGTTGGAGACTGAGCACTGGACCTGGGGAGGGTGTGTAAGGCTGATTATATATATATATATATATATATTTTAGATTTTGCAGTCAGGGGTAAAAGGGATTTGTGAAACTGGAAAACCCCTTTAATGTAAAAATCTAATCTACTTCTTCTATGGTGGGGCCCCCAGCTCCTCCGCCTGCAGCGCCGGGGTTGCCAGCTCCACCCGGGTACACTTTGCTCATAATTGGGTTCCACAACTTCTCCAACTCTTTTTGCTTGTGCTCAAATTCTTCTTTTTCGGCCATCTGGTTCCTCTCCAGCCAGTCGATGACCTCTTTGCACTTGGACAGTGTCTTCTTCTTGTCTTGGTCGCTTAGTTTGCCCTTCAGCTTCTCATCTTCGGCCGTCTGCTTGATTTGGTAGGCGTACGACTCCAGTCCGTTCTTGGCTGATACGCGCTCCCTGTTGGATTCGTCTTTCTCCTTATACTTTTCGGCATCGTTCACCATGCGGTCGATATCTTCTTTGGTCAGCCGGCCTTTGTCGTTAGTGATGGTGATTTTGCTTTCTTTCCCGGTGCTCTTGTCGGCCGCTGTCACGTTCAGGATGCCGTTGGCATCGATATCAAAGGTCACCTGAAATGAATGCAAAACGAAGCACGTGATGAGCAAATGGCACGCCATTGTTTTTGGAAATTAAAGTGGGACTTAAGTCGGCATTGTCATGTTAACCCTTTTGCTATTGGATTTCATTAATAATTGGCACTGTTTTGGTTTTACAGGCTTCTTGCTTCCCTGCACGTTCAACTTTCATCAGTGGTCTTAAATTGGTTGAGAGCGGGTCAGAAAAGGACAGGTTAAAAAGTTATAAACTCCCCTGTCAGACTTCAAGAACGCGCTCTCTGATGTATTCTCAGTTGACCCATTCTGCAGCCAGCGATACAAAGTACAACCCAGAGGTTATAAAAGACAAATGGTGCAAAACTTTTAATGAAACCCAATTGCAAAATTATTTTTATCTTTATATACAAGCCAAACAATATTTAAATAAATGTCCTCCAAAAGCGAACAACCCCTTTAATGGTGAGACCACACACCTAGGATAGTTACATGCATCAGAAAATCCACCCAGGATGTTGCCCAATGGCTGCAACATTTTTAAATCAGTTGTGGGCATCACAGTGCGTGGAAATTAGGATGCATGTGTGTAGCCCTGGTATTTAAGGTACACAATACCAGGAGGATGAGTGGAGAGGTAACGGTTAAGGGCTCTACATGACATCACATACACTTCGGACACACCCAACAGGGGTGTAGAGGGGTGTGGTTTTTAGCACAAGAGAGTCTGGTAGCGTCTCCTGAGGTGGAGGGAGAGAGAACGAGTGCCTGTCTGGAGAACCAAGATTCCTGTCGATTCAGAGAGACAGTACAGTAGTGGAGGCTAGTATGGATAATCGGATGATGTCCTAGCCTAGTCAGTGCTGAGATTGAGAGTGTGAGCAAGTCGAAGGGCACAGTGGAAGGATTCTTAGAAGTGCTTAGGATTGGAGAAGTCCTGCACATTGTCACCGGTCACTGGGGACCGAAGGATCACTATAGCTGCACGCATAGTGGTAAGAAAACCAGAGGCTTATCGGACCTTAGGTCGCGGAAAGCAGCCCCTGAAGAGTCAGTACGTAACTGGGGTCAGGGAGAGTGAGAACCTTGAGTCAGTGCACGACAGGAATTGGAACTCAGCTCTCTCAAAAGAAGGCTCCGACCACAAAACTGACCGGGCAGTACAGCTTTGAAATAGCTGGAGTTTCAGGAGTGAACTACGCTTTATGCTGGTTGGACTCATCATCATTGGAAAGTTAAGGAGGCCCCTACCTTGCTCAGCCGTTGCCTCAAAACTCATCCTCCATCAACCCCATCAGCCTCCCTGGGACCTGCCTGAACAACTTGAAGTAAAAGGTATGGAAAGACGCTGATGTGTGAGACTGTGTTATTCAATTACATCCCTGCACTACCCCACCATAACTATTGACCTGAGGGAAGAGTCCCACCTGTAGGGACCCGACATCTAGCTGCCTCACCATCCCCTCAGAGATCTACAGCAGCGCTGGTACAAATTACCAGAGAACTACAGGTGGCGTCACGAACTGTATATAAATCTTTCCCCTGTAAATATATTCCCCCCCAACATACGCCTGACCGCCAGGGCCACAGACCGAGCCACCGCTACCTGTGACAACCCCATAGACTTCTACGGGCTCGGCTCTGAGTACCCCATTGCCCTGGTAACCCACAATTGTGGTGCGTGGTCGAGACAAAATTTGGCGTCACGAACAGGATCCGAAACTTGCAGCACTGCGAGCCCTGTGTGCCTGTGGAGTGTTTTGGTGAAAAAGACTGTTGCTGTTGTTTGGCGCCAAATACCGCCATATTTGCCGCCAGATTCGCGCCCTAAGGCGCTGGAGAAGAAGGTGGGCGTACCTGAAAGAGCGCGCAGAGTCTTGGACACGCCCCCGGCTCTGACTCATCGGCAGGTCCTGCAACAGGAAGTGAACGCTCTGACATCAGAGCGCCTGCGACAAAGGTCCTGTTCCCACTGCTGTGCCTGTGAAATAGCAGCGTCTGAAACCGGTAGGCTCCGTTTAACCAAGGGGGCGCTAAGATGTCACAACAACCGGCCGACAGTGCGGCCCCAGCCGGAGGCCCCGATCCCGCACCGCCTGGCATTGTAGCGCCAGATGGGGGCGCAGGCCCAGCACCCAGTCCGGTAGTCCCGATTATGCCACTAACGCTCCCATATATGCCTGGGGCGAAATGGCTTCCCCAGTACAGCGGTGAGCCAGGCACTTTAGCAGGATTCAAGCGGAAGTTATGCAGCATCCTAGAAATGTACTCCATGCCTGAGAGACAAAAAGCAGCTGTGCTGATAGGGCAGCTAACTGGCGCTGCTGAGAGGGAAGGGGAGACTTGGGATACCGTTGATCAGGAGTCGGTACCTGCGATCCTCCTTAAACTACATGCCATATTTGAAGACCGCACAGAAACGGATCTCCGGATGGCCTTCTACCACTGTTCACAGCAACCAGGTGACAGCATCAGGGACTACGCTTGCCGACTACAAGGAGCCCTGAGAGCCCTTAAGCAGATTAATAATTTAAATGCTATCGACGAGAATAAGATGCTGAAAGAGCAATTTATACAGGGATTGAGATCCCAAGAGGAGCGCAGAACTGTAAACTGGTGGTCCTTAGATCATCCGGATGCTACCTTTGATGCCCTAAAGGACATGGCAATAAAAGGGCTGCGACCCCTGGGCAAACCTGAGGTGTCAACCCAACATCACCAGGGTGAAGTCACTCTGGAACCGGCGGCACCCTCCTTTTCCCCGCTAGTGGCGGAAGCCAAAACGCAAGTGACATCCCCTAGTGAATTGGACTGTCTGCGCTCAGAGGTGCGCCAGCTGACTAAAAATCTGGCTGCTGTGATGAGTGCCCTGCAGCTGCGGAGAGAGGAAGAAGGGAAGATCTTATTAGCTGACTGCCCAGAAGACGTCCCGTGGATGCGCCGGAGAAGAAAGAAGACGTCGCCCCCCCGGAGGAGGACAACGCCACCCCCAGGAGCGACCTCTGATCAACACCCTCCTCGTCGAGAGATCATCTGTTACCGATGCAACCGGAAAGGTCATCTGTCTCCACAGTGTCCTTTAAACGGGCAGAACCTGGGTCCGAGGGCCAACACCCAGGAGAATACCCGTCAGGCCCCCTAGACTGGAACCGCAGGTATGTGGGTGGGCGACCCTACCTGTCTATCATCTTAGATGGTATTGCAGTTCCGGCATTGTTAGACACTGGGTCCCAGGTGACCCTAATTCCTGATGCCCTCTATACTAAGTACTGGTCAATGGACAGTCTTAAACCCCCGAGCTCTGACTTTACCGTGTATGCTTCTAATGGTCTTCCTGTAGAAGTACTCGGGACAAAATGTGTAGATGTAAAGGTGGGCAGAGAGGAGTTGAAAGACCAGGGCTTCTGGTAGTAAAGACTGTAAATGAGGAGAACGGTTTAAATATAATTTTGGGCACTAACATTATCGGTAATTGTTTGGGAGAAGTTGTGTTCTTACTCCAACAGCTCGCTGAGATTGCCCGACCAAGGCAGAGAGGAGTAATCCAAAGAGAGATCCGGGCCCTGGTGTGTCAGCAGCAAGCGAAGCTTACAGACGGCGAAATTGGTAATGTACGGGTCACTGACTCGGATCCTATTGTGATACCCCCAATGAGTGAAATGATCATTTGGTGCAGGGCAGCCATAGGTCTGAGAGGACAGAATTACCAAGCTGTAGTAGAACCCCACCATTCAGAACATAGACCTACACTTATGACTGCTAGAGGAGTAGTAGAAGTGGTGAATGGAAGAGTACCGGTACTGTCACGCGGTCTTATGATATGTGTACGATGTCAGTAAACTATTCTTAAAAGAACAACACTCTATACAACATATAGATTAGCAACATCAGCATGTAAGTATAGAATAGATTTACCTGACACGATATCCGTTGAACTCAGGGTTAATCTTGAGGACTTGATACACTGTCACAGGAAAGAGGAGGACCGGGGGTCTAACCTGACCCTAAACTGGGGTCCTAACTAATCCCTCACCTTGGAGGTACTGATAATGGTTCAGAGGTCCAAGTCTCCAGCCTAACCCTGTCTCCTATCAGTCCCTGAACCCTGTAATCAGTCCTAAGAAGGATACTGATTACCACCAAAGGAATATGGGCTGATCTCTGCTAAATACACAGATTAGACATATTAGACAGACTGGAGAAAACACAGACTTGCATACACACTCAAACACAGAAGGAACATAAATGATCTGGGATATTAAACTCTAAGCAAGGTGAGCTTAAAACAACTAAGGAGCTCTTTAACTTAAGTCTATACAGATACAATCCTATCTGTGGTCTGCATGAAGAATTTCACTGGCAACTCCCAACACAGACAACCAGAGATTTAAAGGAAACCAATCAACAAATAATTAATTGCAGCCGGGAGAAACTGCACCCAGTCCCAGAACTGAGCACAGACAGAATTAACTCCCTAACTGCCAAACACAAAGAAACAGCAACTCAGCTATGAGAAGTCAGAATGTGCAACCGCGACGATCTTCGTGGCAATGCACACATGACAGTACCCCCCCTTCTACGAGGGGCCTCCGGACCCTCAGGGCCAGGTTTGCCCGGGTGAGTTCTGTGGAAGGTCCGCACCAAACGATCTGCGTTAATGTCAGACGCAGGAACCCACGTCCTCTCCTCTGGACCATACCCCTTCCAATGCACCAAGTACTGAAGGGACCGGCGATTCAGACGTGAGTCAATGATCTTTGACACTTGAAACTCCAAGTTACCATTGACCACCACTGGAGGAGGAGGTAGAGGTGATGGTATGACTGGTGCCACGTACCTCTTAAGTAATGACTTGTGGAACACATTGTGGATTTTAAACGTAGGAGGGAGGTCCAGACGAAATGCCACAGGATTAATTATGGAACTGATCCTGTACGGCCCGATGAATCTGGGGCCCAGCTTCCAGGAGGGAACTTTAAGTTTTATATTCCTGGTAGACAACCATACCAGATCGTTCACATTAAGATCTGGACCAGAAACTCTCCTCCTATCAGCCATACGTTTATAACGGTTCCCCATAGCACTCAGATTATTCAATACACCTCTCCACACTGAAGCAAGTGACGACGAGAAACGCTCCTCCTCAGGAACCCCAGAAGGGACCCCCCCATTGAATGTACAAAACTGGGGATGAAAACCATATGCCCCAAAAAAGGGGGACTTACCAGTGGACTCGCTCCGCCTGTTGTTAAGAGCGAACTCTGCCAGAGGCAGGAAAGAAGACCAGTCCTCCTGGTTCTCTGAGACAAAACACCGAAGATAAGTCTCTAGGCTTTGATTCAGACGCTCTGTCTGACCATTGGTCTGCGGATGAAAAGCCGAGGAAAATGACAATTGCATCCCCCGACGTAAACAAAATGCCCTCCAAAACTTGGACACAAACTGAGACCCCCTATCTGACACCACATCAGAAGGCAACCCATGAAGTCTCACAATCTCCCCAATGAACACCTGCGCCAGAGTTTTTAGCATTAGGGAGGGCAGGAAGAGCAATGAAATGTGCCATCTTACTGAACCTGTCAACAACCACCAGTATGACAGTCTTCCCTGACGACTGAGGAAGGTCCGTGATGAAGTCCATAGACAAATGAGTCCATGGACGCTCCGGAAGTTTCAAGGGTAAGAGGGTCCCAGACGGACGGGTATGAGGGGTCTTAGAGCGAGCACAAACCCCACAGGACGCGACAAAAGTTAAAACATCTTTATTAACGTTAGGCCACCAAAACCGGCGAGAAAGGAGATCTAAAGTAGCCTTACTCCCTGGATGTCCTGCTAAAGCAGAATTATGATGTGCCTCAATAACCTTTTGTCTCAACTGATTTGGGACAAACAGTCTCCCTGGAGGTCCTGCAGGGGCGTCCCCCTGAGCCTCTAACACCTCCTCCTCAAGCTCAGAACATACAGCCGACACTACCACCCCCTCCTGAAGGATAGGAATCGGGTCATCCATTTTCCCGGCCCCTGGGAAACTGCGAGACAAGGCATCCGCCTTAACATTCTTAGATCCAGGGCGATAAGTGACAACAAAATTAAACCTGGTAAAAAACAACGACCATCGAGCTTGTCTGGAATTCAGACGCTTAGCAGATTCCAAATACAGCAGGTTCTTGTGATCAGTAATGACGGTGACCGGGTGGACTGCCCCCTCCAAAAAGTGACGCCATTCTTCAAAAGCCAACTTAATGGCCAAAAGTTCCCTATTGCCGATATCATAATTCCTTTCGGCGGACGACAATTTTTTAGAAAAGAAAGCGCACGGATGCCATTTACCAGGGGACGGACCCTGGGACAATATTGCACCCACCCCTACGTCAGACGCGTCCACCTCCACAACGAACGGCTGTGATGCATCTGGTTGGATGAGAACGGGTGCCGAAGCAAAACATTTTTTCAAAGAGGAAAAAGCTTGGCAAGCTTTGTCCGACCATTTAGAAAAATCCGTCCCTTTTCTTGTCATGTCAGTGAGAGGTTTGACAACAGATGAGAAATTACAAATAAATTTCCGGTAGTAGTTAGCAAACCCCAGAAAACGCTGCAGAGCCTTAAGATCCTCTGGCTGATCCCATTCAAGCACTGCTCTCACCTTTTCAGGGTCCATACGGAAACCGGAGGCTGACACCAAGAAACCCAAAAACTGAAGTTCCTGTACGGCGAATACACACTTTTCCAGTTTGGCGTATAGTTTATTGTCTTGCAAGATCTGCAACACCTGTCTCACATGCTCCTGGTGAGACCCAAGATCTGGTGAGTAAATTAAAATGTCATCCAAATATACGACCACAAACAGCCCCACCAGATGACGAAAAATGTCATTAACAAAATGTTGGAACACTGCTGGTGCAGTAGTCAGACCAAAAGGCATGACAAGGTTCTCATAATGTCCCTCCGGCGTGTTAAACGCCGTTTTCCACTCATCCCCCTCTTTTATCCTAATCAGATTATACGCCCCCCTGAGATCCAATTTAGAGAACCATTTGGCGCCAACAATTTGATTGAAGAGATCAGGAATCAGAGGGAGTGGATACGGATCTCGAACAGTAATCCGATTAAGTTCGCGGAAATCCAAGCAAGGGCGTAGGCCTCCATCTTTTTCTTCACAAAGAAGAACCCCGCGGCCACTGGGGAAGATGAAGGTCTAATATGCCCTTTGGCCAGACTCTCCGAAATGTAATCTTTCATAGCCTGCCTCTCAGGACCAGAAAGGTTATATAACCTAGCTTTAGGTAACTTAGCATCAGGAAGTAAATTAATAGAGCAGTCATACACGCGATGAGGAGGCAACTCCTGACACCCCTCCTCAGAGAACACATCCCCAAAGTCCTCCAAAAAAGGAGGCAAAGTACTAGGCACGACCGCACTGATGACTGTGTTCATGCAGTTACTTTTGCAAAACTCCCCCCATTGGCTTATATCTCTGGACTGCCAATTAATCACAGGGTTATGTTTAACCAACCAAGGAAGTCCCAACACAATAGGAGTAGGTAGACCCTCCAACACATAACAAGATAATAGTTCCCTATGTATTGCCCCTACCCGAAGGTCAATGTTATGAACCTCATGAACAAAGCTACCTTGGCCGAGAGGCCTGGCGTCAATGGAGAATATAGGGATCGGTTTGACCAATACACTCAGATGCATACCTTGAGCCTGAGCAAACTGAGCGTCAACCAGATTAGCCCCGGACCCACTATCAAGAAGAACAGAAAATCTCTCCACTCTCGTACCAACCACCACCTCCACTGGTACAAGGAACTGAGAAGAACTAGCGGACGAAATACATACTCCCAGGTTGTCGTCCACCACACAACCTGGGATTAACAGTTTTCCGGCGACTTTTTGCTCAACAAGGCACGGGATGGACATCCCCCAACAAAATGTCCCTCTTTCCCGCAGAAGAAACACCTTCTAGTCCTGCGGCGTACCGCCAATCCCCTCCTACGAAATGATGTCCCTCCCAACTGCATAGGCTCCTCCGAACAGACAAGGGGAACCTCAACATAAGGGACTTTAGTAGTAGGTGGAGTAACAACAGGGGGCGGAGTTACCTCGCACCTCTCCCGGAGCCGTCTATCAGTACGGATAGCTAGGGCCATAGCAGCCTCCAGTGATGGAGGAGAATCATACTGAGCCAAAACGTCCTTTAATTTGTCAGAAAGCCCATGACAAAACTGGCTTCTAAGAGCTGGGTCATTCCACTGAGTATCTGTGGCCCATCTACGGAACTCAGAAGCAAATTCCTCCGCCGGACGATCTCCCTGCTGTATCTTACGTAATTTTGTCTCAGCAAGAGAGACCCGATCTGGGTCATCATATACCAAACCCAGGGCAGTAAAAAATCGATCTACTGACTGTAGAGCCGGGGATCCCGGAGGAAGGGAGAAGGCCCAGGATTGAGGGTCCCCTTGTAGGAGCGAGATAACAATTCCCACTCTCTGCTCTTCACTCCCTGATGATCGAGGCCGAAGCCGAAAATACAATTTACATGCTTCCCTGAAGGTAAAAAATTTGTCTCGCCCACCAGTGAACCTGTCCGGGAGAGCTACTTTAGGTTCAAATCTGGTTTGCTCCAGGGGAGACAAAACTTTGGACTTAATGTCCGTCAGCTCCATGGATAATCCCTGCAACTGCAGAGCCAGCTGGGCTACTGGATCCATGGCAACTGGGAATAATTTTATTGGCCAGTGAAAATGTCACGCGGTCTTATGATATGTGTACGATGTCAGTAAACTATTCTTAAAAGAACAACACTCTATACAACATATAGATTAGCAACATCAGCATGTAAGTATAGAATAGATTTACCTGACACGATATCCGTTGAACTCAGGGTTAATCTTGAGGACTTGATACACTGTCACAGGAAAGAGGAGGACCGGGGGTCTAACCTGACCCTAAACTGGGGTCCTAACTAATCCCTCACCTTGGAGGTACTGATAATGGTTCAGAGGTCCAAGTCTCCAGCCTAACCCTGTCTCCTATCAGTCCCTGAACCCTGTAATCAGTCCTAAGAAGGATACTGATTACCACCAAAGGAATATGGGCTGATCTCTGCTAAATACACAGATTAGACATATTAGACAGACTGGAGAAAACACAGACTTGCATACACACTCAAACACAGAAGGAACATAAATGATCTGGGATATTAAACTCTAAGCAAGGTGAGCTTAAAACAACTAAGGAGCTCTTTAACTTAAGTCTATACAGATACAATCCTATCTGTGGTCTGCATGAAGAATTTCACTGGCAACTCCCAACACAGACAACCAGAGATTTAAAGGAAACCAATCAACAAATAATTAATTGCAGCCGGGAGAAACTGCACCCAGTCCCAGAACTGAGCACAGACAGAATTAACTCCCTAACTGCCAAACACAAAGAAACAGCAACTCAGCTATGAGAAGTCAGAATGTGCAACCGCGACGATCTTCGTGGCAATGCACACATGACAGGTACGGCTTCTCAATTGGGGAGATGATGAGGTAAACTTACCCCGTTATGCAACCATTGCTAAACTACATGCTGTTGATAATAATTCTATTCTCCCGGCTGAGTCCTTAGACTCCTGTCAAATAGCGGAGGATAATGACCCGGCAACCCAGGTGGCGGAATGGTGTCAACAACTCCATGTTGGGACGGACACCACTCCCGCTCACCAGAAGCAAGGGGTATTACGGGTGGTGCAAGAGTACGCCCAAGTGTTTAGCAAGCACCCACTTGATTTTGGGATAATTAAGGGAGTACAACATCATATCCCTACAGGCAGTCATCCTCCCATCAAAGAGCGGTATAGGCCCATACCTCCAGCTCATTATCAGAAGGCTAAAGAAATGTTGCATGATATGAAGAAAGCCGGGGTGATAAGGGATAGTTGTAGCCCCTGGGCAGCCCCTCTAGTTCTGGTTAAAAAGAAAGATGGTAGTATGAGAATGTGTGTGGATTACAGGCAGGTGAACCGCATAACACACAAGGATGCATACCCGTTACCACGTATAGAGGAATCATTAGCTGCTCTAAAAACGGCTAACTACTTTTCTACCCTCGATCTGACTAGTGGTTACTGGCAAGTGGCTGTGGCTGAGGAGGATCGTGAGAAAACTGCTTTCACCACCCCAATGGGGCTCTGTGAGTTCGACAGAATGCCGTTTGGGCTCAGCAGTGCCCCAGGAACATTTCAGAGAGTGATGGAGAACTGCCTGGGACATCTCAATTTCGAAACCGTGCTGCTATACCTAGACGACGTCATCATGTATTCCAAGACATATGAGGACCATCTGAAGCACCTGGCAGAAGTATTTGAGTCTCTGTCCAGGTACGGGATGAAGTTGAAACCCTCAAAATGCCATCTACTCAAACAGAAGGTACAATACTTGGGGCACATCGTCAGTTCGGAAGGAGTAGCGCCGGACCCAGAGAAAGTCACTGCCATCCAGAAGTGGCCGGAGCCGAAGAACCTTAAGGAAGTGCGACAGTTCCTGGGACTAACGGGTTACTACAGGAGGTTCGTGAAAGATTACACGAAGAAGGCAGCCCCTTTACAGGACCTCCTAGTAGGACAATCCTAAAGAGCAGAAACCCTCCCTTTAACTGGGGTAAAGAACAGGCTGAAGCATTCCAAAAGATGAAAGAGATCCTTACAGGTGATGAGATCTTAACCTATCCTGATTACAGCCAACCGTTCCTGTTGTACACCGACGCCAGTAATGAAGGTTTGGGAGCAGTTCTCAGTCAGAAGCAGAATGGCCAAGAAAAAGTCATCGCATATGCCAGCAGAAAACTCAGGCCAACTGAGAGAAATCCGGAAAATTATAGCAGCTTCAAGCTGGAGTTTCTGGCGTTGGTCTGGGCCATTACTGAAAGATTTAAGCACTATCTGGCCTCCAATCAGTTCACTGCGTTTACAGATAACAACCCATTAACGCACCTGGAAACCGCCAAGCTGGGTGCCATGGAGCAGCGATGGATGGCTCGGTTGTCCAATTACCAGTTTACTATCAAGTACCGGGCAGGTCGAAAGAATGCTAATGCCGACGCATTGTCCCGAAGGCCGCATGACTCTGACACGGAAGAAGAATCGGACGACCTGGAAGAAATTGAGCTACCCGCGTTCCATCGAAATGGGGTAGTCCACGAGCATCGAGTCAACAGAAAGCAGTATGGTGCAACATTAAATCCTTTACCCCATCACAGCTGGAAAGAGACTCAGGACAGTGATCCAGTGGTCAGCTGTATCAAGGAGTTGTTAAGACAGGAAGGTTCCTCCTTGGAAAAAGGTGCACCTATGTCAGCAAAGCTCCTGTGGAACGAGAGAAGCAGGTTGTTCCTATACCGTGAGAAGTTGTGCAGGAGATACGTCAACCCCAGGACCCACGAGATGGTCTGGCAGATAGTGGTCCCCAAGGCAGACGTCCCAATGGTGTTGGAGGCATACCACGATCAAGCAGGACACTTTGGCTGGAGAAAGCTGGAGAACCTGTTGAGATGCCGGTTCTACTGGGTAGGGATGCGCAGCTCCATCGAGAGGTGGTGTCGGAACTGTGGACCCTGTGGTCTCAGAAGAAAGGACTACGGTAGTCAGAAGGCACCCCTGCAACCTATCCGGACGACTCGTCCCTTAGAGATTGTGGCCTTGGACCACGTTAAATTGTCGCCAAGTAGATCTGGATACTCATCCGCCCTGACCATGGTGGACCATTACTCCAGATTTCTGGTGGTTGTTCCAGTTAAGGACCAGACCGCAGTGACGGCAGCGAAAACCTTTCAAGCAAGTTTCTGCAGACCGCATGGGTATCCGGAGCAAGTATTAACCGATCAAGGACCTGCTTTCGAAGCTGATTTATTCAAGGAATTCTGTCACATGTACGGGTGCAAGAAAATTAGAACAACGCCATACCACCCTCAAACCAACGGTCTTTGTGAAAAAATGAACCAAATTGTCCTTGACTTGTTGAGATCCATACCGTTGGAAGACAGAAATCGATGGCCGGACTTACTACCTGATTTGGTTGACTTGTATAACCATATACCTGTAAGTTCTACTAACTGCACTCCAGCCTATCTTATGAGAGCAAGGCCAGGAAGACTACCAATGGATTTAGAACTTGGAGTAGTAGAACCGGAGGCAGACGACGCCGTTGAAAACTGGGACATAAATCGGCAAGAGCAGTACAGAAGAGTGCAAATCTGTGTAGAGGAAAGTCTCAACAAGGCACGGGAGAAACAGGAAGATATTTACAACAGAAATGCTCCTGCCAAGCCTTTGATGCCTGGAGAAGTGGTATTAAAAAGAAAAAGGAAGATGCACAAATTGGATAATCAGTGGGAGCAAGAACCCTACGTCGTACAAGATTCTAAATATGACAACAGAAAAGTTTGTATCATTAGTAAGGACGGAGGAAGAACAATAACCACTGTGTCCAGAGACCATTTGAAATTGTGTCCAGAACCCTTAAAGCGTTGTGAAAAGAACCCTGTCATCAATCAAGAAGAAAGGAAGGAAGAGGTCATACACACGGATCTGGGAGATTTTCCTGCGGATTGGCCCAGACTGGGAGATGCTGTAATAGTTCCGGTGTTGCAGTTTTATCAGCCACCAGAGGAAGTTCTACCTCCAGTTATGCCCGTGGTACCAGTTGAGCCCGTTCAGGAGTTACCCATTCCAGCAACACCTCAACCTACGGAATCTCAAGAAGGATCATCAGAAGCAGCGCCCCATACTATGGGATCCCCTGGTGAAGCTGACTCACACCGCCCAGCCATCAGTACGCTTGCCAGATCCATAGAAAGATTGAGGCAGTTCTATAGTTTGCCGTTACGCAGTGCAGACAGATCGCAACTTAATATACCTGAAGCTACTCCACGTAGATCAGAGCGAATCACAAAAGGGAAGATACCCATTCGATACCAGCAGTAATTATAACAAATTAATGTGAATATTGTAAAAAGTATATATATAAATGTGTCTTTTCCTTATTGTGTCTTATATTGGACTCAGAGGCTGAGGACTGAGCCAGCCCAAGAACTGATCTTGTATATAGTTGCACTTGTGCATCATCTTGGTTTTACATGAAACCACCCCAACTACCTCTGAATATAAAACCCGTGTGGTGTGGCACTGAGTGAGGTCTGCATTCATATGTCCTGCAGCCCACCCAGGACCCACGTTGAAGGTTTGGTGCGGGTCCTTCACAAGAATATTGTCATCTATGTATATGAGAATGTCTATTTAATATTTTGTATTTTTCTATATTTAATGTTTTGATTGCAACGTTCAAGAAATCCTTACCTCCCGATGGGACGAGTTAATGTTTATTGTTAATGCATAAACAAAATGTCTCTTTGTATTTCACAGCCCGGGAGTGCTGTCTTTTACCATGGGGGAATGTGTAGCCCTGGTATTTAAGGTACACAATACCAGGAGGATGAGTGGAGAGGTAACGGTTAAGGGCTCTACATGACATCACATACACTTCGGACACACCCAACAGGGGTGTAGAGGGGTGTGGTTTTTAGCACAAGAGAGTCTGGTAGCGTCTCCTGAGGTGGAGGGAGAGAGAACGAGTGCCTGTCTGGAGAACCAAGATTCCTGTCGATTCAGAGAGACAGTACAGTAGTGGAGGCTAGTATGGATAATCGGATGATGTCCTAGCCTAGTCAGTGCTGAGATTGAGAGTGTGAGCAAGTCGAAGGGCACAGTGGAAGGATTCTTAGAAGTGCTTAGGATTGGAGAAGTCCTGCACATTGTCACCGGTCACTGGGGACCGAAGGATCACTATAGCTGCACGCATAGTGGTAAGAAAACCAGAGGCTTATCGGACCTTAGGTCGCGGAAAGCAGCCCCTGAAGAGTCAGTACGTAACTGGGGTCAGGGAGAGTGAGAACCTTGAGTCAGTGCACGACAGGAATTGGAACTCAGCTCTCTCAAAAGAAGGCTCCGACCACAAAACTGACCGGGCAGTACAGCTTTGAAATAGCTGGAGTTTCAGGAGTGAACTACGCTTTACGCTGGTTGGACTCATCATCATTGGAAAGTTAAGGAGGCCCTACCTTGCTCAGCCGTTGCCTCAAAACTCATCCTCCATCAACCTCATCAGCCTCCCTGGGACCTGCCTGAACAACTTGAAGTAAAAGGTATGGAAAGACGCTGATGTGTGAGACTGTGTTATTCAATTACATCCCTGCACTACCCCACCATAACTATCGACCTGAGGGAAGAGTCCCACCTGTAGGGGACCCGACATCTAGCTGCCTCACCATCCCCTCAGAGATCTACAGCAGCGCTGGTACAAATTACCAGAGAACTACAGGTGGCGTCACGAACTGTATATAAATCTTTCCCCTGTAAATATATTCCCCCCCAACATACGCCTGACCGCCAGGGCCACAGACCGAGCCACCGCTACCTGTGACAACCCCATAGACTTCTACGGGCTCGGCTCTGAGTACCCCATTGCCCTGGTAACCCACAATTGTGGTGCGTGGTCGAGACACATGCAGCCGGCCGCAGCGTGTGGCCCCACCCGAAAAATCTATGGGGACAGGCAAGGAGTTTGCCCCACAGATAACTGAACTAAGCAGTAAAACTATATTTTTCTACAATGTTGGGATAAATCTAGATGTTGGCAATTCCCATCACAGATCCATAGAGAAAAAAAAAAATAAAAAAAAATATATATATATATATATATATATATATATACACACACATACATATTATGTATATATATTATATACCGTATACACACACAGTTGACCTATCCTTTTCTTATGCTCACTGCTTAAAAAAAGAGTAAACTGCTAATATTATACTACTGACTTCTACTGTATTCGGAATTTTTTTACAATAAAAAGGGCAATCTGCAACATTTAAAAGAAAAAAACATGTGAATATGTGAATACAGGATAAGAAAGTAGTGTGGCCACATTTTCTATAAAGGCATGTATAAGTAGACGCTCCCTTCTCTCCTCCTTTCTGAGTCTCCTGTTACAAATAAAATGTAAAAATCCATAAAGAAACCTTCTCTATCTGAAGTGTATGGGGAGGTCCTGATGCTGCCTGATAGTGACAAAGGGAAGGAAGGGAGATGCGGAATTTCACTGCTTGATCCTTTCTGGCGCCTTAAAGCGATTGACTCAGCTCTTCCCATTCAAAACGTGTGCACACCCTGCCGAATCGAGCATACATATGTATGGTTGAAAAGTTGTCTGGCCAAAATAACTATTGATAGTGTATGGCAGACTCAAAAAGTGCCAAAAGCATATTACAAAACAGTACAAATTATAGCATTTTGGCATAAATTAAGCCAGGAGCTGAGAAGAGAAACCTCTACTATCCATAAATTATTAATCTAGCATTTTTCCCAATTTCATTTGGTCGTTTACTAAAGTCAGAACTATCAGTTCGGTGCCAGGTAGTAGTAATGCCCAGATTGCCTTCCATGATTCTCTCTAGTTCATGTTCATCTATTATGGATACAACATAACTGTGCTGTACAGACAGAGAAGAGAGAAGGGTCACCTCCATCTGTGTATGGATGCAATGTGACAAGGTGATCACACGCCACAGACACAATGTAACTACCAGATGAAAGTGATGATCACCTTGACCTGTGTATGGATATAATGTAAGTGGCGAACAGACAAAAGATTGCCACCTATGCATACATTGTATCAGCTGATATACTATAGAATCATTGTATAGATAGATGCAATGAAACAACTAGAAGAACTGGTCACCTCAATCTGTGGTACTCCTCTCGGGGTGAGAGGGATGCCGGTCAGGTCGAACTTGCCCAGTAGGTTGTTGTCCTTAGTCATGGACCTCTCGCCCTCGTACACCTGTACCAGCACACTGGCCTGGTTGTCGGAGTAGGTGGTGAAGGTCTGGGTCTGCTTGGTGGGGATGGTGGTGTTCCTCTTGATGAGTGGATTCATCACGCCTCCGGCTGTCTCGATGCCCAGGGACAGTGGGGTGACATCCAGCAGCAGCACGTCCTTAACGTTCTGGGACTTATCCCCGGTGAGGATGGCCGCCTGCACCGCAGCTCCGTAAGCCACCGCCTCGTCCGGGTTGATACTCTTGTTGAGCTCTTTGCCGTTGAAGAAATCCTGGAGCATCTTCTGGATCTTGGGGATCCGGGTGGAGCCGCCGACCAGCACAATCTCCTTGATCTGGGCCTTGTCCAGCTTGGCGTCGCGGAGCGACTTCTCCACCGGCTCCAGGATGCCACGGAACAGATCGGAGTTGAGCTCCTCGAATCGGGCGCGGGTGATGGAGGTGTAGAAATCGACGCCTTCGTAGAGGGAATCAATCTCGATGCTGGCCTGCGTGCTGGAGGACAGGGTACGTTTAGCCCGCTCACTGGCCGTCCTCAGCCGCCGTGTTGTGACCCGCACCACAATTGTGGGTTACCAGGGCAATGGGGTACTCGGAGCCGAGCCTGTAGATTTCTATGGGGAATGTCACTGGTAGCGTGGCTCGGTCCGTGGCCCTGGCGGTCAGGCGTATGTTGGGGGATATTTACAGGGGATTTGATATATAACGGTTCGTGACGCCACCTGTAGTTTTTCTAGTCACTAAGACCAGCGCTGCTGTAGATCTCTGAGGGGATGTTGTGGCAGCTAGATGACGGGTCCCCCACAGGTGGGACTGGTCCCTCAAAGTCTATGGTAGTACAAGTGATGTAGGGTGCAGATAAATGAATCAGTCTCACACCATACAGCGTCTTTCCATACCTTTTACTTGTCAGATGTTTAGGCAGGTCCCAGGGAGGCTGGTCGGGTGGAGACTGCACGTCCAGGTAACAGCAGAGCAGGTTAGAGGCCTCCTTAATTTTCAATATGATGAGTCCAACTAGCATGGAACTAAGTTAACTCCGAATACTCCAGCTAACTCAATAGCTGGATTGCCCGGTCAGTTTTGTGGTGGAGCCTTCTTCGTGGTGGGAACAGAGTCCTTCTATGCTAGGCCTAGCTAAAAGTCCTTGTTCCTCCTGACCCCGATTACGTACCGACACTTCAAGGCTGCTTTCTGCGACCTAAGGTCCAGTAAGACTCTGGTTGTCCTGTTACTATGAGTGAATCAATAGCAACTCCTCGTCCCCAGTGACCGGATAATTAGTGTAGGCAATTCACTACCTAAGGCACTGCTCCGTCCTCTCCACTGTGCCCTTCGCCCTGCTTTTCACTCTCAACACAGGCACTGCACACTTTCTAAGGTAGTACAAGTCAATCCTTTCTTCAAAGCTGTCTCTGTCTTCAGGTTAAGGAACAGCTCTGACCAGGCTAAGATGAACTGGCTCACCCTTACTAGCCTCCACTTTATGAACTGCTGACAGGAACCAACTGAGTGACTGTCTTTCACTTCACTTCCTGGAAGACTTCCCACTACTCCACGGATCCAGACTAGACTGACTTGTCTCTGCTGCATGTCACAAGCTTATATACCCTGAGGGTGTGTCTAAAGTGTGAATGGATGATGTGAGCTTTAACTGTTACCTTTCTGTGCAGACTCCAGGATAATGTGTGCCTTACATACCAGGGCTACACATCCCCCCTTGGTAAAATACAGCACTCCCGGGCTGTGAAATACAAAAAGAAAAAGACATTTTGTTTTGCATTTAAACAATTAACAGGAAACTCATCCCATCCGGGAGGTACGAAATCTTAAACGTTACAATATGTACAGTAAGAAAATACAAAAGTATCAGAACATCAAGACACACAATAAATATTCATAGTATTCTTGTGAAGGACCCGCACCAAACCTTCAACGTGGGTCCTGGGTGGGCTGCAGGACTTCTGGCTGCAGACCTCGCTCAGTGCCACACCACACGGGTTTTATGTTCAGAGGTAAGTCAAGGCTTCGTGTGAAACCGAGACAAGGCACAAAGTGCAACTATTTACAGGATACAGTTTTTGGGCTGGCTCAGTCCTCAGCCACGCAGTCCATTATAAGACATTCTCAAGTAATTCACATTATATCACAATACTTTAAATTCCTTCAAATGCAATAAACTTTTTATACAACTTTATACAATTGATCATAGATAATAACCCTTTTCTGAGTCATAATAAACTAGTTTGTTAGGACTACTGTTGATAACGAATAGGTAGCTTCCCTTTCGTTGTTCGTTCCGATCTACGTGGAGTAGCATCAGGTATATTGGTCTCTGATCTATCTGTTCTGCGTAACGACAAACTATAATACTGTCTCAATCTTTCCATGGATCTGGCAAGCGTACTGAGGGCTGGGCGGTGTGAGTCAGCTTCACCAGGGGATCCCATAGCATGGGGCACTGCTTCTGGTGATTCTACTTCTTGAGATTCTGCAGGCTGGGTTCTGCTGGAATAGGTACCTCTAGAACTGGTTCTGTTGGCACAATGGGCATGACTGGAGGTAGAGTTTCCTCTTGTGACTGATAAAACTGCAACACAGGAATGATTACCGCATCTCCCAGTCTGGGCCAATCCGCAGGTAAGTCTCCCAGATCCGTGTGTATGACCTCCTCTTCACTTTCTTCTCGATTGACGACAGGGTTCTTTTCACGAAGCTTTAATGGCTCTGGACACAATTTTAAATGGTCTCTAGACACAGTGGCGGTCGTTCTTCCTCCATCCTTACTGATGATACAGACTTTTCTGTTATCATATTTGGAATCTTGTACGACATATGGTTCTTGTTCCCACTGGTTGTCCAACTTGTGCATCTTCCTTTTCCTTTTTAACACCATTTCTCCAGGCATCAAAGGCTTAGCGGGAGCATTCTTGTTGTAAATATTCTCCTGCTTTTCCCGAGCTTTATTAAGACTTTCTTCTACGCAGGCTTGCACTCTTCTGTATTGCTCTTGCCGATTTGTATCCCAATTTCCAACGGTGTCATCTGCCTCTGGTTCCACCACACCAAGTTCCAAGTCCATTGGCAGTCTTCCAGGCCTTGCTCTCATAAGGTAAGCTGGTGTGCAGTTGGTAGAACTCACTGGTATGTGGTTGTACAAGTCAACCAGGTCAGGTAACAATTCTGGCCACCGATTTCTTTCTTCCAGCGGTATGGATTTTAGCAAGTCAACGACAATGTGGTTCATTTTCTCGCAAAGGCCGTTGGTTTGGGGGTGGTATGGCGTCGTTCTAATTTTCTTACACCCATACAAGTGACAAAATTCCTTAAACAGATCCGCTTCAAAAGCAGGGCCTTGATCAGTCAGTACCTGCTCTGGATACCCATGTGGTCTGCAGAAGCTTGCCTGGAAGGTCCTTGCTGCCGTCACTGCTGTCTGATCCTTGACGGGGATGACCACCAAAAATCTCGAATAATGATCCACCATGGTCAGGGCATATGAGTATCCAGACCTGCTGGGCGACAATTTGACGTGGTCCAAGGCCACGATCTCCAAGGGACGAGTCGTCCGGATAGGCTGCAGGGGTGCCTTCTGACTACCGTAGTCCTTTCGTCTGAGACCACAGGGTCCACAGTTCCGACACCACCTCTCGATGGAGCTGCGCATTCCTACCCAGTAGAACCGGCACCTCAACAGGGTCTCCAGCTTTCTCCAGCCAAAGTGTCCTGCTTGATCGTGGTATGCTTCCAACACCATTTGGACGTCTGCCTTGGGGACCACTATCTGCCAAACCATCTCATGGGTCCTGGGGTTGACGTATCTCCTGCACAACTTCTCACGGTATAGGAACAACCGGCTTCTCTCATTCCACAGGAGCTTTGCTGACATAGGCGCATCTTTTTCCAAGGAGGAACCTTCCTGTCTTAACAACTCCTTGATACTGTTGACCACTGGATCGCTGTCCTGAGTCTCTTTCCAGCTGTGATGGGGTAAGGGATTTAATGTTGCGCCATACTGCTTTCTGTAGACACGCTGTTCATGGATTATCCCATTTCGATGGAACGCAGGTAGCTCAATTTCTTCCAGGTCGTCCGATTCTTCTTCCGTGTCAGATTCATGTGGCATTCGGGACAATGCGTCGGCGTTAGCATTCTTACGGCCTGCCCGGTACTTGATGGTAAACTGGTAATTTGACAACCGAGCCATCCAACGCTGCTCCATGGCTCCCAGCTTGGCTGTTTCCAGGTGCGTTAACGGGTTGTTGTCTGTGTACGCCGTGAACTTGTTGGAGGCAAGGTAGTGCTTAAATCTTTCAGTAATGGCCCAGACCAGCGCCAGAAACTCCAGCTTGAAGCTGCTATAATTTTCCGGATTCCTCTCAGTTGGCCTGAGTTTTCTGCTGGCGTAAGCGATGACTTTTTCTTGGCCATTCTGCTTCTGACTGAGAACTGCTCCTAAACCTTCATTACTGGCATCGGTGTACAGCAGGAACGGTTGGCTGTAATCAGGATAGGTCAAGATTTCATCACCTGTAAGGATCTCTTTCATCTTTTGGAATGCTTCAGCCTGTTCCTTACCCCAATTAAAGGGAGGGTTTCTGCTCTTTAGGGATTGTCCTACTAGGAGGTCCTGTAGAGGCGCTGCCTTCTTCGTGTAATCTTTCACGAACCTCCTGTAGTAACCCGTTAGTCCCAGGAACTGTCGCACTTCCTTGAGGTTCTTCGGCTCCAGCCATTTCTGGATGGCGGTGACTTTCTCTGGGTCCGGCGCTACTCCCTCTGAACTGACGATGTGCCCCAAGTATTGTACCTTCTGTTTGAGTAGATGGCATTTTGAGGGTTTCAACTTCATCCCGTACCTGGACAGGGATTCGAATACTTCTGCCAGGTGCTTCAGGTGATCCTCATATGTCTTGGAATACACGATGACGTCGTCTAGGTATAGCAGCACGGTTTCAAAATTGAGATGACCCAGGCAGTTCTCCATCACTCTCTGAAATGTTCCCGGGCACTGCTGAGCCCAAACGGCATTCTGTCGAACTCACAGAGCCCCATTGGGGTGGTGAAAGCCGTTTTCCTCACGATCCTCCTCAGCCACAGCCACTTGCCAGTACCCACTTGTCAGATCAAGGTAGAAAAGTAGTTAGCCGTTTTCAGAGCAGCTAAGGACTCCTCAATTCGTGGTAATGGGTAAGCATCTTTATGTGTTATGCGATTCACTTGCCTGTAATCCACACACATTCTCATACTACCATCTTTCTTTTTAACCAGAACTAGAGGGGCTGCCCAGGGGCTACAACTATCCCTTTTATCACCCCGGCTTCCTTCATATCATGTAACATTTCCTTAGCTTTCTGATAATGGGCTGGAGGTATAGGCCTGTA
This sequence comes from Oophaga sylvatica, assembly GCA_033576555.1. Taxonomy (NCBI): domain Eukaryota; kingdom Metazoa; phylum Chordata; class Amphibia; order Anura; family Dendrobatidae; genus Oophaga; species Oophaga sylvatica. Next base: position 415,538,071 of record JARQOD010000001.1, read on the forward strand.
CCGCTCTTTGATGGGAGGATGACCACCTGTAGGGATATGATGCTGTACTCCCTTAATGGCCCCAAAGTCGAGGGGGTGTTTACTAAACACTTGTGCGTACTCTTGTACCACCCGCAATACCCCTTGTTTCTGGTGGGCGGGAGTGGTGTCTGTCCCGACATGGAGTTGCTGACACCAATCCGCCACCTGAGTTGCCGGGTCATTATCCTCCGCTAGTTGGCGGAGTCTAAGGACTCAGTCGGGAGAATAGAATTATTGTCGACGTCATGTAATTTAGCAACTGTTGCATAACGGGGTAAATTTACTTCATCATCTCCCCAGTTGAGAAGCCGTACCGGTACTCTCCCATTTATCACTTCCACTACCCCCCTCGCTGTCATGAGTGTGGGTCTATGTTCTGAGCAATGGGTTCTACTACTGCTTGGTAGTTTTGTCCTCTCAGACCTATGGCTGCCCTACACCATATTATCATTTCACTCATTGGGGGTATCACAATAGGATTCGAGTCGGTGACCCGTACATTACCAATTTCGCCGTCTGTAAGCTTCGCTTGCTGCTGACACATCAGGGCCCGGATCTCTCTCTGGATCACTCCCTTCTGCCTTGGTCGGGCGATCTCAGCGAGCTGTTGGAGTAGAAACACAACTTCTCCCAGACAGTTACTGATAATGTTAGTACCCAAAATTATATTTAAACCGTTCTCTTCATTTACAGTCTTTACTACTAGAAGCCCCTGGTCTTTCAACTCCTCTCTGCCCACTTTCACATCCACACTTTTGGTCCCGAGTACTTCCACAGGGAGACCATTAGAAGCATACACGGTAAAGTCAGGGCTCGGGGTTGAAGACTATCCATAGACCAGAACTTTGTATATAGGGCATCAGGTATTATGGTCACCTGAGACCCAGTATCTAGCAACGCCAGAACTGCAATCCCATCCAGAATGATGGACAGGTAGGGTCGTCCACCCACGAACCTGCGGTTCCAATCTAAGGGGCCTGACGAGTCTCCACCTGGGTGTTGGCCCTCGGACCCAGGTTCTGCCCGTTTAAAGGACACTCAGTCGACATATGACCTTTCCGGTTGCAGCGGTAACAGATAATCTCCCGGCGAGGAGGGTGCTGGTCAGGGGTTGCTCCTGGGGGTGGCGTTGTCCTCCTCCGGTGGGGCGACGTCCTCCTTCTCCTCCGGTTCATCCATGGGACATCCTCCGGGCAGTCGGCTAATAAGATCTTTCCTTCTTCTCTTTTCCGCAGCTGCAGGGCACTCATCACAGCAGCCAGATTTTTAGTCAACTGGCGCACTTCCGAGCGCAGACAGTCCAATTCACTAGGGGGCGTCACCTGCGTTGTGGCTTCTGCCGCTAGCGGGGAAAAGGTGGTAACTGCCGGTTCCAGAGTGACTTCACCCTGGTGATGTTGGGTTGCCACTTCAGGTTTGCCCAGGGGTCGCAGTCCTTTTATTGCCATGTCCTTTAGGGCATCAAAGGTGGCATCTGGATGATCTAAAGACCACCAATTTACAGTTCTGCGTTCCGCTTGGGACCTCAGTCCTTGCACAAATTGTTCTTTCAGCATCTTATTTTCATCAATGACACTTATGGTATTAACCTGCTTGAGGGCTCTCAGGGCCCCTTGTAGTCGGCAGGCATAGTCCCTTATGCTGTCACTTGGTTGCTGTGAACAGTTGTAGAATGCCATCCGGAGATCTGTTTCGGTGCGATCTTCAAAAATGGCCTGTAACTTTAAGAGGATCGCAGGCACTAACTCCTGGTCCGTGGTAGCCCAAGTCTCCACTTCTCTCTCAGCAGCGCCAGTTAGCTGCCCTATTAATACTGCAGCTTTTTGCCTCTCAGACATAGAGTACATTTCCAGGACACTGCATATCTTCCGTTTGAATCCTGCTAAAGTGCCTGGCTCGCCGCTGTACTGGGGGAGCCATTTCGCCCCAGGCATATATGGGAGCGTTAGTGGCATGAGCGGGACTACCGGGCCGGGTGCTGGGCCTGCGCCCCCATCCGGCGCTACAACGCCACGCGGTGCGGGGTCGGGGCCTCCGGCTGGGGCCACACTGTCGGCCGGTTGTTGCGACATATTAGTGCCCCCTTTGTTAATCGGGCCTACCGTTTCCAGAAGCTGCCGCTCCACAAGCACAGCGATGGGGACAGGACCTTCGTCGCAGGCGCTCTGATGTCAGAGCGTTCACTTCCTGTCGCAGGACCTGCCGCTGAGTCAGAGCCGGGGCGTGTCCGAGACTCTGCGCGCCTTTCAGGTACGCCCACCTTCTTCTCCAGCGCCTCAGGGCGCGAATATGGCGGCAAATATGGCGGTATTTGGCGCCAAAAGCACAGACAGTCTTTTTCACCAAAACACTCCACAGGCACACAGGGCTCGCAATGCTGCAAGTTTCGGATCCTGTTCGTGACGCCAAATTTTTGTTGTGACCCGCACCACAATTGTGGGTTACCAGGGCAATGGGGTACTCGGAGCCGAGCCTGTAGATTTCTATGGGGAATGTCACTGGTAGCGTGGCTCGGTCCGTGGCCCTGGCGGTCAGGCGTATGTTGGGGGATATTTACAGGGATTTGATATATAACGGTTCGTGACGCCACCTGTAGTTTTTCTAGTCACTAAGACCAGCGCTGCTGTAGATCTCTGAGGGATGTTGTGGCAGCTAGATGACGGGTCCCCCACAGGTGGGACTGGTCCCGCAAAGTCTATGGTAGTACAAGTGATGTAGGGTGCAGATAAATGAATCAGTCTCACACCATCCAGCGTCTTTCCATACCTTTTACTTGTCAGATGTTTAGGCAGGTCCCAGGGAGGCTGGTCGGGTGGAGACTGCACGTCCAGGTAACAGCAGAGCAGGTTAGAGGCCTCCTTAATTTTCAATATGATGAGTCCAACTAGCATGGAACTAAGTTAACTCCGAATACTCCAGCTAACTCCATAGCTGTATTGCCCGGTCAGTTTTGTGGTGGAGCCTTCTTCGTGGTGGGAACAGAGTCCTTCTATGCTAGGCCTAGCTAAAAGTCCTTGTTCCTCCTGACCCCGATTACGTACCGACACTTCAAGGGCTGCTTTCTGCGACCTAAGGTCCAGTAAGACTCTGGTTGTCCTGTTACTATGATGTCACGCGGTCTTATGATATGTGTACGATGTCAGTAAACTATTCTTAAAAGAACAACACTCTATACAACATATAGATTAGCAACATCAGCATGTAAATATAGAATAGATTTACCTGACACGATATCCGTTGAACTCAGGGTTAATCTTGAGGACTTGATAAACTGTCACAGGAAAGAGGAGGACCGGGGGTCTAACCTGACCCTAAACTGGGGTCCTAACTAATCCCTCACCTTGGAGGTACTGATAATGGTTCAGAGGTCCAAGTCTCCAGCCTAACCCTGTCTCCTATCAGTCCCTGAACCCTGTAATCAGTCCTAAGAAGGATTCTGATTACCACCAAAGGGATATGGGCTGATCTCTGCTAAATACACAGATTAGACATATAAGACAGACTGGAGAAAACACAGACTTGCATACACACTCAAACACAGAAGGAACATAAATGATCTGGGATATTAAACTCTAAGCAAGGTGAGCTTAAAACAACTAAGGAGCTCTTTAACTTAAGTCTATACAGATACAATCCTATCTGTGGTCTGCATGAAGAATTTCACTGGCAACTCCCAACACAGACAACCAGAGATTTAAAGGAAACCAATCAACAAATAATTAATTGCAGCCGGGAGAAACTGCACCCAGTCCCAGAACTGAGCACAGACAGAATTAACTCCCTAACTGCCAAACACAAAGAAACAGCAACTCAGCTGTGAGAAGTCAGAATGTGCAACCGCGACGATCTTCGTGGCGATGCACACATGACAGTACCCCCCCTTCTACGAGGGGCCTCCGGACCCTCAGGGCCAGGTTTGCCCGGGTGAGTTCTGTGGAAGGTCCGCACCAAACGATCTGCGTTAATGTCAGACGCAGGAACCCACGTCCTCTCCTCTGGACCATACCCCTTCCAATGCACCAAGTACTGAAGGGACCGGCGATTCAGACGTGAGTCAATGATCTTTGACACTTGAAACTCCAAGTTACCATTGACCACCACTGGAGGAGGAGGTAGAGGTGATGGTATGACTGGTGCCACGTACCTCTTAAGTAATGACTTGTGGAACACATTGTGGATTTTAAACGTAGGAGGGAGGTCCAGACGAAATGCCACAGGATTAATTATGGAACTGATCCTGTACGGCCCGATGAATCTGGGGCCCAGCTTCCAGGAGGGAACTTTAAGTTTTATATTCCTGGTAGACAACCATACCAGATCGTTCACATTAAGATCTGGACCAGAAACTCTCCTCCTATCAGCCATACGTTTATAACGGTTCCCCATAGCACTCAGATTATTCAATACACCTCTCCACACTGAAGCAAGTGACGACGAGAAACGCTCCTCCTCAGGAACCCCAGAAGGGCCCCCCCATTGAATGTACAAAACTGGGGATGAAAACCATATGCCCCAAAAAACGGGGACTTACCAGTGGACTCGCTCTGCCTGTTGTTAAGAGCGAACTCTGCCAGAGGCAAGAAAGAAGACCAGTCCTCCTGGTTCTCTGAGACAAAACACCGAAGATAAGTCTCTAGGCTTTGATTCAGACGCTCTGTCTGACCATTGGTCTGCGGATGAAAAGCCGAGGAAAATGACAATTGCATCCCCCGACGTAAACAAAATGCCCTCCAAAACTTGGACACAAACTGAGACCCCCTATCTGACACCACATCAGAAGGCAACCCATGAAGTCTCACAATCTCCCCAATGAACACCTGCGCCAGAGTTTTAGTATTAGGGAGGGCAGGAAGAGCAATGAAATGTGCCATCTTACTGAACCTGTCAACAACCACCAGTATGACAGTCTTCCCTGACGACTGAGGAAGGTCCGTGATGAAGTCCATAGACAAATGAGTCCATGGACGCTCCGGAAGTTTCAAGGGTAAGAGGGTCCCAGACGGACGGGTATGAGGGGTCTTAGAGCGAGCACAAACCCCACAGGACGCGACAAAAGTTAAAACATCTTTATTAACGTTAGGCCACCAAAACCGGCGAGAAAGGAGATCTAAAGTAGCCTTACTCCCTGGATGTCCTGCTAAAGCAGAATTATGATGTGCCTCAATAACCTTTTGTCTCAACTGATTTGGGACAAACAGTCTCCCTGGAGGTCCTGCAGGGGCGTCCCCCTGAGCCTCTAACACCTCCTCCTCAAGCTCAGAACATACAGCCGACACTACCACCCCCTCCTGAAGGATAGGAATCGGGTCATCCATTTTCCCGGCCCCTGGGAAACTGCGAGACAAGGCATCAGCCTTAACATTCTTAGATCCAGGGCGATAAGTGACAACAAAATTAAACCTGGTAAAAAACAACGACCATCGAGCTTGTCTGGAATTCAGACGCTTAGCAGATTCCAAATACAGCAGGTTCTTGTGATCAGTAATGACGGTGACCGGGTGGACTGCCCCCTCCAAAAAGTGACGCCATTCTTCAAAAGCCAACTTAATGGCCAAAAGTTCCCTATTGCCGATATCATAATTCCTTTCGGCGCACGACAATTTTTTAGAAAAGAAAGCGCACGGATGCCATTTACCAGGGGACGGACCCTGGGACAATATTGCACCCACCCCTACGTCAGACGCGTCCACCTCCACAACGAACGGCTGTGATGCATCTGGTTGGATGAGAACGGGTGCCGAAGCAAAACATTTTTTCAAAGAGGAAAAAGCTTGGCAAGCTTTGTCCGACCATTTAGAAAAATCCGTCCCTTTTCTTGTCATGTCAGTGAGAGGTTTGACAACAGATGAGAAATTACAAATAAATTTCCGGTAGTAGTTAGCAAACCCCAGAAAACGCTGCAGAGCCTTAAGATCCTCTGGCTGATCCCATTCAAGCACTGCTCTCACCTTTTCAGGGTCCATACGGAAACCGGAGGCTGACACCAAGAAACCCAAAAACTGAAGTTCCTGTACGGCGAATACACACTTTTCCAGTTTGGCGTATAGTTTATTGTCTCGCAAGATCTGCAACACCTGTCTCACATGCTCCTGGTGAGACACAAGATCTGGTGAGTAAATTAAAATGTCATCCAAATATACGACCACAAACAGCCCCACCAGATGACGAAAAATGTCATTAACAAAATGTTGGAATACTGCTGGTGCAGTAGTCAGACCAAAAGGCATGACAAGGTTCTCATAATGTCCCTCCGGCGTGTTAAACGCCGTTTTCCACTCATCCCCTCTTTTATCCTAATCAGATTATACGCCCCCCTGAGATCCAATTTAGAGAACCATTTGGCGCCAACAATTTGATTGAAGAGATCAGGAATCAGAGGGAGTGGATACGGATCTCGAACAGTAATCCGATTAAGTTCGCGGAAATCCAAGCAAGGGCGTAGGCCTCCATCTTTTTTCTTCACAAAGAAGAACCCCGCGGCCACTGGGGAACATGAAGGTCTAATATGCCCTTTGGCCAGACTTTCCGAAATATAATCTTTCATAGCCTGCCTCTCAGGACCAGAAAGGTTATATAACCTAGCTTTAGGTAACTTAGCATCAGGAAGTAAATTAATAGAGCAGTCATACACGCGATGAGGAGGCAACTCCTGACACCCCTCCTCAGAGAACACATCCCCAAAGTCCTCCAAAAAAGGAGGCAAAGTACTAGGCACGACCGCACTGATGACTGTGTTCATGCAGTTACTTTTGCAAAACTCCCCCCATTGGCTTATATCTCTGGACTGCCAATTAATCACAGGGTTATGTTTAACCAACCAAGGAAGTCCCAACACAATAGGAGTAGGTAGACCCTCCAACACATAACAAGATAATAGTTCCCTATGTATTGCCCCTACCCGAAGGTCAATGTTATGAACCTCATGAACAAAGCTACCTTGGCCGAGAGGCCTGGCGTCAATGGAGAATATAGGGATCGGTTTGACCAATACACTCAGATGCATACCTTGAGCCTGAGCAAACTGAGCGTCAACCAGATTAGCCCCGGACCCACTATCAAGAAGAACAGAAAATCTCTCCACTCTCGTACCAACCACCACCTCCACTGGTACAAGGAACTGAGAAGAACTAGCGGACGAAATACATACTCCCAGGTTGTCGTCCACCACACAACCTGGGATTAACAGTTTTCCGGCGACTTTTTGCTCAACAAGGCACGGGATGGACATCCATCAACAAAATGTCCCTCTTTCCCGCAGAAGAAACACCTTCTAGTCCTGCGGCGTACCGCCAATCCCCTCCTACGAAATGATGTCCCTCCCAACTGCATAGGCTCCTCCGAACAGACAAGGGGAACCTCAACATAAGGGACTTTAGTAGTAGGTGGAGTAACAACAGGGGCGGAGTTACCTCGCACCTCTCCCGGAGCCGTCTATCAGTACGGATAGCTAGGGCCATAGCAGCCTCCAGTGATGGAGGAGAATCATACTGAGCCAAAACGTCCTTTAATTTGTCAGAAAGCCCATGACAAAACTGGCTTCTAAGAGCTGGGTCATTCCACTGAGTATCTGTGGCCCATCTACGGAACTCAGAAGCAAATTCCTCCGCCGGACGATCTCCCTGCTGTATCTTACGTAATTTTGTCTCAGCAAGAGAGACCCGATCTGGGTCATCATATACCAAACCCAGGGCAGTAAAAAATCGATCTACTGACTGTAGAGCCGGGGATCCCGGAGGAAGGGAGAAGGCCCAGGATTGAGGGTCCCCTTGTAGGAGCGAGATAACAATTCCCACTCTCTGTTCTTCACTCCCTGATGATCGAGGCCGAAGCCGAAAATACAATTTACATGCTTCCCTGAAGGTAAAAAATTTGTCTCGCCCACCAGTGAACCTGTCCGGGAGAGCTACTTTAGGTTCAAATCTGGTTTGCTCCGAGGGAGACAAAACTTTGGACTTAATGTCCGTCAGCTCCATGGATAATCCCTGCAACTGCAGAGCCAGCTGGGCTACTGGATCCATGGCAACTGGGAATAATTTTATGGGCCAGTGAAAATGTCACGCGGTCTTATGATATGTGTACGATGTCAGTAAACTATTCTTAAAAGAACAACACTCTATACAACATATAGATTAGCAACATCAGCATGTAAATATAGAATAGATTTACCTGACACGATATCCGTTGAACTCAGGGTTAATCTTGAGGACTTGATAAACTGTCACAGGAAAGAGGAGGACCGGGGGTCTAACCTGACCCTAAACTGGGGTCCTAACTAATCCCTCACCTTGGAGGTACTGATAATGGTTCAGAGGTCCAAGTCTCCAGCCTAACCCTGTCTCCTATCAGTCCCTGAACCCTGTAATCAGTCCTAAGAAGGATTCTGATTACCACCAAAGGGATATGGGCTGATCTCTGCTAAATACACAGATTAGACATATAAGACAGACTGGAGAAAACACAGACTTGCATACACACTCAAACACAGAAGGAACATAAATGATCTGGGATATTAAACTCTAAGCAAGGTGAGCTTAAAACAACTAAGGAGCTCTTTAACTTAAGTCTATACAGATACAATCCTATCTGTGGTCTGCATGAAGAATTTCACTGGCAACTCCCAACACAGACAACCAGAGATTTAAAGGAAACCAATCAACAAATAATTAATTGCAGCCGGGAGAAACTGCACCCAGTCCCAGAACTGAGCACAGACAGAATTAACTCCCTAACTGCCAAACACAAAGAAACAGCAACTCAGCTGTGAGAAGTCAGAATGTGCAACCGCGACGATCTTCGTGGCGATGCACACATGACATATGAGTGAATCAATAGCAACTCCTCGGTCCCCAGTGACCGGATAATTAGTGTAGGCAATTCACTACCTAAGGCACTGCTCCGTCCTCTCCACTGTGCCCTTCGCCCTGCTTTTCACTCTCAACACAGGCACTGCACACTTTCTAAGGTAGTACAAGTCAATCCTTTCTTCAAAGCTGTCTCTGTCTTCAGGTTAAGGAACAGCTCTGACCAGGCTAAGATGAACTGGCTCACCCTTACTAGCCTCCACTTTATGAACTGCTGACAGGAACCAACTGAGTGACTGTCTTTCACTTCACTTCCTGGAAGACTTCCCACTACTCCACGGATCCAGACTAGACTGACTTGTCTCTGCTGCATGTCACAAGCTTATATACCCTGAGGGTGTGTCTAAAGTGTGAATGGATGATGTGAGCTTTAACTGTTACCTTTCTGTGCAGACTCCAGGATAATGTGTGCCTTACATACCAGGGCTACACAGCCGCAGTGCCCTCTTGTTCCCGCTGATGTCACGCTTGTTCTTGCGCTTGAACTCTTCCACGAAGTGATTGACCATGCGGTTATCGAAGTCTTCGCCGCCCAGGTGAGTGTCTCCGGCTGTGGATTTCACCTCGAAGATGCCATCGTCGATCGTTAGCACTGAGACATCGAAGGTGCCGCCGCCCAGATCGAAGATCAGCACGTTCTGCTCCCCGCCACCCTTCTTGTCCAGCCCGTAGGCGATGGCGGCCGCGGTGGGCTCGTTGAGGATGCGGAGGACGTTGATGCCGGCAATGGTCCCTGCGTCTTTGGTCGCCTGTCGCTGCGAGTCGTTGAAGTATGCGGGGACGGTGATGACCGCATTGGACACCTTCTTCCCCAGATAAGCCTCGGCGATCTCCTTCATCTTGGTCAGCACCATGGCTGAGATCTCCTCCGGGAAGAACGACTTCACCTCCCATCGTTGATCACAGTGAAAGGCCAATGTTTCATGTCGGATTGTACTGTCGGATCGTCAAAGCGTCAGCCGATCAATCTCTTGGCGTCGAAGATGGTGTTATCTGGGTTCATCGCCACCTGATTCAGGGCAGCATCTCCTATCAGCCTCTCGGTGTCTGTGAAGGCCACATAGCTCGGAGTTGTGCGGTTACCCTGGTCGTTAGCGATAATCTCCACCTTGCCAAGCTGAAACACTCCAACGCAGGAGAAGGTGGTGCCCAGGTCAATGCCCACAGCCAGCCCCATAGAAGAAGTCATCCTGACAAAGTCGTCAAGCAACAGCGTAACGCTGTCTCCTGCGCAAGTTTTTATATGCTCCCGCCCTCTGCACTCATTGGCCAGAATTGGACAGCTTTACTTTGTTTTGTTTTTTTCTTGTATTAGCCAATCACGCTCCACCTGGCGTTGAGTAAGGAACGATTTCCATGGCAACTGAATATAGGCGTGACTTGCGTAGAGCGTTAACCAATCAACGAGTAGTAAAACCAGTCATGTGACTACAGCACGTGTGCTTTGCTAGGAAGGCGTGGCTCCGGACTGCTCAATTGCGCTTGACGTTCTGCTTTCTTGCCAGAACTTAGTGTCCGCGCATCGGGGCAGCGCGTGCCCTTATTTGGTTCTCGGCGGAGAATTGCCGGGATCGGTGTCTGCCCGGTGTGACGATGCGCAGCGGCGCCTGCGCTGCCTGTGATCAGACCTTGTGATTGTTGCGTGTGCGCAACTGGTTTCTATTAGTTTTTAGTTGCTTTGTAATGGCACCATTTATTGTACCATGAAATGTGCTGGAGACCAGGAGAAAAGCCATTCTTTTGATGGAGGGACAGCGACTGACAATCCGCAGTTCTGGGGTTCACAATCTTTTCTTACGATGTTTAAGGGTTAAATAATTAGATATTTTCATAAACCAGACTTTCATGGCTGTAACGATAAGAAATATGTTTATTTTTATTTCTAACCGGGGAAAGGGAGTGATTTGGAGTATGTTTAATTAATCTTTAGAATCTTTAACACCCCGTTTGTTTGTTTGTTTTTTGCTTTGTTTTTTCTTTTTACCCTTTATTTTATAGTTTCCATGGGGGACTTTTAGGCTGGTTTCACACTAGCGTTGCACTGACCTGCGTCGGTCAGCACACGGCCACCGCTAAGCTCCGCCCCGGCCACGCCTCCTCCCGATCGCTCCGCCTATGGGTGCCTGACGCTGCATGCGACCTGCGCACCCTATCTTCAGCATTGGGTACGCAGGTCGTGCGCAGGTATGCGTTTGCCGCCGCTTGCACCAACCGCACCAAAATGCAACATGGTGCGTTGGGCGCAGATCGGCCTACCGTCAAAAGGACGCAAGCGCCTGCAAACGCATACCTGCGTACCCAATGCTGAAGATAGGGTACGCAGGTCGCATGCAGCATCATGCGCCCATAGGAGGAGGTGCGGTCGGGGGCGGAGCTTAGCGGCGGCCGTGCGCTGACCGACGCAGGTCGGAAACTAGCCTTAGCTGCATTTGTATGATCGCTTATATGTTGCAGTACTTCATTATTGCATCATAAATAAAGATCTCCCAGCTTACAGATGAACGTCAAAGGAGTGCCAACAATTGGTGTAGGAAGGAGGGGTTTGGGTTCCTGGAGAACTGGGCCGACTTCTCAGTGGGCTACAGGTTCTATGCTAGGGACGGGCTGCACGTCAATGGGGAGGGGGCAGCTGTGCTGGGGGAGAAAATGGCTAGAAGGTTGGAGGAGTCTTTGGGTGAGTTTCCACGATCAGTAAACACTGCGTGTTTGGCTCTGTGCGCTGGCGCAGCGCCAAACACGCAGCGTCCAGATGTTACAGCATAGTGGAGGGGATTTCAAGAAATCCCGTCTCCACTATGCGTAACAACACGCAGGTGGCAGACCTGCGTAAACGGACATGCGGCGCGTCTTTTCAGACCGCATGTCCTCGCGTGTTGCGGCGACGGTGCGTCGCCGCAACAGAATTTAACACAGGGCTATGTAGCCCTGCGTTCTTTCCGGAGGTGTTCCGGAGGTGTCCTGAACACCTCCGGAAAGATCGCGCGTCAGAAAGGGAGCGGGGCTTAGACGGAGCGGAATTTCCGCTCCGTCCAAAGCGCTGTGGTTCCGGACCGTGGAACCACAGCCTTTAAACTAGGGGGGAGGGTATTCATTTTATAGGAGGGGAAGGCAGTGCAGATAGAGACCTGGGCACAAATAATGAAATAGGTGGTGGGGGTGGCATGGGGGGTGGGGTTAGAACAGTTAATAATTTAAGAAAGAATAGAGGTACAGAGAGATACATAAAGTACATGTATACTAATGCCAGAAGCCTCACCAACAAAATGGCGGAATTAGAATTAATTTTGTTGGAACATAATTATGACATGGTGGGGATATCTGAGACTTGGCTGGATGAGAGCCACGACTGGGCGGTTAATTTACAGGGCTATAGTCTGTTTAGAAATGACCGTAAAAATAAGCGAGGTGGGGGTGTGTGTTTATATGTAAAATCATCCTTAACCCCTTAGTGACAGAGCCATTTTGCAGCTTAATGACAGGGCCAATTTTTACAATTCTGACCACTGTCACTTTATGAGGTTATAACTCTGGAACGCTTTAACGAATCCCGCTGATTCTGAGATTATTTTTTCGTGACATATTGTACTTCACGTTAGTGGTAAAATTTCTTTGATATGACTTGTGTTTATTTATGAAAAAAATGGAAATATGGCGAAAATTTTGAAAATTTAACAATTTTCAAACTTTAAATTTTTATGCCCTTACATCAGAGAGATATGTCACACAAATTTCTTAATAAATAACATTTCCCACATGTCTACTTTACATCAGCACAATTTTGGGAACAAAATTTTTTTTTTTTACAAAGTTATAAGGGTCAACTCAAAATAAGGGAAAATTGCACACAGAGGATATATTATAAAAGTAGAAACATTTTATTGAACAATTTTTAAAACAAGCATAATAGAAAGAGTGACAGTGGTAACCAGAAATGGAGTGGAACCACACAGGTACTCAGGTACAATAACAATATAGGGCTAGTATGCTATGATGCACATAGAGTAGAAACGACCGTACTAATACTATGCCAAAAAGTCCGTATCAAGAGACTGTATATAAAGTCTTTCAGCCAAAGACCAGGCACTTAGTGACACAAGTCTAAACACAGGCTGTACGCCGCTTTAAAGACATGCAGTCACAGTTAAAGATAGAGGTCGAACACATACCTGAGACCCAGTGGTGCGGCACCACTGGGTCTCAGGTATGTGTTCGACCTCTATCTTTAACTGTGACTGCATGTCTTTAAAGCGGCGTACAGCCTGTGTTTAGACTTGTGTCACTAAGTGCCTGGTCTTTGGCTGAAAGACTTTATATACAGTCTCTTGATACGGACTTTTTGGCATAGTATTAGTACGGTCGTTTCTACTCTATGTGCATCATAGCATACTAGCCCTATATTGTTATTGTACCTGAGTACCTGTGTGGTTCCACTCCATTTCTGGTTACCACTGTCACTCTTTCTATTATGCTTGTTTTAAAAATTGTTCAATAAAATGTTTCTACTTTTATAATATATCCTCTGTGTGCAATTTTCCCTTATTTTGAGTTGAGATTTATTTTGCACTGAGTTCTTCTATCTAGGCACTGTGATACTACTATCTGTATCTCTATCAAAAAGGTGCTAGCCTTATATAGGTTATAAAGTTATAAGGGTTAAAAGTTGACCAGCGATTTCTCATTTTTACAACACTATTTTTATTTTAGGGACCACATCACATTTGAAGTCACTTTGAGGGGTCTATATGATAGAGAATACCCAAAAGTGACACCATTCTAAAAACTGCACCCCTCAAGGTGCTCAAAACCACATTCAAAAAGTTTATTAACCCTTTACGTGCTTCACAGGAACTGAAGCAATGTGGAAGGAAAAAAATTAACATTTAACTTTTTTTGCAAAAACTTTACTTCGGAACCTATTTTTTTTATTTTCACAAGTGTTAAAAGAAAAAATAAACCACAAAATTTGTTGTGCAATTTCTCCTGAATAAGCCGATACCCCATATGTGGGGGTAAACCACTATTTGGGCGCACGGCAGAGGTCGCAAGGGAAGGAGCGACATTTGACTTTTTCAACGCAGAATTGGCTGGACACCATGTCGCGTTTGTAGAGGCCCTGATGTGTCTAAACAGTGGAAACCCATCACAAGTGACCCCATTAGACCCCCTAAGGAACTTATCTAGATGTGTGGTGAGCACTTTGAACCTCCAAGTGCTTCACAGAAGTTAATAACATAGAGCCGTGAAAATAAAAAATCATATTTTTTCCACAAAAACAATCTTTTCACCCCAATTTTTATTTTCCAAGGTTAACAAGACCCCAAAAGTTTTTGTGCAATTTGTCCTGAGCATGCTGATACCCCATATCTGGGGGTAAACCACTGTTTGGGTGCATGGCAGAGCTTGGAAGGGAAGGAGCGCCGTTTGACTTTTTCAGCGCAGAATTGGCTGGACGTCATGTCGTGTTTGTAGAGGCCCTGATGTGTCTAAACAGTGGAAACCCCCCACAAGTGACCCCATTTTGGAAATTAGACCCCTAAGGAACTTATCTAAATCTGTGGTGAGCACTTTGAACCCCCAAGTGCTTCACAGAAGTTTATAACTCCCGGGCATGAAAATAAAAAGTCATATTTTTTCCACAAACCTGATCGTTTAGTCCCCAATTTTCCCAAGGGTAACAGGAGAAATTAGACCACAAAAGTTGTTATCCAATTTGTCCTGAGTACGCTGATACCCCATATGTGGGGTGGGACCACTGTTTGGGCGCACGGCAGGGCTTGGAAGGGAAGGAGCGCCGTTTGACTTTTTCAAACCAAAATTGCCTGGAATTGAAATTGGATGCCATGTCGCGTTTGGAGAGCCCCTGATACGCCTAAACAGTCGAAACCCCCACAAATCACACCATTTTGGAAACTAGATCCCTTAAGGAACTTATCTAGATGTGTGGTGAGCACTTTGAACCCCCAAGTGCTTCACAGAAATTAATAAACGTAGAGCCGTGAAAATAAAAAATCATTTTTTTCCTCAAAAATGATTCTTTAGCCCGCTATTTTTTTTATTTTCCCAAGGGTAACAGGAGAAATTGGACCCAAAAAGTTGTTGTGCAATTTTTCCTGTGTACGCTGATACCCCATATGTGGGGTGAAACCACTGTTTGGGCGCATGGGAGTGCTTGGAAGGGAAGGAGCGCCATTTTGTAATGCAGACTTTGATGGAATGTTCTGCAGGCGTCATGTTGTGTTTGCAGAGCCCTTGATGTACATAAACAGTAGAAACCCCCTGCAAGTGACACCATTTTGGAAACTAGACCCCCAAGGAGCTTATCTAGATGTGTGGTGAGCACTTTGAACCCCCAAGTGCTTCACAGAAATTTATAAACGCAGAGCCGTGAAAATGAAAAATCATTTTTTTTCTCAAAAATGATTTTTTAGCCAGCTATTTTTTATTTTCCCAAGGGTAACTGGAGAAATTAGAACCCCAAAATTGGTGTGCAATTTGTCCTGAGTACGCTGATACCCCATATGTTGGGGTAAACCACTGTTTGGGCGCACGGCAGGGCTCGGAAGGGAGGGAGCGCCATTTGACTTTTGAAAGCCACGTCGTGTTTGGAGAACCCAAGATGTGTCTAAACAGTGGAAACCCCCCACAAGTGACCCCATTTTGGAAACTAGACCCCTTAAGGAGCTTATCTAGATGTGTGGTGAGCACTTTGAACCCCCAAGTGCTTCACAGAA
Source organism: Oophaga sylvatica (assembly GCA_033576555.1). Lineage (NCBI taxonomy): Eukaryota > Metazoa > Chordata > Amphibia > Anura > Dendrobatidae > Oophaga > Oophaga sylvatica. Next base: position 415,553,684 of record JARQOD010000001.1, read on the forward strand.
ATTTATAAACGCAGAGCCGTGAAAATGAAAAATCATTTTTTTTCTCAAAAATGATTTTTTTAGCCAGCTATTTTTATTTTCCCAAGGGTAACCAGAGAAATTAGAACCCCAAAATTGGTGTGCAATTTGTCCTGAGTATGCTGATACCCCATATGTTGGGGTAAACCACTGTTTGGGCGCACGGCAGGGCTCGGAAGGGAAGGAGCGACATTTGACTTTTTGAAAGCCACGTCGTGTTTGGAGACCCCCTGATGTGTCTAAACAGTGGAAACCCCCACAAGTGACCCCATTTTGGAAACTAGACCCCTTAAGGAGCTTATCTAGATGTGTGGTGAGCACTTTGAACCCCCAAGTGCTTCACAGAAATTTATAAACGCAGAGCCGTGAAAATGAAAAATCATTTTTTTTTCTCAAAAATGATTTTTTTAGCCAGCTATTTTTTATTTTCCCAAGGGTAACCGGAGAAATTAGAACCCCAAAATTGGTGTGCAATTTGTCCTGAGTACGCTGATACCCCATATGTTGGGGTAAACCACTGTTTGGGCGCACGGCAGGGCTCGGAAGGGAGGGAGCGCCATTTGACTTTTTGAACGCCACGTCGTGTTTGGAGACCCCCTGATGTGCCTAAATAGTGGAAATCCCTCAATTCTAGCTCCAACCCTAATCCCAACACACCCCTAACCCTAATCCTAACCTAAATCCCAACCTTAATTCCAACCCTAATTGTAACCCTAACCTTAATTGGAACCCTAACTCTAATTGTAACCCTAACCCTAATTTTAACCCTAACCCTAATTCTAACCCTAATTATAACCCTAACCCTAAGGCTGGGTTCATTTTGCGTTTTACCAGCCCGTTCAACACATAGCGTTGACGGGCTGGTAACGGTATAGCATAACGCGATCGCGTTATGCTATACCCGCTAGCGCAGAGGAATCAGCAGATGATTCATCTGCGCTAGCGGTGACGGAGCCCAGACGCTGCAGCCCGCGTCCAAGGCTCCGTCACTGAATGATGGCACGTCACAAACGCATGCCGCTTTACGGCATGCGTCGCGATGCGCCCTCAAATGGGGGTGAATGGCAGCGTTAACGGACTGCGTTACACCGCGTTATACCACGGTGTAAAGCAGTCCGTCTAACGGACTGCCATAACGCAGTATGAACCCAGCTTAACCCTAACGCTAATTATAACCCTAACCCTAATGCTAACCCTAATGCTAACCCTAACTATAACCCTAACCCTAATTACACTGTGTTCCAAATTATTATGCAAAAATTGTTTAGGAGTGATAAGGTAAGAATTTTTTTGTTTGTCAGTTAAACTCATTGATGGTGATGTGTGTCAGGGCTCTTTATATCACTGTAAGCAATTGCAGACACCTGTGCTAATTAGTTTGGCAGGTGTGTCCAATGAAAGGCAAGACTACTTAAGAAGGCTGTCCCACATTAATAAGCAGCCTACATTTTCTGCCAAAATGGGAAAGAAAAAGGATGTGTCGGCTGCTGAGAAGCAACAAATTGTGGAGTGTTTAGGTCAAGGCATGACTACAATCAACATTGCCAAGACACTTCATCGTGATCATCGCACAATCAAAAAGTATGTAGCTGATTCACAGTACACACGTGTGCGTGCTGATAAGGGAAAATTGAGGACTCTTTCCTACAGGCAATTACATCAGGTTAAAAGAGCAGTGGCAAAAATGCCTTGGCATAGCAGCAGACAAGTTTTTGAGGCTTCTGGTGCCTCCAACGTCCCCGAACAACAAGATGCAGGGTCCTTCAGAGGTTTGCAGCTGTGCGTAAGCCATCCTGTCGACCTCCTCTATCCACTGCACACAAGCAGAAACGGCTCCAGTGGGCCAAACAATACATGAAGACTGACTTCAAAACTGTTTTGTTATCCGATGAGTGCCGTGCAACGCTCGATGGTCCAGATGGATGGAGTGGAGGATGGCTGGTTGATGGACACCCCATGCAAACACGGCTACGGCGCCAACAAGGAGGAGGTGGAGTAATGTTTTGGGCTGGAATCATGGGGAGAGAGATTGTCGGCCCCTTTAGGATCCCTGAAGGGGTAAAGATGAACTCCATAGTGTATGTTGAGTTTCTCAAACAGCACTTCCTGCCATGGTTCAAGAAGAAGAACCGTGCATTCCGCAGCAAGATCATTTTCATGCATGATAATGCACCGTCTCATGCTGCACATAACACATCTGCATCTCTGGCTGCTATGGGCATAAAAGGGGACAAACTTATGGTGTGGCCCCCATGCTCCCCTGACTCAACCCCATTAGAACCTCTGGAGCATCATCAAAAGGAGTGTCTATGATGGCGGGAGGCAGTTCACATCTAAGCAACAGCTCTGGGAGGGTATTCTGTCCTCATGCAAAACAATTGAAGCAGAAATCATCCAAAACCTGACAAATTCAATGGACGAGAGAGTTCAGAAGCTCCTTTCGAACAATGGGTCCTATGTGCAAATGTAACATCACCTAGAATAAAGTTTTGAGTTGAAAACTGTTTGATTTCAGTTTGTAATAACCTGCTAATGCTTATAATTTCAAAAATGACCATTTTTTTGTTCTTTATTAAAATGAAAAGGTTGAAAACTCTGCGGTGCATAATAATTTGGAACATGCATTTTGAGTGCAGTTTGAGTTTTTATTTTTTACAAAATATACTGTTATCATAGGCAGTTTGTACAAAAACCTTTCAATTGTACTCTAATAGTTATTTGACTGGAAAATTACAATGACTGCAATTCATATAGGTAATTTGGGAAAATCTGAGAAAATATTATTTGCATAATAATTTGGAACACAGTGTATAACCCTAACCCTAACAGCAAAATGAAAATAAATATAATTTCTATTTTTTATTATATGTCCCTAACTAAGGGGGTGATAAATGGGGGGGCATGTACTGTTTTTTTTATTTTGATCACTGTGATACTTTATCACAGTGATCAAAATGCACTTTCTGGAGAATGAATGAAACTTTTTTTGAATCTGCCGCCAAGCAGATCGGCGGGCGCACTGCGCATGCGCCCGCCATTTTTTTTGTGCAGGAAGAAGACCGGGATGATCGGAGGCCAGGGGGACCTGCCAGAGGACACCGGTAAGTATAGGGGGGTTCAGGGGGACACGGGGGCACTCTCAGATATCATAATATATTTTTTTTTTTTTGCGATCGCGGCTATGCTTGCATAGCCGCGATCGCAACACCGGGATCGGTGAATACCGACCCGGATCATGTTCTCTGGGGTCTCGGCTACCCCGGTAGCCGAGACCCCAGAGAATATTTGCCCATCCCCCCACCAGCACAGCGGCACATAGCGGCGGGCGCACTGAGCATGCGCCCGCCATTTTCTTTACAGCGCCGGCACCGGGGGACAACGGAGGGCCCGGGGGCCACATGGACTGGATCGGGGGCCACATGGGGGTCCTGGGGACCCTTTTTCTCTGTCCTCTGATGTCCGATGACATCAGGGGACAGAGAAATTAAATGGCACATCAGATTTTTTGTTGTTGTTGTTGCGGTCGCCGTTATAGGGTTAATAACGGCGACCGCAACATCGGGTCGGTAAAAACCGACCCGATTCATGTTCTCTGGGGTCTCGGCTACCCCCGGTAGCCAAGACCCCGGAGAAAATGCGCCTCTGGGGGGCGCTATTCACTTTTTCCACAGCGCCGTTAATTAACGGCGATGTGGTTTAAGTACCCTTAATGACCGCCGTTAAAAGGCGTATCGGCGGTCATTAAGGGGTTAAAACCCATCCTGCATGATATCTGTGAATCTAATGAAGATGTAGAGTCTCTGTGGGTGGAGATAAGAGGAGGGGGAAAAATAATAAATTACTGATAGGGGTTTGTTATAAGTCTCCTAAAATAATGGAAGCAACAGAGAATATCCTCGTAAAGAAAATAGATGAAGCAGCGACTCAAGGAGAAGTCATTATTATGGGGGACTTCAACTACCCTGAAATACATTGGGGAACAGAAACCTGCAGTTCCAGCAAAGGTAAAAGGTTTTTGGCAACTATGAGAGACAATTACGTTTCACAACTAGTTCAGGAGCCAACAAGAGGGGGGGCACTGCTAGACCTAATATTATCCAACAGGCCAGACCGCATATCAAATATAAGGGTTGGGGGTCACTTGGGTAATAGTGATCACAAAATAATACGTTTTCATGTTTCCTTTAACCCCTCTCTGACATTAGACGTACTATCCCGTCCATAAAACCCGTGCCAATCTGACCATGGATGGGATAGTACGTCATAGGCGATCAGCTGCGCTCCTCCGGGGAGCGCAGCTAATCGCCCCCGGGTGTCAGCTGATTATCACAGCTGACACCCGTGACTGTGTGTCAGGAGCGGTCACGGACCGCTCCCGGCACATTAACCCCTGGCACACCGCGATCAAACATGATTGCGGTGTACTGGGGGCACAGGGGAGCATCGCGCAGGGAGGGGGCTCCCTGCGCGCCCCCCTGAGACCCTCAGACCAGCGCGATGTGATCGCGCTGTTCTGAGGGCTTCCTCCCTCCCAGGACCTGGATCCAAGATGGCGCCGGGGTCCTGGAGGGAGGCGGCTTCCTCAGTGCCTGCTGAGAGCAGGCGATGAGGAAGCGTCCTGCACTGCCTGAGAGATCGCTGGTGTGACAGAGTGCTGTGCACACTGTCACACCAGCGATCTGCTAAAATACAGTGATGTCCCACCCTGGGACAAAGTAAAAAAGTTCAAAAAATAAACATGTTTTAAAAAAAAATCCAAAATAAATAAAAAAAAAAAAAAAATAATCCCCAATAAATTCATTTCTTCCTGTAAATAAAAAAAACAAAACAATAAAAGTACACATATTTGGTATCGCCGTGTCCGTAACGACCCCCCCTATAAAACTGTCCCACTAGTTAACCCCTTTAGCGAACCCCTTAAAAAAAAAAAAAAACAAAGCAAAAAATCAATGCTTTATCATCATACCGCCGAACAAAAAGTGGAATAACACGCGATCAAAAAGACTGATATAAATAAGCATGGAACCTCTGAAAACGTCATCTTGTCCCGCAAAAAACGAGCTGCCATACAGCATCATCAGCGAAAAAATAAAAAAGTTATAGCTCGCAGAATAAAGCGATGCAAAAATAATTATTTTTTATATAAAATTGTTTTTATTCTATAAAAGCGCCAAAACCTAAAAAAATGATATAAATGAGGTATCGCCGTAATCGTACTAACCCGAAGAATAAAACTGCTTTATCAATTTTACCACACGCGGAACTGTATAAACGCCTCCCTCAAAAGAAATTCATGAATTGCTGATTTTTGTTCATTCTAACCTCCCAAAAATCGAAATAAAAAGCGATCAAAAAATGTCATGTGCTCAAAAATGGTACCAATAAAAACGTTAACTCGTACCGCAAAAAATAAGACCTCACATGACTCTGTGGGCCAAAATATGCAAAAATTATAGCTCTCAAAATGTGGCAATGCAAAAAACAATTTTTGCAATAAAAAGCGTCTTTTAGCGTGACAGCTGCCAATCATAAAAACCCGCTATAAATAGTAAATCAAACCCCCCTTTATCACCCCTTAGTTAGGGAAAATAATAAAATTAAAAAAATTATTTATTTCCATTTTCCCATAGGTTATGTAGGTTAGGGTTGCGGCTAAAGTTAGGGTTAGGGTTGGTGCTAAAGTTAGTATTAGGCCGGCGTCACACACAACAACAAAAATCGGTCCGTTTTAGACGGTCGATTGTCGGATCAAAATGCAAACATCACACATCCTTCTGGCATCCGATTTTCCATCAAAGATGCGATTTAGTCGCATGTGTGTGTAGCTTGTAACATCCTATTTTCATCCGACTTGCGAGATTTTCTCGCAGGCTTGCAAAACTGACATATAATGGATCCAAAAGAATAGTATTTCAATCACAAAAAAAAGAATAGATATATACACATAGAACACAATATATATTTTATATATATACATGTCATTGTGACATGTATATATACATATATTTATAGTTCCTAGACTTCTACATACTGTTATAGCCGCTAATTCAATTGCCGGCTTTTGTGAAATCACAGAAGCCGACATGAAATGATACATTGTTTCCACACAGTTAACCATGTCATTTCCTGTATTTTGATATTTGTTTAGAACTTACAATTACATGAGTGTATTTGTGCAAAATTTCAGACATGTAGGGTTAATTAAAGGTGTAAATTCGTTGAAAAAAAATGCGTGGGCTCCCGCTGTATTTTCTCCACCAGACAGACAAAGCAAGCGAGTGGGGGCAGATAATAATAGCCTAGGGAGGGTACATTTTTTTTGTGCCCCCCCTGGCTACTAACATCTGCCCCCAGACACCCCAGAAAGGGCAAATCTCTAATTAGATTTTGCCCTTTCTGGCACTTTGCCCGTCTATTCCCATTGCCCTGTAGCGGTGGCGAATGGGTTAATAATGTCACCTTAATGTCACCTTAGTATTGAAAGGTGACCTTAAGGCAGGTTAATAATTGAGAGCTGTCAATTAGACAACTATCAATTATTAATCCTATTGTATGATAGAAAAATCAAACACACACAGTTTAATAAAAAAGAAGTTTAATGAAATAATCACACAGTTTTTGTCAATATTTTATTTTCCTGCTAAAACCATTTCCTGTAATAAAAATAAAATAAAAAAGCAAAATGATTCTTACCAATCCGAAGTACAGTCAGGTCCCACGCTGTAATCCATCAGAAAGGGTTAACAGGTTACAGGTCGCAGAGAGCTAATAATGCTGTCTCAGACCTGTATTCCCCTGAATGAATCAGTTACTCTCCCAGCGAAAGGAGAGGAATAGATTCATGAATGGTGCTTAATTGATTTATTACAACTTTCACTTGAGTGACCTGACCTAAGGTGAAAGTGGATACAATCAATTAAGCTTCATTCATGAATCACATCCTCTCCTGTCGGCAGGAAATAAGCTCATTCATTCAGGAGTAGTGTTGAGCATTCCGATACTGCAAATATCGGGTATCGGCCGATATTAGCTGTATCGGAATTCCGATTCCGAGTTCCGATATTTTCGTCTTATCGGATACCGGAATCGGGATTGTCACTGTCACTGTCAGTGTCCGTCGGTCGGGTCTGTCAGGAGTCAGCGGCACTTACCCGGCAGAAAATCTCCGGCGGTCACGTCCTGCACTGCTTCATGGCCGCAATCTTCTTTCCCCGGCGGTCACATGCAGTTTCTCGCGATAACTGCAGTGACTGCTGGGTAATCCCGGCCGTAAAGCAGTCAGTCCGATGACGTCACCGCCGGGGAAGCAGGTAATCAGCTGTGCTGCGTTGCGATGACAGGCTCTGCCTGTCATTGCGATGTAGCAGAGTTGGATCGTCGTGGGACTGTCGTTACTATGGACTGCGTCGGACAGGTGGTATACTGTTGGTTTGTTTTTTTTCTTTTTTTACAGGAGATCGATGGCGTCGCAGGAATGAGAGAGTAATAAAATTAATGAAAACTGTGTTGTCTCTTTTATTTCATTAAAATACTTTTTTCTTGCTTTGTCTTTTTTTTATACATTTAATAACTTTGGGATTAATAATGGATCGGTGTCTTATTGACACCTCTCCATTATTAACCGGGCTTATTGTCACCGTGCAATCAACGGTGACAATAACCCCTTATTACCCCGCTTGCCACCGCTACAGGGCAAGTGGGAAGAGCCGGGTAAAGTGCCACAATTGGCACATCTTTTGATGCGCCAAATGTGGGGCTGCTGTAGCCTGGTATTATCAGGCTGTTGAGGGCCAAAATCCATGGGCCTTGACAGTCTTTTAATACCAGGCCGCAGCAGTCTGCATTTTACTTGGCTGGTTAACAAAAATAGGGGGGATCCCACGCCGTTTTTTTTTCGAGGGGATCCCCTATTTTTGTTAACCAGCCAAGCTAAGCAGACTGCTGTGGCCTGGTATTATCAGGCTGGCAAGGTCCATGGATATTGGATCCTTACCAGCCTGAAAAACCAGGCCTCAGCGGTCTGCTTCATCTGGCTGGTTAACAAAAATAGGGGGGGACCCCACGCCAATTTTTTTCGAGGGGATCCCCTATTTTTGTTAATCAGCCAAGATATGCAGACTGCTGTGGCCTGGTATTATCAGGCTGGCAAGGTCCATGGATCTTGGCTCCTTAACAGCCTGAAAATCCAGGCCTCAGCAGTCTGCTTCATCTGGCTGGTTAACAAAAATAGGGGGGACCCCACGCCAATTTTTTTCGAGGGGATCCCCTATTTTTGTTAATCAGCCAAGATATGCAGACTGCTGTGGCCTGGTATTATCAGGCTGGCAAGGTCCATGGATCTTGGCTCCTTAACAGCCTGAAAATCCAGGCCTCAGCGTCTGCTTCATCTGGCTGGTTAACAAAAATAGGGGGGACCCCACGCCAATTTTTTTCGAGGGGATCCCCTATTTTTGTTAATCAGCCAAGATATGCAGACTGCTGTGGCCTGGTATTATCAGGCTGGCAAGGTCCATGGATCTTGGCTCCTTAACAGCCTGAAAATCCAGGCCTCAGCAGTCTGCTTCATCTGGCTGGTTAACAAAAATAGGGGGGACTCCACGCCATTTTTTTTTCGAAGGGAACCCCTATTTTTGTTAATCAGTTCCCTCTGACGTCACTGATTGTGTCCCTGGCTGACCTGAAGTGAAAGTGGAAAGCAATCAATTAAGCTTTCCACTTAAGGGCTCGTCTCACATAGCGATATCGCTACCGAGATCGCTGCTGAGTCACTAGTTTTGTGACGCAGCAGCGAGCTCACCAGCGATATCGCTGTGTGTGACATTCAGCGACGATCAGCCCCCCTGCCGGGTATCGCTGATCGTCGCTGAAATGTCAGGACCTTTTTTTGATCGCTGGTTTCCCGCTGACAGGCACACATCGCTGCGTGTGACAGGCGGGAGACCAGCGATCCGCTGGTAACCAAGGTACACAGCGGGTTTCCAGGCGCGGGGCTGTGCCTAGAAACCCGCTGTGTACCTTGGATACCAGCGCCCTGATGCAGGGAGCTGGTATCCAAGGTACACAGCGGGTTTCCAAGCGCTGCGCGGTGCCTGGAAACCCGCTGTGTACCTTGGTTACCAGCGGATCGCTGGTCTCCCGCCTGTCACACGCAGCGATGCGTGCCTGTCAGAGGGAAACCAGCGATCAAAAAAAAGTCCTGACATTTCTGCGACGATCAGCGATACCCGGCAGGGGGCTGATCTCGCTGAATGTCACACACAGCGATATCGCTGGTGAGCTCGCTGCTGCGTCACAAAACTAGTGACTCAGCAGCGATCTCGGTAGCGATATCGCTATGTGAGAGGGCCCTTAAGCGATGTTACCCGCAGTGTCGCTGTCCCAGATCGCTGCCTGAGCTACCTGTTTGGCAGCTCAGCAGCGATCATGTAGCGATACACCAGCGATCCTGACAAGTGCATATCGTTGTCGGGATCGCTGGTGTATCGTTATGTGACACCCAGCCTTTACTCTCCTGTCAGGCAGGAGAGGAACTCATTCATTTGGGGTTTACTGTGAGGCTGCAGCATTAGCTGCGGTCCCTGCAGTAAACATTAACCCTTTCTGAAGGATTACACCGTGGGACCTGACTGTGCATGGGATAGGTAAGAATAATTTTGCTTTTTTATTTTATTTTTATTACAGGAAATGGTTTTTGCAGTAAAATAAAAGATGGTCAAAAACATGTGTCTTTATTTCATTAAAATGATTTTTAATTAAAGTGTGTGTGTTTTATTTTTATTTCATGCAATAGGATTAATAATTGATAGTTGTCTAATTGACAGCTCTCAATTATTAACCTGGCTTAAGGTCACCTTTCAATAGCAAGGTGGCTTTAACCCCTTATTAACCCATTCGCCACCGCTACAGGGCAATGGGAATAGACGGGCAAAGTGCCAGAAAGGGCGAATCTAATTATAGATTTGTCTTTCCTGGGGTGTCTGGGGGCAGATGTTAGTAGCCGGGGGGGGCAAAAATAATGGTCCCTCTCTGGGCTATTATTATCTGCCCCCACTCACTGGCTTTGTCTGTCTGGTTGCGAAAATAGGGCGGGAGCCCACGCATTTTTTTTCAGCAATTTTACACCTCATATATATATATACATGTCATTGAATTTGTGACACATATATATATATATTTATATTTGTAGTTCATACACTTCTACATAGTATAATAGCCGCTAATTCAATTGCCGGCTTTGTGAAAATGCAGAACCCGACATGAAATGACACTTGGTGTACATAGGGTTAACCATGTCTTTTCATGTCCTTTGCTATCTAATTTGCACAAACAATTAAATCAGACTATGTGTGCAAAATTTCACACCTGTAGGGGTTAATTAAAGGTGTAAATTCGTAGCAAAAAAGTCCGTTTTTTTTACAACGAATTTACACCTTTAATTAACCCCTACAGGTGTGAAATTTTGCACACATAGTCTGATTTAATTGTTTGTGCAAATCAGATAGCAAACGACATGAAAAGACATGGTTAACCCATGTACACCAAGTGTCATTTCATGTCGGGTGCTTCTGTCTTTTCACTGAAGCCGGCTTTACCCGGCTATTGAATCAAAGGATATTTTACTATGTAGAAGTGTATAAACTATACATATATGTATATATATATGTCACAATGACATGTATATATATATATATGTATTCTATGTGTGTATATTTAGTGTTTACAAGGAAAGAATGGGGTTTTTTTAGTTGCGATATTTTGTTCCCATAGACTTACATGGGACTTCCGGTATCGGTATCGGGTATCGCCGATATTTTAGTGATATCGGCGATACCATTCCGATTCCGATACTTTAGGATATCGGAAAGTATCGCTCAACTCTATTCAGGAGCTATCCGATGAGCACGCAGGATTACTCGCGCTGCTTATCTGATTGCTAGTTAACCCTTTGTGAAGGATTACATCGTGGGACGTGACAGATTGCCAGATAGGTAAGAATAATGTTGTTTTATTATTTTATATTTATTTTAAAAGAACAAGGGCTTCGAACGGATTAAGAGTGAAATAAAAGATGGTCAAAAATATGTGTTTTTATTTCATTAAAATTATTTATTCTTAAAGTGTGTGTGTTTTTTTTTATTTACTTCAATAGGATTAATAATTGATATTTGTCTAATTTACAGCTCTCAATTATTAACCTGCCTTAAGGTCACCTTTCAATACTAAGGTGACATTAAGGTGAGATTATTAACCCATTCGCCACCGCTACAGGGCAATGGAATAGACGGGCAAAGTGCCAGAAAGGGCGAATCTAATTATAGATTTGCCCTTTCTGGGGTGTCTGGGGGCAGATGTTAGTAGCCAGGGGGGGCACAAAAAAAGTACCCTCCCTAGGCTATTATTATCTGCCCCCACTCGCTTGCTTTGTCTGTCTGGTGGAGAAAATACAGCGGGAGCCCACGCATTTTTTGTCAACGAATTTACACCTTTAATTAACCCCTACATGTCTGAAATTTAGCACAATACACTCATGTAATTGTAAGTTCTAAACAAATATCAAAATACAGGAAATGACATGGTTAACTGTGTGGAAACAATGTATCATTTCATGTCTTCTGTGATTTCACAGAAGCCGGCAATTGAATTTGCGGCTATTACAGTATGTAGAAGTCTAGGAAATATAAATATATATATATATATACATGTCACAATTACATATATATATATATATATATGTATTCTATGTGTGTATATCTATTCTTTCTATTCTTTATTAAAGCTGTCAGTCTGATTTTACAGTATAGCCGGGGATGAATTGCCGGCTTTTCTAAAGGACACCGATGCGATTTAATCGCAAGTCACACATGCGGTCCGTTTGTAATCAGATTTTTCATCGCTCCCATAGACTTGCATTGGCGATAGTCGAGCCACAATCGGTGACAATCGCAGCATGCTGCGATTGCACACGGACTTTTTAAAACGGACCACAAAAAATCTGATACTGGGAGCTGCTCCATAGATTAACATAGGGCAGACTGCAATACGATTTTTCATCGCATTGCAGTCGTCCGATTCTGTCGCAGTGTGACGCCGGCCTTAGGGTTAGGGTTGGGATTAGGGATAGGGGTGTGTTAAAGGGTTAGGTTTGTGGTTAGGGTTGGGACTAGGGTTAGGGTGGTTTTTGGGGTTAGGGTTGGAGTTAGAATTGGGGGGTTTCCACTGTTTAGGCACATCAGGGGCTCTCCATATGTGACATGGCGTCTGATCTCAATTCCAGCCAATTCTGCGTTGAAAAAGTCAAACGGTGCTCCTTCACTTCTGACCTCTGCCATGCGTCCAAACAGTAGTTTATCCCCACATATGGGGTATCAGCGTACTTGGCCCCCAAAAAAGTTGTTGTCCAATTTGTCCTGAGTACGCGGATACCCAATATGTGGGAGAAAACTACTGTATGGGTACACGTTGGGGCTCGGAAGGGAAGTAGTGACGTTTTGGATTGTAGACTTTGATGGAATGGTCTGGGGGCGTCATGTCGCATTGGAGAGCCCTGATGCGCCTAAACAGTGGAAAACCCCCCACAAGTGACCCCATTTTGGAAAATAGACCCATAAGGAACTTATCTGATGTGTGGTGAGCGCTATGAAGCCCCAAGTGCTTCACAGAAGTTTATAACGTACAGCCGTAAAAACAAAAAAAAAAAATCATTTTTTTTTTAAAAAATGATATTTTTGCCCCCAGTTTTTTATTTTCCCAAGGGTAACAGAAGAAATAGGACAAATTGCACAATAACTCTTAGGGTCCAGAGTACGCTGATACCCCATGTGGGAGTAAACTACTGTTGGGCGCATGGCAGAGGTCAGAAGGGAAAAGGGGCACCGTTTGACTTTTTCAACGCAGAATTGGCTGGAATTGAGATCAGACGTCATGTCACATTTGGAGAGCCCCAGATGTGCCTAAACAGCAAGAAACCCCCCAATTCTAACTCCAACCCTAACCCCAACACACCCCTAACCCTGGTCCCAACCCTAACCACAAACCTAACCCTAAACACACCCCTATCCCTAATCCCAACCCTAACCCTAATACTAACTTTAGTGCCAACCCTAACCCTAACTTTAGCCGCAACCCTAACCTTAACCATAACCCTAATGGAAAATGGAAATAAATACATTTTTTTAATTTTATTATTTTTCCCTAACTAAGGGGGTGATAAAGGGGGGTTTGATTTACTATTATAGCGGGTTTTTATGATTGGCAGCTGTCACGCTAAAAGACGCTTTTTATTGCAAAAATAGTTTTTTGCATCGCCCCATTTTGAGAGCTATAATTTTTGCATATTTTGGCCCACAGAGTCATGTGAGGTCTTATTTTTTGCGGTACGAGTTGACGTTTTTATTGGTACCATTTTTGTGCACATGACATTTTTTGATCGCTTTTTATTTCGATTTTTGGGAGGTTAGAATGAACAAAAATCAGCAATTCATGAATTTCTTTTGGGGAGGCGTTTATACCTTCCCGTGTGGTAAAATTGATAAAGCAGTTTATTCTTCGGGGTCAGTACGATACATGCGATACTCATTTATATCATTTTTTTTATTTTTGGCGCTTTTTAAGAATAAAAACAATTTTATAAAAAAAATAATTTTTTTGCATCGCTTTATTCTGCGAGCTATAACTTTTTTATTTTTTTCGCTGATGATGCTGTATGATGGCTCGTTTTTTGCGGGACAAGATGACGTTTTCAGCGGTACCATGTTTATTTATATCGGTCTTTTTTATTTTCGTGTTATTCCACTTTTTGTTCAGTGGTATGATGATAAAGCACTGATTTTTTGCTTTGTTTTTATTTTTATTTTTTTAAGGGGTTCACAAAGGGGTTAACTAGTGGGACAGTTTATAAGGGGGGGTCGTTACTGACGTGGCGATACCAAATATGTGTACTTTTATTGTATTTTTTTTATTTACACCAGCCTCAGAAATCGCAGGTTAACAGCAGCTCAGATTAGAGACCAGGTCAATGCCACCACAGAGTTTCTAGCAGCAGACACATCTCTACAACTGTTAAGAGGAGACTTTGTGCAGCAGACCTTCAAGGTAAAATAGCTGCTAGGAAACCACTGCTAAGGACAGGCAACAAGCAGAAGAGACTTGTTCGGGCTAAAGAACACAAGGAATGGACATTAGACCAGTGGAAATCTGTGCTTTGTGCTGATGAGTCCAAATTTGAATCTTTGGTTCCAACCACAGAGTGAAGGCAAAAGGCCAACAAGTGCTAAGCATTCCTGGGAACTCCCTTCAAGACTGTTGAAGACTATTTCCAGTGACTACCTCTTGAATCTCATGAAGAGAATGCAAGAGTGTGCAAA
>JARQOD010000001.1:415568164-415613947 GCA_033576555.1 Oophaga sylvatica
ATATAAGAACGTCTATTCAAGTACAACCCCTTCAATGATAACTCTTAAAGAGATAACACCATTCAATACCGTCCTTCACAAGTGATACCCTTAATATGAAACCCACATAAAGTTTCAAGTCACCCTCCCGTACAAGACTGTACACCTAATACTAGAAACACAGTCCACATCACAAAATGTTCACAGTCACCTCCTCCTCTACATGACTGAAACTTATATAAAGCCAATCAATATGTCACAGCTCACCTCTCTCCGTACATGACTGATACATCTATATACAGAAAACACAGGGTCCACATTCACATAGTGATGTCACAGTCACTCTCCTCCTGTACAATGATGATAACACTCTATATACAGTAGATAACACAGTCCACATTCACAATAGTGATGTCACAGCTCACCTCTCTTCTCTGTACACTAACTGATACAGTCCATATTCAAATAATTAAACAGTAGATAACACAGGTCCACCATTCACAAAGTGATGTCACAGCTCACCTCCTCCTTGTACAATGACTGATAAACTCTATATACAGTAGATAACACAGGACCACCATTCCAATAGATGTCACACTCACCTCCTCCTCCTGTACAATGACTGATAACACTCTATTACAGTAGATAACACAGGACCACCATTCACAATAGATGATGTCACAGCTCACCTCCTCCTGTACAATGACTGATACACCTCATATACATAGATAACACAGGTCCACATCACAATAGTGATGTCACAGCTCACCTCTCCTCCTGTACAAGATTGAAACACCTCTATATACAGTAGATAACACAGGTCACATTCACAATAGATGTCACAGCTCACCTCTCCTGACATGACTGATAACACCTCTATATACAGTAGATAACACAGGTCACCTTCACATAGTGATTCACAGTTCCCTCTCCGTACAATGACTGATAACATCTTATATACATAATAACACAGGATCCACTTCACAATAGATATATCACAGCTCACCTCCTCTCTGTACATGACTGATAACCTCTATATACAGTAGATAACACAGGTCCACCATTCACAATAGTGATGTCACAGCTCACCTCCTCCTCCTGTACAATGACTGATAACACTCTATATACAGTAGATAACACAGGATCCACCATTCACAATAGTGATCACAGCTCACCTCTCTCCTGTACAATGACTGATAACACTCTATATACAGTAGATAACACAGGATCCACCATTCACAATAGATGATGTCACAGCTCACCTCCTCCTGTACAATGACTGATAACACCTCTATATACAGTAGATAACACAGGGTCCACATTCACAATAGATGATGTCACAGCTCACCTCCTCCTCCGTACAATGATTGATAACACCTCTATATACAGTAGATAACACAGGATCCATCATTCACAATAGATGAGTCACAGCTCACCTTCTCCTGTACAATGACTGATAACACCTCTATATACAGTAGATAACACAGGTCCACCATTCACAATAGATGATGTCACAGTTCACCTCCTCCTGTACAATGACTGATAACATCTCTATATACAGTAGATAACACAGGATCCACATTCACAATAATGATATCACAGCTCACCTCTCCTCCTTACATGACTGAAACACCTCTATATACAGTAGATAACACAGGGTCCACCATTCACAATAGATGATGTCACAGCTCACCTCCTCCTCCTGTACAATGACTGATACATCTCTATATACAGTAGATAACACAGGATCCACCATTCACAATAGTGATATCACAGCTCACCTCCTCCTCCTGTACAATGACTGATAACACCTCTATTACAGTAGATAACACAGGTCCACATTCACAATAGATGATGTCACAGCTCACCTCCCTCCTGTACAATGACTGATAACACCTCTATATACAGTAGATAACACAGGTCCACCATTCACAATAGTGATGTCACAGCTCACCTCTCCTCTGTACAATGATGATAACACCTCTATATACAGTAGATAACACAGGTCCACATTCACAATAGATGATGTCACAGTCACCTCCTCCTGTACAATGACTGATAACACCTCTATATACAGTAATAACACAGGATCCACCATTCACAATAGGTGATGTCACAGCTCACCCTCCTCCTGTACAATGACTGATAACACTCTATATACAGTAGATAACACAGGATCCACATTCACAATAGATGATGTCACAGCTCACCTCCTCCTCCTGTAAATGACTGATAACACCTCTATATACAGTAGATAACACAGGATCCACCATTCACAATGATATCACAGCTCACCTCCTCCTGTACAATGACTGATTACATCTCTATATACAGTAGATAACACAGGATCCACATTCACAATAGAGATACACAGCTCACCTCCTCCTGTACAATGACTGATAACCTCTATATACAGTAGATAACACAGGATCATCATTCACAATAGTGATTCACAGCTCACCTCCTCCTGTAAATGACTATAACACCTCTATATACAGTAGATAACACAGGATCCACCATTCACAATAGTGATGTCACAGCTCACCTCCTCCTGTACAATGACTATAACACCTCTATATACAGTAGATAACACAGGGTCCACCATTCACAATAGATGATGTCACAGTCACCTCCTCCTGTACAATGACTGATACACTCTATATACAGTAATAACACAGGATCCACCATTCACAATAGTGATTCACAGCTCACCTCCTCCTGTACAATGACTGATAACACTTATATACAGTAGATAACACAGGATCCACCATTCACAATAGGTGATGTCACAGCTCACCTCTTCCTCCGTACAATGACTGATAACACCTCTATATACAGTAGATAACACAGGATCCACCATCACAATAGTGAATCACAGCTCACCCTCTCCTGTACAATGATGATAACACTCTATATACAGTAGATAACACAGGATCCACCATTCACAATAGATGATGTCACAGCTCACCTCTCCTGTACAATGACTGATAACACCTCTATATACAGTAGATAACACAGGTCCACCATTCACAATAGTGATGTCACAGCTCACCTCCTCTCCTGTACAATGACTGATAACACCTCTATATACAGTAGATAACACAGGGTCCATCCATTCACAATAGATGATGTCACAGCTCACCTCTCCTCCTGTACAATGACTGATAACACCTCTATATACAGTAGATAACACAGGGTCCACCATTCACAATAGGTGATGTCACAGTTCACCACCTCCTCCTGTACAATGACTGATAACACCTCTATATACAGTAGATAACACAGGATCCACATTCACATAGATGATATCACAGCTCACCTCCTCCTCCTGTACAGTGACTGATAACACCTCTATATACAGTAGATAACACAGGATCCACCATTCACAATAGATGATGTCACAGCTCACCTCCTCCTCCTGTACAATGACTGATAACATCTCTATATACAGTAGATAACACAGGATCCACCATTCACAATAGGTGATATCACAGCTCACCTTCTCCTGTACAATGACTGATTACATCTCTATATACAGTAGATAACACAGGATCCATCATTCACAATAGATGATATCACAGCTCACCTCCTCCTGTACAATGACTGATAGCACCTCTATATACAGTAGATAACACAGGATCCACCATTCACAATAGGTGATGTCACAGCTCACCTCATACTCCTGTATAATGACTAATAACACCTCTATATACAGTAGATAACACAGGGTCCACCATTCACAATAGATGATGTCACAGCTCACCTCCTCCTCCTGTACAATGACTGATAACATCTCTATATACAGTAGATAACACAGGGTCCACCATTCACAATAGGTGATGTCACAGTTCACCTCCTCCTGTACAATGACTGATAACACCTCTATATACAGTAGATAACACAGGATCCACCATTCACAATAGATGATATCACAGCTCACCTCCTCCTGTACAATGACTGATAACACCTCTATATACAGCAGATAACACAGGATCCATCATTCACAATAGGTGATGTCACAGCTCACCTCTTCCTCCAGTACAATGACTGATAACACCTCTATATACAGCAGATAACACAGGATCCGCCATTCACAATAGATGATATCACAGCTCACCTCCTCCTCCTGTACAATGACTGATAACATCTCTATATACAGTAGATAACACAGGGTCCACCATTCACAATAGATGATGTCACAGCTCACCTCCTCCTCCTGTACAATGACTGATAACACCTCTATATACAGTAGATAACACAGGATCCATCATTCACAATAGATGATATCACAGCTCACCTCCTCCTGTACAATGACTGATATCACCTCTATATACAGTAGATAACACAGGATCCATCATTCACAATAGATGATGTCACAGCTCACCTCATACTCCTGTATAATGACTAATAACACCTCTATATACAGTAGATAACACAGGGTCCACCATTCACAATAGATGATGTCACAGCTCACCTTCTCCTGTACAATGACTGATAACACCTCTATATACAGTAGATAACACAGGATCCACCATTCACAATAGGTGATGTCACAGCTCACCTCTTCCTCCTGTACAATGACTGATATCACCTCTATATACAGTAGATAACACAGGGTCCACCATTCACAATAGATGATGTCACAGCTCACCTTCTCCTGTACAATGACTGATATCACCTCTATATACAGTAGATAACACAGGATCCACCATTCACAATAGGTGATGTCACAGCTCACCTCCTCCTCCTGTACAATGACTGATTACATCTCTATATACAGTAGATAACACAGGGTCCACCATTCACAATAGATGATATCACATCACACCTCCTCCTCCTGTACAATGACTGATAACACCTCTATATACAGTAGATAACACAGGATCCATCATTCACAATAGGTGATGTCACAGCTCACCTCTTCCTCCTCCTGTACAATGACTGATAACACCTCTATATACAGTAGATAACACAGGATCCATCATTCACAATAGGTGATGTCACAGCTCACCTCTTCCTCCTCCTGTACAATGACTGATAACACCTCTATATACAGTAGATAACACAGGATCCACCATTCACAATAGGTGATGTCACAGCTCACCTCCTCCTCCTGTACAATGACTGATAACACCTCTATATACAGTAGATAACACAGGGTCCACCATTCACAATAGATGATGTCACAGCTCCACTGCTCCCCATCCTTTCACAATGACCTTTGCACATGCTCATTTGGACACATCAACATAAAAGACAGGGTCAGAGTCTGACCATTGAGGATAATGTCCATGTACATTCCTAAAAAAATGGAAGTGAAGAATCTAAAATAGCAGTAGGGGCCTGTGTCAAAATTGCAAGATTTTTTATAAAAATTGCTCTCAGGGAAAAAAAACCATTGCTAAACATGTTTTAAAAGTACAGTTAACACAAAATACAAATTTAAAGGGGTATTCCCATATCGACTGTGTATGCCATAGATGCCGGTCCCGGGCCGTCCCATACCTCCTTAGTGTGGTGGCCGCACTTGTCTCTCTGCATTGGTCATTGATCCAACCTGTATGGGGTGTGACCAATACAGGTCAGATTGATGAGTCTCACGAGAGCAGACATCAGCTGAAGAAAGGATTGCAGATATCGAATATTAACATATAAGATTCCTAAAGCATAGCGGTCTCTTTATTATGTGGACTGGCAGAGGTCCTAATAAATGATAAGTAGCAGAAACCTGATCGGGCTCCTAATGGCAGCCAAGAAAGTCGCTCCGAGCACAGACCGCAATGCACGGACAGTCTGCTGACCCGAACTCGACAGATTCATATATGGCTAGGAGACTGTCAAGCTCAGCTCAGGAGATCTGAAGACAGTGCATTCTGAGTTTCCTGGACGCCTGTAGGAGCCCGAAGGGTCATTGTACTGGAAATAAGCTGATTACATGCTACGGTCATAGTGTCCTATAAGGAACGTGTCCATTCACATCGCAGAAAACCTATTTGATTTCAGCCATGATACTGGGGGACATCTGATGTCAGAGCCACTTAGTGCAAAAAAAAAACTCATTCACCACCCTGCTGAGAAAATACTTTATTATCCATAAGAGAAGAAACTGAACATATGAAGAATAATGAAAGACACAAGCCCAGGATTACACTTTCCACCAAGGCACTAAAGTTCCCGTTACATGAAGATTAAAGCAAAAACCATCACCTGCTACAAGAATAAATTTAGTGTTAAGACTTTCCAATATTCCTCTGAAACAAAGAACTTGGTTATGACCATTGGTGCCGAGAACAAAGAAATGACGGATGCAGAATTCTTACAATCGCTGGATCACGGGGGTCGCAGTCCTAAACATTGGTGGAGAAAGAACCCGGCTTCTTCCATACAGCCCAGAATAGGACTAGGAGGAGGACAGCACCGGATCTGGACCATAGTGAAACGCTTCCGGAGATTAGACAGTGCCTACTCACTACGGGCCTCTGCCATACCAGTAAATGGAGAATTAAATGAGAACTCCATCATAACATGTAACTACTAAGAGTCAGAAGCGAAATGCTGCATTACATATATGTGTATAGCTAGCCTGCCGAGACGTGATCATGAGCCGCCACCACCTTTAACTTTGGCCTGTGCCCCCATAGTTGTGTTGCTGACCACGTCTCCTGGCATTTGTGGGTACCAGAGCACAGGAATTTTTTCCTTGCGGATTTGCAGCACAATTAAATCTGCAGGATATCAACTCTTTCAGCATTTTTGCTGCAGATTTCACCCATATTAATGAATGAGAAAAAGGACGGGGTCACACTTGTGAGTGTGATGCGAGAAATTCGCAGGAGTTTCTCACATCAACACCCGGCACTGCCGCCTGCACTCGGTCCAATGTTTATGCTGCGAATACTGAATGTGCACACAGCCTTAGGATTACCTACATCAGTCCTGATCACAGATGAGGATGCAGTACGATTCGACTCCCTCTCCACGCATCACATTCATACACCCTTGCCAGTTTTTGTGGATCCATTAATAACTGATAGCTTCTCCATGCAGTTTCTTTTTTAAACATGTGTGAACAATTCCAATACACAATATGGGTTTTTAAATGGACAGGGTGGCACACGACCTTACATCCCCCGCCTATCGGTTGTGTTTCTGGCAAACATCTATGGCAGCCACTTATGGATGAAGAAATCCAACATGCAGGCACGTCCCTGCCCGGCAGCTCCTATACACATTATTTACCAGGAATTCAGGAGCCTAATCACGACTGACTTAAAGGGAACCTGTCACCAGTTTCTGAGTCTCAACAATATGCACGTTTGTGGACTACAGTAAAGGTGGTGGCATTTGTTGACTCAAAAACTGGTGACAGGTTCCCTTTACGCCAACGCATCATAACTCTTAGGAGCTTTATGGGTTTTTTTCCTTAAGATTTCAAAAAGTTTCCAATTTTTAAAGGGAATCTGTCACCCTAAATTGGCGTCAAAAAACAACAGAAGTACGATACAATGTGGTGTGACAATAAATAAATCAATATACATCCATGTGAGAAAATAAATCAACATGTGAACACCACCAATTGAATCTGTACCCCCAAGTGCGGATGGATAACCATCCAGTAAATAAAACAAAAAAAACCCAAGTGAAAGGAAAGGAAAGGGGAAGAAGAACCACCAGGCGGGTTTTTGTAAACAAATTGCATATATTTATTAGAAGAATGTAAACAAATACACAAACATATAATAAAATGGTAATGATGTTTAACAGAAAGCAAAAAATGCCACCCTATAATGCCCAATAATAAGGATATATATCCACATAAAAACGGTTGTTAATAACAAAAGCACACTTCCAGGAAGCGACACATCCACCCTTATTGCCCCTCTATATTGTGTCAGGTATTGTGTTTTTAGCTGCATGGTAGCACTTGTTTATATGTGGGCACGTTTTGTGTGCACAGTCTTTTCTCCATTATTAGGTTCATTCACTTTATTGCTTATGAGCAGTGTGTGCTTTTGTTATTAACAATTTTTCTGGCATTTTGAGCACACTATTAGGTTTTGGGGAATTTTTTTCACACACATATTATTGCGTTGCACTTTTTACAATTATTATTACCTTTGCATCTTTTTTTGCTGCACTTGTTTATCACATACCGACCGTTTTTATGTGGATATATATCCTTATTATTGGGCATTATAGGGTGGCATTTTTGCTTTCTGTTAAAATCATTACCATTTTATTATATGTTTGTGTATTTGTTTACATTCTTCTAATAAATATATGCAATTTGTTTACAAAAACCTGCCTGGTGGTTCTTCTTCCCCCTTTCCTTTCCTTTCACTTGGGTTTTTTTTGTTTTACCCTAAATTGGCGGGATATTTAAATGATGGCAGTCAGGTCAGATGGGCGGTGTTTTGGGTACTTGCCTTAACATGTTGTTCGCCGCTGTCTCCATTATTTCTGGGAATTGTAGTCGTTGCCCTCCATATAACGCGCCTGCGCATTGCAATCTGCGGGCAAAGCATACAATTCAAGATTGCAATGCGCAGGTGCGTTATATGGAGGGCAACGACTACAATTCCCAAAAATAATGGAGACAGCGGCGAACAACATGTTAAGGCAAGTACCCAAAACACCGCCCATCTGACCTGACTGCCATCATTTAAATATCCCGCCAATTTAGGGTGACAGATTCCCTTTAAGCTTCTTTTAGACAATGAGAGCAGCCATAAGCCCTGAATGCCGTGCGGGTCACAAGGGCACAGCTCAGTTGACCAAAGGGCTTCACAATAATCCAAATCTGATTACCTTGAACCAGATCTTAGTGTAAAGCCCCCGTCTCACATAGCGATACACCAGGATCGCTGGTGTGTCGCTACATGATCGCTGCTGAGCTGCCAAACAGGCAGCGATCAGGACAGCGACACTGCGGGTAACGTCGCTTAGTTACCCGCAGTGTACGTTGGATACCAGCGCCCTGATGCAAGGAGCTGGTAACCAAGGTACACATCGGGTTTCCAAGCGCTGCGCGGTGCCTGGAAACCCGCTGTGTACCTTGGTTACCAGCTGATCGCTGGTCTCCTGCCTGCTTCACGCAGCGATGCGTGCTGGCCAGCAGGAGACCAACAAGCAAAAAAATGTCCAGGACATTCAGCGACGATCAGCGATACCCAGCAGGGGGGCTGATCGTCGCTGAATGTCACACACAGCGATATCGCTGGGGAGATCACTGTTGCGTCACAAAACTAGTAACTCAGCAGCGATCTCGCTAGCGACATCGCTGTGTGAGACGGGGGCTTAAGGCCGGGGTCACACTTGTGAGAAACTCACACTTCAATACCCGGCACTGCCGCCGGCACTCGGGATCGGAGTGTGCGGCTGCATGTATTTCTATGCAGCTGAACGCTCCACTCCGACTGCTGGTGGCAGTGCCAGGTATTGAGGTGCGAGACTCGTGCGAGTTTCTCACAAGTGTGATCCCGGCCTAAATGGACAATACATTATTTTTTTCTCTATTTAAATGCATGTACATTGGGCTAAGAATCATGTTTTCATTTATTAAAAATTTTGCACATTTCGGCTTTTACAGCCTCTTTTTTAGCCACAGATTGCTGGCTGATGAATGAGTTCTCTTACAATCTGTCAGCGAGCCATTCTGAAAACGTTTGTAACTCTAATCTGCTCTTCTCAGCTGATTTACCACTGACATAAATGGACAGCTCAGGTTTGATGTGGTCTGTCTGGAACTCTCCATCAGAATAAGCTCACTGACAGATTCTCAGATAACTCATTCTTTAACCAGCAATAGTACATAGATTATAAACGGCAAACAGTGCATAATTTTTATTGAACACCCAATAATACTTATCTCAAAATACATGCAGGTAGCTTAAAAAAAAGCCCCCAAAGGTGTCCAGATCCTTTACGGTAATAACATGGGCACAAAGATTTGGCCACATTACAACTGTCTGAAGGAAGCCTGTAAGAAACTTTCAAAGACAGCCAAGACTTCTCTAGGATCATATCTGACTGTGTGCACCCAAACTACAGCAGTCTTGGTAATAACCTGCACTGACCCGTTAGGTGG
This sequence comes from Oophaga sylvatica, assembly GCA_033576555.1. NCBI lineage: Eukaryota > Metazoa > Chordata > Amphibia > Anura > Dendrobatidae > Oophaga > Oophaga sylvatica. The sequence continues at coordinate 415,578,231 of JARQOD010000001.1, forward strand.
TCACTATGATGTCCTCCGCCATATGTAACCGTCATGTCATTTTTAACCCCAATTATAATGCGGCAATGAAGGACACATCCTATGCCTGAGAGGAACCTTTTATTAAAACCCACGCACACCACCCTGAGCAGTAAAGCTATGTAACGACTAACAACTGTAATAGCAAAGAAAAGAAGCCAACAAGAATTAAAGGAAATCTCCACCTTTATGGAAGCTTCCTAATTACTTCTATATCTGTGGCTGTTTTTTCAGATCAGTCAGTGCCAGAGAACAAAGCCAACCCGAGCATTCTAGAAATTGTGATATCTAAGGCACTGGCATAGTTTATGGGTCTGTCCAAAATTCCATAAAAGATTGACATTTCCTTTAAAGGGGTAATTCCCATCTCATACATTTATGGCATATCCACAAGATAAGCCACAAGTGTCAGGTGGGATATGAATGGGAATGCCCATAGAAGTGATTGGAGAAAGACACTCATCTGGTCACATGGGCACAAGATGGGGCTCTACTCTCTAAATAGGTCGGGGTGTCAACGGCAAGGCCTGCATTCATTTCTGGCACATCCTGTCTGAAATGATCCTTTAAGCTCTTGCTAATAGGTGCTACAGATAATATGTAGTCACTTGAAGCCCTTTGAAGTAAAAGGTAACAATATACTGGTATCTGCATATAACCATCAGTGACCTATAACACTTAAAGGGGCTTTCTGGTCTCAGATAACCCATTCCTGGGCTGCAGTTTTGCTCTCTTGCAAAACAAATAAACTGTGCCTTATATACCCTCCCCGGGTTCGGGTCTCTGCCGCTGCTCCCGGCATCAGTTACAATCTGCAGTGCAGTTCGCGTCATCAGCACTGTAGACAACAGACATCGCCAGCGTTGGAGACTGAGCACTGGACCTGGGGAGGGTGTGTAAGGCTGATTTATATATATTTAGATTTTGCAGTCAGGGGTAAAAGGGATTTGTGAAACTGCAAAACCCCTTTAATGTAAAAATCTAATCTACTTCTTCTATGGTGGGGCCCCCAGCTCCTCCGCCTGCAGCGCCGGGGTTGCCAGCTCCACCCTGGTACACTTCGCTCATAATTGGGTTCCACAACTTCTCCAACTCTTTTTGCTTGTGCTCAAATTCTTCTTTTTCGGCCATCTGGTTCCTCTCCAGCCAGTCGATGACCTCTTTGCACTTGGACAGTGTCTTCTTCTTGTCTTGGTCGCTTAGTTTGCCCTTCAGCTTCTCATCTTCGGCCGTCTGCTTGATTTGGTAGGCGTACGACTCCAGTCCGTTCTTGGCTGATACGCGCTCCTTGTTGGATTCGTCTTCCTCCTTATACTTTTCGGCATCGTTCACCATGCGGTCGATATCTTCTTTGGTCAGCCGGCCTTTGTCGTTAGTGATGGTGATTTTGCTTTCTTTCCCGGTGCTCTTGTCGGCCGCCGTCACGTTCAGGATGCCGTTGGCATCGATATCAAAGGTCACCTGAAATGAATGCAAAACGAAGCACGTGATGAGCAAATGGCACGCCATTGTTTTTGGAAATTAAATGGGACTTAAGTCGGCATTGTCATGTTAACCCTTTTGCTATTGGATTTCATTAATAATTGGCACTGTTTTGGTTTTACAGGCTTCTTGCTTCCCTGCACGTTCAACTTTCATCAGTGGTCTTAAATTGGTTGAGAGCGGGTCAGAAAAGGACAGGTTAAAAAGTTATAAACTCCCCTGTCAGACTTCAAGAACGCGCTCTCTGATGTATTCTCAGTTGACCCATTCTGCAGCCAGCGATACAAAGTACAACCCAGAGGTTATAAAAGACAAATGGTGCAAAACTTTTAATGAAACCCAATTGCAAAATTATTTTTATCTTTATATACAAGCCAAACAATATTTAAATAAATGTCCTCCAAAAGCGAACAACCCCTTTAATGGTGAGACCACACACCTAGGATAGTTACATGCATCAGAAAATCCACCCAGGATGTTGCCCAATGGCTGCAACATTTTTAAATCAGTTGTGGGCATCACAGTGCGTGGAAATTAGGATGCATGCAGCCGGCCGCAGCGTGTGGCCCCACCCGAAAAATCTATGGGGACAGGCAAGGAGTTTGCCCCACAGATAACTGAACTAAGCAGTAAAACTATATTTTTCTACAATGTTGGGATAAATCTAGATGTTGGCAATTCCCATCACAGATCCACAGAGAAAAAAAATATTATATATATATATATATATATATATATATATATATATATATATATACATATACACACACAACAACATATTATGTATATATATTAATATATACACACACAGTTGACCTATCCTTTTCTTATGCTCACTGCTTAAAAATAAGAGTAAACTGCTAATATTATACTACTGACTTCTACTGTATTCGGAATTTTTTTACATAAAAAAGGGCAATCTGCAACATTTAAAAGAAAAAAACATGTGAATATGTGAATACAGGATAAGAAAGTAGTGTGGCCACATTTTCTATAAAGGCATGTATAAGTAGACGCTCCCTTCTCTCCTCCTTTCAGAGTCTCCTGTTACAAATAAAATGGAAAAATCCATAAAGAAACCTTCTCTATCTGAAGTGTATGGGGAGGTCCTGATGCTGCCTGATAGTGACGAGGGGAAGGAAGGGAGATGCGGAATTTCACTGCTTGATCCTTTCTGGCGCCTTAAAGCGATTGAATCAGCTCTTCCCATTCAAAACATGTGCACACCCTGCCGAATGGAGCAGACATACAGTACAGACCAAAAGTTTGGACACACTTTCTCATTCAATGATTTTTCTGTATTTTCATGGCTATGAAAATTGTAGAATCACACTGAAGGCATCAAAACTATGAATTAACACATGTGGAATTATACATTACACTTTATAAAAAAGTGTGAAACAACTGAAAATATGTCTTATATTCTAGGTTCTTCAAAGTAGCCACCTTTTGCTTTGATTACTGCTTTGCACGCAGAAAAGGTGAACGGATGGACTCTACATGCCTGGTTCCCACCGTGAAGCATGAGGAGGTGGTGTGATGGTGTGGGGGTGCTTTGCTGGTGACACTGTTGGGGATTTATTCAAAATTGAAGGCATACTGAACCAGCATGGCTACCACAGCATCTTGCAGCAGCATGCTATTCCATCCGGTTTGCGTTTAGTTGGACCATCATTTATTTTTCAACAGGACAATGACCCCAAACACACCTCCAGGCTGTGTAAGGGCTATTTGACCAAGAAGGAGAGTGATGGGGTGCTAGCCAGATACCTGGCCTCCACAGTCACCAGATCTGAACCCAATCGAGATGGTTTGGGGTGAACTGGATCGCTCACCGCTTCAATTTTGAATAAATCCCCAACAGTGCACCAGCAAAGCACCCCCACATCATCACACCACCTCCTCCATGCTTCACGGTGGGAACTAGGCATGTAGAGTCCATCCGTTCACCTTTTCTGCGTGCAAAGCAGTAATCAAAGCAAAAGGTGGCTACTTTGAAGAACCTAGAATATAAGACATATTTTCAGTTGTTTCACACTTTTTTGTTAAGTATATAATTCCACATGTGTTAATTCATAGTTTTGATGCCTTCAGTGTGATTCTACAATTTTCATAGTCATGAAAATACAGAAAAACCTTTGAATGAGGTGTGTCCAAACTTTTGGTCTGTACTGTATGTATGGTTGAAAAGTTGTCTGGCAGACTCAAACAGTGGCAAAAGCATATTACAAAACAGTACAAATAATAGCATTTTGGCATAAATTAAGCCAGGAGCTGAGAAGAGAAACCTCTACTATCCATAAATTATTAATCTAGCATTTTTCCCAATTTAATTTGGTCGTTTACTAAAGTCAGAACTATCAGTTCGGTGCCAGGTAGTAGTAATGCCCAGATTGCCTTCCATGATTCTCTCTAGTTCATGTTCATCTATTATGGATACAACATAACTGTGCTGTACAGACAGAGAAGAGAGAAGGGTCACCTCCATCTGTGTATGGATGCAATGTGACAAGGTGATCACACGCCACAGACACAATGTAACTACCAGATGAAAGTGATGATCACCTTGACCTGTGTATGGATATAATGTAAGTGGCGAACAGACAAAAGATTGCCACCTATGCATACATTGTATCAGCTGATATACTATAGAATCATTGTATAGATAGATGCAATGAAACAACTAGAAGAACTGGTCACCTCAATCTGTGGTACTCCTCTCGGGGTGGGAGGGATGCCGGTCAGGTCGAACTTGCCCAGTAGGTTGTTGTCCTTAGTCATGGACCTCTCGCCCTCGTACACCTGTACCAGCACACTGGCCTGGTTGTCGGAGTAGGTGGTGAAGGTCTGGGTCTGCTTGGTGGGGATGGTGGTGTTCCTCTTGATGAGTGGGGTCATCACGCCTCCGGCTGTCTCGATGCCCAGGGACAGTGGGGTGACATCCAGCAGCAGCACGTCCTTAACGTTCTGGGACTTATCCCCGGTGAGGATGGCCGCCTGACCGCAGCCCCGTAAGCCACCGCCTCGTCCGGGTTGATACTCTTGTTGAGCTCTTTGCCGTTGAAGAAATCCTGGAGCATCTTCTGGATCTTGGGGATCCGGGTGGAGCCGCCGACCAGCACAATCTCCTTGATCTGGGCCTTGTCCAGCTTGGCGTCGCGGAGCGACTTCTCCACCGGCTCCAGGATGCCACGGAACAGATCGGAGTTGAGCTCCTCGAATCGGGCGCGGGTGATGGAGGTGTAGAAATCGACGCCTTCGTAGAGGGAATCATCTCGATGCTGGCCTGCGTGCTGGAGGACAGGGTACGTTTAGCCCGCTCACTGGCCGTCCTCAGCCGCCGCAGTGCCCTCTTGTTCCCGCTGATGTCACGCTTGTTCTTGCGCTTGAACTCTTCCACGAAGTGATTGACCATGCGGTTATCGAAGTCTTCGCCGCCCAGGTGAGTGTCTCCGGCTGTGGATTTCACCTCGAAGATGCCATCGTCGATCGTTAGCACTGAGACATCGAAGGTGCCGCCGCCCAGATCGAAGATCAGCACGTTCTGCTCCCCGCCACCCTTCTTGTCCAGCCCGTAGGCGATGGCGGCCGCGGTGGGCTCGTTGATGATGCGGAGGACGTTGATGCCGGCAATGGTCCCTGCGTCTTTGGTCGCCTGTCGCTGCGAGTCGTTGAAGTATGCGGGGACGGTGATGACCGCATTGGACACCTTCTTCCCCAGATAAGCCTCGGCGATCTCCTTCATCTTGGTCAGCACCATGGCCGAGATCTCCTCCGGGAAGAACGACTTCACCTCCCCCTTGTACTCCACCTGCACTTTGGTTTGGTCCCATCGTTGATCACAGTGAAAGGCCAATGTTTCATGTCGGATTGTACTGTCGGATCGTCAAAGCGTCGGCCGATCAATCTCTTGGCGTCGAAGATGGTGTTAGCTGGGTTCATCGCCACCTGATTCAGGGCAGCATCTCCTATCAGCCTCTCGGTGTCTGTGAAGGCCACATAGCTCGGAGTTGTGCGGTTACCCTGGTCGTTAGCGATAATCTCCACCTTGCCAAGCTGAAACACTCCAACGCAGGAGAAGGTGGTGCCCAGGTCAATGCCCACAGCCAGCCCCATAGAAAAGTCATCCTGACAAAGTCGTCAAGCAACTGCGTAACGCTGTCTCCTGCGCAAGTTTTTATATGCTCCCGCCCTCTGCACTCATTGGCCAGTGCCGAAAGTAAAACCCAATCAAAATACAGTAACGGTAATACACGCTGTCCGATTGGACAGCTTTACTTTGTTTTGTTTTTTTCTTGTATTAGCCAATCACGCTCCACCTGGCGTTGAGTCAGAAACGATTTCCATGGCAACTGAATATAGGCGTGACTTGCGTAGAGCGTTAACCAATCAACGAGTAGTAAAACCAGTCATGTGACTACAGCACGTGTGCTTTGCTAGGAAGGCGTGGCTCCGGACTGCTCAGTTGCGCTTGACGTTCCGCTTTCTTGCCAGAACTTAAGTCTCCGCGCATCGGGGCAGCGCGTGCCCTTATTTGGTTCTCGGCGGAGAATTGCCGGGATCGGTGTCTGCCCGGTGTGACGATGCGCAGCGGCGCCTGCGCTGCCTGTGATCAGACCTTGTGATTGTTGCGTGTGCGCAACTGGTTTCTATTAGTTTTTAGTTGCTTTGTAATGGCACCATTATTGTACCATGAAATGTGCTGAGACGAGAAGCATCTTTTCATGGAGGGACAGCGACTGACAATCGCGTTCTGGGTTCACAATCTTTTCTACAGTTAAGGGTTAAATAATTAGAATTTCATAACCAACTTTCGGTGAACGATACGAAATATGTTTATTTTTATTTCTACCGGAAGGGAGTGATTTGGTTTTTAATAATCTTAGATCTTTACACCGTTGTTGTTGTTTTGCTTGTTTTTTTTACCCTTTATTTATTGTTCATAGGGGACTTTAGGGTGTTTCACACTAGCTTGACTGACTGCGTTTGGTCACACGAGCCACCGCTAAGCTCGCCGCACGCTCTTCGATCGCTCCGCCTATGGTGCTGAGCTGCATGCGACCTGCACCCTATCTTCAGCATTGGGTACGCAGGTCGTGCACAGTATGCGTTTGCGCGCTTGCGCAACACACCAAAATGCAAACACATGCTTGGGCAAGATCGGCTACCGTTAAAAGGCGAGCGCCGGAAACGCATACCCTGCGCACAGCTGCGTACCCAATGCAAAGATGGGTGCGCAGGTGCATGCAGCATCATGCGCCCATAGGAGGAGCATCAGGAGGACGTTGCGGTCGGGGGCAGAGCTTAGCGGCACTTCACCTTGGTTTTGCGCTGGCATCGTGCGCTATCGAGAGCGCAATGTCCCTATCTAACATGCGGGCGCAGGGTTAGCTTGCACCGTTATGTTTTTGTGTGCGCTGGCAATTTTCCCAGTTGTTGTGCCCATACGCGCTAGATGTACATGGTGCTTTTTTTCCCCAACCACTTTAAAAACCGCATGCCGCTATGCACAAAATAACATGCAAATCTAAAGGACGTGGTGTGCCATGCTTTGTGTCAGCGCTTTTGCAAGCACGTGATTTTTCAGTAACTAATGTCTAAACACTTGTTTAAACCATGATAGAGCCAGAGATGATAGAGACAGAGATGATAGAGACAGAGATGATAGAGCCAGAGATGATAGAGCCAAAGATGATAGAGACAGAGATGATAGAGCCAAAGATGATAGAGACAGAGATGATAGAGACACAGATGATAGAGACAGAGATGATAGAGCCAAAGATGATACCGTGTTTCCCCGAAAGTAAGACAGTGTCTTACATTCTTTTTACCCCCAAAAGTACCAATATGTCTTACTTTCGGGGTATGTCTTATATTGGAAAATAAATGTTGATTTTTGTCATCAATGCCTCCCCATTGTCATCAATGCCTCCCCATTGTCATCAATGCCTCCTCATTATCATCAATGCCTCCCCATTGTCATAAATGCCTCCCCATTGTCATCAATGCCTCCTCATTATCATCAATGCCTCCCCATTGTCATAAATGCCTCCCCATCATCACTGCCCTCCCCCCTCACACATGCAGCACACAAGCACTCTCTCACATACACACACACTGATGCACACAGACACGCACGCACACACACACACACAACTCACCTGTCCGCCAGCGTCCGCGCTCTCTGCCACAGCCGGCCGCTGAATGACGACGTCATTCAGCGGCGCTGCTGTGAAAGGAAGCGCCGGCGGCCCCTGGAGCCCGGAGCTGCGGCAGCGGAGGCACGGGAGAGGTAAGTATTGTGCCAGCTGCTGCCGGGGACCTGAGCAGGCGGGGGCGGGTGGCGCCGCTGACACCGCTCTCCTCCGCTAACGGGCGCCGGGGTGCCCGACGGCGAGTGAGCCCCCCCGCCTGCGTCCGCATCCCGCAGTTAATGCAAAAGGTACCGGTATATAGCTATTTTTCCAACGTACAGTTTACTACCGGTATGTCTTACTTTCGGGGTACGTCTTACATTAGCCGATCCCCCTAAAACCCCCACTACGTCTTACTATCGGGGGTGTCTTACTATCGGGGAAACACGGTAGAGCCAGATGATAGAGACAGAGATGATAGAGACAGAGATGATAGAAATGTGACACATAGACAACCCATGCGCCAAAAAAACGCAAACGCATGCAAAAACGTATGAAATCGCAGACAAACGCTGCGTTTTTTTGTCGTAATGCGCACGCTGATGCGACTAAATATCGCAGCGTTTACAAGCGTTTGCACGTGTTTTTTTAATGCGCTTCATGTGCGCTCGAAACGCAGCGCAAAAAAACGCAAGTGTGAAAGTAGCCTTAGCTGCATTTGTATGATCGCTTATATGTTGCAGTACTTCATTATTGCATCATAAATAAAGATCTCCCAGCTTACAGATGAACGTCAAAGGAGTGCCAACAATTGGTGTAGGAAGGAGGGGTTTGGATTCCTGGAGAACTGGGCCGACTTCTCAGTTGGCTACAGGTTCTATGCTAGGGACGGGCTGCACCTCAATGGGGAGGGGGCAGATGTGCTGGGGGAGAAAATGGCTAGAAGGTTGGAGGAGTCTTTAAACTAGGGCCTAGGGGGGAGGGTATTCATTTTATAGGAGGGGAAGGCAGTGCAGATAGAGACCTGGGCACAAGTAATGAAATTGGGGGGTAACATAGTAACATGTTGTGAATGGGTTTGAGATGAGTTCTGAGCAGAGACTCCCTCTGGTGGTTACAAGCGGTACTGGTCTGTTCAGTGAAGATTGTGAGGACTGGAAATCAGGTGTTACTGACTGGTCTTATATAAGGGAGTCACCTTCCCATCAGGGTTGCCGGTGATCAATTGTTCTGGTCTGAATCCTTCATTCCTGTTTCCCTTGTAGCCTGCTGTGTCCTGTCTGCAACTCCTGCTAACAGATAAGACATTTTCTTCTTTTTGTTTTTGTACTATATTTTTGCATTTTGTCCTGCACTTCTGTGGGGGCCTTCAGGGTCCCCTTCGGGGGCTTTTGCCCTCTCAGTTTAGTTCAGCCACTGATGTTTGTACTTTTGCTTTTTCCAGTTTTTTCAGTGGCTGCTGTTTTGATTTTGTTACACCAGAGAACTAATTTAGGTGGTAGAGGTCGTGTGATCTCAGGTGATTTTGAAATTAGTAGAGTTAGTGCTTTTCAGGGTTTTCTGGATTGCAGTAAGTACCCTTCCTATCCTTTTCTATTTAGTTAGTTTGGGCCCCAGCGTTTGCTCATACTATTTTCTGTCTGTGTCAGTATTTCTTCTTGTGTAACCGCCATTACTTGTTTGGGGGCTTTCTATTATCTTTGGGGTTCTGCTCCGGGGCAGATAGCTTTCCTATTTCTATCTTTAGGTGTAGTTAGTTTCTCAGGCTGTGACGAGGCGTCTAGGACCAACGTAGGAACGCTCCACGGCTGCCTCTAGTTGTGGTGGTTAGTCAGGGTACTGCAATCTCATAGATTCCAACTGCTCTGGTGTATTGCCTTTTTTACCTGCACTCCTCAGTTACCGAATCATAACCGTAACATAGTTATTAAGGTTGAAGGAAGACTTTAAGTCCATCTAGTTCAACCCATATCCTATCCTAACCTGCCCTAACATGTTGATCCAGAGGAAGGCAAAAAAAACCCAAGTGGCAAACAATAAGCTTCACATTGGGGAAAAAAATTCCTTCCCGACTCCACATACGGCAATCAGACTAGCTCCCTGGATCAACGCTGTATCTAGGAAACTAGTGAATATAGCCTGTAATATTATATAATATATGGGGTTAGAACAGTTAGTAATTTAAGAAAGAATAGAGGTTCAGAGAGATTCATAAAGTGCATGTATACTAATGCCAGAAGCCTCACCAACAAAATGGCGGAATTAGAATTAATTTTGTTGGAACATAATTATGACATGGTGGGGATATCTGAGACTTGGCTGGATGAGAGCCACGACTGGGCGGTTAATTTACAGGGCTATAGTTTGTTTAGAAATGACCGTAAAAATAAGCGAGGTGGGGGTGTGTGTTTATATGTAAAATCAACCTTAAAACCCATCCTGCGTGATATCTGTGAATCTAATGAAGATGTAGAGTCTCTGTGGGTGGAGATTAGGGGAGGGGGGAAAAATAATAAATTACTGATAGGGGTTTGTTATAAGTCTCCTAAAATAATGGAAGCAACAGAGAATATCCTCGTAAAGCAAATAGATGAAGCAGCGACTCAAGGAGAAGTCATTATTATGGGGGACTTCAACTACCCTGAAATACATTGGGGAACAGAAACCTGCAGTTCCAGCAAAGGTAATAGGTTTTTGACAACTATGAGAGACAATTACCTTTCACAACTAGTTCAGGACCCAACAAGGGGGGGCACTGCTAGACCTAATATTATCCAACAGGCCAGACCGCATATCAAATATAAGGGTTGGGGGTCACTTGGGTAATAGTGATCACAAAATAATAAGCTTTCATGTATCCTTTAATAAGATGTGTAGTCGAGGGGTTACAAGGACACTAAACTTCAGGAAGACAAATTTCCAACGGATGAGAGATGATCTTAGTGCAATAAACTGGGACGATATCCTGAGACATAAAAATACACAAAGAAAATGGGAGACGTTTATTAGCATCCTGAATAGGACCTGTGCACAGTATATACCCTATGGGAATAAACATGCTAGAATTAGGAGGAAACCACTAAATAGAGCTGTAAGGGGCGCAATAAGGGACAAAAAGAAAGCGTTTAGGGAATTAAAGCAAGTAGGTAGTGATGAGGCATTAAATAAATACAGAAGACTGAATAAATTCTGTAAAAAGCAAATCAAGACAGCAAACATTGAGACAGAGAGACTCATTGCCAGAGAAAGTAAAAATAATCCCAAAATATTCTTTAACTACATAAAAATAGTAAGAAATAAAAAATGATAGTGTTGGTCCCCTTAAAAATAGTCTGGGTGAAATGGTGGATGAGGATGAGGAAAAAGTCAATATGCTAAATGACTTTTTTTCAACTATTTACACAAGAAAATCCCATGACAGATAACATGATCAGTGATAAAAAAAATTTCTCCATTAAATGTCACCTGCTTAACCCAGCAGGAAGTACGGCGGCGTCTAAAAATCACTAAAATTGACAAATCCCCAGGCCCGGATGGGATACACCCCCGAGTACTGCAGGAATTAAGTACAGTCATAGATAGACCATTATTTTTAATCTTTAAAGATTCCATAATAACGGGGTCTGTACCACAGGACTGGCGTATAACAAATGTGGTGTCAATATTCAAAAAGGGGGCAAAAACTGAACCTGGAAATTATGGGCCAGTGAGCTTAACATCTACTGTGGGTAAAATCCTGAAGGGTTTTTTAAGGGATACTGTTATGTTATGGTAGCTGAGGAGGCAGGAGCAAAAAAAACGCATAGGCAGCCTAACACCAGAGAGGTTGGAAACTAATAGGTTGCAGACCCCTAAACTAACCGCACAACTAGAAGCAGCCGTGGAGCATACCTACGGTGGTCCTAGACGCCTCAGCACAGCTGGAGAGATAGCTATCCCTGAAGACAGAAAGAGGAAAGCTAACTGCCCCGGAGTAGACCCCAAAAGAGTAGGAAGCCCCCAAACATATAATGGCAGTTAGACAAGATGAAAATATGAACACAGAAAGAAAATAGACTGAGCAAACGCTGGGGCCCAAAACTGTCTAGGTAGGACAGCACAGGAGAGAATACTTTCTGCAACCCAGAAAAACCCTAGGAAAAACTCCAACACTTCTGAATCCAAAAACAATGAGACCACACGGTCTCGACCACCTATATCAGATCTCTGGTGTGAACACGTAGCTACCCAGCAGAAAAATATCACAAGAACTGAGCAAATGAACAAATACAAAAAATGAACGGAGACCAGCCAAAGCCCCGCATAGGGGACCCGGCTGAAGACAAAAAGCAATGCAGCAAAAAGCAAGGAATTCAAACCACAGTAAAAAAAACAAAGAGACTTATCCGAACGCAAGCTGGAGACAGCAGGAAAGCAAGCTGAATTCCAAACTAAACCAGGAAGCACAATTGATCACCGGTGAGGATCATGGGAGATCAGCTCACTTATATCAGGCGAGTCAGTACCACCTGACACCCACTTGTTAACTGCGAGTGTAGGACTCTTGATATTCAACATAGGTTCAATACCCTCAGCAACCACCAGAGGGAGCTTCAGCTCCGAAGTCGTCTCCAAAATGTTCACAACAGTACCCCCCCTTGAGGAGGGGTCACCGAACCCTCACTTGTGCCACCAGGACGATCAGGATGAGCTCGGTGATAGGCACAGACCAGTCTTTCAGCATGAATGTCAGAAGCAAACACCCACGAATTGTCCTCCTGACCATAGTCTTTCCACTTCAAGTACTGGAGTCTCCGCCTGGCCAAACGAGAATCCAATATCTTCTCAACCACATACTCCAAACTGCCCTCAACCAAAACAGGATCAGGAGGCGCAGCCGTAGGAACCACTGGCTCAACAAATCTCTTCAATAAAGATTTGTGAAATACTTTGTGAATCTTGAATCTTGAATGTTCCTGGAAGAAGCAAATGGAAGGAAACGGGATTAATAATCTCCACGATCTTATAAGGTCCAATGAACCTTAGCTTAAATTTTGGAGACGCGACCCTCATAGGGATATTTTTTGAGGATAACCAAACCAAGTCACCCACTTTAAATCGAGGACCATTAGTCCTATGTCGGTTGGCAAACCGCTGGGTCTTCTCCTGAGAGAGAGACAGCTTATCCACTACTTGATCCCAAATCAGCTGCATTCTCTTCACAATAGAGAACACCAGGACAGACAGAAGCCTCCACCTGCCCTGAAGAAAATCGAGGATGAAACCCGAAATTGCAGAAAAATGGAGACATCAAGGTGGCAGAACTAGCCCTATTATTCAAAGCAAACTCAGCCAAAGGCAGAAAAGAGACCCAGTCATCTTGATCAGCAGACACAAAACATCTCAAATAAAGGGTATGCCACACTGAACAATATCGCTAACGGGATCGCTAAAAAACTTCACTATTTAGCGATCCTGTCAGCGATGTTGTTCAGTGCGGCAGCTGCCAGCGACGAGCTTCCTGCTGTGATCTCGCTCGTCGCTGGAATCGTTTCGGACCCTATTTTCTCGTCGGCGCTCCCGCTGGGTAAGTATATATCGCTAGTGTGGCACCTTTTCTTAGCGATTTAGCGGTACTTTTGTACCGCTAAAGTCGTTAAGAAGATCGCTAACGGCGATAGCGTCGTTAACTATATCGCTAAATGTGGCCGCACTTAGCGATATAGAAACAATCCCGCTAGCGATCGCATTAGTATGCGTCTTTATCGCTAGCGGGATTGTTTAGTGTGGCAGTACCTTAAGTCTCCAAGGTCTGGTTTGTTCTCTCAGTTTGTCCATTGGTCTAAGGGTGGAACGCAGAGGAAAAAGACAGCTGAACTCCCAGTTTGGAACAAAATGTCCTCCAAAATCTGGAAACAAACTGGACTCCTCTGTCATCAGACACAATGTTCTCTGGAACGCCGTGCTACCGAACCATCTGTTGAAAAAACAAGGGCACCAACTCGGAGGAGGATGGCAACTTAGGTAGTGACACAAGATGTATCATCTTGGAAAACCTATCACAGATTACCCAAATAACGGTCATTCTCTGAGAGACAGGGAGGTCGGAAATAAAATCCATAGAGATATGGGTCCATGGCCTCTTGGGCACAGGCAATGGCATTAACAAACCACTAGAGCGAGAGCAAGGTTTGGACCGAGAATAAGTTCCTCAGGACTGCACAAAGTCCCTGACATCACGAGACAAAGTGGGCCACCAAAAGGACCGACTCACCAAATCTCTGGTACCAAAAATACCAGGATGGCCAGCCAACGTGGAGCAATGAATCTCGGACATCACATTCTTCCTCCACTGGTCTGGGACAAACAATCTCTCAGCAGGGCAACCTTCAGGTTTATCCTCCTGAAGTTTCTCCAAAGCCAGTCTCAAATTGGGCGAGATAGCAGAAAGAACCACACCCTCCTTCAGAATAACAGCAGGCTCAGTTACCTCAGGAGAATCCGCAAAGAAACTCCTCGAGAGGGCATCAGCCTTAACATTCTTAGTGCCCGGGAGAAAAGAGACCACAAAATTAAAACGTGTGAAAAACAAGGCCCACCTGGCCTGTCTAGGATTAAGTCGCTTGGCTGATTCAAGATAAACCAGGTTTTTATGATCCGTGAGGACCACCACCTGATGCTTGGCTCCTTCCAGCCAATGTCTCCACTCCTCAAAAGCCCACTTCATGGCCAATAACTTCCGATTACCCACATCATAATTACGTTCCGCTGGGGAAAATTTTCGAGAGAAAAAGGCACAAGGGTTAATCTTAGAGGTCTCCGGATCCCTTTGGGACAAAACGGCTCCTGCACCTCAGAAGCATCAACCTCCACCTGAAATGGTAGAGAAACATCAGGTTGGCGCAGAACAGGAGCAGAAGTGAATCTCCGCTTAAGCTCCTGAAACGCAGAAACTGCCTCAGGAGACCAATTCACTACATCAGAACCCATCTTGGTCAAATCAGTCAGTGGCTTCACAATACCAGAGAAATTAGCTATAAATTTACGATAAAAATTAGCAAAACCCAAAAATCTCTGCAGAGCCTTCAATGTAGTAGGTTGAACCCAATCACAAATGGCCTGAACTTTCACCGAATCCATTTCAATAACAGACGGAGACAAAATGAATCCCAGAAATGAAACCTTCTGTACGCCAAAAAGACATTTTGATCCCTTATATAAAATGCGTTTTCTCTCAAAATCCGGAATACAGTCCGAACATGTTCCACATGAGAATCACAGTCATTGGAAAAAATCAAGATATCGTCCAAATAAACAATCAGAAATTTATCCACGAAATCCCGGAAAATATCGTTCATAAAGGATTGGAAGACGGAAGGGGCATTAGTGAGCCCAAAAGGCATCACTAGGTACTCAAAATGCCCCTCTGGGGTATTAAACGCCGTCTTCCATTCATCTCCGTGCTTGATGCGAATAAGATTATACGCCCCCCTGAGGTCAAGCTTGGTAAACCAACAAGCACCCTTCACTCTGGAAAATAGGTCAGAAATCAAGGGTAACGGATATTGATATTTAACAGTGATCTTATTCAGGAGACGATAATCAATACACGGCCTCAATGAGCCATCCTTCTTGGCCACAAAGAAAAAGCCGGCGCCCAAGGGTGAAGAGGATGGTCTGATATGACCCTTCTCTAAAGACTCTTTGATATAAGATCGCATGGCCTCATGCTCAGGTACAGATAAATTAAAGAGCCGACCCTTGGGAAATTTACAACCGGGTACTAAGTCAATAGCGCAATCATAACTCCTATGAGGAGGTAAGGATGCAGACTTACTCTCACTAAACACATCAGAAAAATCAGTCAAATAGTCAGGGACATCCTCCGACTGGGGGAGGCAGAAAAAACATCTTGAGACTGGGGGGGGCAGAAAAAACAGGAGTGTCAGTACGAACACATTGACAACCCCAACTGGTCACAGACACAGATTTCCAATCCAAAACAGGATTGTGAGTCTGTAACCAAGGTAACCCCAGTACAACAATGTCATGTAAATTATGTAACACCAAAAATTTACAATTCTCTTGGTGGTCCGGGTCAACCCGCATTATCACCTGGGTTGAAAACTAGGGTTTATTCTCCGCCAAGGGGGTAGAATCAATGCCCAGCAAAGGAATAGACTTCCGCAGGGGTATCATAGGAAAACCACAACGTTTGGCAAAATCAAAATTCATCAGGTTTATAGCTGCCCCTGAATCAGCAAAAGCCTGAGCTGAAAATGTGGACATGGAGCAAATCAAGGTAACAGTCAACAGAAATTTAGTCTGAACACTACCCAAAACAACTGAACGCGCAAAACGTTTTCCCCACTTGGGGCAGACGGAAATAGCATGAGAAGCGTCACAATAGTAGCACAACTTATTACGCTTACGAAATTCATGACGCTGTGCCCCAGAAGTCACTCCATCACACTGCATGGGCTCAGGGGCTGGCCCGCAAGGCATCACAATCTCACGCATATTTCTACGCTCGCGCAGACGTCTGTCAACTTGAATAGCTAATGACATAGAGTCATTGAGGCCAGAGGAGACAGGGAATCCCACCATAACATCCTTTACAGTCTCTGCCAGACCCTTCCGAAAAAGAGCTGCCAGAGCATCATCATTGCATTTAGTAAGGACTGCCCACTTTCTGAATTTCTGACAATACAGCTCAACGGCTTCATGACCCTGATTCAATGCCAACAAGGTTTTTTCAGCATGATCAGTAACATTAGGTTCATCGTACAATAACCCCAGAGCCTGAAAAAACACATCAATATCATTCAAAACAGGATCCCCAGGTGTCAGGGAAAAGGCCCAATCCTGAGGGTCACCGCGCAACAGGGAGATGACAATTTGAACCTGCTGCGTTGTGTTCCCTGAGGATTTAGGCTTCAAAGCAAAAAACAACTTACAGTTATTTTTAAAATTCAAAAACTTAGACCGATCCCCCAAAAATAAATCCGGCAGAGGGATCCTAGGTTCCACAGCAGGCAACCCAGCAAGATAGATAGCAATACTCCGAACTTCAGCAGCAAGCTGCTCCACACGATCGGACAAATGCTTGACCTCCATTGGGGAAAAAAAATCCTCAGCCCCCAGAGAAAAAGAGGGAAAAAATGCAACAAACAGGAAAAAAAAAATTTCTGACAACTCTGACAACTTTTTTTTTTCCTTTACTATTTTTCCCTTCTATTGAGTACCATAGAATTTTCAGTATGGCCGGTGATTCTGTTATGTTATGGTAGCTGAGGAGGCAGGAGCAAAAAAATGCATAGGCAGCCTAACACCA
Source organism: Oophaga sylvatica (assembly GCA_033576555.1). Lineage (NCBI taxonomy): Eukaryota > Metazoa > Chordata > Amphibia > Anura > Dendrobatidae > Oophaga > Oophaga sylvatica. The sequence goes on from JARQOD010000001.1 coordinate 415,595,178, forward strand.
GAGAGGTTGGAAACTAATAGGTTGCAGACCCCTAAACTAACCGCACAACTAGAAGCAGCCGTGGAACGTACCTACGGTGGTCCTAGACGCCTCGGCACAGCCGGAGAGATAGCTATCCCTGAAGATGGAAAGAGGAAAGCTAACTGCCCCGGAGTAGACCCCAAAAGAGTAGGAAGCCCCCAAACATATAATGGCAGTTAGACAAGATGAAAATACGAACACAGACAGAAAATAGACTGAGCAAATGCTGGGGCCCAAAACTGTCTAGATAGGACAGCACAGGAGAGAATAATGTCTGCAACCCAGAAAAACCCTAGGAAAAACTCCAACACTTCTGAATCCAAAAACACTGAGACCACACAGTCTCGACCACCTATATCAGATCTCTGGTGTGGACACGTAGCTACCCAGCAGAAAAATATCACAAGAACTGAGCAAATGAACAAATACAAAAAACGAACGGAGACCAGCCAAAGCCCCCCATAGGGGACCCGGCTGAAGACAAAAACCAATGCAGCAAAAAGCAAGGAATTCAAACCACAGTAAAAAAAACTGAAAGAGATTTATCTGAACGCAAGCAGGAGACAGCAGGAAAGCAAGCTGAATTCCAAACTAAACCAGGAAGCACAATTGATCACTGGCGAGGATCATGAGAGATCAGCTCACTTATATCAGGCCAGTCGGTACCACCTGACACCCACTCGTTATCTGCGGGTGTAGGACTCTTGGTATTCAACATAGGTTCAATACCCTCAACAACCACCAGAGGGAGCTTCAGCTCCGAAGTCGTCTCCAAAACGTTCACAACAGGATACTATATTAGAGTATCTGATGCTGAATAACCTCATGACACAGTATCAGCATGGGTTTACGAGGGACCGTTCTTGTCAGACTAATCTGATAAGCTTTTATGAAGGGGTAAGTTACGGACTGGACCAAGGGGACGCAGTGAACGTGGTGTTCATGGACTTCTCAAAAGCTTTTGATACGGTACCACACAAAAGGTTGATACATAAAATGGGAACAATGGGGATAGGGGAAAATATGTGTAAGTGGGTTAAGAACTGGCTCATTGATAGGAAACAAAGGGTGGTTATTAATGGAGCACACTCGGTCTGGGTCACGGTTAGCACTGGGGTACCACAGGTGTCAGTATTGGGGCCGCTTCTCTTTAACATATTTATTAATGACCTTGTAGGGGGCATACAGAGTAGTATTTCAATATTTGCAGATGACACTAAACTCTGCAGGGTAATAAATACAGAGGAGGACAATTTTATATTACAGGAGGATTTATGTAAGGCCTCTTTCACACATCCGTCTTTTTGTATCAGGCATCATCCGGCGTGTTGGTAAAAAAACGGATCCGGTACCGGATGCGTTTTTTTACCATTGACTTTCATTAGCGCCGGATCGTGCCTGATGTCATTGCGTTGTATCCGTTTTTGTCCGGATCCGGCGGAAATGTACATTCCGGCGGCCGGACAAAACGGAGCATGTAACATTTTTTTTTTTGCCGGAGCCGTCTGATGTGCCTGAAGCGGCGCATCAGGCGGCCGGAAACAATAGAAGTTAATGGAACCGGATCAGACTTTTGTGCAATCCGTCAAAAGTCTGATCCGGTTTCTGGAAATCAAGGTCTACTACTACTACTACTACTACTACTACTACTACTACTACTACTACATTTTCCAGTGTCTCCGGGCATCCGAAACCCTCTTTTTCTGGGTTCAAAAGTTCAGGTCGGATCCAGCAAAAAAACGGATCCGTTGCATCAGTTTTTTTATTTCAGTGCCGGATCCGTCCCTTCAGGTGTTCGACGGATCATGCCTGACACAAAAAAACGGATGTGTGAAAGAGGCCTAAACTAGAAGCTTGGGCTGATAAATGGCAAATGAGCTTTAATTGGGATAAATATAAGGTCATGCACTTGGGTAGAACAAACAAGATGTATAATTATGTGCTTAATTGTAAAACACTGGGCAAAACTGTCACTGAAAAAGAAACACCTAAGTATATCCCTAATAGGGCCATGAGGGTAACATATATAGACGCCAAGAAAAAGAACCTCATATCAAGCCAAATATACAAAAACAATAATTCTTTATTAAAGCACAATAGACAACAATTAAAATTGGCAATACCACAAGTACAGAAAAGAGTGGGACTCAACCAGAATACTTCCAATAATCAATAAGTACCATAATGTAAATATATCAGAAATAGATATGCACAAAAATACATCATATGGGATGCTAATAGTTCAGCTCAGTACACAATAGTGCAAGAAATAAAGCAAATAAAGACCCTATAATGTCAGTATATCACCAAGATATTAACACTGAATACACATAAATAGTAACATAGTGCACATTTGAACATGGTACAATTGACTATATCATAAAAAAAGGCATAGTTACCAAGACAGGAAGGAGACTGGGGAGACCCACCACACACCCGACGCGCGTTTCGCTAAGAAGGTGTGGTGGTTATTAGAGAACTGGGGGGTCTGCAATACCAGGACAGGTTATTACACTTGGGGTTATTTAGTTTGGAAAAACGAAGGCTTAGGGGTGATCTTATTACAATGTATAAATATATGAGGGGACAGTACAAAGACCTTTCTAATGATCTTTTTACTCTTAGACCTGTGACGGGAACAAGGGGGCATCCTCTACGTCTGGAGGAAAGAAGGTTTAGTCATAATCACAGATGCAGATTCTTTACTGTAGGAGCAGTGAGACTATGGAGCTCTCTGCCGTCTAATGTTGTAATGAGTGATTCCCTACTAAAATTTAAGAAGGGACTGGATGCCTTTCTTGAAAAGTATAATATTACAGGCTATATTCACTAGTTTCCTAGATATTGCGTTGATCCAGGGAGCAAGTCTGATTGCTGTATGTGGAGTCGGGAAGGAATTTTTTTCCCCAATGTGAAGCTTACTGTTTGCCACTTGGGTTTTTTTTGCCTTCCTCTGGATCAACATGTTAGGGCAGGTTAGAATAGGATATGGGTTGAACTGGATGGACTTAAAGTCTTCCTTCAACCTTAATAACTATGTTACTATGTAATATGGGGGCCTACGTGATCAACACAGCATATAGCAGGGGACCAAATAGTTCCTCAGTTATTCAAGATCATGCCGAGAACGTGCCAGGAAATTCATGCTGCCTGAACCACGAGCAGCATGGCTCAGACACTGGATGCCCCATTGCAGCCAGTTATATCATTCTCTGAAATGCTGATTTTCATAAAAAAAACAATTTGAGAAGCCGGCTGAGGACTATGCATCTTAGTGGAGCAGGTCTCCAGCAGCTGCTCACTGCCCTAACATAGTAACATAGTTAGCAAGGCTGAAAAAAGACATTTGTCCATCCAGTTCAGCCTGTATTCTGTCAGAATAAATCCCCAGATCTACGTCCTTCTAAAGAAGCTAATAACTGTAAGATACAATATCGTTACACTCCAGGAAGACATCTAGGCCTTTCTTGAACCCCTCGACTGAGTTTGCCATCACCACCTCCTCAGGCAAGGAATTCCAGATTCTCACTGCCCTAACAGTAAAGAATCCTCTTCTATGTTGGTGGAAAAACCTTCTCTCCTCCAGATGCAGAGAATGCCCCCTTGTGACCGTCACCTTCCTTGGTATAAACAGATCCTCGGAGAGATCTTTGTATTGTCCCCTCAGTCGTCTTTTGCTAGACTAAATAATCCTAATTTTGCTAATCTCTCTGGGTATTGTAGTTCCCCCATCCCCTTTATAAATTTTGTTGCCCTCCTTTGCAGGCTCGGACTGACCCACCGGAGAACCAGAGGATTCTCCGGTGGGCCCAAGCACTGACACCTGCTGGCATACTGGCCAGCAGCTGCCTAGGGCCCCCACTGCTCCGGGGCCCCCCAGCCAGTGGCTATTTGGCCCCTGAGTCAAGGGGGCCGCCCTGTGCCAGAGTAGCAGCAGCTGGAGACAGGATCCTGTCCCCGCTGCTAAAGCGACATAAATATTCACGCTTCCCCACGCCCCTATGGACGTGGAGAGGCGTGAATACCATTTCTCTTTAATAGCGGGCAGCGTTAGCCGCAGGCTGCAGCCAACACTGCCCGCATGTAAAGCCGCACCACACATACACACAGAAAGCTGCTGGCGATGAAGAGGCTGCTTGGATGTGCTGCTGCTGTGGGATAGTGAGCTGTGCTGTGTGTCTGCATGTGTGTATGTGGTGCGGTGCTTTTTGTGTGAGTGCGAGAGAGTGATGCGGTACTTTGTGTGTGTGTGTGAGAGAGAGAGGGGTGGTGGGGAAGGACAATGATGGTGGGGGGAGGCAATGATGGAGGTGATGGGCAATGATGGTGGTGGGGGAAGGCAATGATGGAGGTGATGGTCAATGATGGTGGGGAGAGGCATTGATGGAGGTGATAGGCAATTATGGTGGGGGAGGCAATGATAGAGGTGATAGGCAATGATGGTGGGGGAGGCAATGATGGTGGTGATGGGCAATGATGGCAGTGGGGGGAAGCAATGATGGAGGTGATAGGCAATGATGGTGATGGGGAAGGCAATGATGGAGGTGATGGGCAATGATGGTGGGAAGGCAATGTTGGAGGTGATAGGCAATGATGGTGGGGGGAGACAATGATGGACGTGATAGGCAATGATGGTGGTGATGGGCAATGATGATGGCAGTGGGGGGAGGCAATGATGGAGGTGATGAAATGGACAATGATGGTGGTGGGGAGGAGGCAATGATTGAGGTGGTGGGGGAGAATGATAGGGCGTCCTGCTTCCTGCCCGGTGCATCCTGTCTGAGACAGCCCAGCTGGATGATGTCATCATCCAGCGTGCTGTCTCAGACAGAAAGCTGCCGGTGAGGAAGAGGCTGCCGGAATGTGCTGCTGCTGGAGGGGGGGTGAGCTGTGCTGTGTGTCTGCGTGTGTGTATGTGGTGCGGTGCTTTGTGTGTGAGTGCGAGAGTGATGCGGTGCTTTATGTGTATGTGTGTGAGTGTGTGTGAGAGGTGGTGGGAAAGCACAATGATATTGGTGGGGTGAGGCAATTATGGAGGTGATAGGCAATGATGGCGGTGATGGGCAATGATAGTGGGGGAGGCAATGATAGAGGTGATGGGCAATGATGGTGGGGAGAGGCAATGATGGAGATGATGGTGGGGGGAGGCTACCCCTATGAGCATTATATTCTATGAGCGGGCTACCCCTCTATGATTCTACCCCAACCCCTGCTACATAATTAAGACGTGTACTACTTGATATTATACCCTGATATTAGCATGTTTTACCACACAATTGGTGGTCTTCTATTTATTTCTATGTAGCTACATAGTGGGCCCAAGGTGATCCAGTCTGACACTGCTCCTTTGTACTCGCTCTAGTTCCATTATATCCTTCCTGAGCACCGGTGCCCAAAACTGTGCACAGTACTCTATGTGCGGTCTAACCAGGAATTTGTACAGAGGCAGTATAATGCTCTCATCATGTGTATCCAGACCTCTTTTAATGCACCCTATGATCCTGTTTGCCTTGGCAGCTGCTGCCTGGCACTGGCTGCTCCAGGTAAGTTTATCATTAACTAGGAAACCCAAGACCTTCTTCATGTCATATTTACCCAGTGGTTTCCCGTTCAGTGTGTAATGGTGATAATGATTCCTACTTCCCATGTGTATAACCTTACATTTATCATTCTTAAACCCCATCTGCCACCTTTCAGCCCAAGTTTCCAACTTATCCAGATCCATCTATAGCAGAATACTATCTTCTCTTGTATTGACTGCTTTACATTGTTTTGTATCATCTGCAAATATCGATATTTTACTTGTAAACTTTCTACCAGATCGTTATTAAATACTAGATGGTGGCCCGATTGTAACGCATCGGGTATTCTAGAATATGTATGTAGTTTATTTATGAAGATTATGGATTCCGCATCGTGTTCCTGTCTAGCGGCAGTGTGTTACTGTGTCTCCCTTTCCCGACGTTGTCTGTGAGATTTGGCATCCTGGGCTTGTCTGGCGGCAGTATGTTGTGGTGTCTCCTGTTCCCGACGTTTTCTGTGAGATTCCACATCCTGGGCTTGTCTGGCGGCAGTGTGTTGTGTCTCCTGTTCCTGATGTTTTCTGTGAGTTTCCACATCCTGGGCTTGTCTGGCGGCAGTGTGTTGTGGTGTCTCCTGTTCCTGACGTTTTCTGTGAGATTCCGCATCCTGGGCTTGTCTAGCGGCAGTGTATTGTGGTGTCTGTTGCTCTCGAGGTTGTCTTTTTCTTTCTGCTTCTGCTGCTTTTCTGTCATCGTCAGTGGCGTATTTTCGCTTACGACCCATTGGAAGACAGGAAGTGTAAAGAAGTATCTGTTCAGTATCTGTGACTGGCAGAATGTGTTCAGTAAACGTGACAGAAGTACATCAGACACTGTGAATCACAAAACATGTTCAGTACATCTTGGGCAGTTGGTGAGTCACATGACCACATGGGTGGAGTTAGCCCTGCTATCTCTCGACGGTGGCGTATTTATTTTAAATCCGGCGCCAATTTGCCGGAGAGCGTGTTTAAATTTGGCGCCAAAACACATGTTACCGTATATTACCACATGTTACTGTATATTACCTCATGTTACCTGTGTATTACCTCATGTCACTGTGTATTACCTCATATTACTGTGTGTTACCTCATGTTACTGTATATTACCTCATTTTACTGTGTATTACCTTATGTTACTTATGTATTACCTCATGTCACTGTGTATTAACCAGTGTTCAATAAACGTGACAGAAGTACATCAGACACTGTAACTGGCAAAACATGTTCAATAGATCATGGGCAGTTGGTGAGTCACATGACCACATGGGCAGAGTTAGCCCTGCGTTGCTGATTGGCCGCGGCCGGACTTCCTGGACAGACAGACAGGATAAGACGATTATATAAATAGATGTTGAAGAGAACAGGTCCCAACACCAACCCCTGCGGAATCCCACTGGTCACAGCGACCCAGTTAGAGAATATACCATTTATAACCACCCTCTGCTTTCTATCACTAAGCCAGTTACTTACCCATTTACACACATTTTCCCGCAGTCCTAGCATTCTCATTTGGTGTACCAACCTCTTGTGTGGCACGGTATCAAATGCTTTACAAAAATCAAGATATACCACGTCCAATGACTCACCTTGGTCCAGCCTATAGTTTACCTCTTCATAAAAACTGATTAGATTTGTTTGACAGGAGCGATTCCTCATAAACCCATGCTGATATGGAGTTAATCAGTTATTCTCATTGAGATAATCCAGAATAACATCCCTCAAAAACCCTTCAAATATTTTACCAACAATAGAGGTTAGACTTACTGGCCTATAATTTCCAGGTTCACTTTTAGAGCCCTTTTTGAATATTGGTACCACATTTGCTATGCGCCAGTCCGGTGGAACAGACCTCGTCGCTATAGAGTCCCTAAATATAAGAATATGGAAATATGTGTATCTTCTTCAGCTTTTGTTTTAGTCTTTGCCTGATGAAGAGACCTGCGTAGTCTCGAAAGCTTGCAATTTGTTACCATCTTTTCAGTTAGCCATTAAAAGGTATCAACCACTGAGGACTCTCAAGTCTAAATAATTTTCTAAATATAAGAAATAATGGTTTGTCTATTGCATTACTTAGTTCTCTTAGTACTCGTGGGTGTATGCCATCCGGTCCCTGAGATTTATCTATTTTAATCTTATTTAGCCAGTTTCGTACCTTTTCTTGAGTTACTGTAGATTAGTGACTCTTAATATAGGGTTTTCTTTGTCTCTCGGCATTTCATCTAGCATTTTATTTTCCACCGTGAATACCGTGGAGAAGAAGGTGTTTAATATATTAGCTTTTCCTCATCTACAACCATTCTTTCCTCACAATTTTTAAGGGGCCTGCACTTTCACTTGTGATTCTTTTACTGTTGATATAGTTGAAGAACAGTTTGGGATTAGTTTTACTTGTGCTTCTCTGTTTCCTTCTGGGCAGCTTTAATTAGTTTTTTAGATAAAGTATTTTTCTCCCTATAGTTTTTTAGAGCTTCAAAGGTGCCATCCAGCTTTAGTACACCATGTTCCAAATTATTATGCAAATTGGTTTTTAAGGGAATCTGTCACCCCAATTTTGCCATATCAACTAAAGATATGGCTGAATAGTGCGTCCCATAACAAAGCTATCGGTATTTACCTTATATCATGATACCCCCGTTTTGATATAAAAATACCTTTGTAAAGTTCGTATTTTGCGCTGTCAATCATGGAGGTCAGATCAGGAGGGCGGCGGTTATTCGCTTCCCCCAACCCCCCCTCCATTCTTGGCGTACGTATGTTTTTTTTTCATTGTACGTTGTCTTCCTGCACCTGCGCTGTGTAAAAGTCCCTCGCGCGTGCGCATTGTTGTTTTGCCAACAGTGGGCCAGCATATGATCATTACTGCACAAGCGCCATTAATTTCAGGCACTTCACTTGATCCGGAAGTCGTCCAGTCATTGCCTGGACGCTGTCATAGTTACCGAAGCCCGGCTTTTCCCCCAAGAAGATTACGATCGGCCACAGCTGTCTTTCTAATTATTCTGAAACTGGTAAAAAGCGACCTTCATTCAAAGCTTGTGGCGGTGTGCGGGCCTGTGTGCGTGATTGTTGTATGTGCGGCGGTGTGCGTGCCTGTGTGCGTGATCGTTGTATGTGCGGTGGTGTGCGGCCTGTGTGCATGATCCGTGTATGTGCAGCAGTGTGCGTGCCTGTGTGCGTGATTGTTGTATGTGAGGTGGTGTGCGGTGCTGTGTGTGTGTCTCCGCGTATGCAGGCATCGTCGGATGGGACTGCAAGTCCCATCCGGCTATGCCTGCTACAGTGACAGTGACTGACACATTAGCCAATGACAGTAGTAGTCCTTTCATCCGGCAATTTTCTGCACCAGAGGGGGAAAGCCGACTGCTCGGGCCAATATTTTTAGCCTAGGAAGGGGTTAATACCCATGGAGCTTCCCTGGCTATGATTATCAGCCCGCAGCTAGCCTTCACTGGCTATTAAAATAGGGGGACCCCCACAAAAAAAATGACGTGGAGTCCCCCTATAATTTATAGCCAGAAAGTCTAGGCAGATAGCTGCGGGCTGATATTCATAGCCTAGGAAGGGGCCATGGATATTGGCACCCCCCTGGCTAAAAATACCAGCACCCAGCCGCCCCAGAATTGACGCATCTGTACAATGCGCCAATTCTGGCACTTAGCCCTTCTCTTCCCACTCCCCTGTAGCGGTGGGATATGGGGTAATAAGGGGTTAATATCACCTTGCTATTGTAAGGTGATATTAAGCCCGGTTAATAATAGAGAGGCGTCAATAAGACGCCTATCCATTATTAATCTTATATTAATAAAGGGTTAAAAAAAAAACACACGCCAAACAATAAAGTATTTTAATGAAATAAAACACAACACAGTTTTGATATCTTTATTATACGCTTAGATCCAAGCGACGCCCTCGATCTCCTGTAATAAAACGAAAAAAAAAAAACAACCGTATACTCCCTGTCCGACGCAGTCAAATTAATAACGAATGTCCCACGACGGTCTCCCTATAGAACAGTGACATCAGGCGATGCCACTGCTCTGTAGGACCTCTCAGTGATGCACTGACAGGAGACAATGGTTCCTACAGTGCATCACTGAGGTTACCTGAGTTCGTTCTCTCACTTTATGGCAATGCAGCGTGGGAATTTTCTCACCCAGCATTGCCGTAAGAGAATGAACTGTAGTGATGTCATTCTCTCCCGGCGGCAGAGCGGTACACAAATGGATGGTGTCAGGGAATAGGTGAGTATGTGCTCTATGTTCTGTATGTCATGTGTATGTTCTGTATGTCATGTGTATGTTCTGTGTGTCATTGTATGTTCTGTATGTCATGTGTATGTTCTGTGTGTCATTGTATGTCATGTGTATGTTATATGTTGGATGTAATTTTTTTTTTTTTTTACATTCAGCACATTAGCCGGATGATGGGACTACCACTGTCCCATCATTGGCTAATGTGTCAGTCACTGTCACTGTAGCAGGCATAGCCGGATGGGACTTGTTGTCCCATCCGACGATGACTGCATACGCGGAGACACACACACAGCACTGCACAATACCGCACATACAACGATCACGCACACAGGCACGCACACCGCCGCACATACACGGATCATGCACACAGGCCCGCACACCACAGCACATACAACGATCACGCACACAGGCACGCACACCGATGCACATACAACGATCACACACACAGGCCCGCACACCGCCACAAGCTTTGTATGAAGGTCGCTTTTTACCAGTTTCAGAATAATTAGAAAGACAGCTGTGGCCGATCGTAATCTTCTTGGAGAAAAAGCCGGGCTTCGGTAACTATGACAGCGTCCAGGCAATGACTGGACGACTTCCAGGTCAAGTGAAGAGCCTGAAATTAATGGCGCTTGCGCAGTAATGATCATATGCTGGCCCACTGTTGGCAAAACAACAATGCGCACGCGCGAGGGACTTTTACACAGCGCAAGCGCAGGAAGACAACGTACAATGAAAAAAAACATACGTACGCCAAGAATGGAGGTGGGTTGGGGGAAGCGAATAACCGCCGCCCTCCTGATCTGACCTCCATGATTGACAGCGCAAAATACGAACTTTACAAAGGTATTTTTATATCAAAACGGGGGTATCATGATATATGGTAAATACCGATAGCTTTGTTATGGGACGCACTATTCAGCCATACCTTTAGTTGATATGGCAAAATTGGGGTGACAGATTCCCTTTAAGTGTCATAGCGTTTTTTGTTTTTTTTTTGTAAATGAAACCCATTGATGGTATTGTGTCTCAGGGTTCTTTGGATCACTGGAATCAATCTCAGATACCTGTGATAATTAGTTTGCCATGTGAGCCCAATAAAAGGAAAACTGGATGTTCCACACTATTAAGCAGGCTAGAGTTTTCAAGTAACATGGGAAAGAAAAAGGATCTCTCTGCTGCTGAAAAGCATCAAATAGTGCAATGCCTTGGTCAAGGGATGAAAACATTAGATATTTCCCGAAAACTTAAGCATGATCATCGTACTGTTAAGAGATTTGTGGCTGATTCTGAGCACAGACGTGTTTATGCTGATAACGGCAGAATGAGGAAGGTTTCTGTCAGGCAAGTTCATAGAATTAAGAGAGCAGCTGCTAAAAAGCCATTACAAACCAGCAAGCAGATATTTGAAGCTGCTGGTGCCTCTGGAGTCCCTCGAACCTCAAGGTGTAGGATCCTTCAAAGGCTTGCTGTGGTGCATAAACCTACTATTCGGCCACCCCTAAACAGTGCTCACAAGCAGAAACGGTTGCAGTGGGCCCAGACATACATGGAGACTAATTTTAAAACAGTCTTGTTTACTGATGAGTGTCGAGCAACCCTGGATGGTCCAGAAGGATGGAGTAGTGGATGTTTGGTGGATGGCCACCATGTCCCAACAAGGCTGCGACGTCAACAAGGAGGTGGAGGAATCATGTTTTGGGCCGGAATCATGGGGAAACAGCTGGTAGGGCCCTTTAAGGTTCCGAAGGTGTAAAAATGACCTCTGCAAAATATAGTTTCTGACTGACAACTTTCTTCCTTGGTATAAAAACCAGAAACGTGCCTTCTGGAGCAAAATCATCTTCATGCATGACAATGCACCATCTCATGCTGCAAAGAATACCTTGGAGTCATTGGCTGCTATGGGCATAAAAGGAGATTAACTCATGGTGTGGCCACCATCTTCCCCTGACCTCAACCCTGTAGAGAACCTTTGGAGTATCATCAAGCAAAAGATCTATGAGGGTGGGAGGCAGTTCACATCAAAACCGCAGCTCTGGGAGGCTATTCTCACTTCATGCAAAGAAATACAAGCAGAAACTCTCCAAAAACTCACACGTTCAATGGATGCAAGAATAGTGAAGGTGATATCAAAGAAGGGTTCCTATGTTAGCATGTAACTTGGCCTGTTAGGATGTTTTGGAGTTAAATAGCTTTTTTGTTCAGTGAATGTGACCTCCTAATGCTGCAAATTCCACAAATGAGCATTTTCAGTTCTTTAACCCCTTAATGACCAAGCCATTTTGTAGGTTAAAGACCAGGCCAATTTTTACAATTCTGACCACTGTCTCTTTATGAGGTTATAACTCTGGAACGCTTCTACGGATCTTGGCGATTCTGAGATTGTTTTCTCGTGACATATTGTACTTCATGATAGTGGTAACATTTCTTCAATATAACTTGCGTTTTTTTATGAAAAAAATGGAAATATGGCAAACATTTTGAAAATTTTGCAATTTTCAAACTTTTAATTTTTATGCCATTAAATCAGAGAGATATGTCACAAAAATTAGTTAATAAATAACATTTCCCACATGTCTACTTTACATCAGCACAATTTTGGAACCAAAATTTTTTTTGTTACGAAGTTATAAGTGTTAAAAGTTGACCAGCAATTTCTCATTTTTCCAACAAAATTTACAAAACCATTTTTTTAGGGACCACCTCACATTTGAAGTGAATTTGAGGGGTCAATATGACAGAAAATACCCAAAAGTGACACCATTCTAAAAACTGCACCCCTCAACGTGTTCAAAGCCACATTCAAGAAGTTTATTAACCCTTTAGGTACTTCACAAGAATTGAAGCAATGTGGAAGGAAAAAATGAACATTTAACTTTTTTTCCCAAAATTTTTCTTTCGACACAATTTTTTAAAATTTTGTCAAGGGTATCAGGAGAAAATGAACCACAATATTTGTTGTACAATTTCTCCAGAGTACACCGATATACCATGTGTGGGGGTAAACCACTATTTGGGCGCATGGCAGAGCTCGGAATGGAAGCAGCGCCATTTGACTTTTTTGGCTGGAATTGAGATTGGACGCCATGTCGCATTTAGAGAGTCCCTGTGTGCCTAAACAGTGGAAACCCCCCACAAGTGACCCCATTTTGGAAACTGGACCCCTCAAGGAACTCATCTAAATGTGTTGTGAGAGCTTTTAACCCCCAAGGGCTTCACAGAAGGTTATAACGTAGAGCCGTAAAATTAAAAAATCATATTTTTTCCACAAAAATTATCTTTTTATCCCAATTATTATTTTCCAAAGGATAAAAGGACCCCATAAGTTATTGGGCAATTAGTCCTGAGTACGCTGATACCCCATATGTGGGGGTAAACCACTATTTGGGCGCATGGCAGAGCTCGGAAGGGAAGCAGCGCCATTTGACTTTTTTGGCTGGAATTGAGATTGGACGCCATGTCGCATTTGGAGAGTCCCTGTGTGCCTAAACAGTGGAAACCCCCACAAGTGACCCCATTTTGGAAACTAGACCCCCCAAGGAACTTATCTAAATGTGTTGTGAGAGCTTTTAACCCCCAAGCGCTTCACAGAAGGTTATAACGTAGAGCCGTAAATTAAAAAATCATATTTTTTCCACAAAAATGATCTTTTCATCCCAATTTTTTATTTTCCAAAGGATAAAAGGACCCCAAAATTTATTGTGCAATTAGTCCTGAGTACGCTGATACCCCATAGGTGGGGGTAAACCACTATTTGGGCGCATGGCAGAGCTCGGAAGGGAAGCAGCGCCATTTGACTTTTTTGGCTGGAATTGAGATTGGATGCCATGTCGTATTTGGAGAGTCCCTGTGTGCCTAAACAGTGGAAACCCCCCACAAGTGACCCCATTTTGGAAACTAGACCCCCCAAGGAACTTATCTAGATGTGTGGTGAGAGCTTTGAACCCCCAAGGGCTTCACAGAAGGTTATAACGTAGAGCAGTAAAATTAAAAAATCATATCTTTTCCACAAAAATGATCTTTCCACCCCCAATTGTTATTTTCCAAAGGGTAACAGGACCCCAAAAGTTATTGTGCAATTTGTCCTGAGTACGCTGATACCCCATATGTGGGGGGAAACCACTATTTTGACGCATGGCAGAGCTCGAAAGGGAAGTAGCGCCTTTTTCAAATGCAGACTTTGATGGAATGGTCTGTGGGTGTCATGTCACGTTTGGATAGCCCCTGATGTGCCTAAACAGTAGAAACCCCCCACAAGTGACTCCATTTTGGAAACTAGACCCCCCAAGGAACTTTTCTAGATGTGTGGTGAGCACTTTGAACCCCCAAGTGCTTCACAGAAGTTTATAACGTAGAGCCGTGAAAATAAAAAAATCATATTTTTTTCCACAAAAATAATCTTTTTGCCCCAAATTTTTATTTTTATAATGGTAACAGGAGAAATAGGACCCCAAAAGCTATTGTGCAATTTGTCCTGAGTACGCTGATATCCCATATGTGGGGGGGAACCACTATTTTGACGCATGGCAGAGATCGGAAGGGAAGGAGCACCGTTTTTAAATGCAGACTTTGATGGAATGGTCTGCGGGTGTCATGTCGCGCTTGGAGAGCCCCTGATGTGCCTAAACAGTAGAAACCCCCCACAAATGACCCCATTTTGCAAACTAGACCCCCCAAGGAACTTATCTAGATGTGTGGTCAGCACTTTGAACCCCCAAGGGCTTCACAGAAGTTTATAACGTAGAGCCGTGAAAATAAAAAAAATCATATTTTTTTCCACAAAAATGACCTTTTTGCCCCCAAATTTTTATTTTTATAAGGGTAACAGGAGAAATAGGACCCCAAAAGCTATTGTGCATTTTGTCCTGAGTACGCTGATATGCGGGGGGGAACCACTGTGATCGCCTTACTGCGATCTTTGGGAGGCACAATGAACAAATCTACCAAAGGTGAAGAATTGGTTTTCTTTTTTTACGCCGTTCCTCGTGTGATATTAGTGATTAGGCGACTTTATTCCTCGGATCGGTGCGATTACAGCGATACCAGATTTACACCCTTTTTTCATGTTTAGCTTCTGTCACACTCTAAAAGATGCTTTTTTTGGAATAATTTTTTGTAAGAATTTTTTGCATCGCCGTATTTTGAGAGCTATAATTTTTCCATATTTCGGCCGACAGAGTTATCTGCAGGCTTATTTTTTGCGGGACGAGCTGACGTATTTATTGGTACCATATTCGGGCACATAACGTTTTTTGATCGCTTCCTATTCCGATTTTTGTGGAAGCAGAATGAACAAAAACCAGCAATTCAGGAATTGTTTTTTTTTTAATTTTTTTCCCCCCGTTCCGCGTGTGGTAAAATTGATAAAGCAGCTTTATTCTTCGGGTCACTACGATTACAGCGATACCTCATTTATATATTTTTTTTATGTTTTGGCGTTTTTTACACAATAAAGAATTTTATAGAAAAAATAATTATTTTTGCATCAGTTTATTCCGCGAGCTATAACTTTTTTATTTTTTTGCTGATGATGCTGTATAGCAGCTTGTTTTTTGCGGGACAAGATGACGTTTTCAGCGGTACCATGATTATTTATATCTGACTTTTTGATCGCGTGTTATTGCACTTTTTCCAAGCGGTGTGATGATACCGCTTGGAAAAAGTATAATTTACTACTTTTTTGTGTTTTTTTTTTTACGGCTTTCACTGAAGGGGTTAACTAGGGTTATGCTTTTATAGATGGGATTTTTACGGACATGGCGATACCTAACATGTGTATTTTTTTTGTTTTTTATTTTTTTTATTACATAAAAATGTGTATTTTTTAGGGGATTTTTTTAAAATTATTTTTTAAATATTTTTTTACAATTTTTTTAAAAAAATGATTTTTTTCAACTTGTCCCTTTATAGGACTTTCACTTTTTTTACTTTTTATTGCAGTTACAATGCATTGCAATGCTCTGGCATTGCAATGCATTGCAACTATAGTGGAAGCTGCTGTGACATGATCACAGCAGCTTCCCGTAGCTAAATGACCCGGAGGTTGTCATGACAACCCCCGGGTCATCAAGGCAGAGATCGGCCCCTGCAAATACAGTGCAGGGTGCGATCTGAGGCAGAGGGAGCTCCCGACCCTCTGCCTCTCCCCTGAGCTCTGCGATCGCGCTGGATCGCAGCAGTCAGGGGGTTAACAGCCAGGGGCGGTGGGGGCTCCGCTCCTGGCTGTCAGTGCAGGAAGCCTGGCCACTGCAGCGCCGGCTCCTGCACTGATCGCGCTGGGGAAGCTGAAATTTCAGCTTCTCCTGCGCGATCGCTGCTGTGTTTGGTCAGTCAGATTGACTGACCAATCACAGCGCTGTGAGTGCGGGGACCGACGGCAAAGGTCCCCGCACCGCTTGCCGTGCCTGTCAGCTGTCTGTGACAGCTGTCGGCACTGATCTACCACTGCGTGTTTACACGCAGTGGTAGATCAAAGGCACGACGTGCAAAGTCCGTCCTGGTGCCGGAACTGGCACCTTGCCATGACGGACTCTGCACGTCAGTGGACATTAAGGGGTTAAAACATATCAAATGTTTAGAAATTCTACTGTGCCTAATAATTTGGAACAGTGCATTTTGAGTTTTTATTCATTTTGGAGATTATACTGTTATCATTTGGAGGTTTCTTCAATAAAATTCGATGTATACTCTAACGGGTGATGACTTTTATTAGACTGACTGTCATTTGCACCGACCACTTAGGAAAATCAGAGAAAAAGATCATTTTATCAATTGCATAATAATTTGGAACATGGTGCAGTTTAAATGCTTTCTTTTTACTGTTAATTGCCCCTATTACTTCTTTGTTTAGCCATATTGGATTTTTCCATTTTCTTGTCCTTTATTCCCACAAGTTATAAATCGCTTACAATGCCTATTTAGGATGTTCTTAAACATTTCCCATTTATTATCTGTAGTCTTATTTTGGCGGACATTGTCTCAGTCAACCAGATTAAGGGCATCTCTAAAGGTACTGCCACACTAAACGCTCCCGCTAGCGATCACGATAACGACGCATACTAATGCGATCGCTAGCGGGATCGTTTTAATATCGCTAGTAGCGCACTAATTTAGCGATGTCGTTAAGGACGCTATCGCGGTTAGCGATCTCCTTAACGACTTTGGCGGTACAAAAACACCGCACATCGCTAAAAAAAAGGTGCCACACTCAGCGATATATACTCACCAGCGGGACGCCAACGATAAAAAATAGGGTCCGGAACGATGAGAACGATGAACGAGATCACAGCAGGATCACAGCAGGGGCCACGTCGTTAGTACATGCCACACACAACAACGTCACTAACGAGATCGCTAAATAGTGACGTTTTTTAGCGATCTCGTTAGCGACGCTGTTTAGTGTGGCATACCCTTAAGCTGGTCAAACTTTGCCTTTCTAAAGTTCAGTGTTTTTGTGACTCCCTGACAAGTCCCCCTAGCGAAAGACAAGTGAAACTATTCAATATTTTGGTCGCTATTTCCTAGATACCTGACGACCTGCAGGTTTGTTATTCCGTCAGGGCTATTAGATAGTATTAGGTCCAAAAGTGCTGCTCCTCTGGTTGGATTCTGCACCAATTGTGAAAGATAATTTTTCTTGGTTATTAGCAGAAACTTGTTGCCTTTTTGGGTTTCGCAGGTCTCTATTTCCTCATTATG
The DNA here is from genome assembly GCA_033576555.1 of Oophaga sylvatica. Classification (NCBI taxonomy): domain Eukaryota; kingdom Metazoa; phylum Chordata; class Amphibia; order Anura; family Dendrobatidae; genus Oophaga; species Oophaga sylvatica. The sequence goes on from JARQOD010000001.1 coordinate 415,612,716, forward strand.
GGTTGCAGGTTCATCTATCTGCCTTAGAAGTAGACTTTCCATGATTTCTGTTATATTTGGGGGTTTGTAACAGACCCCAATGAGAATTTTGTTACTATTTTTCACTCCATGTATTTTGACCCATATGGACTCGACATCCTCATTCCCTTCGCAAATATCCTCCCTTAAAGTGGAATTTAGACAAGACTTTACATAAAGACAAACCCCTCCTCCTCTACGATTTTTACGATCCTTTCTAAACAGACTATAACCCTGTAAGTTAACTGCCCAGTTATAGCTTTCATCTAACCATGTCTCGGTTATTCCCACTATGTCATAGTTACCTGTAGATATTTCTGCTTCTAGTTCTTCCATCTTGTTTGTCAGGCTTCTGGAATTTGTGAGCATGCAGTTTAGAGTATTTTGTTTTGTTCCAATCTCCTCCCTGTGGATTGTTTTAGAAATTTTCTTACCTCCCTTCCGAGCATGTTGTCTTGGGTCTACTTTGCTGCACCTCATATCCTTCATCAGTATAACTTCTGGCTTCATGTTCGAGTCTAATGTTTTTCTTCCCGTACCCTCTTCTTCTAGTTTAACGCCCTCCTGATGAGTGTAGCCAGTCTTCTGGCGAATAATAATAATAATCTTTATATAGTGCTAACATATTCCGCAGCGCTTTACAGTTTGCACACATTATCGTCGCTGTCCCCGAAGGAGCTCACAATCTAGATTCCCTATCTGTATGTTTTTTTGGAATGTGGGAGGAAACCGGAGTACCGGAGGAAACCACGCAAACACGGGGAGAACATACAAACTCCTTGCAGATGTTGCCCTTGGTGGGATTCGAACCTAGGACTCCAGCGCTGCAAGGCTGTAGTGCTATCCACTGAGCCACCGTGCTGCCCCAAATGTGTGTTTCCCATGTTTGTTGAGATGTAGTCCATCTCTGGCGAGGAGTCCGTCGTACAAGTAATTCACACTGTGGTCCAGGAATCCGAATCCTTGTTGTCTGAATCATCGTCTTAGCCAGTTGTTCGCCTCAAGGATCCTGTTCCATCTCCTGGTGTCATGCCCGTCTACTGGAAGGATAGAAGAAAAAACAACCTGTGCATTCAGTTCCTTTACTTTCTTCCCAAACTTTTCAAAGTCCTTGCAGATTGTCGGTAGGTCCTTCCTTGCTGTGTCATTGGTGCCAACATGTATCAGTAGAAATGGGTGGAGTTCCTTGGAACTGATGAGCTTTGGTATCTATT
>JARQOD010000001.1:415614047-415673103 GCA_033576555.1 Oophaga sylvatica
AAGGACTAAATTTTGCCTCCATACAACAGCAGCTAAGACACTTTAACCCCTTTTCAGGGATGTGCCATTGTAATCATAATTCTAATGGCGAGTTGATTACCTGGCCCTTATTATGCAAAGTGTCTTGGGTTGCACAACGGGGCATTGGTTTTTTTCCTCGCTCAGAATAGCCCTTCTTGGAATAAACCTACAGATATCACATAAAATAGGCTGTGTGCACAGAAGCTAACAACGAGCGCCATCTGGTGTTCAAACCACAACAGTGCACAGCCCCTATCTGGCCCCTCGGTTTTCAACCCAAACAGTGCAGTGTGAAATTTACTGCAAAATAAATTCCAATAGAAAACCCCCGGCTTGTGAAAAAAACAAAAAAATAGATGATTGACGTCACTGCCAATGCTTTCTGTCTTTATACTTGCAATAAGTTAAAAGGGAAAACCCGTCAGCCCATTTTTTAATGGAAGCAAAATTTGGCTGTATAGGTGCCCTTAAAAATGGTAAATTTGTGAGACTTCGTCATAAGAAATCCCTTGCATGGCTTCTGCAAATGGGTGACACGCCCCCAGTGCACTTCCGCCTGATTTGCTATGGCTTTTACATAGATTTCTCAGGGACTGGCACATCAGATCTCTAAAAAAAAAAAAATTTGGTAGACAAGGGGCCTATACAGTCAACCACTTTTCCATGTTAAAACATGCTGAACAATTTCCATTTAAGGCTCCATTCCCATAATTGTCAGTTTAAACACTAGAAAGCTCTTTTGGATTCTTGTTCCTCATCGGGTATGGTATTATTTTTAATAATATTTCACTGTTTGCAAAATATAGGGAAATCTGGTTCTCCTATCGAGCTGTACCATTCCCAGCCGGCGGGATTTAGCAAAAGGGAGAAAATTCAAGACTACTATTGGGCTTGTGCCCACGTTGCAGAATTGAAGTAGATTTTTCCTCGAAATTTTCCGCCACCCCTTGCCCGGAAAAGCCATGCGATTTTAAACTTTTGTCGCGTTTGCCAGTCTATGGCAGCAAAATCGCCACGATTCCACAAAATTAATGAACATGCTGCGTTTTTTTTACCAATGAGATTCGCTGCGGAAAAAACAGCATAGGCACAGAAATTGCGGAATGTATTTAAAAGAATGGGATGCGTTTTGTAAGCATTTCCGCAGCGGCAAGACGCTGCGTAAACGCTTAAAAAATGCAACGTGGGCACAAGCCTTATGTTCTCAGCAGAGGTTGCCCAAAAAAGATCACTCAAAGAGCAAATGTTTAGTAGTCCACTAGTCTCAGTCTCAAAAGGTACTCAAGGTAACCTAAAAAGCAGCTAAGGCCTTTCTCCTTAGCTAATGTTGACAGATATATATGTATTATATCTCAGCGAAGTGTTAGCAAGTGGAAAATTGGGTATAGGAGCTTAATTACCGTTTTTTTTTTTCACCAGAGGAGTTGTCTAGAGAAAAACCAAACAAGTTGTAGGACCCTTTCCCAGCGACTAGTCAGTAATCCATGGTCACCTTTTCCCGATGCCCATATTTCATGGATGTGTGAAACCGGCCTACTTGACCAAAATAGCAGCGATCTTAAAAAAAAAAAAAAAACTACCCAATAGAGATTCCAAAAATTCTTTTAATTGCACTTGTTTCTTGTTTTATATTTCACCATGGCATGGTGCACACACAAAACCTCCCAATAAATAATTTTTTATTGTGAATATTTCAATTAGTCCAATAAGGGCTCCCTAGATTATAAAACCTGTAACTAGGGAATACATTGTTTGAAATACTAAAAAAGGGCTATGCTTTAAGAAATTCCCACACAGGCAAACATGCAAAAATCATGCTGTTATAAGGGGTAGAAGGCAGCGATCTACATTGTCGTTTCCATACATTTCCTTGTGGAGGTGTTTTGTAACAGGGCAAATAATATTAAAAACAAAAAATTATAAAAATATCAGTCCACTTTTAAGGATGCCCTTGCCAAACCTAACATATTTATATCACTAGCGCACACACCCCCGAGTGCTGCATTAAAGTTTGTGAACCCTTCGAATGTTTATATTTCGCTAAATTTGACAAACTACATCAAAATTTTCACACAAAATCTATAAGTAGATAAACAACCAAATTACACAAACAAGTAAAAAAATATTATTCTTTATTATTTTATTGAGGAAAATGATCCAATACACATGTCGTGGCTCCAAGTATGTGAAATTTAGAATTTGTAGACAATTTGAAAAGGAAATTAGTCGGTGTTTGCAATCATTGGGATGACAATCGGGGGAGAGTGGGGACACGTTTTATATATCCCGACTCGCAAACTTTTTGTTTTGCCTGTTTTTATTTTTCCACTTGCTCCAGAACTTACTTTTTACATTTTTATTGATGTAGGGGGCTTGTTTTTTTTTTTGCTAAACAAATTGGGAAATTTAGAATGCCCCATTCATTTTATTGATAATTTACTAAAAAAACAAGAGAAAAAAAAATTCAAAACGAAGCAAAACTATGAATAAAAAAAAAAACATTGCTTTCGCCCTTGTTTTTGGGGAATTTTTAAGACCTCTTTGTGCAGAAAAATGTTGGCAAAATGATCTCCGTCAGTACGATTATGAAGAATCCCCAACATGTCCCGTTTTCTTTTTTTTTGGGTGAAAGACAATTCAGAAAATTGTAGAGAAAAAAATATGTCGCCATTTTTGAGAGCCGTAAAGATATGTGCCCACAATGCCTGAAAAAGCATTAACCGTTAAATGAATGAAAAATATGCACGAAATAATAAAGATGTGCATACATTCAGTATTTTGAATACGGAATCATGTTTTTAAAGATGAAGACCATTTCATATGGCTTGTACTTGTAGAGTGACCTGACCATTTTATATGCGGCTTCGCTTGTGGAAGTGACTTGACCATGTTCATGTGGCTTTGCTTGTTAAAGTGCCTGACCATTCATTAGTTACTTATGCTAGTTTGAAGTGACGTGACCATTCTTTATGTGGCTTCGTTGTAAGCCACTCATGATTTTACAAGTAAAAAAAAAAGCCAAAACCAAAACGAACATGCGAAAAAGCGCTTGAAGAAAGCAAGAAATGTTTTCCTAAAGCATCGTCTGCCTGAAAAAAAATGCGAGTATGCTGGCGCCCAAAGACATTGTGTAAAAACCCTATTTTAGTTTTTCCATCCTTCTTAGTCCTGTGTGGGGGGCTTGTTTACAAGACCTGAGCTAGTTTTTATTGATACCATTTTGGAGTACAATTTTTTTCATCACTTTTAATTGTATGATTTTTTATAGAAACTGCGGAGACCAAAAAGCGGCAATTTTTGCATTTTTCTTTTTTGTGTTTAATAAGGGAGGCGATTAAATTTATTTACTTTTTTTTTTTTTCAATTATACTTTATTTTATAATCGCCTAGGGAAACGACCTTGCAACTGTTTGATTGCTTATATTCTGCAGTACCACGGTACTGCAAAATATAGCGAAATTATGGTTCTCCTATCGAGCTGTACCAATCCACAGCCAAGACAGATTTTGTATAAATGGAAGAAATTCAAGACATTACGTTCTCAGCAGTGGTTGACCAAAAAGGTCACTCAAACAGCAAGGCATATAATAGTCCACGAGGTCTCGATCTCAAAAGGTAGCTAAGGTAATCTATAAGCAACCAAAGGCCTTTCACACATTAACGTTAATGTTCATGAGTCCACCATCAAGGCATTAAACAACGTTATGCATGGCAGATTTAGAAGGAGAAAGTCATTGCTAATCAGTTTTAATACTGATGATTTTGGCATACAACTCCTGATAACCCAAAAAAACCTGTCTCAAAAAATTAGCATATCAAGAAAAGGTTCTCTAAACGACCTATTACCCTAATCTTCTGAATCAACTAATTAACTCTAAACACATGCAAAAGATTCCTGAGGCTTTTAAAAACTCCCTGCCTGGTTCATTACTCAAAACCCCCATCATGGGTAAGACTAGCGACCTTACTGATGTCAAGAAGGCCATCATTGACACCCTCAAGCAAGAGGGTAAGACCCAGAAAGAAATTTCTCAACAAATAGACTGTTCCCAGAGTGCTGTATCAAGGCACCTCAATGGGAAGTCTGTTGGAAGGAAACAATGTAACAGAAAACGCTGTACAACGAGAAGAGGTGACCGGACCCTGAGGAAGATTGTGGAGAAGGACCGATTCCAGACCTTGGGGGACCTGAGGAAGCAGTGAACTGAGTCTGGTGTAGAAACATCCAGAGCCACCGTACACAGGCGTGTGCAGGAAATGGGCTACAGGTGCCGCATTCCCCAGGTAAAGCCACTTTTGAACCATAAACAGCGGCAGAAGCGCCTGACCTGGGCTACAGAGAAGCAGCACTGGACTGTTGCTAAGTGGTCCCAAGTACTTTTTTCTGATGAAAGCAAATTTTGCATGTCATTCGGAAATCAAGGTGCCAGAGTCTGGAGGAAGACTGGGGAGAAGGAAATGCCAAAATGGCTGAAGTCCAGTGTCAAGTACCCACAGTCAGTGATGGTGTGGGGTGCCATGTCAGCTGCTGGTGTTGGTCCACTGTGTTTCATCAAGGGCAGGGTCAATGCAGCTAGATATCAGGAGATTTTGGAGCGCTTCATGCTTCCATCGGCTGAAATGCTTTATGGAGATGAAGATTTCATTTTTCAGCACGACCTGGCACCTGCTCACAGTGCCAAAAACAACTGGTAAATGGTTTACTGACCATGGTATTACTGTGCTCAATTGGCCTGCCAACTCTCCTGACCTGAACCCCATAGAGAATCTGTGGGATATTGTGAAGAGAAAGTTGAGAGACGCAAGACCCAACACTCTGGATGAGCTTAAGGCCGCTATCGAAGCATCCTGGGCCTCCATAACACCTCAGCAGTGTCACAGGCTGATTGCCTCCATGCCACGCCGCATTGAAGCAGTCATTTCTGCAAAAGGATTCCCGACCAAGTATTGAGTGCATAACTGAACTTTATTATTTGATGTTTTTTTTGTTTGTTTTTAAAAAACACTTATATTTTATTGGACGGTTGAAATATGTTAATTTTTTGAGACAGGTTTTTTGGGTTATCAGGAGTTGTATGCCAAAATCATCAGTATTAAAACAATAAAAGACCTGACAAATTTCAGTTGGTGTGTGATGAATCTAAAATATATGAAAGTTTAATTGTAATCATTACATTATGGAAAAATAATGAAATTTAGCACTATATGCTAATTTTTTGAGAAGGACCTGTACATTGCAAAACTAGACATTCATGTATACATTTTAGACCTTTGGTTTATTTTCCATATAGGCAGCTATTTTACAGTCTAGGCTTTCTTAAAATGCTTGGAGTTATAGTGCGCCCTCATATCCTTCCGCAGGTTAAATTTTGCTCCACATACACCACAAGTATACAGATGAGTATCCATGTGTTCCTCTAGAAGTTCGTTATTTGGGAAGATCTGAAAGCACACCTGGCATATAGTTTCGCCTGCTGCTAAGTGGGAAATCATGTGACGCACATGGTCATGTTTGCGAAAGTTTCCTTGGTCGCAAAGTGAACAAACGTACCTAGCCATGCCTGTGTGCATATCGTTATGCAGCCTGAGCTGGCGCTCCCGTAAAAACTGCTTCCCACAAATCTGACATGAAAACTGTTTCTCCTTGGTGTGTACAGTATAATGTTCTCGAAGGTGGCAACGCTGGAAAAAGCCTTTGCCGCAGATATCACAGAAATGCTTTCTTCGATGATCTTTATCGGTGTCATCAGAAACTGAACCTCTGAAGACTTCATGGTCCAAGCAGTGAGACATGTGCTCTACCACCAGGTTCTCAGCCTCAAAACGCTGCCCACAGTTAGGGCAACGGTAAGGACAGGAGGAATTTTTAGAAACCTGTCTGCCATTAACAGCCCCTTCATTTAAGTCATCCCACATGTCTGCTAACACCTTGCCCATTGCTGAGGTCTCCTCAACGCCGTCTTCAAACTGCATCCTTTCGTCAATATTTCTCTCATCAGTTTCGAGTCGCTCCTGAGCTTCTCCACATCTTTGAGCGTGTTCTTGAAGTTGTCTACCTTTACAAGAATTTGCCCACATTTGCCACAGGCACATATATTTTCTATATGTTGAGACAGGTAGTGGGAGGAGAGGTCATGCTCGGTGACGGTCACACCACACAATTCACATGCCATTTCAGATGCAGCCTCGCTGGTTTCTGCACCATCTTGATCCAGAAAGTCAACATCTTTTCTACCCAACGCTTGATGCAAATTGACAGATTTCCGATTCGTACTTTTATAATGTTCACCAACGTAATAGCTGCTGAGTGCCTCATCAACGTCATCATCTAAATCGTCAATGTCTGAGGACTCAAAATATTCTTTATCTGAGATTTTTACAATATTAATATCATCCATATCCACAATTGAGTTCTCATCAGCTTCAATTTTTATAATGACCGAGTTTTTCTCAGTAGTGTCTATAGTTTCAGTTTTTATTTGGTCTAGACTGATGGGTGTATTTTTTGCACTTTCAGAAGACACGGACGCCTCCAAACACTGACTTGAGTCTGCTCTTTGCATGTTGTCTTGGGTTGGAGAAAATTTAGAGACTGGAGATTCGCTGCCGCTCTGGCTCTGATCGTTACTGGAGTTTTCTCTATTTTGGAAGAAATGCCTATTTGTGCAGGTTTGAGAGTGCTCATCGAGAAGTTTTTCACAGCTGAATGCAAAACCACAACTCTCACAGGTGTAACTGCGCCCAAAGCGTCTGCTCCCACGATCTCTTGTGTTAGACACTTTTGGGGAAGGGGTTTTCTTGCAGATGTTCAGCATCTGTTTACGCAGCGTGGAAGGCATGCTGGCTTCAGTTGGCTTTTCAGGAACAGTGTTTACAGGTAATGCAGGCTCCGAGGGCCACCTGCTTGGTTCCTCTCTGCTTTTTACAGTGGGCTCCTCATACATACGGACGCCAAAAACCATTTTGCTACTCAGACTACTTGATGCAGAAGAGGTGCATTTAATTGAAGAATCAATATCTTGTATGTCTTCCAAACAGTCAGGTATAACGTAGAGCTGCAGGTAACTCATGGCATTCTTCAGCTGCTCAAAAGTTTCTGGGGCTTTGAGGATTTTACCCAGATACATGAATTGTAGTATCAAGTCAAAACATTCAGCAGTGATCTTGGTGTTGGTGAGATTGATCTGTGCCATGGTGTGTGGATGATTTATGAACATCATCTTAAAATAAGAGCTGCAGGCGGCCAGGACGGCCTTGTGGGCTTGGAAGTAGGTATCATTGATAGAGATACAGCAATCACAGAGGAACCCCCATTCTCTCTGATTGTAGAGTTGCTGAAGTACGTAACTACAGTGGCTTGCTTTTCCCATCATGGTTTGTGTCAGTAGTACCTTTATGGGAAAAAGAAAAGGAAATAAAATTGTGATATAACTTAATTTATCATATCATGCACTTTAGCCCATTTTCAGATGAGCAAATAAATAACCAATCTAGTTTCAATATTCATTTCTCTTATAGTGTGCACAGCGACAGCCGCATCTGCTGGCTTTCAGCACACATCCTACATACCTTCCTGCGCTCCCTCGCTGCGTCTCGTTTGTTTCGACACCAGCAGCCTCTCCACTCCCATATTCATTACCGTAATGAGCGGGGACACATAATCGATCTGCAGGAAGTGCTGCTGATGCCGGAACGAAGGAGATGCTGCGAGGGCACGCAGAAAGATATGTAGGATGTGTTTATTTTTTTTAATGGGAACCATGCATACAAGGACAGAGATCGGGGGGCCATGCATACAAGGACAGGGATGAGGGAACAATGCATACCAGGCTCATACTTGAGTCAATAAGTTTACTCAGTTTTTTGTGGCAAAAATAGTGCCTCGGCTTATACTCGGGTCGGCTTATACGCGAGTATATACAGTATGTACTAGATCTTGATACACACCATTATGTTATTTGGAGATTCCCTGTCCTTGTTGATAGAATGTAGTGTTATAAACTTGCACTTTTTGCTTTACATTTGTCATATGTCACCAGGGAATGTTGGTTCTCAGTCATCATTTTTCTATTTTTACTTATATAATGTACCTTATATACTTGTGTATAAGCCAGTTTTTCAGCACATTTTTTTGTGCTGAAAACGCTCCCCTCGGTTTATACACGAGTCATTGTCCCAAAAGCCAGCGGGGGAGGGGAGCGACGGGTCATAGGAGGCAGGAGCCGGTGGCTGCGGCTGTAATTGTACCCACTGCTAAAGAGAAATTAATATTCACTGCACTGGCAATGAATATTCGTTTCTCTTATAGCGCGCGCAGCTACAGCCGCAGCTGCCAGCAGCTGTAAAAAAAAAACAAAAACCTCCTACTTACTTTCCCTGCGCGCCCTCGCAGCATCTTGTTATTCTGGCTTCCAGCAGCTCCTGCGACCGAGCAATCACGTGTCCCGGCTGAGTGGTCGGCCGACCGCAGGAGCTGCTGGAAGCCAGAACAAGATGCAGTGAGGGAGCGCAGGGAAGGTAAGTAGAAGGTTTTTTATTTTGTTAAGCTTTTCTCATGGGGGTCATGCATACAAGAATAGGGATGAGGCACCATGCATACCAGGATGGGGATGAGGAGTCATGCAGACAAGGACAGGGATGAGGAGCCATGCATAGCAGGACAGGGATGAGGAGCCATGCATACCAGGACAGGGACGAGGGGACAATGCATACCCGGCTTATGCTCGAGTCAATAAGTTTTCCCAGTTTTTCTTGGCAAAATTAGGTGCCTCAGCTTATACTATGGTGGACTTAAACACGAGTATATACGGTATGTCATTTTTAGTCTTAATGAAGCGTAATTACAATTTTGCTAAAAAAAAAAACTCCCTTGTCTCAGATTGCTTCATACGGGTTTCAAGATGCTCTTTATGGCACCTTATATTTTGGAAATTTCATGGCCACGCTCATGACTGTTTCATGGATAGAACTTGTGACCATTAAAGTCTATGGGACTGTTCACAAGGCTGTGTTTTTTTGTGGACAAATATTTGCAAAAAAAAAAGAAGGAAAAATGGACAGGACGTTGTGGATGAAACTCGCCTATTCAAATCAATGAGTGGATAAATAAAACAGAGAGTACACGGACGCCATCCATGTCAAGTGTGTACAGACTGATTTTCACTATACAGGAGATAAAAAACAGAGACATGTCTGTATGTGATCTGAGTCACGGATGAAACAGATGCCACGATGACGGTAGTAATGGACATATGGACCAAAAACAGATGAAAACTGGATCCAGTACAGTGATGAAAAATTGATGTTTTTTCTCATATGCAAATCCCCCCCCCCCAAACATATCTCAGAATGAGACCTAAGTATGCGCAAAATGTTAAAGTACAAGCAATGCACAACAATGAATCCAGTTAGTGCTGATAACATGGGGATACAGAGTGTGCGCAGGTGGATACATACATTAGTCTACAGATGATCACAAAGGACAATTTCAACCAAAATGATTGATTATCTGATGGATGAACCTACATACAGTGATCAGCGGGGATCCAGTGGATAAGTGAGAATTTGTTATATACAGAATACCCCTTTGAGGATGTGGTCAACCAACTTCTATCTAATGTTTATAGTCGCCTTAAAGAAATTCTGATAACAAATTATCAAAAATCCAATGGATGAGCACCGATCACCTGAACGAGTGCTTGCATTACCAGGAGGAGCTGAAGAGCATAGATCGATCATGCATCATGCAACTCCAAAGTCTACGGCAGTCGCGAGAATAGTCAAACGCAGAAAAACCCCTTTGACTCCCTAAACATTTTTGACAGTCCTATTTGTTCCCCACAGAACAGTTCTTTCACAGATGGGAGATCCGAGAACAGTAACCCCCTGTATAATCCCCATATGCACTAAGAGATGGTCGCTGCAGCATAAGTGGCATAAATGCTATTTACACCGCCAGCATAAGCTCCCTGATAACTATTATCAGCTCCATCCACCGGACAGTCTCACAGAGATGTGACACCACAAGCCCAGGAAAAGAAGCAATGTCCTCCCACTCCTCCACTCTGTGTTTTCATCACATGATGTCACATCCCCCAGACAGCCAATGGCACAGCTCTTATGAGTTGCAACTTGCTGGTGGCTATGGCCTGTCAATCAAAACTGCACTGGGAACTAGCCCCTTCCACCCTGACAGTAGCCACCTATTGTGAAAGTGGGAGCAAAATGTGCATCGATCGGACACAAGCGCAGAGACAGGCTGCAAAGTGATGTGTTCTGTGCAGGAGCTGCTGCCATTAGAGCAATCACATAATAATGACCACAGGGGACGGAGAATCTGCACTCACCTTGATGATGGGCTCCGGCTGCATGCAAATATGGCTGTTCTGGAGTGGTGGACACAGCCTGGGCAATAGCTTTACTGGCTGGCAGTGTCTGTGCACCCTGATGCCATAGAGTGGAGGAGATGCCCCCCTGCAGCAAGAAGCCCGAATCCCACCTGATGGTGACCCCCGATCAGTGACTCAATCACCGATTTCCTCGCTCGCTGCCCCGAGAGCATTGAGGGGAAGGGAGGCCACACTCAGCTTCTTCCGTCTATGTCTGCTCTGATTCCTGACGCCCCCTGCTGGACACTGACAAGTAACACAGCCAATTCTATACGGGAAATAGCCATAGCAAAGTGGTGGGGGAACTGCATAAAGAACAACTACATACGAAGCTGAAGTTGGTTTCTTATTCGGCAATTTTTTCTCTTCTGTTTTTTATAGGTTTAACAACAAAAAAATAAGCATCACAATAATAACATACAATGCAGCTAGGTGCCCTGATGTAAATGCACTTAAAAACAGCTACAGAAATTATAAAACTGGCACAAAAATTGGCACTGTGCGTTAATGAAAGGGTTAAATGACTTTGGCCCACTGATATAACAATGCAGACATATAGAAAAGGGAGCCCACAATCAAACCTAGGTCTCTCCAGCCTGGCCCAACTGGGATCTGGGCATCAGAACTGGCATCAAAGTGGGCAGTCGATTTTGGCCATTTGAACAAGTAACCGGTGTTTTTAAGGGGTTAAATGACTTTGGGCCACTGATCACACATTAAAGGGAATCTGTCACCCCATTTTTGCCATATCAACTAAAGATATGGCTGAATAGTGCATCCCATAAGAAAGCTACCTTATATCCTGATACCCCCGTTTTCATACAAAAATACCTTAGTAAAGTTGGTATTTTGGGCTGCCAATCAGGGCGGTCAGGTCCGCTGGGTGGAGGTTATTCGCTTCCCCAACCCTCCTCCATTCCTGGCGTACGTAGCTTTTTTTTTTCTTGTCCGTTGTCTTTCCGCGCTTGTGCTGTAAGGGCCTGTGCACACATTGCGGATTTGCCTGCGGATTTTTCCGCGCCGAAACCGCACCTCTTGGCAGAAACCGCAGGCGCGGTTTTGATGTGTTTTTTGGCGCGGTTTTGACGCGTTTTTTCTCATGCGGTTTTGTATGCGGTTTTTACAGCTAAATAAAGATATGTTGTTTAACCAAAAAAAAAAAAAGATTTGTGATGTCATTTCTTGCCCAACCTCCTCTTTTACATTTGTCCAACCCACACTCCATTACACACACACAGATAGAGATAGGCCGGCGTCGCACTTGCGAGTGTGATGCGAGTAAGTCGCACAACTTTCTCGCATCAACACCTGGCACGGCTGCCCGCTCTCGGACCCGAGTGTGCGGCTGCATGTATTTCTATGCAGCCGCACATTCGGGTCCGAGAGTGGGCGGCCGTGCCGGGTGTTGATGCGAGAAAGTCGTGCGACTTACTCGCATCACACTCGCAAGTGTGTCGCCGGCCATAGATAGATAATAGATACCAGTAGATAGATAAAATGGTACATAAATAGTTAAAGACACACACGCGTACACATACACAAAATAATGCAATAGTTAATAAAAAAAAAAAAATATATAGGAAAAAAAATGGCGTGGGCTCCCGCGCAATTTTCTGCGCCAGAGGGGGAAAGCAGACAGCCGGGGCCAATATTTCTAGCCTGGGAAGGGGTTAATACCCATGGATCTTCCCAGGCTATGAATATCAGCCCGCAGCTAGCCTTCACTGGCTATTAAAATAGGGGGACCCCCCCCAAAAAAAAATGACGTGGGGTCCCCCTATAATTTATAGCCAGACAGGCTAGGCAGACAGCTGTGGGCTGATATTCATAGCCTAGGAAGGGGCCATGGATATTGGCGCCCCCCCTGGCTAAAAATACCAGCACCCAGCCACCCCAGAGTTGGCGCATCTTTACGATGCGCCAATTCCGGCACTTAGCCCCTCTCTTCCCACTCCCCTGTAGCGGTGGGATATGGGGTAATAAGGGGTTAATATCACCTTGCTATTGTAAGGTGATATTAAGCCCGGTTAATAATAGAGAGGCGTCAATAAGACGCCTATCCATTATTAATCTTATATTAATAAAGGGTTAAAAAAAACAACACACGCATAAGAATAAATTATTTTAATGAAATAAAACACAACACGGTTTTCATATTATTATTATTAAATTTATTTCTATAGCACCATTGATTCCATGGTGCTGTACATGAGAAGGGGTTACATACAAATTACAGGTATCACTTACAGTAAACAAACTAACAATGACAGACTGATACAGAGGGGAGAGGACCCTGCCCTTTCGGGCTTACATTCTACAGGATTGTGAGGCAGGAGACAGTAGGTCGGGGGGTTGCAGCAGTTCCGGTGTTGGTTGAGGCAATAACTCCGGTAGTGGTGAGGAGGCAGCAGGGTCATTGCAGGCTGTAGGCTTTCCTGAAGAGATGGGTTTTCAGGTTCCGTCTGAAGGATCTGAATGAGTTTGATAGTCGGATGTGTCCCATCATTGGCTAATGTGTCAGTCACTGTCACTGTAGCAGGCATAGCCGGATGGGACTTGTAGTCCCATCCGACGATGCCTGCATACACGGAGACACGCACACAGCCCCGCACACCGCCGCACATACACAGCCCCGCACACCGATCGCGCACACAGACCCGCACACCGATCGCGCACACACCGGCACACAATCACCGCCCACACACACAGCGCCGCACACTATACACGCCCACGCACCGCCCACACACATAGCGCCGCACACTATTCACGCCCACGCACCGCCCACACACTTCCCTCCTCCCGAACTGCAGCGGTTTCAGCCGCAGCAAACCCGCAGATCTTTTTTAGATCTGCGGTTTTGCTGCGGAAGTGCCCGACTCAATGCAAGTCAATGGGCGCCGAACCGCTGCAGTTCCGCACAAAGAATTGACATGCTGCGGAAAATAAAACGCGGCTAAACCGCGCGTTTTTTTCCGCAGCATGTGCACAGCAGACCTGCGGTTCCCATAGGGATTCATTGGCTGTGCACTGTGCTGCGGGTTGGATGCGTTTCCGCAGCGTTAAAAAACGCAGCGGAAACGCATCTAAAACCGCAATGTGTGAACGGGGCCTAAAAGTCCCTCGCGCGTGCGCAGTGTTGTTTTCCCAACAGTGGGCCAGCACACTATCACTACCGCGCAAGCGCAAGTAATTTCTGGCACTTCACTTGACCCGGAAGTCGTCCAGTGATTGCTGATGACTTCCGGGCCAAGGAAAGTCAGAAAGTCTGACGCATGCGCAGTAATGTTTTACTACTTTGCCTACTGTTGGGCAAAGAACACTGCGCACGCGTGGGGGCCCTGCTTCACAGCGCAATCGCGGAAACCGTACGCTGTCTGTGATATTCACAGACAGCGTTACGTGACAGAAGCAGAGGAGCGGGGGGGGAGCAAATAACCGCCGCCCATCTGACCTGACCGCCCTGATTGGCAGCCCAAAATACCAACTTTACTAAGGTATTTTTATATGAAAATGGGGGTATCAGGAAATAAGGTAAATACCGCTAGCTTTCTTCTGGGACGCACTATTCAGCCATATCTTTAGTTGATATGGCAAAAATGGGATGACAGATTCCCTTTAAGAATACATGTTCTATATGTTTGCAGTGTGATATGAGTAGCCCACAGTCATTTAACCCTAAAAAACACCAGTTACTTATTCAAATGGATAAAATCAAATGTCTGCCCACTTTGATGCCAGTTCTGATGCCCAGAATGCATTTGGGCCAGACTAGATGGACCTTGGTTTGCTGCAGGGAATCACGATCTGTGTATTCTTAGTGTGAGATTAATGGCTCAAAGTCATTTAACCCCTTAAAAACATCACTTATTCAAATCTGTGAAAATCGGCTGTTTGCCCACTCTGATGCCAAGTACCCATTTGGCCCAGGCTGGAGTGACCTTGGTTTGATGCAGGGCATCACTACCTGTGTATTCTTAGTGTGAGATCAGTGGCTCAAAGTAATTTAACCCCTTAAAAACATCACTTATTCAAATGGCCAAAATCGAATGTCTGCCCACTTTGATGTCTGTTCTGATGCCCATAACCCATTTGGGCCAGGCTAGAGACCTGGTTTTGTTGTGGAGCTCCCTGTTCTATATGTTTGCAGTGTGATATCAGTGGCACACAGTCATTTAACCCCTTAAAAACATCAGTTACTTATTCAAATCTGTGAAAATCGGCTGTTTGCTCTCTTTGATGCCAGTTCTGATGCCCAGGTCAAATTTAGGCCAGGCTAGAGGGACCTGGGTTTGATGCACGGCCTCAGCATGTATATTCTTTGTGTGAGATCAGTGGCCCAAAGTTATTTAACCCTTAAAAACACCAGTTACTTATTCAAATGGGCAAAATCGACTGCCCACTTTGATGCCAGTTCTGATGCCCAGAATGCATTTGGGCTAGGCTGGAGAGACATGGTTTTGATGTTGGGCTCCCAGTTCTATATGTCTGCAGTGTTATATCAGTTGCCTTTTATTAATGCCCTTCGGTACCCACTTTGATGCCCATTTTATCATTTCTGTAGCTGTTTTTAAGTGTATTCACATCAGGGCACCTCGCCGCATTGTATGTTATTATTGTGATGCTTATTTTTTGTTGTTAAACCTATAAAAAACACAAAAGAAAAAATTGCCAAATAAAAAAACTGATGAATAAGAAACCAACTTCAGCCTCGTCCAAAATGTGGTCATTTTCCAGCAAGACCTCATTCAGACATTGTTTTAAACATACAAGAAAGTAGGACGGTTTTCTCCCATCAGTATGCTGGATCCTATTTTCTGATCATGTCTCTTATCCATATACCCATCTCTTCCTGATAACGTGGCATCCCTATTTAACTTATGCAAAAAAAATAAAATCTCTGCATCTTCTACCCATTAAACAGTAAAGCGCTGACAGACGGACAGCCTTTTTCTTGAAGCCATTGATTCAAATGAGAAATATTCATCTGCAAAATGGATGCAACTCCAAGGGATTTTTTTTCCCC
Organism: Oophaga sylvatica; assembly: GCA_033576555.1. Taxonomy (NCBI): domain Eukaryota; kingdom Metazoa; phylum Chordata; class Amphibia; order Anura; family Dendrobatidae; genus Oophaga; species Oophaga sylvatica. The sequence continues at coordinate 415,629,480 of JARQOD010000001.1, forward strand.
ACAAAAAAAAAATTAAACCACAGACATGTTAACAGCCCCATAGACTATAATTCGTGCAAAAAATATCCTCATGTAATTTTTTTTTTTTGACAATGGAAAAAAGCTGAGTATTTTTAACTCCCCCTCCAAACCGCGACTGAAAAATAATCCAAATAATAAAACACAATATGGGATTTCTCACGCAGATTTTGGTGCAGATTTTATGCTGAAACACTTCATAAGTAAAAACAAAATGTAACTATCGCCACGGAAAAAGGTGAACTGTCATCATGGGAACGGTGGCCATTAGGGCTCCCACAGGGTGGCCACCCAGCTCAGGAATGGTAAATGACCGCCTTATAAAGTGTTACTATGGTAGCCAGCTTCGCCTTCCCCACAGCTGGTTGTCAGCACCTCAGGACCGGTTGTTGTCAGGCAGACTGCCCTGTGTCACATCTCCTTACACACAGGACGTCTGATTCTGCGGCGACTCCTGGTCATGTGACACTGCCCCCTTCCTCCTCCCACTCCTCCTCGTCGTCCGTACGTGAGAACGTCACAGCCCAGGCCGTGAGCTGCCCGCCCAGCCGGTGTCTCCAGCAGCAGCTGCAGCCTGTACTGCGCGCGTATAGGAGAGCACGGGGAGCGGGGCATTGTGGGTAAGCGCTGGGAGCCGTTTCTCGTTCGCTTTCTGTGGAATTTTCCATTCGAAAGGGCGGGAAAGTGCAGAGGGCGGGGCTTGTCGGCCACAGTGACAACAACATGGCTGTGTCTGTGGTAGCAGTGATAGATATCACGGGCTTGTTGTTTACCGCACTGCTTCCCTCTTATGCGTGTTTTTTTTTTATCAGTAATTTCTGCAGAATTTACTATTTTTCCAGGTGTTTTGCATTGCCTTAAAGGGATTGTGTCTAAAAGTGATAATAATCAGGTTTCTGTGTAGTCACTCAGAACACACATCTATGAGACACAGCTATAGTTCTTCCTACCTAGTCTCCACATGTGGTTTTACCTCACGTTTCTGACTTTGTCGCTCCCTCACCAAAAATGTGCAGCAAATCTCCCTGAGCGGTTTTTTCCTCGCCGGATGCGTTCGAAAGACGATTTCTTCTAACAGAACGGCGATTCGTCATTTGCAAACTATTTTTCTGTTAAGTCACTTTTTCGTTACTCAATGTTTTTTCAGTCGAAATGGGGCACGTGGTTCATGAATTTGTCGCAAAATTAAAAATACTCTTTGCAATTCTGCAATTCTAAATTATTTTTGTCTAATTTTTATTATAGTTTTTTGCCTTCATTTGCGCCTTTTTGTTAAAGTCACTTTTTTTCTGTGTTTGCCTTTGTTTTTTTTGCCTTATGTTCGCCATGGCGGCCAAGTGTGGGGTTTTCAGATGTTTGCTGCTGAATTGTCAATTACACATGATGCTACATTTTTTTTGCAAAATGTTCTCCGGTCTTTCCCGGGAGTGATGTCTCATATTTTTGTGCAAGATGAGAGATACTTGGCACTCCAAATCTTTATTCAGGCAACCCAAAAAGTGAGTCTGTGACATTTCTGCCTTACAATATGGGACTTCATCAGACTCCATGTGTTGATATGAAAGGCCACCACCATGTTTTAACAATTCTCTCCATGTGCCAAGCCAGGTGTCATTTCCATTTCAGTCAAGACCTGGCTTGGCAGATGGAGAGAGTCGTTAAAACACGGTTATGACCTTTCTTCTCAGTACATGGTGTCTGATGAAGGCCCATCTTGTAGGGCTGAAACATCACTGTCGCACTTTTTTGGATTGCCTGAATAAATATTTGGAGTGCCAATTATCTATTGTCTTCTTCATATGTATATGGTAGAACCCTTCTTCAACACTCAATTCTCTTCAAGATACCTACCTCTAGATTGACATTTTTGAGCAATTTTTACAACATTTTAGCGGATCGTGCAACTTCCTGAGGTAAAAAGTCGCAAAAAAGGATCCAGATAAAAAGAGCATTTTGAGTTTCCTAAAATTCATGGATCACATGTGCCATTTTGAAGAATTTGGTGTAAAAAAAAAGTCAACGACTAACACATGAAAAAGAAAAGTAACTTAGAAGTAAAAAAAAAAGACAAAAGATGATTCGGGTCCCAATTGTTTGTTTTTTTTCTTGCATTTTTCTGTGGTTGAGGCTTTTTTAATTTTTTTCCCCGTATACCTCCGTGTTATTATGAATTGGGTTGACGTTTTTTTTTTGTGGGTAATTTTCCCACATAATAAACGATGCGATAACAAAGGCCACATTATCTTAAATGTTAAATATGAAACTACACAAAAACAAAAAAGCAGATATTAAAATAATGCATTTTTTAAAAAAAGTAAAATGTGTCTTTAAGGTTTAAAAAGCGTAAATAAAATTTTGGGGGGCTTTCTATTTTTTTATATATATATTATACAGTCATGGCCAAAAGTTTTGAGAATGACACAAATATTATATTTTCACGATCTGCTGCCCTCTGGTTTTTATGTGTGTGTTTGACAGATGTTTTTATCACAGACAGAAATATAATAATTGCAAACATATGAGTAACAAAAGCTTATATTGACAGTTAGAATGAGTTAATGCAGCAACTCAATATTTGTAGTGTTGACCCTTCTTCTTCAGGACCTCTGCAATTCTCCCTGGCATGCTCTCAATCAACTTCTGGACCAAATCCTGACTGATAGCAGTCCATTCTTGCACAATCAGTGCTTTCATTTTGTCAGAATTTTTAGGTTTTTGTTTGTCCACCCGTCTCTTGATGATTGACCACAAGTTCTCAATGGGATTAAGATCTGGGGAGTTTCCAGGCCATGGACCCAAAATCTCTATGTTTTGTTCCCTGAGCCATTTAGTTATCACCTTTGCATTATGGCAAGGTGCTCCATCATGCTGGAAAAGGCATTGTTGATCGCCAAACTGCTCTTGGAGGGTTGGGAGAAGTTGCTCTTGGAGGACATTCTGGTACCATTCTTTATTCATGACTGTGTTTTTAGGCAAGACTGTGAGAGAGCCGATTCCCTTGGCTGTGAAGCAACCCCACACATGAATGGTTTCAGGATGCTTAACAGTTGGCATGAGACAAGACTGGTGGTAGCGCTCACCTTGACTTCTCCGAATGAGGCGTTTTCCTGATGTCCCAAACAATCAAAAAGGGGATTCATCAGAGAAAATAACTTTACCCCAATCCTCAGCAGTCCACTGCCTGTACCTTTTGCAGAATATCAGTCTGTCCATGATGTTTTTTCTGGAGAGAAGTGGCTTCTTTGCTGCCCTCCTTGAGACCAGGCCTTGCTCCAAGAGTCTCAGCCTCACAGTGCGTGCAGATGCACTCACACCTGCCTGCTGCCATTCCTGAGCAAGCTCTGCACTGCTGGTAGCCCGATCCCGCAGCTGAAACACTTTTAAGAGACGGTCCTGGCGCTTGCTGGTCTTTCTTGGGCGCCCTGAAGCCTTTTTGGCAACAATGGAACCTCTCTCCTTGAAGGTCTTGATGATGCGATAGATTGTTGACTGAGGTGCAATCTTTCTAGCTGCGATACTCTTCCCTGTTAGGCCATTTTTGTGCATTGCAATGATGACTGCACGTGTTTCTTTAGAGATAACCATGGTTAACAGAAGAGAAACAATGATGCCAAGCACCAGCCTCCTTTTAAAGTGTCCAGTGGTGTCATTCTTACTTAATCATGACAGATTGATCTCCAGCCATGTCCTCATCAACACCCACACCTGTGTTAATGGAGCAATCACTGAAAAGAGGTTAGCTGGTCCTTTTAAGGCAGGGCTGCAATGATGTTGAAATGTGTTTTGGGGATAAAGTTCATTTTCTAGCCAAATATTGACTTTGCAAGTAATTGCTGTTAAGCTGATCACTCTTTATAACATTCTGGAGTATATGCAAATTGCCATTAGAAAAAGTGAAGCAGTAGACTTTGTAAAAATTAATATTTGTGTAATTCTCAAAACTTTTGGCCATGACTGTACAGCTATATATACTGTGGTCAGATGTTTGCTGAATGTCAGTAGTGAAATATTAACTCACTATGGTGCTCTTTTTTACCCACTTTTGGTATTTTTTTTTTTTTTAACATGGCTTGTTATAACTTTACCTTCTTTTAGGGCACTTTGTCATAGTTTTTTATTGTTTTATAGAAATGATAGAACTTATGAATAAAAAATAATTACCAGAACATGCTTAGAAAAATACATAAACGTTATGGTGTTTTTTTCCTAACAGAAAAACAGACAAAAAAAATAATTGTGTGTGGAAGAAGTCTTGCCCTTGTCTAATACCATCAGTAAGTCTTGGGGGTATGTTCACTCTGATTTTTTTGAAGAGTTTTTTTTAACAGAAACTAAGCGGAAGCTATCCAAATCCTTCTCAAAATGCCTGAAAAATTTAGAGTTTCTGTTTGGTTTTTACTCCAAAACCTCATCAAATACGCTTAGTGTGCACATAGCCTTATTCACATGTCCGTGTATATGCAGAGTTTTGTCAAAGCTGTAAAAAATGACAAGTTTTTCTAGTGAAAACCGTTGCAAGAACTTCCCTTTCTTTACTGAGTTTTTTGGAGGAAAGTTTCAGATCCTCAAGAGCTTTTGTGAATATTGTTTTCCCTTAGATGCCTTTTAGAGCCTGTTTTGGAGCGTTTTCCATCAGGAGCTACTTCATAGCAGTGACATGTTCTCACTTTTTTCCCACTAGGTATTTTTCAGAATCTGAAAATGAAAAAAAAATAGCTCAAAAGACTGAGGTGGTTTTACAATAAATGAATAGTCTTTCAAGCTTTTTGAGTGTTTTCTCAGGCTTCTTTTATAGCAAACTTGCTCCTATTACTCCTCAAAAAACTTTGTGTGCACATATTGTTTTGGGTATATTCACACTGCGTCTTTTTCCAGCTTTCAAAATGACCATTTTTCAGGCAGAAGCCGCTTCAAGAATCACTCCTTTTTTCTGGCATTTTGTAATTTGGAGCCTTCTTTATTAACATTTTTGGAACGTTTCCTAAAGCGCTTTGTTGATGTTTCTTCCCTTTAGTAGAGTTTTTCTAACTTTTTTAAAATTTTCATCAAGCAATGGATAAAATTTGCCTGCTTTTTTATTATTAGAAAATACTTACAAAACGCTCAAAAATGCATCCGGGAATCTTCCGAACATTTTTTTTTAACTTTCTCATTGGCTTTTTTGTATATTATGGAGCGTCTTCAAAGCTTGAAGAAAATGCTTGAAGAATGTACATGCCACTTTTTTTCCAAGCCTGAAAATGTTTAAAGATGTTTGAAAGCTTGAACAAACGAAACAGTGAGTCATTTTTACATTGAAATAGAGCGTTTTTTTGAACACAGTGTGAACAAACTCATAGGGTATGTGTCCACGTTCCGGGTTGTCAGCGCTTTGAACACATCGGATACCCGCTCCGCCCATAGCGCTGCCCCCTTTTGTACGCGCGGTGATTCCGCATGTGTTCATTGAACTCATGCGGAATCACCGCATCCTATACATAGACTGTGTTATTTATCTTGTGGAGACGGAGCGTCTCCGCTAGATAAATAAACATGCTGCGGTCTAGAAAGATGCGCCGCATGTCCGGTTACGCAGGTCTGCCACCTGCGTCTTTGTACGCATAGTGGAGATGGGATTTTCATAAAATCCCCTCCACTATTCTGTAACATCTGGATGCTGCTGTGTTATGATTTGGTAGCTGAGGAGTGCAGGTAAAAAAGGCAATACACCAGAGCAGTTGGAAACTATGAGATTGCAGTACCCTGACTAACCACCACAACTAGAGGCAGCCGTGGAGCGTTCCTACGTTGGTCCTAGACGCCTCGTCACAGCCTGAGAAACTAACTACACCTAAACATAGATATAGGAAAGCTATCTGCCCCGGAGCAGAACCCCAAAGACAATAGAAAGCCCCCAAACATGTAATGGCGGTTAGACAAGATGAAATACTGACACAGAAAGAAAATAGTATGAGCAAACGCTGGGGCCCAAACTAACTAAATAGAAAAGGATAGGAAGGGTACTTACTGCAATCCCAGAAAACCCTGAAAAGCACCAACACCACTAATTTCAAAAATACCTGAGATCACACGACCTCTACCACCTAAATTAGTTCTCTGGTGTAACAAAATCAAAACAGCAGCCACTGAAAAAAACTGAGAGGGCAAAAGCCCCCGGAGGGGACCCTGAAGGCCCCCACAGAAGTGCAGGACAAAAATGCAAAAATATAGCACAAAAACAAAAAGAAGAAAATGTCTTATCTGTTAGCAGGAGATGCAGACACGACACAGCAGGCTACAAGGGAAACAGGAATGAAGGATTCAGACCAGAACAATTGATCACCGGCAACCCTGATGGGAAGGTGACTCCCTTATATAAGACCAGTCAGTAACACCTGATTCCCAGTCCTCACAATCTTCACTGGACAGACCAGCACCGCTTGTAACCACCAGAGGAAGCCTCTGCTCAGAACTCATCTCAAACCCATTCACAACACTGCTGATTGGACGCTGCGGCTGTACGCAGCATCCAATCCGCAGGAAATCCTGGAAACATACCCTTACTCATTTGATTGCTGTCGGGTTTTTTTCACAGACAGCACATGGACATATATTCTGTGATGCTGTTCACATGTCTGTGTTTTGACAAGATGGAAATGCCCCTTTAAAGTAAATGTCACTCTGGAACATTTCTTCTGTTCCTATAAACTTTTCTCAATATATATCCTTTGTTTGCAGGAAGGATGGATCAGTCTAGCCACAGTCTGGTTCTTCTCCAGCAGCTGAACATGCAGCGAGAGTTTGGATTCCTCTGTGACTGCACAGTAGCCATTGGGGACGTGTATTTTAAAGCACACAGGGCTGTTCTTGCTGCCTTTTCCAACTATTTCAAGATGATCTTCATCCATCAGAGCAGGTGCTGAGGTTTATTTATGTTCCAAGTTTGATCTATTTTTGTTCTTGTTTTCTTTTACTCTTCTTCATTTCTTTAGGTCATTACATAACTAGATTTAATAGCGGTGTAAAACTTAAGAGGTTGTCCAGGCTTGGGGTTCAAGTCTGCGGTGAGTTTATGTGCGCGATGTCAGGATTCTCTGGTGTTGGAAGCGGTAGGTCATGTGACCACAATTATGCGACTTACATACTTCCAGCCACATTCCGACTAGACGTGTCTGGGTGCGCATGTCTAGTTGACATGTGACCGTAAGTAAGCAAATCGCATACTTGCAATTATGCTCCTGCTTGCTCTTGTCACCGGAGAATTGTGACAGAGTGCACACTGCGCGCTGTGAGAATTCACTAGTCTGCAGTCACTTTGTGTGACTGCAGACTTGAGCCCCAAGCCTGGATAGCCCCATTAAGGCCTCCAAACACTTTAGATAGCCAACTCTTCCTACTCACCCATACACAGAAATTTACCTCTGTTCTCAATGAGAGCCGCTGCAAGACTGCTCTGGCAGATTAACTCCATAGAGCACAAAGGGATCGGCCTTAGAAATTCATCAGGCGGGATCCTTCTCTTTGCCGACATCATCTGTTATTGAAGAATCGGGAGGTCCTCATACACGTTAGTTTGTCAGCCCATATCGTCCGTCTTTAGTTTAATGTGTACGGGGGTTAATATTACGTAACACCAGGCTTAGTAAGCAGACATTCGAGGGGTCCTTTCTAGGTTTTCAAGGCTAATTGCACAGGAGTTCCCTTCATAAGGAAGCACCGGTGACCCGTGAACCACTCAGAGATGGGAATTACCTGTTTTGCTGTCATTTTATTTTGATTTATTTTATTTTACTCATTTATATAGCGCCATTAATTCCACAGCGCTTTACAGACATTATTGGCACTGTCCCCGATGGGGTTCATAATCTAAGTTCCCTATCAGTATGTCTTTGGAATCATTCCAAATGGATTAAATGACCGAAATCTGACGTTCCTCCAATCCCGCCAGTTAGAGCAGGACTTCAGCTGCCATTAGATAGCCCACCACCCAGTCCAGGGAGACACAAGACACCCATACAAGACACGAAGCCCTGATGCCACAGCATATAATAGTTGCCATAAAAATACATATTGATGGCAGTAAAGGGATTAAGAAATATAAGATGGAATAAATGATGTAAAGGAGTTTTCGATATATTAAAAGGGCAGACTTGTATAAAGTAATAAATGAAGCAATACTTGCAATCACCAGTTCCTCGCAGCTCCTGTTCAGGCATTGTTCCCAATTTCTGCATTTCTGTACTGCTTGGTCCTGTCTCAACACGTTGGAAGTGGATATTAATGCCAGCTCAGCCACATACTGTACGTAATGCTGACCTGCGTCAGCCGGTGATTGGACTATCCTGCCATTTTAATTTTGTCAAGACAGGACCCAGAAGTAGAGACTACGAGCAGGGTTGGACTGGCCCACTGGAGGATTCTCCGGTGGGCCCAGGCGCTGACACCTGCTGGCACTGGCCAGCAGCCGACTAGGCGTATCGCTAATAGCGGCACACCACGCAGCTGCTATAGGGGCCCCCAGTGCCAGTGGAGCAGCAGCAGACGACAGGAGGCAGAAACCGGCTGCTGCGGCTAAAGCCTGTCCACGCTGCTAAAGAGAAATTAATATTCACTCTTCCCCACGCCCCCATGGGCGTGGAGAGGGGTGAATATTCATTTCTCTTTAATAGCGGTCAGTATTTGCAGGCTGCGGCTAACACTGCTCGCTATCAAGGCTGGCAGATCAGGGCCCACAGGCCGCTTTGGGGCCGTAAATTAGGGGGGCCTGGCGCCAGTGCCACCCCCCCCAGTGCACGCCGCATTCAACTGTATCGGCATCATAGATGCCGATACAGTTGAAAGCAATAATGAAGGAAAGTTCGTAAGATGATGCTCCCTCTCCCATCATTCCCCTCTGCCTCTGACACAGCAGGTGCGCGATGATGTCACTTCATCGCATACGCACTGTATGCTGGGCAGACTGCAGTGCAGTTGCTGATACCGGAGCAGAGCCGTAATCAGCGTGGGAACGAGGAGGAGAGGTGAGTATTGTGTTTGTTTATTTTATATATGTATCAGTGAGTCCTGGTTGCATTATACCCTATGAGGAGGGCAGCATTATACCCTATGAGGGGCTGCGTTATACTATATGAGGGGGGCAGCATTATACCCTATGAGGGGGCTGCAGTATACTATATGAGGAGGCAGCATTATACCCTATGGGGGGGCAGTATTATACCCTATGATGGGGGCAGTGTTATACCCTATGAGGGGGCAGCATTATACCCAGTGAGGGGGCTGCATTATACGCTATGAGTAGGCTACATTATACCCTATGAGGGGGCTACTTTGTACCATTTAAGGGGTAGCATTATACCCTATAAGGGGGTCAGCATTATACCCTATGAGGTGCCACCATTATTCCATATGAGGAGGGCTGCATTATACCCTATGAGGGGGCTGCATTATACCCTATGAGGGGGGGCTACATTATATTCTATGGGGGGCTGCATTATACCTTATAAGGGGGTTGCATTATACTGTGAGGGGGCTAAATTATACTATATGAAGGGGGCTATATTATATTCTATGGGGGGCTGCATTATAGCCTATGATGGGGCTACATTATATTCTATGGGGCTGCATTATACCTTATGAGGGTGTTGAATTATGCTCTGAGGGGGCTACATTATATTCTATGAGGGGGCTGCATTATACTATATGAGGGCTGCATTATATTCTATAAGGGGGCTGCATTATATACTCTGAGGGTCTACATTATATTCTATGAGGGGGCTACATTATATATGATGGGGCTACATTATATTCTATGAGGGGGCTGCTTAATACTATATGAGGGCTGCATTATATTCTATGAGGGGGCTGTGTTATATACTCTGAGTGGTCTACATTTTATTCTATGAGGGGGCTACATTATATTGTATGAGGGGGCTGCATTATACTATATGAGGGTTGCATTATATCCATGAGGGGGCTACGTTATATTCTATGAGAGAGCTACATTATATTCTATGAGAGGCTACGTTAATTCTATGAGGGGCTGCATTATATTCTATGAGGGGGCTACCCCAACCCCTGCTATATCATTAAGACGTGTACTACCTTATATTATACCCTGATATTAGCGCGTTTTACCCCACAATCGGTGATCTTGTATTTATTTCTATGTAGCTACATAGTGAGCCCCAAGAATGATTTTCTCTGATGGGCTCAAGGTGCTCCAGTCCGATGCTGACTACAAGTGACCAGATCAGTGAGGGTGAATATTACATCATTTATAATGTTACAGCAGACTGAGCCCTTATTATAGATTTTTTTTTTGCTGGACAATACTTTTCTGGGGTAGAAACCCCATTTTCAATTCACTATTATAGTTGCTTTTTGGTTCTAAGGATTTGTTAGGTGTTAATGTGAGTTTATTATTTTATTACCATTCACCTTTTTCCATTGTGTTTTTTTTTCTTTTACAGTGAATGCATTAAGATTCAGCCGACTGACATCCAACCAGACATATTCAGCTACCTTTTACATGTCATGTACACAGGGAAGAGCCCCAAGCAAAATGTGGACCAGTACCGATTGGAGGAAGGAGTAAAATTTCTCCACGCTAATCTCTTCACAGCACCAACCAGCGAGCCAACACAAGTGCTACCTTCAGACGCCATACAGACGTCTAACTTATATGGAATTCAGATATCAACGGCCCAAAAAGCACCAAAAGAAAGTGCTCATTTGAGGAAGAATCAGCCAAGTGCAACAAGACCGGTCCCACCAGGAGACCATCCGCAGTTGCAGTTGTCTCTTGCCATTGGACTAGAAGGCGTTGGTTCTGAAAAGCAAAGTTCACATTTTGCGGGCCAGATTGGTGCCACGGTACAATCGATAGAAGACATCCAAAAGAATGTGAGGTCTATAAAACAGGAGACTGGCGACCCTGAAGATATAGGGTCTCCACACCAATCACTTCCTTCTCCAGAAGAGGTTGAACCAAATCTCATTACATCCAGCAACAGAGTATATTCCTGCCATTACTGTGGTGAGCACTTCGAGTCACGTGTTATTTTGAGAGATCACTTGCATATTCACGTATCTCAGTCACTCCCATTTGGGGTTCCAACATCTATCCTAGAGAGCGATGATTTAGGAGAGGTCCGTCCCATACTGGAAAACATTGATAATACCGATAGTTGCCGACTTGGGGCCTATCTTCTAAATAAAAGTGAGGAGCCACTTCTAAATACAGGCCATGCAGAACAGCTCCAACTCAATCAATTATCTTTTCTCACCAAAGACACGGATCCTATAGAACTAAACTTCTCATTTCTCCGTAAAAGAAAGTTCAATTGTACAGTGTGTGGACATAGATTTTCCAGACGGAGTCAATTGGCGGAGCACGTATACACGCATAAAACAAAGTCGTCACACAAGCACCAGAGAATCGGGAATCAGATCGAGCAGAACTTGCACAGCTACTGTAGTAACATTGCTGATATCGACCAGAAAGATTCGGATCTGCTGCTGGAGCCTCCCGAGTTCCTCGATGAAGAAGAACCCACGGATTCACAGGAAAATGTGGAATCTGTGCTTGTAGAATAAAATATATGTGCTTGTTTTCATTGAAGAAATCTATCAATATTTCCAGGGCAAAATGATTTTACTTGAAAGAGAGAAACATTTTAGCCTACATGTTCTAATTATATTTGAAAGAAAAAAATTAGAAATTGGTTTAGATGACTTGTCCCCAATCAGATTTTACTTTTCTCTGTTAGATTGCGCAAAACTTAACATTTTGTTTTAATAAGAATTACTTAAAGAGAATAAATCACTTGTTTGTTTTTACTAATTCATATACTGATACAAAAGATTTCCAAACTTTTTTTTTAGTTGCTTAAAGGGTTTTTGCCCCTCAAAAATCAAGTTATCCAGCGGATAACTTGCTGATCGCTGGGGGTCTGGCCATACCAAGAACGGACATTGAAGAGTGGTTCTTTGAGCCAACCGTCTATAGGACTACTGTATATAGCAGTTCCATAGACAATGAATGGATCAGAGATTGAGCATGCGCACCTCCACTGAGCCCTTTCTCCGGACGCTAGAGCCCTGATCTCGAGATCCCACTGATCAGTATTGTATCCTGTATCCTTTCTTGATTTTTTGGGGATAACCCTTTTAATGGAGATTTTTTTTCAATCGTCACTATGGAGGCGCTGATAACAGAATCCAGAGATATCCTTTATGGCAGCCACCCGGATGTTAGGTGGACTTAGTAAGAGGGAATCCAGAAAAAGCTTAAAATATAATTTAATGTAAAAAATCATGTTTCTTCTGACTTAGCAAAATGCATTAATATTTAATTGTTTGGGAAAGCCCTTAAATATTTTTTTGACACTATACGTGTTTATGGTAGGAAGCAAAGCTAGAGGCACCGGGTTACTTCTTTAGAAAGTTGTCACTTCAGGACATCACGGTTGAAAATCCTCGACTTGGGACTTCTTTCTGTTCTTGAACAAAACGCAAGAATCAATGTGACTATTTATTATTTTGTTTCCCTTTTACGTAAGTTTATATGTTGCAGACTTTTCTGCTCTGGATTTTACAGCAAATATGTGATGAGTCCACTCCAAAATTTTGTTGTCAATTTCACACTTGCATTGCCTATTATCATGCTATTAATTCTTCAGAAAGTTACTGCTTCATGTTCTTTAGATTTTTAAAAACTCCATCCAAACATTTTTATTTGCTGCAGTTTTCAGTGCAAAATCTGCTCTGGAACTCTGTAGTAATTCCACAGCGTGTTAGAGGAGTTTTCCAGATGGATCAAAATTTCCATCAAGCTTGACAGTAATTTTTAGGATACAAGCTGTCTGCAGGGCCATTCTTGATGTCAAGCATACAGAAATTCCTGTAGTGCACATTAAAGGCTATGGACACCTTTGAGATGAAAAAAAATGATGTTTTCATTTGTTAGTGGTCACCTTTAATTAGTACCACTGAACTAAGTTTCAATTTGCAATATACGGTAAATTCCTTCGTTCATTTTCAAACCCCCTCAAATGCAGTTTACAGCCTGATCCAAGGTCCAGATTTTTCTTTTATGGGAGTTTCTCTTCCAGGAATATAGGCTGGATGTGAAGTCTGTGTGTATCCTGTGTTCATTAGTACATATATCAACACAGCTTCTACCCTGCACTCATTTCCTCCGTCATTTGCTTTCCTCATTAGCTTTCTTCCTTATCAATAGCCTGTTTTCTTTGCTTTCCCTCAGACTGTATTTGCTTTGTCCCCTCTCAAGATCTGCATACAACCACCTTACCTGGACATTGATTCCAGTGATGTTACTTATATGGCTGGTGATCTTCAGCACTCCTGTAGTCATTGTCTATCCTTAGTCATCTATGCTATTATTTTAGGTTAATAATATGACTAGAGCCCTATGAGTGTGACTGCTGTCTGAGTATAAGACATACCTCCTTGGACAAGGCATTCCAGAATAGAAATAAACCTAGCCCGGTATATAGACATGTGGTCAAAATTGTTGGTACCCCTCCTTTAATTACAGAAAAACCCACAATGGTGACAGAAATAACTTGAATCTGACAAAAGTAATAATAAATCAAAAATCTATGAAAATGAACAAATGAAAGTCAGACATTGCTTTTCCACCATGCTTCAACAGAATTTAAAAAAAAATAAAACTCGAGAAATAGGCCTGAACAGAAATGATGGTACCCTTAACTTAATATTTTGTTGCACAACTTTTTGAGGCAATCACTTGAATCAAACAATTCCTGTAACTGTCAATGAGACTTTTGCACCTCTCAACAGGTATTTTGGCTCACTCCTCAAGAGCAAACTGTTCCAGTTGGCATGTTTCAGTTCTTTCCAAAGATTCTCAATAGGATTTAGGTCAGGGCCATAGAAGGCCACTTCAGAATAGTCCAATATTTTCCTCTTAGCCATTTTTGGGTGTTTTTAGCTGTGTGTTTTGGGTCATTATCCTGTTGCAAGACCCATGACCTGCGACTGAGACCAAGCTTTCTTTACACTGGCAGCACATTTCTAGAATCCCTTAATAGTTTTGAGATTTCATTGTACCCTGCACAGATTCTAGACACCCTGAGCCAGATGCAGCAAAGCATCCCCAGAACATAACAGAGCCTCCTCCATGTTTCACAGTAGGGACAGTGTTCTTTTCTTGATGTGCTTCATTTTTCCATCTGTGAACATAGAGCTGATGTGCCTTGCCAAAAAGTTCCATTTTTGTCTCATCTGTCCATAGGACATTCTCCCAGAAGCTTTGTGGCTTGTCAACATGTAATTTGGCAAATTCCAGTCTTGCTTTTTTATTTTTTTTCAACAATGGTGTCCTCCTTGGTCGTCTCCCATGAAGTCCACTTTGGCTCAACGACGAATGGTGCAATCTGAAACTGATGTTCCTTGAGCTTGAAGTTCACCTTTAATCTGTTTAGAAGTTTTTCTGGGCTCTTTTGTTACCATTCGTATTATCCATCTTTTTGATTTGTCATCAGTTTTCCTCCTGCGGCCACGTCCAGGGAGGTTGGCTACAGTCGCATGGAGATTACATTTCTGAATAATATGTGCAACTGTAGTCACAGGAACATCAAGCTGCTTGGAGATGGTTTTATAATTTTACCTATAACATGTTTGTCTATAATTTTCTTTCTAATCTCCTGAGAAAACTCTTTCCTACGCTTCCTCTGGTCCATGTTGAGTGTGATACACACCATGTCACCAAACAGCACAGTGAGTATTTGTAGCCCTCTATACAGGCCCACTCACTGATTCCAAGATTGTAGACACCTGTGATGGTAATTAGTGGACACACCTTGATTTAACATGTCCCTTTTGTCACATTATTTTCAGAGGTACCATCATTTCTGTCCAGGTCTATTTCATGAGTTTTATTTTTTTTTAAATTTTGTGGAAGCATGGTTGGAAAGCAATGTCTGACTTTCATTTGTTAATTTTCATAGATTTTTTATTATTTTGTCAGATTCAAGTTATTTCTGTGACCATTGTGGCGTTTTCTGTCATTAAATGAGGGGTACCAACAATTTTGACCACGTGTGTACAAGGCAATGGGACAAAGGGTTAGTTTGGCCATGTAGCCTGGGTGTCTTGTGATAAATGTGACAGTTCCTGTATATAATATAGTATATCTGTAATCCTGAGTTATTGCTGACTATATATGTATGATCATAACAACATGTATTCCTTGTTTCTAGTTAATATGTTTCTAAAAATATTTGTTAAAATAGTAATATGTCCGTTACAATGATTTGAAGTCTTGTGAAAATCTCAAATATATTGTGATGGGCACCTTAAATAAGTGTTGTGTATTTATTATCAGGCTCTATTCTTTGACCCTAAATATAGAGAGTGCGGCAAAATTTCTGACTGGTGTACAAGGTTAAAGGCCCCCGTACACATTATACAAACGACTACCCTGACAGATAATGTTTTGGCTGACAGTTATCTAATGTGTATGGTCACGTTAAGAGGTTTTCAATCCCCCCCCACCAAAAAAAAAAGTCTGCCTACACTCGCCAAGCTCATTGGTTGCATTGCAAAGCTTAAATTACATTTCCTGGTATGCCTTGCAATAATGAGACTAGACTTTTCTCCCTCCCCAAAGCCTATTTGCCTATTTTGTTCATCTATCGCTCCTGTAGAGGGTTTACTAATTGGTAACCTAGTTTCCCCAGACTTCACTCCCTTTTCTTTGTATTTGCGTTTCTTTTTTCCTGCAATATAGTGTTGGTGGTGATCCAGGACAGTTAGTGTAGGTAAAACATAACGCCTTGGTACAAAAGCTGGCTATACACTTTAGACTTATGTTGCCAATATCGATGGGTTCGGCTGACGGTCTAATGCGTATAGTGGGCGCTGGCTGACTGATGGTAAATAGAGATGTCTATCTGTCATGTCTCATTGCAGAATGCCAATCACTTTGTTCTCCCTAAGATAAGCTGCTGGCTGACGTGTCAGCGGCTTTCTCATAAAGTGGCCGAACGAGCGCTCCTGTGTTTCGCGATAGTGAGCTAAGATCGCTGTTAGCCGAACAATCATTCGGCTCATAGCCATCTAATGTGTTTGACCAGCCTTAGGCACATATTGCCAATTACTGTTGACCTCGCATATTCACATAGACTGTAGTAAAAAGCAGTCAATAACCACTAGAGTTAATATAAAAATGAATCTACTTTATTACAAATTGATATTAAAAGCATAATCTTATAATAATGATTGGTTTCCATAAAAGAATTCCACAAAATAAAAACCACAAAAGCACTATTGTACCGAAACCTTGTATGATATCAAAATAGGGGCAACACATAAAAATCAATCAACATATAAAGTTAAAGATGCTTCACATACGGCAAAAAAGTTTCAAAAATAATCCAGCTATCTTATCTTGAATATAATCCAGCTGCTACACAAATATAGTAATAGAATATATCACTGAAAAAGTCTTATCCATAATGTAAGTGGAGATTAGAACCCTGTAGTTATATTTCACAATGCGTGTTTCACATCTGATGGCTTCCTCAGGAGGCACCCCCTATACTTATGCACAATGATACTGCACTGACTGTCCCTATAACTTTTATTTTCCCTCATTCGAATACACTCCTACACAAGCACAAATCCCATCTCCCACTGGTGATGTTGACTATACTTATCTCTAGAGGACAACCAAGGATATGGGGGCTATTAAAATACGCTATGGGTAATGCTGCTGTTCTCTAGGGATAGGAGAGATCAAGAGGAAAATAAATACTCAACCAGCAAGGATATGCTTCCTACTCCACAAAAGAGGAACATACCTGCACTTGCAGAATAGCCACCTGACAGGACGAGCAACTAAAGATCTTTTCTGGAGTGAAAAGCATCCCCTAGTTGGCCGAGTATTCACTTACTTGTACCTTCTAATCTCTTCTATACCTCAAGAACAGCAACATTACCCATCGCCTCTTTTGATAACCCTCATATACTTTGTTCCCATTGTTTTATAGGTTCACTAATACTCAGAAAATGTAGCCCTAAATACCGTACCTAAACAGGACGACAGAATGATAACCCCCCAAATGGCAATCCTACTGTGACTGGTTGATGTGACATAATATAGCTGTAAGGATAAGGTGACCAGAATGAAAAAACGATTGGAAGGAGGCACTTTTATCCATGTAAGAAAATTACAAAAAGTTGTTGGAGATCCCAGAGTATAAAACAATAAGTAAATTTCTGAAAATCAAAAAACCTTTAAGCCCATATGTATAAGGCGATATTATGGCTTTATACAAACTCCAAATGAGCTGTAGTATGAACCCATATGGTATCTATGGCTATGATTGCATATGGATACAAATTATTATATTCATATGGATATTTGTGACATAGATGATGCTTCACCTGGAGAAAACCTTTATAATACATTATCGTGTTCTTGAGACCTTACTCTCCTAGCAATAACATCAAGATACCTTTTGATGAGATTTTTAAATGTTCTGATTAATCCCAAATAGTAGTATGGTATTAATAGAAAGACTTCATAATATAAGAATCCAGGTCACTGCTAATTGACGCTAATTAGGCACATTATACTAGATTATCATTTTTGGATATTAATAGTGGATGACACTACAATAAATCCAAATAAATATTATGAATATGTTTAACCCCTTAGTGACAGAGCCAATTTGCAGCTTAATGACCGGGCCAATTTTTACAATTCTGACCACTGTCACTGTATGAGGTTATAACTCTGGAACGCTTTAACGGATCCTGCTGATTCTGACATTGTTTTTTCATGACATATTGTACTTCACGTTAGTGGTAAAAAAAATTTGATATGACTTGTGTTTATTTATGAAAAAAAACGGAAATATGGCGAAAATTTTGCAATTTTCAAACTTTAAATTTTTATGCCCTTAAATCAGAGAGATATGTCACACAAATTTCTTAATAAATAACATTTCCCACATGTCTACTTTACATCAGCACAATTTTGGGAACAAAATTTTTTTTTGTTATGAAGTTATAAGGGTTAAAAGTTGACCAGCGATTTCTCATTTTTACAACACTATTTTTTTTAGGGACCACATCACATTTGAAGTCACTTTGAGGGGTCTATATGATAGAAAATACCCAAAAGTGACACCATTCTAAAAACTGCACCCCTCAAGGTGCTCAAAACCACATTCAAGAAGTTTATTAACCTTTTACGTGCTTCACAGGAACTGAAGCAATGTGGAAGGAAAAAATTAATATTTAACTTTTTTGCAAAAGCTTTACTTCGGAACCAATTTTTTTTATTTCAACAAGTGTTAAAAGAAAAAATGAACCACAAAATTTGTTGTGCAATTTCTCCTGAATACGCCGATACCCCATATGTGGGGGTAAACCACTTTTTGGGCGCACGGCAGAGGTCGCAAGGGAAGGAGCGCCGTTTGACTTTTTCAACGCAGAATGTCGCGTTTAGAGAGCCCCTGATGTGCCTAAACAGTGGAAACCCCCATCAAGTGACCCCATTTTGGAAACGACCCCTTAAGGAACTTATCTAGATGTGTTGTGAGCACTTTGAACCTCCAAGTGCTTCACAGAGGTTTATAACGTAGAGCCGTGAAAATAAAAAAATCATATTTTTTCCACAAAAATTATCTTTTTTACCCCAATTTTTATTTTCCCAAGGGTAACAAGACCCCAAAAGTTTTTGTGCAATTTGTCCTGAGCATGCTGATATCCCATATGTGGGGGTAAACCACTGTTTGGGTGCATGGCAGAGCTTGGAAGGGACTTTTTCAACGCAGAATTGGCTGGACGCCATGTCGCGTTTGTAGAGGCCCTGATGTGTCTAAACAGTGGAAACCCCCCACAAGTGACCCCATTTTGGAAACTAGATCCCTAAGGAACTTATCTAGATGTGTGGTGAGCACTTTGAACCCCCAAGTGCTTCACAGAAGTTTATAACGCCCGGGGTGAAAATAAAAAATCATATTTTTTCCACAAACCTGATAGTTTAGTCCCCAATTTTTTATTTTCCCAAGGGTAACAGGAGAAATTAGACCACAAAAGTTGTTGTCCAATTTGTCCTGAGTACGCTGATACCCCATATGTGGGGTGGGACCACTGTTTGGGCGCACGGCAGGGCTTGGAAGGGAAGGAGCGCCGTTTGACTTTTTCAAACCAAAATTAGCTGGAATTGAGATTGGACGCCATGTCGCGTTTGGAGAGCCTCTGATGCTCCTAAACAGTGGAATCCCCCCCACAAATGACACCATTTTGGAAACTAGACCCCTTAAGGAACTTATCTAGATGTGTGGTGAGCACTTTGAACCCCCAAGTGCTTCACAGAAGTTTATAACGTAGAGCCGTGAAAATAAAAAATATTTTTCTCCTCAAAAATGATTCTTTAGCCCGCTATTTTTTTTATTTTCCCAAGGGTAACAGGAGAAATTGGACCCCAAAAGTTGTTGTGCAATTTTTTCTGAGTACGCTGATACCCCATATATGGGTGGAACCACTGTTTGGGCGCATGGGAGAGCTTGGAAAGGAATGAGCGCCATTTTGTAATGCAGACTTTGATGGAATGTTCTGCGGGCGTCATGTTGTGTTTGCAGAGCCCTTGATGTGCCTAAACAGTAGAAACCCCCTGCAAGTGACATCATTTTGGAAACTAAACCCCCCCAAGGAACTTATCTAGATGTGTGGTGAGCACTTTGAACCCCCAAGTGCTTCACAGAAATTTATAAACGCAGAGCCGTGAAAATAAAAAATAATTTTTTTCCTCAAAAATGATTTTTTTTTTAGCCAGCTATTTTTTATTTTCCCAAGGGTAACAGGAGAAAATAGAACCCCAAAATTGGTGTGCAATTTGTCCTGAGTACGCTGATACCCCATATGCTGGGGTAAACCACTGTTTGGGCGAACGGCAGGGCTCAGAAGGGAGGGAGCGCCATTTGACTTTTTGAACGCTACGTCGTGTTTGGAGAACCCCTGATGTGCCTAAATAGTGGAAACCCCTCAATTCTAGCTCCAGACCTAATTGTAACCCTAACCCTAATTGTAACCCTAACCGTAACCCTAATTCCAACCCTAATTATAACCCTAACCCTAAGGCTAGGTTCATATTGCGTTTTACCAGCCCGTTCAACACATAGCGTTGACGGGCTGGTAACGGTATAGCATAACGCGATCGCGTTATGCTATATCCGCTAGCGCAGAGGAATCAGCAGATGATTCATCTGCGCTAGCGGTGACGGAGCCCAGACGCTGCAGGCCGCGTCTGAGGCTCCGTTACTGAATGACGGCACGTAAACGCATGCCGCTTTAACGGCATGTGTCGCAATGCGCCCTCAAATGGGGGTGAATGGCAGCGTTAACGGACTGCGTTATACCGCGGTGTAACACAGTCCGTCTAACGGACTGCCATAACGCAGTATGAACCCAGCCTAACCCTAATGCTAACCCTAACCCTAATTATAACCATAGCCCTAAACCTAACTCTAATGGAAAAATGAAAATAAATACAATTTCTATATTTTATTATATGTCCCTAACTAAGGGGGTGATAAAGGGGGGGGGTTATGTACTGTATTTTTTTATTTTGATCACTGTGATAGTTTATCACAGTGATCAAAATGTACTTTCATTCATTCATTTTTTGAATCTGCTGCCAGGCAGATTCGGCGGGCGCATTGCGCATGCGCCGCCATTTTTTTTTACAGGATGAAGAGGCCGGGAGCCTGGGACCTGCTGGCGCACAGTGGGGACACCGGGAGGTACAGGGGGAATCGGGGGTCCTGGGGACCCTAATTCTCACCCCTCTAATGTGCAATCACATCAGAGGGGAGAGAATTTTTTATTTTTTTTTGTTGCGGTCGCCGTTATACTGTTATAACGGCGATCGCAACAGCGGGTAGGTAAATACCGACCCGGATCATGTTCTCTGGGGTCTCGGCTACCCCTGGCAGCCGAGACCCCGGAGAAAATTGCCCAACCCCCCTAGCACATCGCGGCGGGCGCACTACTCATGCGCCCGCCATTTTCTCGCCATTAAAGATGGCAGCGCCCACCGGAGGAGGCAGAAGGGCCCTAGGGCCAAAAGTGGGGGATCGGGGGCCACAAGGGGGGGATCGGGGACCCTTTTTCTCTCTCCTCTGATGTCCGATCACATCAGAGGAGAGAAATTAAATGGCACATCAGATTTTTTTTTGTTGCGATCGCCGTTATAGGGTTAATAACGGCGATCGCAACATCGGGGTCGGTAAAAACCGACCCGATTCATGTTCTCTGGGGTCTCAGCTACCCCCAGTAACCGAGACCCCAAAGAATATGCAACTGTGGGGGGCGCTATACACTTTTTCCTACAGTTTAAGTACCCTTAACTGCCGCCGTTAAAAGGCGTATCGGTGGTCGTTAAGTGGTTAAAAAAAAGCAAAAATATATGGTAATATTGGCCCGAAAAAATAACCACAGTAATATAATTGTAGAGGACAAAGGGAATGCTGAGATATTAAACATTTATCTTTCATCCTTATTCACCAATGAATTGATTGTTCCAGATATCATTTAATAAGGTAAGACATGGAGCCAAGACCTGCAATGAGCCTTTCCCTACGCTCAGATGGTGTAGATTATCTTATCTGAGAGAATCAGGACAATTAAGCAAATGACACTATGGTCAAACTATGATCAGAATTTTATCCGATTGTCAGCATTGTGAGGAGAAAATGGAGAACAAAATCTCTCCTCCATTCTGTGAGTCAGCGGAAATCAGACTGCATGCAGATGTCATCTAAGTGCAGTCCAATATTTTTCGTTCACCCAGAGACTTGAATAGGCGAGTGGCATCTGATTTCAAAGTGAAATAGATTTTTTTCACTGACTGAAAGAAATCCGTCATCAGCACTGGCCCATTCAATAACATTTGTCCTATTTAAAAATTAGATAGTATCTGTCTGGTGTACAGTCATGGCCAAAAGTTTTGAGAATGATACAAATATTATATTTGCACATGATCTGCTGCCCTCTGGTTTATGTGTGTTTGACAGATGTTTTTATCACAGACAGAAATATAATAATTGCAAACATATGAGTAACAAAAGCTTATATTGACAGTTAGAATGAGTTAATGCAGCAAGTCAATATTTGCAGTGTTGACCCTTCTTCTTCAGGACCTCTGCAATTCTCCCTGGCATGCTCTCAATCAACTTCTGGACCAAATCCTGACTGATAGCAGTCCATTCTTGCACAATCAATGCTTTCATTTTGTCAGAATTTTTAGGTTTTTGTTTGTCCACCCGTCTCTTGATGATTGACCACAAGTTCTCAATGGGATTAAGATCTGGGGAGTTTCCAGGCCATGGACCCAAAATCTCTATGTTTTCTTCCCTGAGCCATTTAGTTATCACCTTTGCTTTATGGCAAGGTGCTCCATCATGCTGGAAAAGGCATTGTTGATCGCCAAACTGCTCTTGGAGGGTTGGGAGAAGTTGCTCTTGGAGGATATTCTGGTACCATTCTTTATTCATGGCTGTGTTTTTAGGCAAGACTGTGAGAGAGCCGATTCCCTTGGCTGAGAAGCAACCCCACACATGAATGGTTTCAGGATGCTTAACAGTTGGCATGAGACAAGACTGGTGGTAGCGCTCACCTTGTCTTCTCCGAATGAGGCGTTTTCTTGATGTCCCAAACAATTGAAAAGGGGATTCATCAGAGAAAATAACTTTACCCCAGTCCTCAGCAGTCCACTGCCTGTAGCTTTTGCAGAAGATCAGTCTGTCCATGATGTTTTTTCTGGAGAGAAGTGGCTTATTTGCTGCCCTCCTTGAGACCAGGCCTTGCTCCAAGAGTCTCCGCCTCACAGTGCGTGCAGATGCACTCTCACCTGCCTGCTGCCATTCCTGAGCAAGCTCTGCACTGCTGGTAGCCCGATCCCGCAGCTGAAACATTTTTAAGAGACAGTCCTGGCGCTTGCTGGTCTTTCTTGGGTGCCCTGGAGCCTTTTTGGCAACAATGGAACCTCTCTCCTTGAAGTTCTTGATGATGCGATAGATTGTTGACTGAGGTGCAATCTTTCTAGCTGCGATACTCTTCCCTGTTAGGCCATTTTTGTGCATTGCAATGATGACTGCACGTGTTTCTTTAGAGATAACCATGGTTAACAGAAGAGAAACAATGATGCCAAGCACCAGCCTCCTTTTAAAGTGTCCAGTGGTGTCATTCTTACTTAATCATGACAGATTGATCTCCAGCCATGTCCTCATCAACACCCACACCTGTGTTAATGGAGCAATCACTGAAAAGAGGTTAGCTGGTCCTTTTAAGGCATTGCTGCAATGATGTTGAAATGTGTTTTGGGGGATAAAGTTCATTTTCTAGCCAAATATTGACTTTGCAAGTAATTGCTGTTAAGCTGATCACTCTTTATAACATTCTGGAGTATATGCAAATTGCCATTAGAAAAAGTGAAGCAGTAGACTTTGTAAAAATTAATATTTGTGTCATTCTCAAAACTTTTGGCCATGACTGTATACTGTGGTGTGAGTGAGCCCATATTCATAGTGTGAGCTACCTATAACTTAACCTAACACTAGTCAAATGCACCTTGAATAAAAGGCCGCCTTTATACTGCAAAACATTGGGGCACATCTATGAAAATAAATGTGGCAGAAAAAAAAAATATTTGCACCATTTGTTGCAATGAACATTTAAAATATTGTAATTATCATTCTTATATTTATTTTTAAACCCTTACTTGCAGTTTGCAGTGTTCTCCTAGTTTCTAATTTTTCTCTTGTGGACTTGTCTCTCCCAGTGGAGGGATATATATGCAATTCATCCAGAATGTGAAATTTGTGTGCCGTGGGGGCTGCTGTCTTCTGTAGCTTTTACGTATCAGCAACCATTCACTACCAGGAGTAATTTCTCCATGTGCTTCCTTCCCTATAAACAGTCTGTGTTCTCTGCCCTCCCTGAGACTGTGGAAACTTTGTCCCCTCTCCGATTTGCGCATAACCCTGTCTCAGCTGCTATCTCGAACACTGCAAGAAAAGGAAGGTTAGAAAAGAGTCGTCAGAGCCAGGAAAAGAACCAAAAAAGATGTGTCTCTGACCATCTAGTTAGGTGAAGAATTTGCAGATTTGGCAGCAGCAAAATAGTAGAACAGAAAACAATTTAGAAAGTTGGTTCATTTTGCATTTAGGGAGTAAAAGATCAATTAAAACAAAATCAACACATAGGTGTCATAGGTAGCCTTTAAAGCAGTTTTATTTTACCTTTCAGCAGCAGATGAAGGAAGGGAGACACACTAGTCATTACTAGTGGGTAGGCGGAGCCCACATAGGATAGAAACACCTCAGATTAAAAAAGTGTTGACCGGCCCCTCCAGCTTATAGGGCTCCTCCTACTCCAGCTCTCCAGTCTAAAATTTGAGGTCACAGAGGATAGTCGCTGCTGGAAGCAGCTCCTCAGAATTTTTTTTTATTTTAGTCGGACAGAGACTTGGACCGCCAGTGGTCTAGAGGTCTCAGGGGTCTCAGCGCTGCTGGACCCCCACCTCTCCCTTGGCGGATCTGTATTACCCTGTAAGGTGGTCCCTGCAGAACCCTGCCGGCCCTGGGGGATGAGGATTGCTTCCCTGGCGGGGACGCAAACCGCGTTTCTGGGGTCACTGCGTTCCCCGCCCTGGGGGGAAGCTACGGGCACAGCGCCACAAATCTCTGAGGGGTCCCTGTGGCGCTCAGCTGGGTGAGTACTCCACATTTTAATGTGTTTGAGTGCTTCAGCGGCCGCTGCGGCAGCCGCTGCTACATGTATTCATGTGTGGTGATTGTGTACTTTTGTCCGCAGGTGGATGCCTGCAGGACAGGGGAGCGGGAGCGGAGCGGAGTGAGTCGCGCGCTTTTTTTTAAACCGGCGGGGGGCGTGGCTTCGCGCTTTCCCATTTTTTCGCGGGCAGGAAGCGCTCTGACCGCGCGCTTTACCCTGCCTTTTTCTCTTTCAGCTTCTCTCCTCTAGCGCGGCGGCCATTACTGAAGGCCTCCTCGGGCTCCTCACTCTCCGCTCTCCCCGACCGACCGAAAGGAAGACACTACACCGCGGCCAGCTGGGTGAGTCGCTTCTACCTGTCAGGGCAGAAGCTTGACCCCCTCACACCCACAGCGCAGGAGGTACTGTCACACGGAACGCTCCCGCTACGATCACAATAGCGACGCTTAATTTTGCGATTGTTTTTTGTGATCGTTTTAATGTCGCTAGTAGCTGCCACAGTGGGCGATCTCATTGACGACGCATAAGTGGTTAGTGATCTCCTTAGCGACTTTGGCAGTCATTGCGATGTACAATTCAGCGCAATATGTTAGCGATCTAGTTGGCGTTCTTGTTTAGTGTGGCATACCTTTGAAACACTGTCCTGCAGCTGTTACCTCATAAGAGGCACCTGGGGCTCGCACACCCTTTTCATTACACAAGGGTTGTGGGGAGTCTGCGACATTAACCCCTTCTTTGGCGGTTAACCCTTTATTGGGAGACAGCTTGGGTAGCTCTCTCTTTAAGAGCTTTAACCCTTCAGCGTTCGTTTTGCCTTTGAAAACCACACTGTTCTAGTTGCTGACAGGTTTTAACCTGCCATATACTGTGTGAGGGCATGTCGGATCAGGGTCCAGGAGGTGCGGACTGTCTCCCAGATCCGCTACAGGATCAGTCTCGCGTATCTGACACGCAGACCTCGACGGCGTCAAGCGCAGCGGTCGGAGGTGTCAGTGATGTCAAAATGGAGGCCCTCGCTCGTTCTATTAATGGCCTTTCTGACCTTCTAGGTTATTGGGTGTCAGCTAGATCCTCTCATGGTAGGAAGCGACACAGGCCGGTGCCTTCTTCCCCGCGTAGCGACTCGGAGATCTCTGGTATGGAGGGTTCCCCTTCAAGCTCGGATGGGGAGATGTCCGATTCGGATAAGGAGGATCGGCAGGGACACTCTGCCTCTCTTTTGAGCCGTACAGAGGCTTTTATTGGAGCCATGAGGGAGGCGTTACAGTTACCGGAGGAGGTAACTAGACGTCCTGGTAAGTCGGCCCGGATGTTTCAGGAGTCGCATAGGTCGCGATCAGCCTTACCATCTCTGGACGAGCTTAATGGGGCAGTGGAGAAGGAACGCCTGTGTCCAGATAAACGTTTTCAAGGGACACACGGTTTTTTGAGACGCTATATCCGTGTACGACGGAGTTGATTGATAATTGGATTCCTTCTCCTGAAGTGGATGTCCCTTTATCCCAGCTTAGCAAATCCTCATTGCTTCCTGTTAAAGGGAAGGCGAGTCTGCAGGATCCGCTGGACAGAAAAACGGAGATGGCAGCGAAATCCATCTACGAGGCCGCGGGTCATGGATTCAGAGCAGTGCTAGGATCCATGTGTGCTTGTAAAGCTTCCCTGAGCTGGTTAGACCGTCTACGGACAGCGTGGCAAGATGGATCCCCACTATCCGAGGTAGAGGGGCTTTTCAAGTCATTGGAGGATGCAGCACGATATGGCAGTGATGCAGGTTTGGATACTGCCTCACTGCTGTCCAGGGCACAATCCTCGGCGATCACAGTCAGGAGAGCTCTGTGGCTTAGACAGTGGACCGGAGACGCGGTTTCCAAGCAAGGTTTGCTTTCTTTAGCTTACAAGGATGGTCAGCTATTTGGATCTGACCTCACGGAGCTGATTGCCAAGGCAAAGGCAAAAGAAACGGCTTTACCGCAGCGAAGAGCTGTGTCTTCTGCGGCTGGCAGGCATAGTGCCGGTACTAGTCGGCGGTCCTTTCGGTCCAGGGGACGGTTCGGTCAGCCCTCTTGGGGATCGGGGCGTCCCTCTTTTTCAGGAAAAAAGAACGCTCAGGAATCCCGCACTCCCTGGAAACAGAACTTCCGCCAAGACAAGCGGGAAGCTGACAAAAAGCCCGCTAAGGCGGACTGACGCCAGGGCCTCACTCGAGGGCTCTCGAGTGGGAGGTCGCCTGCTCCAATTCGAACCGATTTGGGCTTCCCGCGTGTCGGACGCCTGGGTGACGCGGGTTGTGTCGGCAGGCTACTTCATAGAGTTTCTTTCTCGACCCCCAGACAGTTTTTGCCAATCCCGCATTCCGTCAGAGCCCGAGCTATTTGCCGCTCTACTGCGGGAGGTCGATTCCCTTCTACAGAAGGGTGTGGTGGTACCAGTTCCACCGGAGGACCGGGGAAGAGGGTTTTATTCCAACCTCTTTGTGGTCCCCAAAAAAGAGGACACATTTCGCCCCATTCTAGATCTCAAAAGATTGAATCGGCATGTCCGCTCCCGGAAATTCCGCATGGAGTCACTTCGCTCCGTTGTGGCGGCCTTGTCGCAGAACGATTTTTTGGTGTCAATCGACATTCGCAACGCTTATTTGCATGTCCCCATCGGAAGGGCCCACCAACGCTTCCTTCGTTTTGCCATAGGCCAGGACCATTACCAGTTTGTGGCCCTGCCATTCGGGTTGGCCTCAGCACCCAGAGTTTTTACAAAAATTCTGGCTCCTCTCATGGCGATTCTGCGAAGACAGGGGGTTACGATTCTTCCCTATCTGGACGACCTTTTGATTGTGGCGTCCTCAAAGGAGGAGGCGGTGACGGCTCACAATCTATCCCTTCAGCTCCTGGAGGACTTCGGGTGGCTGGTCAATTGGGAGAAGTCGTGTCTGGAACCGTCGCAGTCAATCCTGTTTTTGGGAATGCATTTCGACACGGTACGAGCAGTGGTGTCTCTGCCTCCAGACAAGCAAGCGAGTCTTCTTCGTCATGTACAGGTTATGAAGTCTGCGACAGCAATGTCCCTTCGAAGGTGTATGCGCCTTCTGGGTTTGATGGTGGCGTCAATGGAAGCAATTCCGTTTGCCCAATTTCATTCCAGGGCTCTCCAAATGTTCATCTTGAACCGTTGGGATCGATCGCAGTTTTCACTGGATTGCAGTGTCATCATCTCCCACAGGTTGAGAGAGTCTCTAGAATGGTGGTTACGTCCGGAAGCGTTATCCCTGGGGAAGTCCTTCCTTCCTCCGAGGTGGTCGATCATAACCACCGATGCCAGCCTGATGGGCTGGGGGGGTGTCTGGAACGATCTCTGGATTCAGGGAGTATGGTCGTTGGAAGAGTCTGTCCTGCCGATCAACATCCTGGAATTGAGGGCAATTTTCCTTTGCCTCCAACACTGGACGGTCCCTTTAAGCGGTCTACCAGTCCGAGTGCAGACAGACAACGCGACGGCGGTCGCGTATATCAACCATCAAGGTGGGACGAGGAGCTTCAGGCTCATGATGGAAGTGTCTCGAATTCTGGTATGGGCCGAGGCCAGAGTGCCAGCCATCTCTGCGATTCACATTCCAGGAGTTCAGAATATCACAGCGGACTTCCTCAGTCGCGAAAAGATGGATCCCGGAGAATGGAGTCTTCATCCGGAAATTTTTGCACTGCTGTGCTCCCGTTGGGGAACTCCCCAAGTAGATTTGATGGCATCCAGGTTCAATGCCAAGTTACCGACGTTCATGTCCAGGTACAAGGACCCGAACACTGTGGCGGTGGATGCTCTGGTGGCTCCTTGGGACCAATTCGAGCTAATCTATGTGTTCCCGCCGATATCCTTACTTCCTCTGGTGTTGCGTCGGATCAGACTGGAGAGAGTCCCTGCTATGTTGATAGCCCCAGATTGGCCAAGGAGGACGTGGTTCTCGACGCTGGTGTCGCTTTTGGCAGCGCCTCCACTTCCACTCCCTCTTCGCACGGACCTGTTAACCAAAGGGCCCGTTGGTCAACCGGACCTGAAGTCTCTGCGTTTGACGGCGTGGCTCTTGAGACCGAAATCTTGACCCGTCAAGGTTTTTCAGCCGAAGTCATTGCCACTCTGTGAGCTGCCAGAGGTCCGGCTACTACTAGGATTTATCACAAGACTTGGGAAGCCTTCTTTTCGTGGTGTTCGGGTTCTTCTAGGAACCCGAGGATTTTTTCCATTCCCAATTTGTTGGCCTTTTTGCAGTACGGGCTGGACAAGGGTTTGGCAGTTAGCACTCTGAAAGGACAGGTTTATGCTCTGTCCTTGCTGTTTCGGAAGACTATCGCCTCGCGTAGGGACGTACGTTCCTTTTTTCGCGGGGTAACCCGTCAATTTCTGCCGCGGAAGGTGCCTGTGTCTCCTTGGCGGCTCAATCTTGTCTTGGAGGCTCTTCAACATGGGCCTTTTGAGCCTATGGACTCTGTTAGCCTTTCTTTGCTTTCTTGGAAGGTTGCCTTCCTAGTGGCGGTCACTTCTTTGAGAAGGGTTTCTGAGTTGGCGGCTCTTTCTTGCTCGCCTCCTTTTCTGTAGTTTCACCCAGATCGCGTAGTGCTTCGCACACGGGGCGACTTTCTACCTAAAGTGGTGTCACAGTTTCATGTTAACCAGGATATTGTGTTGCCCTCGCTTTGTCCGGAGCCAAGGAATGCGAAGGAACGGGCCTTGCACACATTGGATTTGGTGCGGGCTTTGAAGTTCTATTTGTCTATTACTCAAAGTTTTCAGAAGTCGGATTCTCTGTTTGTGATTCCAGCAGGTCGTCGACGTGGGCAACGAGCTTCCAAGGATTCTATAGCTCGTTGGATTCGGTCGGCCATTTTAGAGGCTTACCGACTTAAGGGCGAACCTTGCCCGATTAAGATTCGAGCTCACTCCACAAGGGCTGTGGGTTCATCGTGGGCTTTTCATCAAGGAGCCTCGGCAGCTCAGCTCTGCCGGGCGGCGACCTGGCGCTCCGTCCACACATTTACGAAATTTTATAAGGTGGACGTCAGTGCTTCCGCTGATGCGGCCTTAGGACGTAGGGTCCTGCAGGCGGCTGTAGTTTAAAGTTCTTGTGAACTTGTAGTTAGCGCTAGTTGCGCATTTATTTAGGTTGTTGGGTATCTGCCTCTTTTGTTTTTTTTGCCCACCCTTATTTTTGGACTGCTTTGGGACGTCCCACTAGTAATGACTAGTGTGTCTCCCTTCCTTCATCTGCTGCTGAAAGACGGATTTTGGTAAGAACTTACCTGTAAAATCCTTTTCAGCGAAGAAGGAAGGGAGACACACATCCCTCCCATGGCAGAAGTGTGTTGTTGTGTTTTCAGATGCGGTGTGACCCTTCTCTGATAGCGATTATCTGGGCTGAGGCCGGCGCGCTAAGGCTCTGTTCCAGCATTGCCAGCTCATCGCAGTGGTCAGGTTCAGTGAGTAGTACCTGAGACTGTGTGTTTTTTTCTGTTATATGCATAACCTGTCTCCTTGTTTTTCTCTCTGAAGTCCTTCAGAAGGGGTTATGTTGCTCCCCTGGTGATATTTGCTCTTCCTTAGCTTGGGTACGACTGGAGAGCTGGAGTAGGAGGAGCCCTATAAGCTGGAGGGGCCGGTCAACACTTTTTTAATCTGAGGTGTTTCTATCCTATGTGGGCTCCGCCTACCCACTAGTAATGACTAGTGTGTCTCCCTTCCTTCTTCGCTGAAAAGGATTTTACAGGTAAGTTCTTACCAAAATCCGTCTTTTAATGTGCTGTTTTCACATCACAACTAGTAAATGCGCCCAGTGTTTCTTTTAACAATTTAAAAACCATTGGTAAAGCTTTGAAATGTCATTCGGCTTGTTACAGAGCAGATTGTGGTGGCATTGTGCCCTCATTCATTTACATGACAATATGGCTGACTCCTGGAGCACTTTTCAGTTTCCTGCTCCTTGGTTTTTGTAGACATTTGAGGCATTCATTGTTCTGCTGAAGAGCAGGAGACCCTTTATCAGTTTACATTAGCCATTGTTCTTCAGAATAACATATAAAAAGCTTCACACAAGAGCGAATTTTCATTTTAAACAAATGTACTGAGGTAAATGGCAAAGGGTAAAGCAAAGAATTTTCTCTTTATTTAACTTCTTAACTGCAGTCATTTTAGGCTATGTGCTCAAGATTAGTAATAGTAGTTTTTTGGATGCAGCGTATTTTCACTGTTTCCAAACCCCATAATGATTTCCAATTTTTTTTTCTGCAAATATTACAGCTCCCATTGATATTTTAACAGCTCATGTGACTTTGACCTCTATAAGGTGAAAGGCAAAAATAAAGAGCACTTTTATTTTACACAAGATTCTTAAATCCATGTGCTCTATTTTGAGGAATTTGACATAAAAATGGCAACAAAAAACACAAGATAAAAAAAAAGAAATATTTGAAGGGAATCTGTCAGCAAGTTTTTGCTATGCAATCTGAGTACAGCATGCGGTAGGGATAAAACAGAGAATTCAATGATGTGTCACTTACCAAGCTGGGTACAGTTGTTTACTCACACTGAAGGTTTTATCACTTGGAGATCATTGCTATGACTAGATGACACGCGCTTGCAAGTTCGACTCTGCCCCTTCTGTAATAAACAGCTC
The DNA here is from genome assembly GCA_033576555.1 of Oophaga sylvatica. Classification (NCBI taxonomy): domain Eukaryota; kingdom Metazoa; phylum Chordata; class Amphibia; order Anura; family Dendrobatidae; genus Oophaga; species Oophaga sylvatica. The sequence continues at coordinate 415,660,924 of JARQOD010000001.1, forward strand.
ACTGTCAATAAACAATGCATATAGAGAGCCTGGTGTGAGCGGGGCTAGCTTTCTCAGCTCTGTTGCATTCTTCATTTAAAAACTCTGATTGTGTTAGAACTGCTGCATTTAGAGAATTAAGTGATACATTGTTGGATTCAGGGTCTCTTTGCCTACATAATGCGACTCTCAGATCAGGTAGAAAAAACCTGCTGACAGATTCCCTTAAAAAAAGCAAATTATGAATCAGGCCATAAGTTCCCATAAGATTTGTCCGCCAATTTTATTAGAGATCCGAATGGTAAGTAATAAATACTCAGTTATGCAGCAGCTTATTATATATAAAGCATAACTTGGAAACCCGAGTCTCTTCATATGCACAAGTGAATGGATGCAGAAGAATGATTGAGCAGTTTTATATTTTGTTTTTCTGTTAGTACCGTATATACTCAAGTATAAGCCGACCCGAGTATAAGCCAAGGCCCCTAATTTTGCCACGGAAAACTGGGTAAGCTTATTGACTCGAGTATAAGGCGGGTGTATAAACTGCCGTCATGCTCTGTGCTCCCCCCGTCCTGCTCCGTGCTCCGCCATCCAGCTCTGTGCTCCCCCATTCTCTGTGCTCCCCCCTCCTGCTCCGTCCTCCGCTGTGCTCCCCCCTTCCTGCTCCATCCTCTGTGCTCCCCCCTCCTGCTCCGTCCTCTGTGCTCCCCCTTCCTGCTCCATCCTCCTGTGCCCCCCGTCCTGCTCCGTGCTCCTCTGTGCTCACCATCCTCCCCCGTCCTGCTCCGTGCTCCTCTGTGCCCTCCATCCTCCCCGTCCTGCTCCGTGCTCCTCTGTGCTCTCCATCCTCCCCCTGTCCTGCTCCGTGCTCCTCTGTGCCCTCCATCCTCCCCCGTCCTGCTCCGTGCTCCTCTGTGCTCTCCATCCTCCCCTGTCCTGCTCTGTGCTCCTCTGTGCCCTCCATCCTCGCCCCGTCCTGCTCCGTGCTCCTCTGTGCCCTCCATCCTCCCCGTCCTGCTCCGTGCTCCTCTGTGCTCTCCATCCTCCCCCGTCCTGCTCCGTGCTCCTCTGTGCCCTCCATCCTCCCCCCGTCCTGCTCCTCTGTGCTCTCCATCCTCCCCCCGTCCTGCTCCGTGCTCCTCTGTGCCCTCCATCCTCCCCGTCCTGCTCTGTGCTCCTCTGTGCTCTCCATCTCCCCCCGTCCTGCACCATGCTCCTCTGTGCCCTCCATCCTCCCCCCGTCCTGCTCTGTGCTCTCCATCCTCCCCGTCCTGCTCCGTGCTCCTCTGTGCTCTCCGTCCTACCCCCGTCCTGCTCCGTGCTCCTCTGTGCTCTCCGTCCTCCCCCGTCCTGCTCCATGCTCCTCTGTGCTCTCCGTCCTTCCCCGTCCTGCTCCGTGCTCCTCTGTGCTCTCCGTCCTCCCCCCGTCCTGCTCCGTGCTCCTCTGTGCTCTCCGTCCTCCCCGTCCTGCTCCGTGCTCCTCTGTGCTCTCCGTCCTCCCCCCGTCCTGCTCCGTGCTCCTCTGTGCTCTCCGTCCTCCCCGTCCTGCTCCGTGCTCCTCTGTGCCCTCCATCCTCCCCCGTCCTGCTCCGTGCTCCTCTGTGCCCTCCATCCTCCCCGTCCTGCTCCGTGCTCCTCTGTGCTCTCCATCCTCCCCCGTCCTGCTCCGTGCTCCTCTGTGCCCTCCATCCTCCCCCGTCCTGCTCCCTGCTCCTCTGTGCTCTCCATCCTCCCCCCGTCCTGCTCCGTGCTCCTCTGTGCCCTCCATCCTCCCCCGTCCTGCTCTGTGCTCCTCTGTGCTCTCCATCTTCCCCCCGTCCTGCACCATGCTCCTCTGTGCCCTCCATCCTCCCCCCGTCCTGCTCTGTGCTCTCCATCCTCCCCCGTCCTGCTCCGTGCTCCTCTGTGCTCTCCGTCCTACCCCCGTCCTGCTCCGTGCTCCTCTGTGCTCTCCGTCCTCCCCCGTCCTGCTCCATGCTCCTCTGTGCTCTCCGTCCTCTCCCCGTCCTGCTCCGTGCTCCTCTGTGCTCTCCGTCCTCCCCCCGTCCTGCTCCGTGCTCCTCTGTGCTCTCCGTCCTCCCCGTCCTGCTCTGTGCTCCTCTGTGCTCTCCGTCCTCCCCCCGTCCTGCTCCGTGCTCCTCTGTGCTCTCCGTCCTCCCCGTCCTGCTCCGTGCTCCTCTGTGCTCTCCATCCTCCCCCCGTCCTGCTCCGTGCTCCTCTGTGCTCTCCGTCCTCCCCGTCCTGCTCCGTGCTCCTCTGTGCTCTCCATCCTCCCCCCGTCCTGCTCCGTGCTCCTCTGTGCTCTCCGTCCTCCCCCCGTCCTGCTCCGTGCTCCTCTGTGCTCTCCGTCCTCCCCCCGTCCTGCTCCGTGCTCCTCTGTGCTCTCCGTCCTCCCCCCGTCCTGCTCCGTGCTCCTCTGTGCTCTCCGTCCTCCCCCCGTCCTGCTCCGTGCTTCTCTGTGCTCTCCGTCCTCCCCCCGTCCTGCTCCGTGCTCCTTGTCCTCCTCCATGCTCCCCCCATCCTCCATCATACTCACCCTCCCCGTGCCATCGCTGAACGTCCTGGCAATCCTCCGTTGTACCCGGCTTCCTGCAGCTCTCCTGTGCTGAGCGGTGACGTAATACCGCTCATTAAGGCCATGAATATGGATGCCACGCCTATGGGAGTGGAGTCGCGTCCATATTCATGACCTTAATGAGCGGTATTACGTCACCACTCAGCACAGGAGAGCTGCAGGAAGCCGGGTACAACGGAGGATTGCCGGGACGTTCAGCGATGGCACGGGGAGGGTAAGTATGATGTCCCAGCCACCGGCTCCTGCCGCGGGGCGGCACCCCCTCCCCTGCTAGTTTCTGCCCAATGACTCATGTATAAGCCGAGGGGGCATTTTCAGCACCAAAAACGGTGCTGAAAATCTCGGCTTATACACGAGTATATACGGTAATTATTTTCCTATTCAGTCTGTTCCAGCCAGTATCTACTATATAATTGTCTAATTCTGTCTATCTGTAAAGGAAATCCCGCGTCGTTGATTGGTCGCGCCCGGCCGGACGCGTCCAATCAGCGACAGGCGCAGTCCAGCCGCGAATTGGTGCAGGATTTGAACCACGCACGCCACCGCTATCATCGTGATACTCACCAGTGTCTGTACCTCGAAACAGTCCCGACAGCATCAAAACTGGGAGAATCGGTGCCGGAGAAGAAACGTTCCGCTCTGATTCCAGTCACTGGTGACCTCTAGCGGTGACTTCAGGGATTATCACTCGTGCCCTACATTTATCCTCCTAAGGGATTCCAAGAGTGATGCGCTTCTATATGGCGACATTGTGATTAAGGCCAGGCAGTGGCCGAAACGTTAAATTACTTGTCGTTTTTTCCATATGAGACTAAATAATAAATTTTTCACTTGAAGCATGTTTCCAATGAGTGCGGTGTTATTCTGACATTATGTTTTGAGGGATCATTGATCTCTTTCACCAGCACCATCAACCCCGAAGTCGTGTGCTAGCCTCTTGCTCTCTCTCCACCGCTATCATCGGTGACTGCGGTAGCCACGCGTCATCTCCTGCAGCATGGAGGTCAGCAGCGACGCAGCCGGGAGATGACTACCCCGACCGGCGGCCTCCACGTAAACCCAGCAGCAGCCTCCACATATACCCAGCAGCAGCCTCCACGTACACCCCACCAGCAGCAGCCTCTATATACCCCGCAGCACCAGCCAGCCTCCACAGTTATACCCAGCAGCAGCTCCCATATACCAGCAGCAGCCCCCACGTACACCCCACCAGCAGCAGCCTCTATATACCCAGCAGCAGCAGCTCCACATATACCCCAGCAGCAGCCTTCACGTACACCCCACCAGCAGCAGCCTCTATAGAACCCCAAGCAGCAGCAGCCTCCACATATACCCAGCAGCAGCTCCTTCCACGTACACCCACCAGCAGCAGCCTCTATATACCCCAGCAGCAGCCTCCACATATACCCCAGCAGGCACCCAGCAGCGCCTTCACGTACACCCACTAGCAGCAGCTTATACCAGCAGCATCCTCCACATATACCCCAGCAGCAGCAGCCTCCACATATACCCTAGCAGCAGCCTCCACATATACCCAGCTGCAGCAGCTCACCACATACCCAGCAGCAGCACCCTCCACATATTTTCCAGCATACATAATGTATAAATGTATCTGTTTTACCCAGAAAATCCTGTGTATTCATTGCATTATTCTTAAATCTTCATAAATAAACTACATACATATTCTAGAATACCTGATGCATTAGAATCGGGCCACCATCTAGTAATATATAATTAGGTAATATTTTTCTGTCATGCAATGACAGATTGAAGGGTTTATATTTGGATCTGATTGTGAGCTGGAAATAGATCTGTTGACGTCACGTTACTTTAGTTTACATTACACAGGGCGATGTGCTGCCGATAATGATAATTTTTTTTGCCAGTATAAATGATCCAATCACCCAACCAATTAGGATTTTGTATTTACATAATTCTTGTATTATTGGCCCATCATAATGGACCTATATGTAATCTACTATCTTCTACTATTAGAAATCACAGTAAATTTATTGCCTAGATCCAAAATAGTGCCATTTGGATATTTTTATCCGTATATGTATTTTAAAAATGTTCTAAATAAAATTTGTATTTTTATAGTGGAAAAAGCTTCCTATGATTTTTTGAAATTTATCTTCTACTATTATTAGTGTAAAAGCCACTTCAGTTAATACACTGTTATTGTCAAATTAGCCTTCTGTTTACAAAGAAGATGTGCATTCACAGTTTCACTGTAGGGTAGATTTGGGCAAACTGTGGCCCATGCTGTATATAGGGGACTATGTGGTGCTCATAATGAATGTAGGAGGCTAAGTGGGGCTCATATTGTATATAGAGAGGCTATGTTGGGTTCAAACTGTATATAGGGGTTTATGTTGGGGCGCATACTGTAGGAGGCTAAGTAGGATCTCAAAATGTATATATGAGGCTATGTGGGGGCTTATACTGTATATAGGGGGCTATGTGGGGGCTCATGCTATATATAGGAGGCTATGTGGGGATCATACTGTATATAGAAGGCTATGTGGGGCTCCTACTCAATGTAGGAGACTATGTTGGGGCTCATACTGAATGTAGCAGGCTACGTGGGGGCCCATACTGTATATAGGAGACTATATGGGGCTCATACTGTATATAGGAGGGTATATGAGGGCTCAAACTATACAGGAGGCTATGTGGGGGCTCATATTTTATATAGAGAGGCTATGTTGGGGTTCAAACTGTATATAGGGGCCTATGTTGGGACTCATACTGTATATACTGTAGGAGGCTATGTGGGGGCTCATACTGAATATAGGAGGCTATGTGAGGGTTCATATTGTATATAGAGAGGCTATGTGGGAGCTCATACTGTATATGGGGGGCTATGTTGGGGCTCACATTGGTAATAGGAGGTTATGTGGCTGCTCACACTGTATATAGTGGCTGTGTGTGCTCACTGTATGTAGGGGGCTGTGTGTGGGCTCATTCGGTATATAGGGGATGTCAGCATACTTAATTATGCTCAATATTAAGTGATACACTAAATATTAATAAAAATAATGAATAAGTTAATACTGAGCAGTATTAATTTCAGCCTATTGGTTCGGCCTTCCACAACAGTTACAGTCTCTCATGTGGCCCCTCGGGAAAATTAATTGCCCATCCCTGCCTTAGGGTGTAAAATGAGATGCTGTCTTATTTGCTGACATCTTGTGGTCAGTGTAAGAAATGCACGTCTAAAGGTGTAAATACTGTGTATAAAAAAAAACATTGGTAGATTTTCAGAATAATTAAAAAAAATCTAACTTCTGAATTTAGTGTTCAGTATAGTGCTTAAAAAAACACAACACATTATAATAATCTTTATTTCAAACCAAATTACAAAAGTGACAAATGCTTTATAGCCTAGGTCTCCGGATTCAATGTAATCATCATATGTCACCATAGAGTTGATCATTGCAGGACCCTAGTCTAGTGGCCATGTTGGGTGTCCATGGCCAGCGGACCAGAGCCCTGGAAACCTCTTGAGTCCTTCTACTTGCTGGCATCACTGGCGCCTCTTATTGGTAGCCCTGACGTGACGTCATGCCATGAGGCACCAGGATGCAGCCAGGTAAGAGGAGATCCGTACGGCTCTGGTCTGTTGGCCACTGCCAATGATGTGGCTGACCAGTGTCCTGTGAATCTTTTAGATCCACTCTGATTGCAATATAATGGTAAAAGTAACCCTGAACTCTGCAGGATGTTGTCATGGCAGTAGCGATTTATTGGATGTTTTGATTATTTGGATTACTTTTCAAATAACAATAAAATAAAAAGAACAAAAAAAAATGATATTAAAACAAAGTACACATAGCAAAGGTGCACGAAGCATGCCTCTTAAGTGTAGGTGGATGAGCTGAACTATCAGATACAGCCCATAGAGAAGAGTGGCACTGTTAATGGGATAAGTAGAGTTCTTTTCTTTCTCATATTGGACAACCCCTTTAATTAAAGAGTTTGGGTATGGAAATAAGTGTTAGCTAAATAATTCAACTGTAAGAGTAGCTTGTTTTATCTAAATCTTTCACTCAGATACATTTACAACATCTAAAAGCAAGAAAATAATCAAAGTGTAGACTGACAGAGCATAGAACATAAAGGAGAAATGGAACAAATACCATTCTTGTCCCTCAAAGTTTGGAGTAATCATTTTTTTAGCTTCCGCAACCCTTACCTGTACTTAAGTTGAAAGTTTGTGCGTCGGAACTTAACATACACTGACATGGCCACCATCTATTCACTTTTTGAGCTTTTGGTTCTTGATGAAAGTCAACTTTAAGTAGAATTTTTAGTATAAGATTAGGAAGCCATGGCCGCTTACAGAAACAGCATCACTGATGTCAAAGGACTCACAGCTATTGCATCGCAGGTCTTTAGAAGTGTATGAAGCTGAGTTGCAATACCAGGCACAGCCCAACAGGAAGAGTGGCACTGTTTCTGGAAGAAATGAGTCATGTCTTCTTAGACTTATACAACCCGCTTAATTCCTCTTCCTCCTTCTTGAAAAATGTATTGGACGTCCCTGAAGTTATCTTTTGCAATATGAATAAAAGATCTCCACTAGTGTCGTCTCTTTGGCGCTAAATCTAAATGAGTTTTCCGCACAAAAATGCTACAAAAAGTGCTAAAAAAATAAAAATAGCCAATATTCACTTATTGATCCCTTGGCCATCTTCCGTACTGCAGGTCACTTTAGCAGCCAGAACAGTGAATCAGCACATTACCGTTGTCACGGGCCGATAAAGCTGGGTGATAGGTGAGGAGACTGACAGGGAGCACTGGCCGCAGTAAGGAGGAGCAGCGAGGGATAGATTGGTTAGTATGTGCTATTAATGACTATTATAGCACACCTGTGTCATGTAAGCCCCAGTAACTCTATTACAGTTGGGGGGGGGTTACTAGGATGATACAAAAGCGTAGCCTTTTAAAACTTTGTTTTCAAAATTAATATTTTTGGTCTGTGAGAATACTAGCTACATACATTATTAAATATTATCTCTTAGACCTAATGAGACTGGTGAACTTTCTAAGAAAATCATTGTCAAAATGGGGTATGATCCTTTTTGAATGCTTGAGTCCAGCCAAAGAGAGAGAGTTAATGAGTCCAAGTGTATTCAGTCTCTGGCTTGCCATCCTTACTGACTCACAGCTGTGGCTTGCAAGTTGCAATGAGATTTTACAATGAGCAGGGAGGAGGAACACTGAGGAGCTATCAGTCAGGCTAAGTGAGTGGACCTTTAGTTTATCTCATGAATACACTTGGACTCACGAGCTCTTAAGCTATGTGCACACGTTGCAGAATGTTTGCAGAAATTCCTGAGGAAAACCAGACTTTTTCCCAGAAAAATTGCATGCGTTTTTATCTCGGTTTTTATGTGTTTTTGGTGCGTTTTTTTTTTTTTTGCGCGTTTTTACCGCAAATTTTTCCTGAACATTCTAGGTCAATAATATAGCGGGAAATACGCAGATTTACCGTGAAATTAATTGAACATAATGCCGTTTTTTTCGCAGAAAAAAACGCACCATGTGCACAAAAGTTGCAGAATTCATTCTAAATAATAGGATGCTTAATTCATGCGTTTTTTAAGCGTTTTTGCCGCGAAACAAAAAATCTGCAACGTGTGCACATAGCCTTACACTCAAACATGGATTTTCAAAGTAAGTACACTAGCCTTATCAGGTATATTTCATTAACATAATCTTAAATATATATATACTCATGACCTCTGCAGCTGTGAAAATCCAACAAATGCTAAATTTCTCTTCGAATTGATGTATAAATGGAAAAATTATGAACTTTATATAAAATCTACTTCCTGTTCTGGTGAAAACCTAACATCAAACAGAATATTCACTTGTGATCATACTTGCGTTCTGAGGTTCAGTTGAACGTTACATAAGATTCCCAGTATTTTTGATAACAATAAGGCAGTCTATGGCACTATTCTTGCTTCCAAGTATATTGTAACCAGAGCAGAAGCCATTAAAGAGACTCTGTCAACAGGTATTTGGTATGTAAGCTCAGAGCAGCATTATGTAGGGGTTGACACCCTGGTTCCAGTGATGTATCACTTATTAGGCTGTGCTGTAATTTCAATAAAATCAATGCTTTATCAATAGATTAGCATTACAGGACTAGGTGTCTCCTGCCTCCTAGTCAAACCACGCCCCCTACACTGATTGGCAGCTTTCTGAAAATGTACAGTGTATACACAAAGCTGCCAATCAGTGTTGTGGGTGGGGTTATACAAGGCTCAGCATTTGAGCTCTGCAGCAGAGAAAACTGTGATTCAATCCCAACAGCTGCATCCAGTAAACTAAGTGATACATCTTTGGAATCGGGGTCTCTACCTCTACATTATGCTGCTGTCAGATCATCTAACAAAAACCTGCTGACTGATTCCATTTAAAATCAATGGATTCCCTTTAAAATCATTGTTCATTTGAATCCACTCGAAATGGTATCTGCTATGAACAAATTATGGCACTAGTGTGAATAGAGTCTAACAATAAACTATGCAATAATAAGAGTATACTGTAAACAACACTTATAGGAACATACAGTGGGTTTGGAAAGTATTCAGACCTTTAAATTTTTCATTCTTTATTTCATTGCAGCCATTTGGTAAATGCAAAAAAGTTCATTTTTTTCTCAATGTACACTCTGCACCCCATCTTGACTAATATAAACCAGAAATGTAGACATTTTTGCAAATTTATTAAAAAAGAAAAACTGAAATATGACATGGTCATAAGTATTCAGACCCTTTGCCCAGACACTCATATTTACGTCACATGCTGTCCATTTCCTTGTGATCCTCCTTGAGATGGTTCTACTCCTTCATTGAAGACAAGTGGGGTTAATTAAACTGATAAGACTTGATTTGTAAAGGCACACACCAGTCTATATAAGACCTCACAGCTCACAGTGCATGTCAGACCAAATGAGAATCATGAGGTCAAAGGAACTGGCCAAGGAGCTCAGAGACAGAATTGTGGCAAGGCACAGATCTGGCCAAGGTTACATAAGAATTTCTGCAGTACTCAATGTTCCTAAGAGCACAGTGGCCTCCATAATCCTTAAATGGAAGAAGTTTGCGACCACCAGATGTCTTCCTACACCTGGCCATCCAGCCAATCTGAGCAATCGTGGGAGAAGAGCCTCGGTAAGAGAAGTAAAAAAGAACCCCAAGATCACTGTGGCTGAGCTCCACAGATGGAGTAGAGAGATGGGAGAAAGCTACACAAAGTCAACTATCACTGCAGCCATCCACCATTCGGGCCTTTATGGCAGAGAGGCCTGGCGGAAGCTTCTCCTCAGTGCAAGACATATGAAAGCCCACATAGAGTTTGCTAAAAACCACATGGACTCCCAGACTATGAGAAATAAGATTTTCTGGTCTGATGAGACGAAGATAGAACTTTTTGGTGATAATTCAAAGCGATATGTGTGGAGAAAACCAGGCACTGCTCATCACCTGCCCAATACAATCCCAACAGTGAAACATGGTGGTGGCAGCATCATACTATGGGGGTGTTTTTCAGCTGCAGAGACAGGACAACTGGTTGCAATTAAAGGAAACATGAATGCGGCCAAGTACAGAGAAATCTCTTCCACCAGAGTGCACTGGACCTCAGACTTGGCCGAAGGTTCACCTTCCAACAAGACAATGACCCCAAGTACACAGCTAAAATAACAAAGGAGTGGCTTCAGAACAACTCTGTGACCATTCTTGACTGGCCCAGCCAGAGCCCTGACCTAAACCCAATTGAGCATCTCTGGAGAGACCAGAAAATGGCTGTCCACCAACGTTCACCATCCAACCTGACGGAACTGGAGAGGATCTGCAAGGAAGAATGGCAGAGGATCCCCAAATCCAGGTGTGAAAAACTTGTTGCATCATTCCCAAGAAGACTCATGGCTGTACTAGCTCAAAAGGGTGCTTCTACTCAATACTGAGCAAAGGGACTGAATACTTATGAGTTATGACCATGTGACATTTCAGTTTTTCTTGTTAATAAATTCGCAAAAATTTCTACATTTTTTTTTTCAGTCAAGATGGGGGGGCAGAGTGTACATTAACCCCTTCCCGACCCATGACGCCGACGTCGGCGTCATGAAAACCTGTGCCATCCCGACCCATGACGCCGACGTCGGCGTCATGCTATAAATCATGTTACTGCGGGTCGGGGGTCCGGGGTCACTGAAAGGTCACCCGACCCGCAGTAACAGGACCCTTACTGCATCACCACAGGGGGGTTGGCTTAACCCCCACGTGGCCACGATCGCTCTGATTGGCTGTTAAAAGTGAAACTGCCAATCAGAGCGATTTGTAATATTTCACCAATGAAACTGGTGAAATATTACAATCCAGCCATGGCCGATGCTGCAATAGCATCTGCCATGGCTGGAGACCGCGATCAGACCCCCCCACACCATGTCACGGCGGTGATCGGCCGCCGCCATCAAAAGATGGCAGCGATCGGTCACCGCCGTCGCTGTCTGCTCCCATGCTCCTGCGATCACCCCCCTCACCTTCCGATCCCCCCCTCACCTTCCGACGTCCCCTACTCACCTCTCCCGGTCCACCGATGTCCCTGGATCCGTCCCGGCGGCTGCCCGGGATTCTTCATGGGCGCCGCCATCTTGGAAAATGGCGGGCGCATGCGCAGTGCGCCCGCCGGCCGGCGCATGCGCAGTGCGCCCTCCATTGTAAAAAAATTATTTTGATGGCACTGTGATAAAAAAGTAAATGAACCCCCCCCCGTCATAGGTAGGGACAAATAATAAAAAAAAATATATATTTTTTTTTTTCCTAGCGGATTTTGCGGCGGATTTCGCGGCGGATCCGCGGCGGATTTCGCTGCGGATCCGCGGCGGATTTCGCTGAGGATCCGCGGCGGATATCGCTGCTGATCCGCGGCTTATTTCGCTGCTGATCCGCTGCGGATTTCGCTGCTGATCCGCGGCGGATTTCGCTGCTGATCCGCGGCGGATTTTGCTGCTGATCCGCGGCGGATCCGCTGCTGATCCGCTGCGGATCCGCGGCTGATTTCGCTGCTGATCCGCGGCGGATTTCGCTGCTGATCCGCAACTGATTTTGCTGCTGATTCGCTGCTGATCCGCGGCGGATTTCGCTGCTGATCCGCGGCGGATTTCGCTGCGGATCCGCGGCGGATTTCGCTGCGGATCCGCTACTGATTTCGCTGCGGATCCGCTACTGATTTCGCTGCGGATCCGCGACTGATTTCGCTGCGGATCCGCGACTGATTTCGCTGCGGATCCGCGGCGGATTTCGCTGCGGATCCACGGCGGATTTCGCTGCTGATCCGCGGGCGGATTTTGCTGCTGATTCGCGACTGATTTTGCTGCTGATTCGCTGCGGATCCGCGGCGGATTTCGCTGCTGATCCGCGGCGGATTTTGCTGCTGATCCGCGACTGATTTTGCTGCTGATTCGCTGCGGATCCGCGGCGGATTTCGCTGCTGATCCGCGGCGGATTTCGCTGCTGATCCGCGGCGGATTTCGCTGCTGATCCGCGGCGGATTTCGCTGCTGATCCACGGCAGATTTCGCTGCTGATCCGCGGCAGATTTCGC
>JARQOD010000001.1:415673203-415837794 GCA_033576555.1 Oophaga sylvatica
GGGCAGTCCGAGGATTGCGAAGTGATCCTCGCATGAGTTATACGGCCTCTGCCTGCGCCCTTATGCTAAGGCCGGGGTCACACTTGCGAGAAACTCGCACCTCAACACCCGGCACTGCCGCCGGCACTCGGGAACGGAGTGTGCGGCTGCATGTATTTCTATGTATTTCTATGCAGCTGCACATGAGGGTCCGAGTACTGGGTGTTGATGCGCGAGTTTCTCGCATCACACTCGCAAGTTTGACGCTGGCCTTATACTTATCCTGGTTATACTAATACTTAGATATTAACTCCATCCTCTCACATTAACCCTCCAGTGCCCTGTCTCCTCTTTCCCATAATACCCCCCATCCTCTCACATTCAGTCCCCAGTGCCCTAGCCCCCATAATACCCCATTCTCTTACATTAACCTCCCAGTGCTCTAGCCCCCACAATACTCCATCCTCTCACATTAAGCCCCCCAGTGCCCTAGCCCCCACAATACCCCAATTCTCTCACATTAACCCTCCAGTGCCCTGTCTCCTCTCTCCCATAATACCCCCATCCTCTTACATTCACCCCCAGTGCCTAGCCCCCACAATACCCCTGTCCTCTCACATATACCCCAAGTACCCTGTCTCCTCTCCCCTTAATACCCCTCATCCTCTTACATTCACCCCCAGTGTCCTAGCCCCATCCTCTTACATTAACCACCCCAGTGCCCTAACCCCCACAATACCTCCATCCTTACACATTAACCCCCCACTGCCCTAGCCCCAACAACACCCCCATCCTCTCACATTTATCCCCAGTGCCGTCTCCTCTTCCCCATAATACCCCCATCCTCTCACATTAAGCCCCCCAGTGCCCTAGCCCCCACAATACCCCCATCCTCTCATACACCCCCAGTACCCTGTCTCCTCTCCCCTTAATACCCTCATCCTCTTACATTCACCCCATGTCCCGTCTCCTCTCCCCATAATACTCCATCCTCTCACATTAACCCCCCCAGTGCTTTAGCCCCATCCTCTTACATTAACCCCCCAGTGCCCTAGCCCCCACAATACCTCCATCCTCACACATTAACCCCCCACTGCCCTAGTCCCAACAACACTCCCATCCTCTCACATTCACCCCCAGTGCCGTCTCCTCTCCCCATAATACCCCCATCCTCTCACATTTCAGCCCACAGTGACCATGAGATGCCCAAACTAAACGAATGTAATCAATTCCATCCCCACTTACTGATGAAGCTTGCAGACACAGTGAGGCAGGACCAGGAAGTGTACATGTGAGGAGGGCACTAGGACCCAGCGTGCCTGAGCCCATCAGAGTCTGCACAGAAAGTAACTGCAGCTGCTGCGGCCAGGAAGGAGCTTCTCCGGAGACACAGCACACTGCAGGGACTGAGACTCTGGCTCTGCAACCGGCCGCTGTGCAGTCTGTCAGACAGGGGAGCTGGCATTGGGCTGCTCTCCCTGCACCTCAGACACGGCCTCATGATATAAGTGGCCATGTCTCCCAGTGGGCCCCAGCATGTGACGGGGCCCGGGCAATGGCCCCCTCTGCCCCCCCAGTAGCTACGCTACTGCTCCTCATAGAAACCCGACATGTTAGTTAGACATGACTTATTCTTCATTAATCCATTGTTATGAGTCTGCAACTCAGGAATAGAGCGGGAGTGAATCTGACCCTGTACTAGGACTAGACTCGATCCCGACGATGGAGTGGGCGACCTATTCCTTGCGAATAGACCCACCGACGATCCTAGTCTAGACTCAAGCGAAGACCTGACGGTGGGGGAAGGGGATCCCTGAAAGATCTAGGGACTGGAAATAAAACACCGGTAACCTCCTAGCAGGGAAATAGAGGAAGCTGCAGAAACAAAAGGAAAAAAAACAAAAAGACTAAGCAAGCAGAACAAGAGTTCCCTGAACTGCACAAAGTATATGTAAGGTTCTGTGTACATGTTCCTGAAACTCAGTTTGTTCGTCAGCCATTTTACTTTCTGTCTTGCTGCAGCTATCTTACCCTCAGTCAGAATGGAGTTTCCAGCTTGCATGTTCCCGCCCTGATTCTCTCCTTTGCTTCTTAAGCAGCCACAGCTGAGCAATCAGTGCTTCAGAATCTAGCCTGCAGTGAACCTGTGACCTGACTCCTAAAGCCTTGGACCCTGTACTCCAGCTATTCCTACTGAGGAACTCTGAAGCACTTGTGGACTCTGAACCCTGCTCTTTGAAAGACCCACGTTTGCATGGACTTACGGTAACAGAGAAGAAGATCCTGAACCTGTTGTGGAGAGTGATTGCTGAGCTTAGATTACTCTGGCCTGCTGTGTCTCCTGCCTCTGTGTCTGCAAACTGTGTGACTATTTTTGCCAACTTGTATGAAGGAATACAAGACTTTCTATATCAACCTGTGTCTCATGTATTTTCATCGCACCCAAGCTCAAGACGCTATATGAACTGTACTACATACATTACAAGATTCTGAAGCCAAATGTTAGTGTCTGCTGGTCTGGAAAGGCTGTGTCTGCTGTAACTGTGGATATCGGATGTCCGGTTGTACTTTCTGTGATGACAGTGGTTGTGACTTCTCACAACCATTCCAGGTGAGCAATTCCCTTAAGTGTTTTTTTTTCTGCAGTGTTACCACAGGTAAACACTATTGTTTTTTTTTTTCTTTTCTCTTTTTTGTCTGCTGTAACTGTGGATATCAGATGTCCGGGTGAACTTTCTGTGATGATAGTGGTTGTGACTTCTCACAACCATTCCAGGTGAGCAGTTCCCTTAATTTTTTTTTCTCTCTGCAGTGTTACCACAGGTAAACACTATTGTTTTTTTTTTTCTCCTCTCCTCTTCTTCCAGTACTCCTGTCTTAAAAGATCTGGAAAATGGAGGCCCGCATAAAGGAACTTTGCGGAGTGACTGATAATATCCTTACAGATTTGCAGAATATAAAGACCCGTTTTTCAAGCCTACAGGACCTCACTAATCACAATTTGCAAGTGTTTGGACAGACTGCCCAGGATTTGCGAGCCAGGATTGAGGTTCTAGAGGAGCGAGTCCAGACTCCTGCCGTAGCCCCGAGTTCTGGGATTCCCAAGTTGCCCCTTTTTCGTTTTGGCGGTGAACGTGAGAAATTCAGGGATTTATTAATCAATGCAATCTTTTTTTTTCTGCACATGCTTCACAATTTCCCACTGAACGATCTAAGGTGCTTACTATAATTATGTTGCTTACCAACAAGGCTTTGATGTGGGCAAACCCTCTGATTGAGACTGAGGATAATTGTTTGAATCACCTTGATGCTTTTATTTCAGCCATGGGGCAGGTGTTTGATGACCCCAATCGAGGTGCAACAGCTGAAGCAGCCATGTTAGCTTTGCGCCAAGGTAAGCACTCGGTAGCTGAATATGCCTTGGATTTCAGGAGATGGGCCCTTGATACCACCTGGGACAGTTCCGCCAAAAAATCTATTTTTCGAAAGGGGTTATCTCCACTGATTAAGGATGAACTTGCTCGTGCCGACCCTCCCACTGCGTTAGATGACTTTATTAACTACTGCATCCGTATTGATACTCGTCTGACTGAACGCAGGCAAGAGAGATGGTTCAAAAGCAATCGCACTAACCTTTTCCTACCTTCCTCTCCAGCTAAGGAACCTTTGAGTAGGATTACACGGGAACCTGAACCTGAACCCATGCAGGTAGACTCTTTACAACGACGGGTTAGTGATGCACGCAAGGAACATCGTTTTAAGGAAAATCTATGTTTCTATTGTGGTAAGTCAGGGCACTTCATTATAAACTGCCCCAGCCGTTCTCGTAAGACTACTGCAGCACTCATTCATTGTGAGTGTTGCGAGAGGGGATCTGTCAGGTCCGAGCCTCAGGCTCCAGAGAGATCTGCAGCAACAGATCTTGATTTCTCGGACTTAAACTCCGTTACCTCTGAGGACGTTGACTGTGTAAACGCTGCCATTTTTCAAGTTTCCTCAGCGGTGTCCCAGCTGAGTTGTAAGAAAAACAATTCTCATTGCTTTCTTTCCATCAAACTCTGGGTTGACTCAGCTTGGGTGTCTAGCTCTGCTATGATCGACTCAGGGGCAAGTGGAAATTTTATGGATGTCTCCTTTGCTCTGAAACAGGGGATACGTTCAGTGAAGAAGGCTACTCCAGTACAGATGGAAACTGTGGATGGCTCCCTGCTGACATCTGGACCAGTGGATCAGGAAACAGAGCCTTTGAAGGTTCTTATGGGTAAAGATCATCAAGAGAAACTGTCCTTTATGCTTATCTCTTCTCCCCACTTTCCCATTATTCTAGGGCTACCATGGCTGCAGGCTCAGAATCCTACCATTAACTGGGAGACCAAGGAATTACACTTTCCAGAGAAACAGATGAGTCCAAAAGTTTCAGCTTGCTCTGTTCCTAAAGGAACCATGTCAGTCCCTGAACTACCAGCTGTATACCAGGACTATGTGGATTTATGTGACAAGAAGAACGCTGACCAGCTTCCTCCTCACCGTCCATATGATTGTCCAATTGAATTATTGCCTGGAGCAGAGATACCTTTTGGTAAGATCTACCCCCTGGCGGGGCCCGAGCTAAAGGCTTTAAAGGATTACATAGACGAAAATCTAGCCAAGGGCTTCATACGCCCCTCTTCATCTCCTGCAGGTGCACCCATCTTCTTTGTAAAGAAGAAAGATGGATCTCTGAGACCATGCGTAGACTATAGGGAACTCAATAAGGTTACTATTAGAAACCGTTATCCATTGCCTTTAATCCCTGAGTTATTGGAGAGAGTGCGAACAATTTTCTCTAAACTAGATCTTCGTGGGGCCTATAACTTAGTCTGTATTAGACCTGGGGATGAATGGAAGACTGCATTCAGGTCACGCTATGGACACTTTGAATATCTAGTCATGCCTTTTGGTCTGAGTACCGCCCCAGCCACTTTCCAACACTTGGTGAATGACATCTTCAGGGATCTCCTAGATACATTCGTGGTGATTTATTTGGATGATATTCTAATTTTTTCTAACTCCACAGAGGAACATCATGGACATGTGAGAATGGTCTTGGAACGTCTAAGACAAAATCATCTTTACATCAAACTTGAAAAGTGTGAATTCCATAGGACCGAAATTCAATTTCTGGGGTATGTACTGTCTACACAAGGAATTAGTATGGATGGAAGCAAAACCCAAGCCATCAAGGATTGGCCAAGTCCTAGAAATGTGAAGGAGGTACAGCGCTTCATCGGGTTTGCCAACTTCTATAGACGTTTCATTAGAAATTTCTCTGAGGTAGTGTCACCTATCACCCAACTTACCCGGAAAGAGTCTAGGTTCTCCTGGACTCCCCAAGCCCAGGAAGCATTTTCCCGTCTAAAAGATAAATTTACCACTGCACCTATACTAGTACATCCCAACCCCGAGCTTGCCTTCATAATAGAGGTGGATGCTTCAGACTGTGCCGTTGGAGCTATACTCTCTCAGAGAACAGGTGAGAAGAATGTCTTGCATCCCTGTGCCTTCTTTTCCCAGCAGTTGTCTTCGGCTGAGAGGAACTACGATGTGGGCAATAGAGAGTTGTTGGCCATTATTGCCGCCTTCAAAGAATGGAGACACCTTCTTCAGGGAGCTGCACAGCAAATAGTCGTCCTGACAGACCATCGTAACCTTGAGTTTATCAGGTCGGCTAAGTGCCTGACTCCTCGCCAGGCTCGCTGGAATCTTTTCTTAAACCAATTTAATTTTATCATTTCTTATAGACCAGGATCGCGCAATGGAAAGGCTGATGCACTCTCTAGGATTTACTCAGCAGAGACACGTCCAATTACTCCTCCTAAGACTATTCTTCCTGACTCTAGATTCCTAGGAGTAATTCATAATCAAGACCTACTTAAGGACATCAAGGAAGCATACCATGCGGATTCCTTTTTGGCACAACCCCCAAGGGACGTAAGTCTTGTCTTTAAGAATGGTGTGTGGATTCAGGGACAACGCCTGTATATTCCTGAAACAGTCAGATTGAGAGTATTGCAACTCATTCACGATTCCAAGATAGCTGGGCATAGAGGAATTCTAAAGACACAGGAATTTCTTTCTCGTTTCTTTTGGTGGCCCACTTGCAGGAAGGATGTTTTAAACTATGTCACTTCATGTGAAGTCTGTGCAAGATGCAAAACACCTCGCTCCTCACCAACTGGTCTGTTACAGCCTCTTCCCACCCCGTCCCGCCCGTGGGATCCATTTCTATGGACTTCATTGTGGAGTTACCAACCTCTCAAGGGAAGAACACCATTCTAGTGGTGGTTGACCGTCTAACAAAGGCAGCTCATTTTATCCCTTGTGTCGGCTTACCCACTGCAAAACAGACATCAGATTTGATGATTAAAGATGTGTTTCGCTTACATGGAGTACCGGATGAGGTTATTTCGGATCGAGGGTGCAATTCACTTCTAGGTTTTGGCAAAATTTCTGTGCAGCATTGGACATTAAAGTAAACCTTTCTTCTGCTTTTCATCCCCAGACTAATGGACAGACCGAACGAACCAATCAAACCCTGGAGCAGTATCTCCGCTGCTTTATCTGCCACCTACAGGATGATTGGGTGGATCTACTTCCATTAGCTGAGTTTTCGTATAACAACTCTCAGAGTGCCTCCACTAAGCAGTCTCCTTTTTACTCTAATCTAGGTTATCATCCTAACATTCTACCACGATTTCCCATAGAAACGGCTTTACCAGCAGTGGCTGAAAGAATCACGTCTTTACAGAAGAATATGGATCTTCTAAAGGAGAATCTGGAATCGGCTCAGGAAAGGTACAAGAAAGCAGCAGATAAATTTCGTAAACCTGCACCAGCTTTCAAGGTAGGAGACTTGGTCTGGCTGTCAACCAGAAATCTTAAGTTAAGGATTCCATCGTCTAAGTTGGGACATAAATACATTGGACCCTATAAAATCAGTAAAATTATAAGTGCCGTTGCTTGTCGTCTTCAACTGCCCAGAACTATGAGAATCCACCCTGTCTTTCATGTATCCCTACTAAAGGCTGCGACACCCAATACGTTTCCTGGACGTTCTTCTCCTTGCCCTGACCCAGTGCTAGTCGATGGTCAGGAAGAATTTGTGGTGGAAAGGATTTTAGATTCCAGGTTGTATAGAAATCAGTTACAATATCTGATTAAATGGCAGGGCTACCCAGTGGAGGACAACTCATGGGAACCAGTCAATAACGTTAATGCTCCTCGCTTGCTCCGTCAGTTTCATCAGAGGTACCCACACAAGCCTGGTCTGAGGTCATCCGGAGGTTGTCCCTAAGGGGGGAGTAATGTAAGGTTCTGTGTACATGTTCCTGAAACTCAGTTTGTTCGTCAGCCATTTTACTTTCTGTCTTGCTGCAGCTATCTTGCCCTCAGTCAGAATGGAGTTTCCAGCTTGCATGTTCCCGCCCTGATTCTCTCCTTTGCTTCTTAAGCAGCCACAGCTGAGCAATCAGTGCTTCAGAATCTAGCCTGCAGTGAACCTGTGACCTGACTCCTAAAGCCTTGGACCCTGTACTCCAGCTATTCCTACTGAGGAACTCTGAAGCACTTGTGGACTCTGAACCCTGCTCTTTGAAAGACCCACGTTTGCATGGACTTACGGTAACAGAGAAGAAGATCCTGAACCTGTTGTGGAGAGTGATTGCTGAGCTTAGATTACTCTGGCCTGCTGTGTCTCCTGCCTCTGTGTCTGCAAACTGTGTGACTATTTTTGCCAACTTGTATGAAGGAATACAAGACTTTCTATATCAACCTGTGTCTCATGTATTTTCATCGCACCCAAGCACAAGACGCTATATGAACTGTACTACATACATTACAGTATAGCACAAAGCTATCAAGGCTCCTAGCCAGAACTCAAGCAGATTAACACTGATGTCCAGCAAGGACTGGTAGGCAGGTGCAGGGTAATAAAGGGTGATACAATCACCTGACCAACGACAAGCCCAGCACCAGGGGAAAACAGACCAGCAGCCAGAAACAACAACAAAATGGTGGATGGTCAAACTGAATAGATTCTAACATCCATGCTGGTTGTCAGTTATTATATTATTATCTACAATATATTTCTGCCGGTCATCTCTTATAATGCCGACAAAAATTTTGGATATATACACTGATAAGCAAACGGGTAACCATGTTTTGATCTTTTGACTTTCAGACTCCATATCTCACCATCCACTACTGTCTTAGAACGTGAGGCTACCATCATTTTATAGACAATCTTCTTGACTATCTTATACATAAATTTGACTTGTAACTATTTAGCATATGATTAGTTATGCAGATTCTTGTCATGTCACTGCATTGTTACTTTTTGCTCCTGATGGTGGAAGAATCTTGAATACTACAAAATACAACCTATTCTCACATTCCCTAATAGCTCATTGTGCCATTAGGTTGATTCCCAAGTGAAAGGTCTCTGATCCAAATCAAGAAGTCATGAAGATTTCCCAAGAAAAGAGAAACAGCATCATCCAGCTCATCGATAGTGGTCTCTCGGCCAAGAAAATTGCCAAACTGTATCATGTGAGTGCCATGACATTTGGAAGAATATGAAATGAAGTCCGACCATCCAAAAGCCAATAGGTGGACTTCCAGGCAAAATATCTGATCCAACAAGTTGGCTCATCCCAAGGTCTATTAGTTCTGATGCAACAAAACCCAGCAGTGAAGGTGGCTCGTATGTTTTGTAATACTGAGATCACAGATGTCCATGCAATCACTGTGTGATGCATGTTGCACAAGTCTGGAATGGTGGCCTGAAAAAAGGTGAAGAAGCCTTAACTTCAATATCACCATAAGAAGCGTCAGCTCGAGTCTGCAAAATAGTATGAAAAGATGACAGTAGAAGATTGGAAATGGATGATTTGGAGCGATGAGATGAAAGTCAATAGACTAGACTGATGGGTACAAATGGGTCTGGAAGATACAAGGGGAAAAAGGGGCTAACGGATTGAGAAATTGAAGGAACTGTCAAATTTGATGGATGAAGCCTGATATGGGGAAGGTTCACAACCAAAGGTGTCGGATACTTGCCCAGAATCGATGGTGGTCTCAATGCTGAGCTATGTGTGAGTATCCTATAAGATGAGTTACTTCACACACTCTAGTGCTATGGGTAGGAAAAGGACGATATAGTGTTCCAGCAAGACAACAACCCAAAGTATAAGTTGAGATTGGCGAACAATTGGTTCAATGACAATGAAGCAGAGGTGCTGGAATAGCCCATACAGTCCCTAAAACCTCAACCCAATCAAACACTTGTGGGTAGAGTTGAAGAAAATACTGTATCCATACACAAGTGAGTCGACCAGTATGCACCAAATTTGAGAATGTGTAGAAGAGACCTGGGATCAGATATCAGTCAAGACATGTTTAAATCTGACTGAGAGCATGTCCAGAAGGATTCAGGCAGTGTTGAAAGCCAAAGGTGGATTTACAAAATACTAACAAAGTAATAAAAATTAAAATGTAAATTTTTAGGAGCAAAATAGTAACATGACAAGAACCTGCATAACTAATCATATGCTAAATAGTTGCAAGTCAAATTTATGTATGAGACAGCCAAGATGATTGTCAGTAAAATAATGGTAGTCTCACATTCGAAGCAGTAGTGGATGGTGAGATAACATTGTTACCTTGTTGTTCGTCAGTGTATTGTAAGGTGTGTCTTCGGTATTTATTAAAGATGCACTCCCATCAAAGTGTTTATCCTTTTAGTATATTACAGTCATCATATTATACAGCACTGTGTACTTACAATTGCTCATTTTGCCTTTCTACCCAGCTAATTCTTCTCTTTTCTCTGCTCTATCTAGAAACAGTAAGTCTCTTTTCCCTCCATTATTTATTCCCCTCTTGCTCTCCTGACCCAGCTACTCCCTCCTCCACCTGCCAAGGACATTTGCAGTGACTTATGACTTGTGCAGAGAAAACTGACCTCCTGTTTCTACATAGAGCTTAGAAGAATTCAGCTCGTCAGTTTTTAATCACATGATGTCATAGACCTAATGGAAAAGAGGAGAATTAGCTGGGTAGAAAGGCAAAATGAGCAATTGTAAGCGGTTCCATAAAAAACGCCCACATGAAAAATGCCCACATGAAAAACCCCACAGTCATGAATGCCCACAGGAAAATTGCCCACACAGAATTTTGCCCACATGGAAATTTGCCCACGCAGAATTTTGCCCACATGGAAATTTGCCAACATGGACATTTGCCCACGCAGAATTTTCCCCACAAGGAAATTTGCCCACACAATTTTGCACCATTGCAGCATCACAAAGTTTTGGATCTGTGATATTTGAGGTGCAAGTATGTTCACATGATATGCAATAATCTTGTGATTTTGAGTTGACCTAGTGCAAAAATTTTGCAGATCTGTGCTAAACACATTGTCTGTCTGTTATGATCATCAATAGATACAATGTGTCTAGATACAATGTGTCTCATCACTCACTGATTCTGCCTTACACCTCCCCCCAGCTCAGCACATGGAGCACATACTGAGCTCAGGAAAAAAACAGCAAGTCGTGTGATCCAGGGGATATCTATTACTGCTATCTGTACTCACTGGTATCAGTTTTATTTGTGGTGTTACACAGGACTGCAGAAACATCTACTATATTACCTGTACTCTGGAGTATCACTGTTATCTGTGGTGTTTAGAGTTGAGCGATACTTTCCGATATCCTAAAGTATCGGAATCGGAATGGTATCGCCGATATCACTAAAAAATCGGCGATACCCGATACCGATACCGGAAGTCCCATGTAAGTCTATGGGAACAAAATATCGCAACTAAAAAAACCCCATTCTTTCCTTGTAAACACTAAATATACACACATAGAATACATATATATATATATATACATGTCATTGTGACATATATATATACATATATGTATAGTTTATACACTTCTACATAGTAAAATATCCTTTGATTCAATTGCCGGGTAAAGCCGGCTTCAGTGAAAAGACAGAAGCACCCGACATGAAATGACACTTGGTGTACATAGGGTTAACCATGTCTTTTCATGTCGTTTGCTATCTGATTTGCACAAACAATTAAATCAGACTATGTGTGCAAAATTTCACACCTGTAGGGGTTAATTAAAGGTGTAAATTCGTTGTAAAAAAAACGGACTTTTTTGCTACGAATTTACACCTTTAATTAACCCCTACAGGTGTGAAATTTTGCACACATAGTCTGATTTAATTGTTTGTGCAAATTAGATAGCAAAGGACATGAAAAGACATGGTTAACCCTATGTACACCAAGTGTCATTTCATGTCGGGTTCTGCATTTTCACAAAAGCCGGCAATTGAATTAGCGGCTATTATACTATGTAGAAGTGTATGAACTACAAATATAAATATATATATATATATGTGTCACAAATTCAATGACATGTATATATATATATATGAGGTGTAAAATTGCTGAAAAAAAATGCGTGGGCTCCCGCCCTATTTTCGCAACCAGACAGACAAAGCCAGTGAGTGGGGGCAGATAATAATAGCCCAGAGAGGGACCATTATTTTTGGCCCCCCCCGGCTACTTAACATCTGCCCCCAGACACCCCAGAAAGGGCAAATCTCTAATTAGATTTGCCCTTTCTGGCACTTTGCCCGTCTATTCCCATTGCCCTGTAGCGGTGGCGAATGGGTTAATAAGGGGTTAAAATGACCTTGCAATTGAAAGGTCACTTTAAGCCAGGTTAATAATTGAGAGCTGTCAATTAGACAACTATCAATTATTAATCCTATTGTATGAAAGAAAAATCAAACACACACACTTTAATAAAAAAGAAGTTTAATGAAATAATCACACAGTTTTTGACCATATTTTATTTACCTGCTAAAACCATTTCCTGTAATAAAAATAAAATAAAAAAGCAAAATTATTCTTACCTATCCCATGCACAGTCAGGTCCCACGGTGAAATCCTTCAGAAAGGGTTAATGTTTACTGCAGGGACCGCAGCTAATGCTGCAGCCTCACAGTAAACCCCAAATGAATGAGTTCCTCTCCTGCCTGACAGGAGAGTAAAGGCTGGGTGTCACATAACGATACACCAGCGATCCCGACAACGATATGCACTTGTCAGGATCGCTGGTGTATCGCTACATGATCGCTGCTGAGCTGCCAAACAGGCAGCTCAGGCAGCGATCTGGGACAGCGACACTGCGGGTAACATCGCTTAAGGGCCCGTCTCACATAGCGATATCGCTACCGAGATCGCTGCTGAGTCACTAGTTTTGTGACGCAGCAGCGAGCTCACCAGCGATATCGCTGTGTGTGACATTCAGCGACGATCAGCCCCCCTGCCGGGTATCGCTGATCGTCGCAGAAATGTCAGGACCTTTTTTTGATCGCTGGTTTCCCTCTGACAGGCACGCATCGCTGCGTGTGACAGGCGGGAGACCAGCGATCCGCTGGTAACCAAGGTACACAGCGGGTTTCCAGGCACCGCGCAGCGCTTGGAAACCCGCTGTGTACCTTGGATACCAGCTCCCTGCATCAGGGCGCTGGTATCCAAGGTACACAGCGGGTTTCTAGGCACAGCCCCGCGCCTGGAAACCCGCTGTGTACCTTGGTTACCAGCGGATCGCTGGTCTCCCGCCTGTCACACGCAGCGATGTGTGCCTGTCAGCGGGAAACCAGCGATCAAAAAAAGGTCCTGACATTTCAGCGACGATCAGCGATACCCGGCAGGGGGGCTGATCGTCGCTGAATGTCACACACAGCGATATCGCTGGTGAGCTCGCTGCTGCGTCACAAAACTAGTGACTCAGCAGCGATCTCGGTAGCGATATCGCTATGTGAGACGGGCCCTTAAGTGGAAAGCTTAATTGATTGCTTTCCACTTTCACTTCAGGTCAGCCAGGGACACAATCAGTGACGTCAGAGGGAACTGATTAACAAAATTAGGGGTTCCCTTCGAAAAAAAAATGGCGTGGGGTCCCCCCTATTTTTGTTAACCAGCCAGATGAAGCAGACCGCTGAGGCCTGGATTTTCAGGCTGTTAAGGAGCCAAGATCCATGGACCTTGCCAGCCTGATAATACCAGGCCACAGCAGTCTGCATATCTTGGCTGATTAACAAAAATAGGGGATCCCCTCGAAAAAAATTGGCGTGGGGTCCCCCCTATTTTTGTTAACCAGCCAGATGAAGCAGACCGCTGAGGCCTGGATTTTCAGGCTGTTAAGGAGCCAAGATCCATGGACCTTGCCAGCCTGATAATACCAGGCCACAGCAGTCTGCATATCTTGGCTGATTAACAAAAATAGGGGATCCCCTCGAAAAAAATTGGCGTGGGGTCCCCCCTATTTTTGTTAACCAGCCAGATGAAGCAGACCGCTGAGGCCTGGTTTTTCAGGCTGGTAAGGATCCAATATCCATGGACCTTGCAAGCCTGATAATACCAGGCCACAGCAGTCTGCTTAGCTTGGCTGGTTAACAAAAATAGGGGATCCCCTCGAAAAAAAAAACGGCGTGGGGATCCCCCCTATTTTTGTTAACCAGCCAAGTAAAATGCAGACTGCTGCGGCCTGGTATTAAAAGACTGTCAAGGCCCATGGATTTTGGCCCTCAACAGCCTGATAATACCAGGCTACAGCAGCCCCACATTTGGCGCATCAAAAGATGTGCCAATTGTGGCACTTTACCCGGCTCTTCCCACTTGCCCTGTAGCGGTGGCAAGCGGGGTAATAAGGGGTTATTGTCACCGTTGATTGCACGGTGACAATAAGCCCGGTTAATAATGGAGAGGTGTCAATAAGACACCGATCCATTATTAATCCCAAAGTTATTAAATGTATAAAAAAAAGACAAAGCAAGAAAAAAGTATTTTAATGAAATAAAAGAGACAACACAGTTTTCATTTCTTTTATTACACTCTCATTCCTGCGACGCCATCGATCTCCTGTAAAAAAAGAAAAAAAACAAACCAACAGTATACCACCTGTCCGACGCAGTCCAGAACGACAGTCCCACGACGATCCAGCTGTGCTACATCGCAATGACAGGCAGAGCCTGTCATGCGACGCAGCACAGCTGATTACCTGCTTCCCCGGCGGTGACGTCATCGGACTGACTGCTTTACGGCCGGGATTACCCAGCAGTCACTGCAGTTATCGCGAGAAACTGCATGTGACCGCCGGGGAAAGAAGATGGCGGCCATGAAGCAGTCCGGGATGTGACCGCCGGAGATCTTCTGCCAGGTAAGTGCCGCTGACTCCTGACAGACCCGACCGACGGACACTGACAGTGACAGTGACAATCCCGATTCCGGTATCCGATAAGACGAAAATATCGGAACTCGGAATCGGAATTCCGATACAGCTAATATCGGCCGATACCCGATATTTGCAGTATCGGAATGCTCAACACTAGTGGTGTTACATAGGACTGCAGAGGACATATACTACATTATCTGTTCAGTTATCACTGTGTTTTCTGTGGTGTTACATAGGACTGCAGGTAACATCTACTGCATTACCTGTACTCAGTTATCACTGTGTTATCTGTGGTGTTACATAGGACTGCAGAAACATCTACTACAGTACATTACCTATATGCAGTTATCACTATTATCTGTGGTGTTACATAGGACTGCAGGGGACATGTACTGCATTATTTGTACCCAGTTATCACTGTGTTATCTGAGGTGTTACATAGGACTGCAGGGGACATCTACTGCATTATCTGTACTCAGTTATCACTGTGCTATCTGTGGTGTTACATCGGACTGCAGGGAACATCTACTACTAGGGATGAGCTGATCTATCTGGGCGGATCCGTTATCCGCTTGGATAGTGAGGTGGACAGATACTATCCGTCTGGATTGGGATTATGTAATTGGAAAAACAGCCGCACTCAAACAATCTTTCAATGCAAGTGAAAAAAGTTTTATTTGAAAACACCACAGCATAAAAACTGTGTAGAGGTAACGTTTCGACCCTGCAATGGGTCTTTCTCAAAACACCTGAACCTTCATCCTACCAGGACCTTCAGTTGGTCCCTGTCCTGTCGGATTTCCGTATATATGGCCTGGAGCCTTTTCAAGTTCTCATATCCCACAGTGGCCTCCTCTGTTCCTTTTCTGTTATCTTCCTTAAGGTTTGAGAAAGACCCATTGCAGGGTCGAAACGTTACCTCTACACGTTTTTTATGCTGTGGTGTTTTCAAATAAAACTTTTTTCACTTGCATTGAAAGATTGTTTGAGTGCGGCTGTTTTTCCAATTACATGAGTATCTGGCCTAGTTCCAGGTTCAGCCTGCACCTATTCGTTACTACAGAGTGCACGCCTTTTTCTACTATATTACTGGATTGGGATTATTGCAGTATCTGCAGATATATCCATAGCTTCCCATAATGTATGTTTTATGCATTATGAAAAGGCACATTCATTGCACACCCGTCACATTGCTGACTGTGGATGTGCAGGGGAGACCCGCAAAGCAAAAAGCACTACTCACCAGGTTGTCGATGAGCTGTGCTGGCCGCGTCCTCTTCCTGGTCACATGCCAGGGACACCGCCGTCACGGCTCACATGACTTTGAGGACGCTGCACTAATGTGACCAGGAACAGAAGGACGCGGCTCATGAGAACCCGGACAGTAGAGCTTTTTTTTAGCAGTGACAGAGAGCAGGGGTCTGGCTGGGGGGTTGTCCTCACCCAGGTATGTCCGCCAGTGGGCAATGAGTCTCTACCGTGGTGGCATAGCAAGGATCAGACCCAGGTATGTCACTGGTGGGCGGGGTGTCCCACATGTCACTGCCGACGTAGGGGGGAATGTCACCGGCAGGCGAGGAGTCCTCTCTGTGTTACTGGTGAAGGGATGTCCCCGCCCGCATATAGTGTTGTACAATAGATTTCTATGGGATCCGAATCCGATTGGATCCGGTTCCTATATGGAGCGGATAACGGATATCCAGGTATCCGCTTAACACTATCTAATATATTATCTGCACTCAGAGACATATTACTGTATTATCTGTGGTGGTAGATAGCACTGATGACATGTCCGTTCTTTTTCACGGTCCACATAAATTGTGGACTGATTTTCCTATTGAAATCAATGGGTGAGTTTAAAAAAAAGTATGTACAAAACACACATGCGAATTGCGCAAAGAAAGAGTGCAGGAAGAACTGCAGTAACGTGGACGGGGAGTCCAGAGATTCCCCCTTCCATGTTACTGCAGACCTTTCATGGTGTACGCGATCATGTGACGCATGTGATCACATGCGTCATCACAGGTCCTGCAGCAGGAAGACTCGGAGAAGACCAGAGGTAGCCGGATCAGGTAAGCTAAGCCTCCCTGCGACGGGACCTGCAGTCAGCTCTGGCTCGGATCACCTTCATCGGAATCGGAGCTGCCGATAACCATGATGTGACAATTGGTAAAATTGCCGATGTTCACATGATCAGATCATTCATCCCTACATTTTTTTCCTATCTCTTTTTATTCACAATGCAAAATATGCATGTGTGTTTTGCTTTGCAAATAAAAAAATAAATAATACATTTTCAAAGATTATGCGATTTTCAAAACACCCGTGTGTTTTCACCCTAAAAGTATATTTTTAGTTTATCTAAACTATTCTATTTCTTCTTGTAGTGCAAACAATGGAGTTTTCAAGTAGCCAGAGAAACAACAAAGATCTGAATTACTTGGGGTTTGAATATCTGACATTTCGCACTATCAATGCAGTGGTGACTTGGAGAAGTAAGCTGCATCGCTCTATAAAATGCCATTCAATTATCAAAACAAAAGATGGCAACGTAGTTCAAGAACCAACAGAACATTGTCATGACTCCTGCCCTCAAAAAGTGGTAGCAAATAGTGTTGAGCATTCCGATACCGCAAGTATCGGGTATCGGCCGATATTCGCGTTATCGGAATTCCGATACTTAATTCCGATACTTTTTCAATATCGTATACCGGAATCGGAAGTTCCCATAATTCTTTGAGAGGCAATGTGATTTTAGTCAGCCAATGAGGAATCCTATGAAGTGTGGGCACATCCTGTAATGATGCGGTCATCTTAACTAATGGCATGGCTGTGATTGGCTGCTGAAATGATGTCAGAATGCACTATAAAAGGCGCCGCAGCCATTTTAGCGTCACTGTGCTGTGAACTCAGTTAGGGACAGAACGCTGCTGTGCTGACTCTGAGGGACAGTTAGATATTGCGATTTTGTGTACTACTGTGCTTGAGGCAGGCTAGTTTACCAACCGCTGTGTAAAGCTTCATTTTGCCAGTGTTGTTTTAACAGCTCTGTGCAAGGTGTGTGTGTGACAGTGCAGGTGACGCTGCAGTTTGCTCTGCATCCACCGCTGTTTGTAGGCATCTGCACGTGTCACTGACTCTTTTTTTTTTTATTTTATTTAGTGGAATTGGTGCAGCTCCATTATATTAGTAAAAAATCAAATCTATTAGTGTGACGTGCTTCCATCCGTATACAATACATTGGTTGCAAACACTATAGAAGTACAGAAAGGAGCTTTTCACAGATAGTGAATAGTTGTGTTTCAGTGTTCACTGCAGTCTGTGAGGTTTTGATTTTTTGAGTGCAGATCACGCTCCAGTTAGTTCTTCAACCACTGCTGGTTGTAGTCTGCTGAGCGTGTGTCACTGCCTCATCCTTCACATTTTTCTCTAATTGGTGCTGCTCCATTTTAGTGGAAAAAAATCTAATCTATTAGTGTGACGCGCTTCCATCCGTATACAATACATTGGTTGCAAACACTATAGAAGTACACAAAGGAGTAGCCTTTCACAGATTGTGGACAGTTGTGTTTCAGTGTTCACTTCAGTCTGTGTTTTTTACTTTTTTGAGTGCACATCACGCTCCAGTTACTTGTTCAAGCACTGCTGCTTGTACTCTGCTGAGCGTGTCTCAGTGGCTCATCCTTTTCATTTATCTCCAATTGGTTCTGCTACATTCCATTTAAAATAAATCTAATCTATTAGTGTGACGCGCTTCCATCCGTATACAATACATTGGTTGCAAACACTATAGAAGTACACAAAGGAGTAGCCTTTCACAGATTGTGGACAGTTGTGTTTCAGTGTTCACTTCAGTCTGTGTTTTTTACTTTTTTGAGTGCACATCACGCTCCAGTTACTTGTTCAAGCACTGCTGCTTGTACTCTGCTGAGCGTGTCTCAGTGGCTCATCCTTTTCATTTATCTCCAATTGGTTCTGCTACATTCCATTTAAAATAAATCTAATCTATTAGTGTGACGCGCTTCCATCCGTATACAATACATTGGTTGCAAACACTATAGAAGTACACAAAGGAGTAGCCTTTCACAGATTGTGGACAGTTGTGTTTCAGTGTTCACTTCAGTCTGTGTTTTTTACTTTTTTGAGTGCACATCACGCTCCAGTTACTTGTTCAAGCACTGCTGCTTGTACTCTGCTGAGCGTGTCTCAGTGGCTCATCCTTTTCATTTATCTCCAATTGGTTCTGCTACATTCCATTTAAAATAAATCTAATCTATTAGTGTGACGCGCTTCCATCCGTATACAATACATTGGTTGCAAACACTATAGAAGTACACAAAGGAGTAGCCTTTCACAGATTGTGAATAGTTGTGTTTCAGTGTTCACTGCAGTCTGTGAGGTATTTTTATTTTTATTTTTTTTAAAATGCAGATCACGCTCCATTTACTTCTTCAACCACCGCTGCGTGTACTCTGCTGAGTGTCTGTCACTGGCTCATCCTTGTCATTTTTCTAAAATTGGTGCTGCTTTATTCTATTTAAAATAATTCAAATCTATTACAGTGACGTGCTTCCATCCGTATACAATACATTGGTTGCAAACAATATAGAAGTACACAAACGGGCCTTTCACAGCTACTGAACATGGGTTTTTAATTTTTAACTAAAATATGTATTTTTTCAAATGACACAAATATAAGTAATGTTGAAGAGGAATAGTCCTACATCCATTGTTTGCACAATATTACAGGTGTACATCATGTCCCTTAATCAACAATGTATTATTATATTTACTTGTATGCTTTTATTTAAAAGCCAAGAACACAGAAGGATAACCTTCGCACTGCAGCTGTTGTCAAAGTTCAACCCACATTATGCACTTCCAACATTGCAGCATTTGAGGCATGATGTGAGTTGGATTGGTCAAAGTTATGGAGTGAGAAGGTTCACCATCAGTACCCTATAGCATAAGTATGCTTTTGTGTTAGCATTTGTGTTAGACATGTGGATATCTGCCATAATATGTCACAATTATTTAGTTACAGATTTGTTACCAACACTAATCATTGAATGGTTTTAAATTTGACGTTTCACTTGTTTACAGCTTAGAAATAAGGGTGTAGCCTGATATCTATGTGTAGCACTAGCCACTTTAACATGTCATGTTTTTTTCAACATGTGTAGCTAGGTAGCAGTAATTTTTGCCGGACACACAGCAGGGGAACAGCAGGCGTTACTGAACCCCACTATCACTATAGCTTGTGTATTGGTCTGTGGACACGACACTTCTGAGCAGCAACTGGCAGTGTTGTAGCCCAGGGAGTATAGCTCAGGTGGTAGAAAGATGAACATAACAGGAGACATGGAAAACGTTGCCAACCAGTTAGTTAATCTGAAACCGGACAGGCAAATTCAGGCGAGATCCATGCCTAGTTCATTTTCAGAAAAGTAAGCCGTTCTACATTATCGTAGGATAGTCGCATGCAACGGTCTGTTAGTACACCACCTGCAGCAGTAAAGACGCGCTCCGATAATACACTGGCAGCAGATCAAGCCAGCACCTCCAATGCATACTGGCTAAGCTCTGGCCATGTATCCAGCTTAGAGACACAAAACTTGAATGGGGAAGAGCCATCTGAGAGTACACTGAGAGGGCAAGACATGTAGTCTGTCACCATCTTACGGAAATGTTGCCTCCTGCTGACTGGAGCCGTCTCGGATGGTGTAGACATTGATGGCGCTGCCACAAAACTTGGACACATTTGGAACATACTGTTCTTGCCCTGTGCAGAGGCGCTGCTTGTGCTCCCTCTTGTTGCAGAGCTGTCTCCACTGCCTCGACGCACAGAGCTGCTTTGTAAATCAGTAGCAGCAGCAGTGCTCTCGGCTGGAATGGAGAACATTATGGATTGCACCAGTGTGTCTTGGTACTTCCGCATTTTACGCTCCCGGTTCAACGGTGTGATGAGGCTTTGTAAGTTGTCCCGGTAGCGAGGGTCTAGGAGGGTGTACACCCAATAATCAGACGTGGTGTGAATGTGTTCGATGCGGCGGTCGTTTCTCAGCCACTGCAGCATGAAATCAACCATGTGCTGCAGACTCCCAACTGGCCAAGAAACGTTGTCCCCTGCAAGAGGCGTCATCTCCGCCTGCTGTGCATCACCCCACCCTTGGTCTACATACTGACTAGAGCATTGTCTACCTCCCTCTGGAGCGATGTCTTCCTCCTCCATTGACTCCTCCTCATCCTCCTCACAAAGTCCTTCAAATACATATAAATTTACAAAATTTAAAACTCAAAATTTAAAAACTTTGTATCATAATTCTGTAACATCAGTTTATGGAAACACAATAGCATTACAAAAGGATAGACAAAAAATGTACATTAGTGCTTTGTAAATACTTAAAGTTTGTAATGGTTAGAAAATATAGACAGCGACTCTGGAGGTTCAATTGTTGATACGCATGGTACTTTGAAAGTCCTCCAGCCTTGTGAGGACCACGTTGCGCTGACTGTCCAGAAGGTGATGGAATTTGTGACTCCTCATCCCCACCTCTTCAAAACCAGCCTTAGTGCTTGCAGGTTTTTTGAAGCAGCAGATAAGGGGGACAGTCAGGCTGACTAGTGCATCATCTGCACTCGCCATCCGCGTTGACTCATCAAACGCACGCAAAACGTGGCAGATATCCTTCATAAGTTTATTCGCCACTCATTACACTGGCAGTGGCTGCCCATTCATTATAGGATCCAATTCTAATTACTGTTCTCACCAACAAGCTCTCCACAGCGCAGCACCCCCCTACATCTCCTCCCTTATTTATATTTATCGGCCTAACCGACTGCTGCACTCTGCAAACGACCTTCGACTAACCTCTGCACTAATCCGTACCTCCCACTCCCAACTCCAAGACTTCACCCGCCTGCGCCAATCCTCTGGAATGCTCTACCCCAAGAAATTAGGACTATCCGCAATTTGGATGGTTTCAGGCGCTCCCTCAAAACACATTTGTTCACAGTGGCCTATCACATTCACTAATCAAAGTCATTCTATGTGTAATTCTGTGTGTGTAGCCCATTCACTATCTCCATGCATCCCTCACTTCCTTAAAATGGCTGGACCATCATTGTAAAAACACCATTGTATATAAACACCTGTACTTTGTATCTCCCCCACCTCATTGTAGATTGTAAGCTTTCACCAGCAGGGGCGGCTGATTTTGCTTTAATTATTGTATTGTTAACGTTGTTACTTATGACTTGTGTTTTGAAACTGTTAAACTGTAAAGCACTGCGGAATATTATGGCGCTATATAAATAAATAATATTATTATTCTTATTATAGAGGCCCACTCAGTAGTGGTGAAGTGTGAACGGCGCAAATTGCGAGTTGACTGCGCCTGATGCAGCTGATACTCCATTACTGTTGGCTGCTGCTCACACAACCGCTCCAACATATGTAACGAGGAATTCCACCTGGTGGGTACGTCACATATGATGCGATGTTCATGAAGGTGAAATCTGCGTTGCAGAGCTGCAATCAGCGATCTGGCCATGCTGGAACGTCGCAAGTGAGCGCACTCTAGGCGGACCTTGTGCAGCAGTGCATCAAGATCCGGATAGTCCCTCAAAAAACTCTGCACGACCAAGTTGAGCACATATGACAGACATGGTATGTGAGTGAGGTTGCCAAGGCCCAGAGCTGACACCAGATTTCGGCCATTGTCACACACTACCAAGCCTGCCTGTAGATTCTCTTCCAAAAACCACACGTCGCTCTCCTGCTTTATGGCATTACAGAGCTCCTGCGCTGTGTGGCTAAGATTCCCCATGGAAATTAATTTCAGGATGGCCTGTTGACATTTGGACACGGCTGTGCTCATATCGGTCTGCAACAGGTAAACGTTCACGGGTCCATGTGGAGGTAGACCGTGACGGCTCCTGCAGCGATGATTCTGAGGAACTGGAATAGGAGGAGGAATCAATGTGTACAGACTTGATTCCTGCAATCCTTGGAGTTGGCAGAACACGTACAGCGCCACTCGCAAGATCAGTACCCGGCTGCACAACATTGACCCAATGGGCAGTGAGGGAAAGGTATTGTCCCTGGCCATGGGTGTTAGAACCCTCTTGTTAGGTTTTGTTTCAGTTTGCTGGTCACATGACCTTTTTTCCCTATTTAGTCTGGCTCCGCCCTTCTGGCTTTGCTTGACTTCATTGTATTATCTACTGTTAAGCTAGCCGGGTGCTTAGGTGCCTTAATCTGTCAGTTTTGCTTGATGTTAGGATCACAAAGTATTTATTTTTCTGTTTAATTATCCATGCTACAATTTATGTTAGGAGGTGTCCACCTTTTCTCCCAGTCCCTAGATCTTGTAGGGATTACTCCCTCGCAACTATAGGTCTTCGTTCACACTAGATGAGGACTTTAGCGGGTCTGGTCGCAGGATCAGGTTCCCCGTTACATCGTAGGGATTCAGCTTAGTTGTATTGTAGGGACAGAATTCCCTTCTTTCCTTACTGGTTGTAGCAGATCATAACAATGGGTACTGGTCCACGCATCGGTGGTCAGGTGGACCTTGCTACTGAGGGCTTTTAGTAGCGCATGTTTAATTTTTCCCTCAACATGCTTTTGCAGACCAGGGACGGCTTGCCTGCTGAAATGAAATCGGCTTGGCACATTGTATTGTGGGATTGACAATGATATTCAGTTACGGAAACTGTCTGTCTCCACCAGCCTGAATCACAGCATTTCAAGGGACAGGAGTTTTGCAATGCCAGCATTCAGAGCCTGTGCTCGTGCATGGTTTGCGGAGTATGGCCGTCTTTTATCCCATGCCTGTGCTACCGATGGCTGTTTTGTGGCCTGGGAGTGTGAGGATGACAGGGAACTTGCTGCTGTGTGTGGAATAACAGTTTGTCTCTGGACAACAGTGGCCGAGGTTCTTCCATGGCGATCCTGTGAGGAAGCATAACCAGCTGTGTGTGAGCTCGATGAAGAGGCTTCAACACAACCTGAAGATGTAGGTGCTGCTGTAGGTTGGCCTACATCTCTAGTGTGTCTTTGTAACTCAACTACGTGCTTTGTCCGCACATGTTTCCACATATTTGTGGTATTGAGGTGACTGACACTTTTAGCTATTTTTAATTTTTGATTACACAGCTTGCATTTCACATAGCAAATATCATGTGCAAGTGTGTGAAAAAAGGACCACGCAGTGCAAGTCCTGGGAGCGCACGTTTTGACTTTTGGAAGACAACTGCTCCGAACAGGTGCCAAACTGGAGGCTACAGGCAACCGAGTCTGCAGCCTAACTCTCCCTCCTGTTTGTACCGTTGGGGCAATGTCTTCCTCTATCTTCCTTCTATCACTAACCATTTCTCTAGGCCTCTCCCAGCTTTCAACCAAAGTACTGGTTCTCACCCACAAAGCTCTCCACAGTGCAGCACCCCTCCTACATCTCCTCCCTCATTTCTATCTATCGGCCTAACCGACTGCTGCGCTCTGCAAACGACTTTCGACTAACCTCTGCACTAATACGTACCTCCCACTCCCGACTCCAAGACTTCTCCTGCTCTACGCCAATCCTCTGGAATGCTGTACCCCAAGAAATTAGGACTATCCACAATTTGCATGGTTTCAGGCGCTCCCTCAAAACACATTTGTTCAGAGCGGCCTATCACATTCACTAATCAAAGTCATTCTATGTATTCTGTGTAAGTGTGTGTGTGTCTCTAGCCCATTCACTATCTCCATCCCTCAGTCCCTTAAGATGGCTGGAACATCATTGTAAATGCACCATTGTATATAAACACCTATACTTTGTATCTCCCCCATCTCATTGTACATTGTAAGCTGTCACGAGCAGGGGCGACTTATTTAGCTTAAATTATTGTATTGTTAACGTTGTTACTTATGACTTGTGTTCTGAAACTGCTAAACTGTAAAGCGCTGCGGAATATGATGGCGCTATATAAATAAATATTATTATTATTCCTCTGAGCTGCTCCCACCACCTTCCTGTTCCTCATGCCATGTTGGGTCTTGGACCTCATCATCTCCACTACCCTCTTCCAACACCTGCTGTTGGGTGGTCTGGCCAGCACCATGCTCAACAGAAACTGGCACCTGGGTCTCATCATCATCAGATGCGTTCTGCGGTGTGCTGACCATCGGCACTGTCTCACCCGCCTCTTCAGATTCAGAGAGACACAGCTGTTGCGCATCACTGCATACTCCCTCTTCACATTACAGAATGCTGCTTGGCTGGGCCCCTGTTTGCAAGCCAATAGATTCTGAGAACAGAAGCAGACACTCAGCTGGCTCCTGTACAGAACTCTCTGACTGCCTGGGCAATTTGCCAGGCGGTGAAGAGACAGATGGTTGCCCAACAGTGCTGTGGTCCTGAGAGGAGGTGGAAGCAATTGAAGTCGATGCATTGGCTGACATCCAAACAACAACGGCTTCAATTTGTTCTTCCCGCAGCAGGGGGGTACTCCGAGCTCCTACAAAAGTGCGCATAAAGGAACGCTCACGGGGAAAACTGGTGGATGCTGTGTCACTGGGGGCCGCAGCAGCCACAGAATCCCCACGTCCTCTCCCTGAAGAAACTCCACGACCACGTGCCTTACTCCCTGCCTTCTTCATCTTGGTAGATTGATAAAGAAAGTCTGAAAAGTTATAAGGTCTAAGTGTGGTTATTCCGCAGAGACTGCAGTGAACACTGCACACAACTGTTCACTACCCAATGCGTCTCAGCAGGAAGGCAGTCTGTGCGTCAAAACAAAGGCACAAGCATACATCCATGTACCCTGTTTATAAAGCTATATAAAAAAAATTATGTAGTAGTGACGCACACTTTATTGAGGTACAGTATTACATCGCAATTCACCATCTGTGGCTATGCAGTCTCATCTATATATACCTTATCTATCTGTTGTCATGCTTCCAAGTCGACAGTCACAGTCAGCCATAAATAGCAATTTTCACTATGCACTATGCACTTTTTAAAGGTTATGTTTGTTAATAAAAATGATTATTGCCACATATTATGAGTATTACATGATGGAAATTGTATAATTTTGTATAAAATATTTAGTGACATTATTCAGCAAATGGAACATTTTAGTAATATCACAGATAACTTGTAATGCTGATGATGTTTTGAAGTCAGACATTCATTGTCTATACAATAAAAATGGTGTACATACTGTTACTTATCCATCATTAATGGATTCAGATATGTACTTGTATGCTTTTATGTACAACCGTATAGCAGATTCCTTAACTAATTTATTTTGTGGTTTGCATTGCTGTTCAACATGTTAATGTATGTGTTTATGTTTGTCAATTCTTTATTTATCTAGATATTAGTTTAAATGAAATCATCATCTTATGGTAGTAAAGGTTATCTTTCTCTTGTTTGAAGTATAGACATTTAAAATTGACAGGTAACAAGGAAATTACTTGATCTAGTATTTAAACATCCTCCTTGACCCTGGGCTCCAACACCGCCAGTTGTTGCTCGGAAGTGCTGTTAGCACAGTCAACACTTGCTCCTGTGTTACTGGGGTTCAGTAACGTCAGCTGGTCCTCGGTTGTGCCATTGGCTCTTTTCCTTCTGCTGCCCCTCCGGGTTCCAGCACAGTCAGCTGGTCCTCGTTACTTGCATTGGCTCTTGTACCTTCTGCTACCCGTCCGGGTTCCAGTACCGTCAACTGGTTCTCCGCAGTGCCTTTGGCCTAGGTGCCTCCATCTCGGTATCCGAGTTCCAGCAACGTCTGCTGGTCCTTGGTAGTGCTTTGGAGCACAGGTACCTCCTGCTTAGTAACCGTGTCCCAGTAACGTCAGCTGGTCCTCGGTTGTGCCATTGGCTCTTTTCCTTCTGCTGCCCCTCCGGGTTCCAGCACAGTCAGCTGGTCCTCGTTACTTGCATTGGCTCTTGTACCTTCTGCTACCCGTCCGGGTTCCAGTACCGTCAACTGGTTCTCCGCAGTGCCTTTGGCCTAGGTGCCTCCATCTCGGTATCCGAGTTCCAGCAACGTCTGCTGGTCCTTGGTAGTGCTTTGGAGCACAGGTACCTCCTGCTTAGTAACCGTGTCCCAGTAACATCAGCTGGTACAAGATTGTGCTACAAATACAAGATACGGAACAAGAGACACAAGAACAATAAGCAGAAGATCTAAAAGCAGAAGAACATGAAGTATAAGACCAAAATGAAGAGCAAAATATATGCTCTAAATTCTAAGCAGAAGAAGACTAAGCAGTGTATGGGGGTGAGTCCGTTCCTCCTCGTGGTGCCCCTGGAAAATGCCTGCTGCTGCAGGCTAAACTGAACACGGACAAATACTGTTGTAATTTAAATCTTTTGTGACAGCAAGAACGGAAGGATGAAAAATTCATACTTTGACAGATTACAAGTACAGGATTCTCTGTCACAAATAAGAATATGATGAAGAAGATGAAGCAGAATATGAATAAGAATAATAGTTTAATAAGAAGAATATGAGTAATGTTAACAAAGATGAATAGCAAGAAGTTTAAGAAGAAGATAAAGAAGGTGAAGATGAAGAATAATTTGATGAAAAAGATGATGCTGCAGAAGATTATGAAGGAGAAAGTGTGTGAAAAGTTAAAAAGGTGAAGATGAAGAGCATGGAAGTTGTGTAATATACATATTTGCCAAAATATAAAAAACGTTAACATTGTCAATTTCTTCGTCAATCCGAACATCTTTAAAAAAAAAAATATTTATGCTATTCCATTTGATTGGGTTAAACATCTATGCCTTTAATGTCTCCTCAACCTTCCCCAATACATTCTACATTACTCTTTCTTGTTTTCCTTCATGTACAATTAACCAACAAGGCAAGAATGGGTTTTTTTTAATTTCGATATTTTGTTCCCATAGACTTACATGGGACTTCCGGTATCGGTATCGGGTATCGCCGATATTTTAGTGATATCGGCGATACCATTCCGATTCCGATACTTTAGGATATCGGAAAGTATCGCTCAACTCTAGTAGCAAATGTTGCCAGAAGCAAAATGAGAGAAGACATGAGAGCTGTAAATGCTACTCCTCGCAATGTGATGGGAAAGGTGTTGTCTGGGTTGAGTAATGATGTCTTGGCTCATATGCCAAGACAATCATCTCTTGCGAGAAGCCTTCTCCATCATAGTACAGACGGTAATTAGCCTAACCCCAAAACTATCAAGTTTGATATTCCGGAAAAGTACAGTCAACTGCTCCTTCATGATTCCGGAAAGGACGATAGAAATAGAATTCTGGTTTTAGGCGATAGAGATCTTATGCTGGAACTGAACAAAGATACCATCTATGGAGATGGCACTTTTGATAAAGTGCCCAATATGTTTTACCAACTGTACACTTGGCATGCCAAGGTGGGTAACTCATATCCACCATGTTTGTACATTTTGCTACAAAGGATATGAGGATGTATAAGAGAATGTTTGAAATAATGAAGCTGTTGATTCCAAATCTCACACCTCAAAAGGTTTTAGTTGATTTTGAGAAGGCTTGTATAACTGCAGTCAGGGTTGCCTTTCCACATGCTGAGGTCAAAGGTTGTTATTTCCATCTGTGTCAGAGCCTCATTAGAAAAATAAAAATGTTGGTTTGAAGACAGAATATGAAAGTATTATCGACGCAAAAATGACACTGAAGTCTCCTGCTGCACTGGCCTTTGTGCCAATAGAAGATGTGAGGTGTGTTTTTGATCAGCTTGCTGCCACATTCCCAGATGAAGACTGCTATAATGAAGTTCTCACATACTTTTTTTCCACATATATTGAGGGTGCAGCTGGTAGAGAGCCACAATTTCCTATACAAATATGGAATCATTATAAAGCAGCCCTGGAACAGTCACCAAAAACGACAAACTGTTTTACAATGCACTTAACTCCTTGTTCCACTGCAGTCATCCCAGCTTGTGGTTTCTTTTTGATGGATTGCAGAGGGACCTGGCTTGCCACAAATTAACACTGGCTAATGCACAGGCAGGTCGCCTTGAGATAAAAAAGAGGAAGTATGAGGCACTGTATCAGACAGTTGCCACCTCTGTAGAGGACTACAGCCCCCGTCTCACACAGCGATCTCGCTTGCGAGATCGCTGCTGAGTCACTAGTTTTGTGACGCAGCAGCGATCTCCCCAGCGATATCGCTGTGTGTGACATTCAGCGACGATCAGCCCCCCTGCTCTTCAGCCCGTACTTACCTGCTCCCAGCGCTCACGGGGTCCTCTCTGCACAGGCTGGAAAGCTGCAGTCTCGGTTTTCACGCAGGCTGCAGCTCACCGCCCACAAGTCCCAGGCCTGGCAACCTGACGCCATCCGGGACACAGTCGCTGTACAGCTGTTTCCGCTCCGGCTGTCATGGCAGCTGGATGCTGGGGCATGGGGAACTGAGCAGCTGCATGCAGCGCAAACCCCTCCCCCTCTCTCGCCTGCTTGCTTCAACCACCCCTTCACTAGGCCTGCTCTGACCTGTGCCCAGAAACTCCTGGTGCAGGGGAGAGAACAGCATGTTGAGGCAGACATGTGGCCCAGTATCTCTCTGCTGTGACACATTCTCCTCTCCACCAGGTGGTGCCACCTGAGGCGAGCGATTCACCTCGGCTCATTATAGGTGCAACCCTCGGATGTAGAAAGCAAGAGTGAAGGATGTGGGCAATCTCCCATGTGGCCAATTTTCCATATGGGATTGGCTAATTTGCAGTAAAATGTCAACCTTGCAGGTGTGCAATGAATGTTTAATTAAATGGAGTTATTGTTATTATACATTTTTAATAAACTGTTATTTTGGCCATGTGTGCAATTTTCTTTTCCTTGTGGGCAATTTTCCTATGGGCAATCATAACTGTGGGCATTTTTCCTGTGTGCAATTTTCTGTGTGGGCATTTTTCCTGTGTGCAATTTTCTGTGTGGGCAAATTTCCATGTGGGCAAATTTCCTGTGGGCATTCATGACTGTGGGGTTTTTTCTGTGGGCATTTTTCCTGTGGGCATTTTTCTTTTGGGCATTTTTCTGGTCACCATTGTAAGCACACAGTGCTATATAATATGATGACTGCAATATATTAAGATGATAAAAACTTTGATGGGAGGAAGAGAAGGAGTAAGTGTGCTTCTTTGCACATACTATCAGCTCTATAGAGACATCGGAGTAGACACAGTATACATTAATTTGATTCAGCTAAGGATTTAACATTTTCCCTGAAATTCCTCTTTTAGCAAATGATTGAATTTCCCATGAAATGACAAATTTGGAGCATCTTTTATTGTTATTCCTCATTGTGTTCCTCTGCTACTACTCTTAGAAATTCATGAATAAACTGACAACTGGGTGGTATTATTTATACTGTCAAAGGGGTGTCATGTTGCACAATGTATCACTGTTAGCACTGAGTGTCTGCAGGTGTAGGGATGCCCCCATCCATCTGTTGACACCCACTTGCAATTTGTTCATAAATATCTAGTAGAAATAACAGAGGAACAGCACAAAACAGATGTAAGTAAAAAAGAGATGATCCAGGCTTGTTATTTGATAGTGAATGCAACTATTTACTAAAACAGACATGTCAGGAGAGCCATCTGGTCCCCTTAAGATCACCTTTATCTGCCACCCTCCAGTTTTTCAGTTTGGATTTCCTTGGTCTTTTAATTGTAAGTATTTCAGATATTACGCAGAAACACAATACACATGGCACTGAGGTTTGAAGGATCGTATTTCTGTACGTATTGTGAGACAGTGAAGGGGTGCGTACTGGACGGGGTGTATATCTCGCCCAGGTTTCTTAGCTGGGTCGCATAAGGAATATATAGTACGTTCACTCCACTCCCCATCCAGTACAGGCTTGCAGCTCAACCCTGAGTACACACAGCTGCCTAATTAAGCAGCCAGAAATAGGTGGTAGAGTTACACAGACAGAGCTCTCAGTCTGAATCTGGCTTCAGACGCGGCTGGAGTCTCCTGCAAGCCCATCCCAGGTAATTATAAATGTGTGTTGTTGTGGCCAGGTTGCTAGAGCCTAGTTCACAGTAGTGAGGTAACTGTGTTTAGCTAGCAGCCTGACAGGCTTAGGATTTTGTTTTATGGTTTTGTTTTATGTTTGGTTGCTGTGGACTTTAATAAAAGCTGGTTGACGCCAGTTTACACCAGTGCTGCTGTCGGTGATTGGACTCTTTATTCCACTCCGTCTACCCGAGATGGCGATCCCAGAGCTATATACCCCCTGAACTGGTTACAATTGGTGCTCGAATGCGGGCAGAACAGTGGCTAAAGACAGCAGCAAAGAAACATTTGTCCAAAGCAGCCTTAAACAGACAGTAGCCCTAAAAGTGTCTGCACAGCAAAGCTGAACTGGCTGTGGTAAAGACTGTGGAGTGTGCATGTCCTGGGTAAAGGCTGCCGTTGCTGGGACAGACAAGTCTGACAGTATGGAGAAGCTGCTGAAACATATGGCAAGAGCTAGTGTGCAACAGCAGGAGACTAATCGACTATTAATGGAGCAGGTTGCAGCACTACGCCAGGCTCTCAGCACCTCGTCCCAGAGTGATGACGCAAGGTCACCAGCGTTGTCCGCGGTAAAAAAAGCGGTAAAACAGACTCTGCAAAAGATGACGCCTCATGATGATGTGGAGGCTTATTTAGCCATATTTGAAAGACTGGCAGAGAAGGAGAATCTGCCACCATCCGAATAGGCCATGGTGGTCGCACCCTATCTGACTGGGGAACCTCAAAAGGCCTATTTTGACCTTAGCGAGCAGGACAGCAGAGACTATGCCAAGTTGAAAGCGGAGATTCTTGCCCACCTGGGTGTGACGATCGCAGTCCGTGCCAGGAGAGTCCATAACTGGAGATACAGTGGGACAAGCCGGCTCGCTCACAAATGTACGATCTAATTTCTTTAGTGAAGAAGTGGCTGGAGCCTGACGTCAGCACCCCTGCCCAAATGATCGAGAAGGTAGTGGTGGACTGGTACATCTGGGCCCTTCCTCCTGAGGTGCAGCTCTGGGTCGGACAGGGAGACCCCAAAGACGCCAATCATCTGGTCAGCCTGATAGAGAGGTACTCCGCCACCAAAACTACCTCCGCAACCAGCTGTCCGAGCGGTCGTCATTTCGGAGTACCCGGCCTCCGACATCTCCCGGTAAGAGAGTTCCAGCTGTTGGGGTCAGTGGGGCTGCTGATAGACAGGTTCAGGCCCGAGGGGACATGTGTGAGGCAAGGGCCGATGCTTCCCTGTCGGGAGTCCCCAGGCCTAGAAAGGTCTCCCCGTTTGAACCACCAGACCTGAGACAGTGTTGGAGATGCCGTGAAAGGGGTCATATTTCAGCCAACTGTCCACTAGTGGGGGAACCTATGGACTGTGATGCTGGAAGGTCTCTCTCTCTCCTCGCGGAACCAGTGTGCGTGGCCACCCCAACTGAGGAGAATGGCCCACAGGTGTCCCAGGTGGTTATAAATGGCTGCCCCGTACAAGCCCTCCTAGACTCTGGGAGTCGAGTGACTCTGATACATGCCAGCCTGGCTGATAGGGACTTCATCCCCGATAAACACCTGAGCGTGGTGTGCATCCATGGAGACACCAAAGTCTACCCGGTAACTTCCGTGGACTTCGTCACAAAACTGGGGGAGATCTCATATGAAGTGGGGGTAGTGAAGAACCTGATGCACCCCGCCATATTGGGTCGTGACTTTCCCCTGTTTTGGGATCTTTGGGGAAAAAACTGTTCTACCGGACAGTGTGATGAAGCTCCTACGGTGGTTGCGCGGTCCATAGTGGCGGAACACAATGCTAGTGTGTTGTTGAACGTAGGGGATGATAATGATGATAATGATGAATTTCCATTTCAAGTGATGTTGGGGGAGGGGGTAATGGTTCTCTGGAACAGAATGTCCCTGACCTACCTGTGTCCCGTGGCAATTTTGGGAGTGAGCAATTGCGAGACCCCACTCTTAAACATGCCAGGGAAAATATAACTGTTCTGAATGAGATCCCACAAGAGCCCGGCTCTGATGAAAGATTTCCCCATTTTGCCATGAACAATGACCTGCTATATAGGGTCACTAAGGTAAAAGGGAGAGGCCGTGAGTCAACTCCTGGTACCTAAGCCATATAGAAGGAGGGTGCTAGGTTTGTCACATAACCACGTGCTTGGTGGGCATCTGGGATGGACAAGACCCAGGAAAGAATCCTCCAGTGGTTTTACTGGCCAGGGGTTTATCGAGATATTGCAAAACCTGCCCCACGTGTTAGATAAATGCTCCGGTCTCCCACTTCCGCAGTCCATTAGTCCCGCTGCCGGTTATAGAGATACCATTTGAAAGGGTAGCGATGGACTTGGTAGGTCCTATTGTGAAATCAGCCAGGGGGCATCAATACATACTAGTGATACTTGATTATGCAACCCGGTACCCCGAGGCTGTCCCTTTAAGAAA
The DNA here is from genome assembly GCA_033576555.1 of Oophaga sylvatica. Lineage (NCBI taxonomy): Eukaryota > Metazoa > Chordata > Amphibia > Anura > Dendrobatidae > Oophaga > Oophaga sylvatica. Next base: position 415,705,943 of record JARQOD010000001.1, read on the forward strand.
TATGGTATCCAAAAATATTGCACGGGAACTCTTTCATATGTTTTCCAGGACAGGAATCCCTAAAGAGATCCTCACGGACCAAGGCACACCTTTTATGTCCAAGGTGATGAAGGAACTGTGTAAGTTGCTTAAAATCTCGCACATTCGAACATCCGTGTATCACCCACAGACGGATGGGCTGGTTGAACGTTTTAATAAAACGTTAAAACATATGTTAAAGAAAGCAGTGGAGAAAGATGGTCGGGACTGGGACTACCTGTTACCCTACCTAATGTTTTCGGTCAGAGAGGTGCCCCAAGCCTCTACGGGGTTTTCTCCCTTTGAGTTGGTATATGGTCGGCACCCGCGGGGCTTGCTAGACATAGCCAAGGAAGTATGGGAGACCGAGGCAAACCCATACAAGAGTGTTATAGAGCATATTGCCCAGATGCAAGATAGAATTGCTAAGATTATGCCATTGGTTAAGGATCATCTGCAGAGAGCCCAAGAAGCTCAAAGCAGGATATATAATCGGTCAGCAAAAATTAGGACTTTCAACCCCGGGGATCGAGTCCTAATCCTAATTCCCACGGTGGAAAGTAAGTTTTTGGCCAAGTGGCATGGCCCATACGAGATAGTACAGAAAGTGAGCGAGGTCAACTACAAAGTACACCAACCCGGGAGACGGAAGCCCTACCAGGTCTATCATATCAACTTGATCAAGCCCTGGAGGGACAGAGTCATTATTGGCCTCGGTGAAGTAGAGAAAGGGTTAAAACCACCTCTACCTCCTGTGACAATTGGTGAGACATTGTCCGTACACCAAAAACAGGAAGTACGGGAGTTTCTGCAGAAAAATCAGTAGAGGTTTTCAGACTTGCCCGGCGGGACTTCTCTCGTGAAACACCATATTGAGACCGAGCCCGGTACTAAGGTCAAGCTGAAGCCGTACAGGATACCGGAAGCCCGCAGAGAGATAGTCTCTACTGAGATCAAACGGATGCTAGACCTCGGGGTCATTGAGGAGGCCCAAAGCGAGTGGTGTAGCCCGATTGTCCTGATCCCAAAACCTAATGGAACATGGAGGTTTTGTAATTTTAGAAAGTTGAACGACGTGTCAAAGTTTGACGCATACCCGATGCCACGGGTAGACGAGAGGTTAGGATGTGCCCGTTATATTACAACCCTCGATCTGACAAAAGGGTACTGGCAGATACCCCTGTCTGGTGAGGCAAAAGAAAAAACGGCCTTTGCAACCCCTGAAGGCTTGTTTCAGTATCTTGTGATGCCATTCGGGTTGCATGGAGCCCCGGCTACCTTTCAGAGGCTTATGGACCTGATCCTGCGCCCGCATCAAGCCTATGCAGCTGCCTACCTGGATGATGTGGTAATTTTCAGTTCCGATTGGGAGAGCCACCTCACTAAGGTACAAGCCGTCTTGGACTCGATAGGCGGAGCTGGGCTGAACATAAACCCAGAGAAATGTGCAATTGGCCTAGAAGAGGCCAAGTACCTGGGCTACGTCATTGGCAGAGGGCTGATTAAGCCACAAATTGATAAGGAAGAGGCGATTCAGAACTGGCCTACACCCCTCACAAAACGACAGGTCAAAGCGTTTCTGGGCATCACTGGGTACTATCGCAGATTTGTACAAAATTATGCCTCCATTGCTGCCCCGTTGACCAACCTGACAAAAGGTGGGAAGTCAAAGATGGTAGAATGGAATCCAGAGGCAGAAAAAGCATTTCAGTCTTTCAAAATGGCTTCATGTCAAAGACCAGTTCTGGTCACCCCTAATTTCAGGGACGAGTTTCTTGTTCAAACTGATGCCTCTAATGTGGGGTTAGGGGCGGTGTTGTCGCAGGTCGTGAAGGGTGAGGAGCACCCGGTCATGTATCTAAGTCGAAAACTGACACCGGCTGAACAAAATTATGCCATTCCGGAGCAAGAGTGCCTCGAAATCAAATGGGCGCTGGACTCGCTGCGTTATTACCTCTTGGGCAGGAAATTTAAATTGCAGTCAGACCATGCTCCTCTGGCATGGATGAAGCAGAACAAGGAAAGGAATGCCAGGGTGACAAGGTGGTTCCTTTCGCTTCAAGAATTCAATTTCTCGGTAGAGCATAGACCTGGGAAGTTACAGGGTAATGCCGATGCCTTGTCCAGAGTTCACTGTCTCTGTGGAGTTGTTGACCAGCCCTCCGGTCTGGAGAAGAGGGGGGGATATGTGAAACAGTGAAGGGGTGCGTACTGGACGGGGTGTATATCTCGCCCAGGTTTCTTAGCTTGGTCGCATAAGGAATATATAGTACGTTCTCTCCACTCCCCATCCAGTACAGGCTTGCAGCTCAACCCTGAGTACACACAGCTGCCTAATTAAGCAGCCAGAAATAGGTGGTAGAGTTACACAGACAGAGCTCTCAGTCTGAATCTGGCTTCCGACGCGGCTGGAGTCTCCTGCAAGCCCATCCCGGGTAATTATAAATGTGTGTTGTTGTGGCCAGGCTGCTAGAGCCTAGTTCACAGTAGTGAGGTAACTGACTGTTTAGCTAGCAGCCTGACAGGCTTAGGATTTTGTTTTATGGTTTTGTTTTATGTTTGGTTGCTGTGGACTTTAATAAAAGCTGGTTGACGCCAGTTTGCACCAGTGCTGCTGTCGGTGATTGGACTCTTTATGCCGCTCAGTCTACCCGAGACGGCGATCCCAGAGCTATATACCCCCTGAACTGGTTACAGTATGTTATATAAAATGTGAAGAATTTCAGTTACTGATAATTTTTCTGCTCATTGAAAATGAAGAACCTTGAGTTTTACTATATTCTTCCTATCCCATACGCCAACAAAAGGGCAATAAAGACCCATTCTCATCTATAGATGCTGTTTGCTTTGATACCATGACATCAGCCTTACTGAATGACAACTTGGTGCTTTTTAGCCCAACAATAACCTTTCAATCGAACCCTGTGATTGTGATGATAAAGAACACAGTGTCAGTGGTGGGAAAATAATTGAATTGTAAGGTAATAAAAATCTTCAGACTTTTAGATAATGAACAACCCTAACTTTTTACAGCAACCTAAATATACATCAGTTCACGCCTTAGATAATGTAGATGCTGATGTGTAAAATATAAATGCAAGGTAATAATTTAGCATTTATCGCTGGCAATAAAGTGGTGATACAGCTGATGTTTAAAAGGTTATTCCGAATATAGTCAGGAACCCCTGAGATCCAAAGAACTTAGGTCTGTAAGCTGAAAGCCTGGCTCTGCAGCCACGTATTGAATGGAGTGGAGGTGCACATGATTGACCTCCGCTGTACATGGCTTTCTCCGCCAATCCCACAGACAATGAATGGAATGCAAGATGAGGATGAGCATTCGCATCTCAGGATGTATAAAAAGAGATAAAATAACATTATCCCAATGTATTATTCAATTTATTATTCCCCCTCCATCAGTGACGTAAGAGTCCGACGGCACCAACGCAAAATTTGGACCTGTTTCCCCACAATTTGATAATAAATCACATAAAATACCCACTGATAATTAGAGCCCATACAGGGCCATATACCACAGTCAAAATGCAAAACACAGGTAGTGGAAACAAATAACCAATGTATGCCACTAAATGGTACATATAAACAACATTTTATTCGTACAAAAATATATAATACTGAATCAGCAAAAAGTTTGCTGAAGGCACATGATACACAAAAATTAAAAATTTGCAACAAGCAAATGAAATAACAAGACGGGACTATCTACCATAGGAGTATAAATCAATCAGCAGTGATGTCAAGTAAAATACCTCAATGTAAGACATGCAGATATGCCAGCTATATAGTAATGTGGCGCATATATTGCCAATCCAGAAATGCTGGTAACCCTGTCAGACTTACTCGGTATGAGCATATAGCAGGTTGAAAAAACATACCTAGCAAACCGCTGATGTAAACTCCACGGACGTCCCTCTGCCCCGACGCGCGTTTCCCCACAATTTGGTCAGATGTATGGGGCCCTGTAGCTTTCTAAATCCTATAAGGACTTACCAGTTGCACCCCCTCCCCCATTATGTAGTAATGTCCCCCCATCTTGGCTCATTACTGGTATATATATACACAGTACAGACCAAAAGTTTGGACACACCTTCTCAAAGATTTTTCTGTATTTTCATGACTATGAAAATTGTAGAATCACACTGAAGGCATCAAAACTATGAATTAACACATGTGGAATTATACATTACACTTTACAAAAAAGTGTGAAACCAGTGAAAATATGTCTTATATTCTAGGTTCTTCAAAGTAGCCACCTTTTGCTTTGATTACTGCTTTGCACGCAGAAAAGGTGAACGGATGGACTCTACATGCCTGGTTCCCACCGTGAAGCATGGAGGAGGTGGTGTGATGGTGCTTTGCTGGTGACACTGTTGGGGATTTATTCAAAATTGAAGCGGTGAGCGGTCCAGCTCACCCCAAACCATCTCGATTAGGTTCAAGTCTGGTGACTGTGGAGGCCAGGTCATCTGGAGTAGCACCCAACACTCTCCTTCTTGGTCAAATAGCCCTTACACAGTCTGAAGGTGTGTTTGGGGTCATTGTCCTGTTGAAAAATAAATGATGGTCCAACTAAACGCAAACCGGATGGAATAGCATGCCGCTGCAAGATGCTGTGGTAGCCATGCTGGTTCAGTATGCCTTCAATTTTTGAATAAATCCCCAACAGTGTCACCAGCAAAGCAACCCCACATCATCATACCACCTCCTCCATGCTTCACGGTGGGAACCAGGCATGTAGAGTCCATCCGTTCACCTTTTCTGCGTGCAAAGCAGTAATCAAAGCAAAAGGTGGCTACTTTGAAGAACCTAGAATATAAGACATATTTTCAGTTGTTTCACACTTTTTTGTAAAGTGTAATGTATAATTCCACATGTGTTAATTCATAGTTTTGATGCCTTCAGTGTGATTCTACAATTTTCAGTCGTGAAAATACAGAAAAATCTTTGAATGAGGTGTGTCCAAACTTTTGGTTTGTACTGTATATATATATATATATCTATAAACACACACACACACACACACACACACACACACACACACACACACACACACAGTGGGTACGGAAAGTATTCAGATCCTTTAAATTTTTCACTCTGTTTCATTGCAGCCATTTGGTACATTCAAAAAAGTTCATTTTTTTCTCGTTAATGTACTCTGCACCCCATCTTGACTGAAAAAAAACCCCCCAGAAATGTAGAAATTTTTGCAAATTTATTAAAAAGAAAAACTGAAATATCACATGGTCATAAGTATTCAGACCCTTTGCTCAGTATTGAGTAGAAGCCCCCTTTTGAGCTAGTACAGCCATGAGTCTTCTTGGGAATGATGCAACAAGTTTTTCACACCTGGATTTGGGGATCCTCTCCAGTTCCGTCAGGTTGGATGGTGAACGTTGGTGGACAGCCACTTTCAGGTCTATCCAGAGATGCTCAATTGGGTTTAGGTCAGGACTCTGGCTGGGCCAGTAAGGAATGGTCTGAGTTCTTCTGAAGCCAGCCAGAGCCCTGACCTAAACATCTCCAAGACGACCACTGCCTTGCTAAAGAAATTGAGGGTAAAGTTGCTGGATTGGCCAAGCATGTCTCCAAACCTAAACCTTATTGTGCATCTGTGGGGCATTCTCAACTGGAAGGTGGAGGAGCACAAGGTGTCTAACATCCACCAGCTCCATAATGTCATCTTGAAAGAGGATTCCAGTGGCCACCATGACGCTCTAGTGAACTCCAAGCCCAAGTGAGTTCAGGCAGTGCTTGAAAATGGTGGCCACACAAAATATTGACATTTTGGGCACAATTTGGCCATTTTCAGATCTTCAGTGTCATCTCATTAAAAGATATAACATATTTACAAAAATTCTGCCGTTTTTTAATTCATAGAAAAAAAATGATTCTACTCATCTTCCTTCCGTTTCCCGCCACCAACCTCCTCTGAAACAGGCATCTGACTTCAACGTGTAGGCGATGGGAGTGTATGACATCACTGCCAAGCACCCCCAGTGACGTGCATACCGACATCAGCTGCTGGCCTCTGATTGGTTGGCAGCGTGTATTGCAGCACACAAACCCGGCGGGAGGACGGTTGCGAGGACGCACATCCAGTTGAAGTTTGTACTGGCGTCGACCTGCCCCTCACCCGCACAGTCCTAGTCACGACCTCTGCAACTGTGATCCTTACACCCCTGCCGTCCAAAAATCACTTGTGACGTCATATCTAGAATATGTGATCCAGTTTTCGGCTCCAAATTTTAAAAAGAACATTCAGAAGTTAGAGTCAGTTCAAGGACAGGCAACTAGATTATTACAAGGGATGAAAGGCCTCTCATATGAGGAGGTTGGAAAAGTTGGGCTTGTTTAGCGTAGAAAAAAAAAGATGTCTCGCAGATCTCATTTATATTTATAATACGTGTGTGGTCAGTACAAAGGACTGGCGCATGACTTATTCCTTCCAGGGACCTTACAATGGACCAGTAGGCACTCATTACATGTGAAGGAAAGGGGATTCCAGCAGCTAAATAGAAAAGGGTTCTTTACATTTAAAAAAGGGCTGGATCAGAATAAATGGCACGAGTCATTGATAATATAGTGATAGAGAATGTCTAACTGGTGAAGAAAGGTTGAACTTGATGGACCGATGTATATTTTTTAACCTCTTTAACTATGTAACTATGTGTGTAACTCCATTCAAGATGGAGCTCCTTGGTTCAAGAGCACCAATTTGGTTCCCAGTGTATGGACCTCTAGCAATCAGTACATTTGTCAAGTATAGTGTACAGTTCCTATAGCGTCTTGTGCTTGGGTGCGAGGAAAACACAGGAGACATAGGTTGAAATGAAATGACTTGTATTACTTCATACAAGCATGCTGAAAAGTTCACACAGTTTGCAGGAACAGCGACAGGAGACACAGCAGGCCAGAGTAACTTCAAGCACTACAATAAATCTCCAAAGCAGGTTCAGGATCTCTTCTCTGTACCGTAATTCCTCTGCAAACATGGATTCACCAAACAGCAGGTTTCCAGAGTCCAAAAGTGTTCCAAGGTTCCTCAGTAGGGAATAGCTGGAGTACAAGTCCAAGGTTTCAGGAGTCAGGTCACAGACTGACTGAGGCTTGATTCAGGAGCACTGATTGTTCAGCTGAGGCTGCTTAAGAAGCAAGAGGGAAGAATCAGGGCGGGAACATGAAAACTGGAAACTCCATATTAACTGAGGGCAAGAGCTGCAGAAAGACAGAAAGCAAAATGGCTGACGGAAAACTGAGTTTAAAGGAACATGTCAACAGAGACAAAGAACCTTACATTACTCCCCCTTAGGGACAACCTCCGGATGACCTCAGACCAGGCTTGTCAGGGTACCTCTGATGAAACTGGCGGAGCAGGCGAGGAGCATTTACATTATTGACTGGTTCCCATGAGTTGTCCTCCACTGGGTAGCCCTGCCATTTAATCAAATATTGCAACTGATTTCTGTACAACCTGGAATCTAGAATCCTTTCCACCATAAATTCTTCCTGACCATCGACCAGCACTGGGTCAGGGCAAGGAGAAGAACGTCCAGGAAACGTATTGGGTGTTGCAGCCTTTAGTAGGGATACATGAAAGACAGGGTGGATTCTCATAGTTCTGGGCAGTTGAAGACGACAAGCAACAGCACTTATAATCTTATTGATCTCATAAGGTCCAATGTACTTATGTCCCAATTTAGACGATGGAATCTTTAATTTAAGATTTCTGGTTGACAGCCAGACTAAATCTCCTACCTTGAAAGCTGGTGCAGGTTTACGAAATTTATCTGCTGCTTTCTTGTACCTTTCCTGAGCCAATTCTAGATTTTCCTTTAGAAGATCCATATTCTTTTGTAAAGAAGTGATTCTTTCAGCCACTGCCGGCAAGGGCGTATCTATGGGAAATCGAGGAAGAATGTTAGGATGATAACCTAGATTGGAGTAAAAAGGAGACTGCTTAGTGGAGGCGCTCTGAGAGTTGTTATAAGAGAACTCAGCCAGTGGAAGTAGATCCACCCAATCATCCTGTAGGTGGCAGATAAAACAGCGGAGATACTACTCCAGGGTCTGATTGGTTCGTTCTGTCTGTCCATTAGTCTGGGGATGAAAAGCAGAAGAAAGGTTTACTTTAATGTCCATTGCTGCACAGAAATTTTGCCAAAACCTTGAAGTGAATTGCACCCCTCGATCCAAAATGACCTCATCCGGTACTCCATGTAAGCGAAACACATTCTTAATCATCAAGTCTGATGTCTGTTTTGCAGTGGGTAAGCCGACACAAGGGATAAAATAAGCTGCCTTTGTTAGACGGTCAACCACCACTAGAATGGTGTTCTTCCCTTGAGAGGTTGGTAACTCCACAATGAAGTCCATAGAAATGGATCCCCACGGGCGGGACGGGGTGGGAAGAGGTTGCAACAGACCAGTTGGTGAGGAGCGAGGTGTTTTGCATCTTGCACAGACTTCACATGAAGTGACATAGTTTAAGACATCTTTCCTGTAAGTGGGCCACCAAAAGAAACGAGAAAGAAATTCTTGTGTCTTTAGAATTCACCTATGCCCGGCTATCTTGGAATCGTGGATGAGTTGCAATACTCTCAATCTGACTGTTTCAGGTATATACAGATGTTGTCCCTGAATCCACACACCATTCTTAAAGACAAGACTTACGTCCCTTGGGGGTTGAGCCAACAAAGAATCCGCATGGTATGCTTCCTTGATGTCCTTAAGTAGGTCTTGATTATGAATCACTCCCAGGAATCTAGAGTCAGGAAGAATAGTCTTAGGAGGAGTAAGTGGACGTGTCTCTGCTGAATGAATCCTAGAGCGTGCATCAGCCTTTCCATTGCGCGATCCTGGTCTATAAGAAATGACAAAATTAAATTGGTTTAGGAAAAGATTCCAGCGAGCCTGGCGAGGAGTCAGGCACTTAGGCAACCTGATAAATTCAAGGTTACAATGGTCTGTCAGGACGACTATTTGCTGTGCAGCTCCCTGAAGAAGGTGTCTCCATTCCTTGAAGGCGGCAATAATGGCCAACAATTCTCTATTGCCCACATCGTAGTTACTCTCAGCCGAAGACAACTGCTGGGAAAAGAAGGCACAGGGATGCAAGACATTCTTCTCACCTGTTCTCTGAGAGAGTATAGCTCCAACGGCACAGTCTGAAGCATCCACCTCTATTATGAAGGCAAGCTCGGGGTTGGGATGTACTAAGATAGGTGCGGTGGTAAATTTATCCTTTAAACAGGAAAATGCTTCCTGAGCTTGCGGGGTCCAGGAGAACCTAGACTGTTTCCGGGTAAGTTGGGTGATAGGTGACACTACCTCAGAAAAATTCTTAATGAAACGTCTATAGAAGTTGGCAAACCCGATGAAACGCTGCACCTCCTTCACATTTCTAGGAATTGGCCAATCCTTGATGGCTTGGGTCTTGCTTCCATCCATACTAATCCCTTGCGTAGATAGTACATACCCAGAAATTGAATTTCGGTCCTATGGAATTCACATTTTTCAAGTTTGATGTAGAGATGGTTTTGTCTTAGGCGTTCTAAGACCATTCTCACATGTCCATGATGTTCCTCTGTGGGGTTAGAAAAAATTAGAATATCATCCAGATAAATCACCACAAATGTATCTAGGAGATCCCTGAAGATAACATTCACGAAGTGTTGGAAAGTGGCTGGGGCGGTACTCAGACCAAAAGGCATAACTAGATATTCAAAGTGTCCATAGCGTGACCTGAAAGCAGTCTTCCATTCATCCCCAGGTCTAATACGGACCAAGTTATAGGCCCCACGGAGATCCAGTTTAGAGAAAATTTTGGCATGCCGCACTCTCTCCAACAACTCAGGGATTAAAGGCAATGGATAACGGTTTCTAATAGTAACCTTATTGAGTTCCCTATAGTCTATGCAGGGTCTCAGAGATCCATCTTTCTTCTTCACAAAGAAGATGGGTGCACCTGCGGGAGATGAAGAGGGGCGTATGAAGCCCTTGGCTAAATTTTCGTCTATATAATCCTTCAAAGCTTTTAGCTCGGGCCCCGCTAAGGGGTAGATCTTACCAAAAGGTATCTCGGCTCCAGGCAATAATTCAATTGGACAATCATATGGACGGTGAGGAGGAAGCAATGAGAATTGTTTCTTTTACAACTCAGCTGGGACACCGCTGAGGAAACTTGAAAAATTGCAGCGTTTATACCGTCATCGTCCCCAGAACTAACAGAGTTTAAGTCCGAGAAATCAAGATCTCTTGCAGCAGATCTCTCTGGAGCCTGAGGCTCGGACATGACAGAGCTCCTCTCGCAACATTCACAGTGAATGACTGCTGCAGTAGTCTTACGAGAACGGCTGGGGTAGTTTATAATGAAGTGCCCTGACTTACCACAGTAGAAACATAGATTTTCCTTTATACGATGTTCTTTGCGTGCATCACTAACCCGTCTTTGTAAAGAGTCCACCTGCATGGGTTCAGGTTCTGGTTCCCTTGTGATCCTACTCAAAGGTTCCTTAGCTGAGGAGGGAGGTAGTAAAAGGTTAGTGCGATTATTTTCGAACCATCTCTCTTGTCTGCGTTCAGTCAGACGAGCATCAATATGGATACAATAGTTAATAAAGTCACCTAACGCAGTGGGAGGGTCGGCACGAGCAAGTTCATCCTTAATCAGTGGAGACAACCCTTTCCGAAAAATAGATTTTTTAGCGGAAGTGTCCCAAGTGGTATCAAGAGCCCATCTCCTGAAATCCAGGGCATATTCGGCTACTGAACGCTTACCTTGGCGCAAAGTTAACATGGCTGCTTCAGCTGTTGCACCTCGATTGGGGTTATCAAACACCTGCCCCATGGCTGAAATAAAAGCATCAAGGTGATTCAAACAATCATCCTCAGTCTCAATCAGAGGGTTTGCCCACATCAAAGCCTTATTGGTAAGCAACATGATTATAGTAAGCACTTTGGATCGTTCAGTGGGGAATTGTGAAGCATGTGCAGAGAAAAATAAATTGCATTGATTAATAAATCCCCTGAATTTCTCACGTTCACCGCCAAAACGAAAAGGAGGTAATTTGGGGATCCCAGAACTCGGGGTTATGGCAGGAGCCTAGGCTCGTTCCTCTAGAGCCTCAATCCTGGCTCGCAATTCCTGGGTAGTCTGTCCAAACACTTGCAAATTATGATTAGTGAGGTCCTGTAGGCTTGCAAAACGGGTTTTTAAAGTCTGTACATCTGAAAGGATTGTATCAGTCACTCCGCAAAGTTCCTTTATGCGGGCCTCCATCTTCCAGATCTTTTAAGGCAGAAGTGCTGGAAGAGGAAAGGAAAAAAAAATAGTGTTTACCTGTGGTAACACTCCAGAGTAAAATTTTAAGGGAATGCGCTCACCTGGAATGGTTGTGAGAAGTCACAACCACTGTCATCACATAAGGTATTAAACGGACATCTGATATCCACAGTCACAGCAGACACGGCTTTCCCAGACCCAGCAGACACTAAACATTGGCTCCTGAATCTTGTCAAGTATAGTGTACAGTTCCTATAGCGTCTTGTGCTTGGGTGCGAGGAAAACACAGGAGACATAGGTTGAAATGAAATGACTTGTATTACTTCATACAAGCATGCTGAAAAGTTCACACAGTTTGCAGGAACAGCGACAGGAGACACAGCAGGCCAGAGTAACTTCAAGCACTACAATAAATCTCCAAAGCAGGTTCAGGATCTCTTCTCTGTACCGTAATTCCTCTGCAAACATGGATTCACCAAACAGCAGGTTTCCAGAGTCCAAAAGTGTTCCAAGGTTCCTCAGTAGGGAATAGCTGGAGTACAAGTCCAAGGTTTCAGGAGTCAGGTCACAGACTGACTGAGGCTTGATTCAGGAGCACTGATTGTTCAGCTGAGGCTGCTTAAGAAGCAAGAGGGAAGAATCAGGGCGGGAACATGAAAACTGGAAACTCCATATTAACTGAGGGCAAGAGCTGCAGAAAGACAGAAAGCAAAGTGGCCGACGGAAAACTGAGTTTCAAGGAACATGTCAACAGAGAAAGAACCTTACAACATTTTTCCCTATTCTGTGGATAACTTGGCTGGTGATTATCTCCACACTCATCTCTAAATGGGATTGTCAACTGCTGGACTATTGGAACCCATCATTTTGGCAGTGCTTAAGCCTTCTTGAAGGTCCTCCGATGTCAATCTACAAGGAACACCTATGTCTTAAGTGTCCTTTATACAGTCATGGACAAAAGTTTTGAGAATGACACAAATACTAATTTTTACAAAGTCTACTGCTTCACTTTTTCTAATGGCAATTTGCATATACTCCAGAATGTTATAAAGAGGGATCAGCTTAACAGCAATTACTTGCAAAGTCAATATTTGGCTAGAAAATTAACTTTATCCCCCAAAACACATTTCAACATCATTGCAGCCCTGCCTTAAAAGGACCAGCTAACCTCTTTTCAGTGATTGCTCCATTAACACAGGTGTGGGTGTTGATGAGGACATGGCTGGAGATCAATCTGTCATGATTAAGAATTACACCACTGGACACTTTAAAAGGAGGCTGGTGCTTGGCATCATTGTTTCTCTTCTGTTAACCATGGTTATCTCTAAAGAAACACGTGCAGTCATCATTGCAATGCACAAAAACGGCCTAACAGGGAAGAGTATCGCAGCTAGAAAGATTGCACCTCAGTCAACAATCTATCGCATCATCAAGAACTTCAAGGAGAGAGGTTCCTGTTATGAATGTTTTAGAAATGAATTCTGAGCAGAAGCTCCCTCTGGTGGTTACGAACAGTACTGAACCATTCAATGAGGATTGGCAATCAGGAATTACTGACTGGCTGGATATAAGGGAGGTTTCCCCCCCATCATGGTTGCCGGTGATCAATTGTTCTTGTCTCAACTTTGTTTCCTGGTTCACTTGGAAGCTTGCCGAGTCTTGCCTCTTCTCCTGCTCTCAGAAAAGATATTTTCTGTGCTTGCCATTTGCATTTTTCTCTGCATTTCTGTGAGGTTGGCCAGGTTCCCCTCCCCGGGGAACTTGGGCTCCTCTCGGTTCCTCTGGAGCCACTATTGTTTGTTCATTTGCCTTTTCCAGTTTTTTCTGTGGCTGCGGCTTAGTTTTGTTACACCAGAGAACTAATTTAGGTGGTAGAGGTCGGGTGATCTCAGGTGTTTTTGCAATTAGTAGCGTTGGCTTTTTTAGGGTTTTTTGGAATTGCAGTAAGTATCCTTCCTATCCTTTTCTGTCTAGGTAGATTGGGCCCCAGCGTTTGCTCATACTATTTTCTGTCTGTGTCTGTATTTCCTCTTGTCTAACCGCCATTACATGTTTGGGGGCTTCCTATGTTCTTTGGGGATCTGCTCCGGGGCAGATAGCTTTCCTCTTTCTAAAATCTTTAGGTGTAGTTAGCCTCTCAGGCTGTGACGAGGCGTCTAGGACCAACGTAGGAACGCTCCACGGCTGCCTTTAGTTGTGGTGGTTAGTCAGGGTACTGCAATCCAGTAGATTCCAACCTCTCTGGTGTATTGCCGTTTTTGCCTGCTCTCCTCAGCTACCAAAACATAACAGGTTCCATTGTTGCCAAAAAGGCTCCAGGGCGCCCAAGAAAGACCAGCAAGCGCCAGGACCTTCTCTTAAAAGTGTTTCAGTTGCGGGATCGGGCTACCAGCAGTGCAGAGCTTGCTCAGGAATGGCAGCAGGCAGGTGTGAGTGCATCTGCATGCACTGTGAGGCGGAGACTCTTGGAGCAAGGCCTGGTCTCAAGGAGGGCAGCAAAGAAGCCACTTCTCTCCAGAAAAAACATCATGGACAGACTGATATTCTGCAAAAGCTACAGGCAGTGGACTGCTGAGGACTGGGGTAAAGTTATTTTCTCTGATGAATCCCCTTTTCGATTGTTTGGGACATCAGGAAAACGCCTCATTCGGAGAAGACAAGGTGAGCGCTACCACCAGTCTTGTCTCATGCCAACTGTTAAGCATCCTGAAACCATTCATGTGTGGGGTTGCTTCTCAGCCAAGGGAATCGGCTCTCTCACAGTCTTGCCTAAAAACACAGTCATAAATAAAGAATGGTACCAGAATGTCCTCCAAGAGCAACTTCTCCCAACCCTCCAAGAGCAGTTTGGCGATCAACAATGCCTTTTCCAGCATGATGGAGCACCTTGCCATAAAGCAAAGGTGATAACTAAATGGCTCAGGGAACAAAACATAGAGATTTTGGGTCCACGGCCTGGAAACTCCCCAGATCTTAATCCCATTGAGAACTTGGTGTCAATCATCAAGAGACGGGTGGACAAACAAAAACCTAAAAATTCTGACAAAATGAAAGCATTGATTGTGCAAGAATGGACTGCTATCAGTCAGGATTTGGTCCAGAAGTTGATTGAGAGCATGCCAGGGAGAATTGCAGAGGTCCTGAAGAAGAAGGGTCAACACTGCAAATATTGACTTGCTGCATTAACTCATTCTAACTGTCAATATAAGCTTTTGTTACTCATATGTTTGCAATTATATTTCTGTCTGTGATAAAAACATCTGTCAAACACACATAAAAACCAGAGGGCAGCAGATCATGTGAAAATATAATATTTGTGTCATTATCAAAACTTTTGGCCATGACTGTACTGTTCAATATACAATTGTGTTTTTTCTTGATAAAGAAATTAGATGACGTTAAAACTCATTGAAAATAAACCGCATTGTTACTATACTTACCTCATTGTATCTCCGTTTGGATCCTCACCGGCAGTGCAGAACACCCGTTTCCTTTTTTCTACCTGACAGTTCAATATTTGTCAGATTTGTCATTGTACAGCAATCAAAAGATAATCTTGTCATTGATCACATCTTTTCTGCTGATATGAAAACCATCATTTGCATTTGTCTGTCTTGTAATGAAAACTGTACGAAGCGGAGGAAGATCAGTGTTTCATGAGTAAACCCCCACGAGAACCGATCAACTTGCTTCCATCAGTTGATACTTGTTAGGATCAATTTATGTGCCCATTTAAAGATGACCCATGCATTCATTGTGATGGAGAGGGTAACATGATGTGAAATTGTGTTTGTCAGCACAAAATGACTAATCAAACCAAGCACAGGAGCTTGGTGCATCTTCAGTGTGACCATACAGTTCAGCATACCTTCCCACCACTTTCCATTTATCTTTGCCCTCTTCTTCCCTGATTGACAGCTCTGGCGTTACAGGAGTCAACGGAAGGAGGAGACAGATGGAAAATAAGTAGGTTTGAAGATGCACTAAACTGTTTTGCCACATTAAAGGTGAACTGAGCGCCTGTGCTTGGTTTGAACAGTCATGTCGTGCTTACAGACTCTATTTAATAATGCAATTACATGCCGCCTTACATCTCTTTTCTCTTCATAAAGAATCAGCAATAGTTCCACTTCTTCTGGCAAACCTTTCAAGGTAAATGTTCGAGATCCAATGGGTAGTGGGTAGTGTTTCTTCTTGCGGAGAGTGACATGTCAAGCATGCCAATTGTAGGAGACTTTTAAGACGCAATGCTCCTCTGTTCCAAATTTTGCTAATGCTTGTCAAAGTAGGAGTAAAATGTAGTTATCTTTGATGAATACTGCATGGACACCTGGCCCGGTGATCTCAGGATTTATATAGGCAAGGGAAGCGTTATTTCAGCATACCCTATAGCTGTCCAATTCATCGTCACTGGACTCCTGGCAGGACAAATCTTTGGCCGCCTTCTTCAGAGGATTCATAGCATTAGACCATTTACCAGATTGCAGATTCAGATGAACTTTGATTGACTAAAAGATTTATTAAAGCTGAAAGGCAATTTCACTAATGGGTTTCTTTTCATTTTAACATTCGACAGATTTGCTGCCAAGTGCCGGCCGTTTATTCTCATTAGGATCGCTTGGTCTGGTTCCTTGTACCGATGAGCTGATAACAGAATCTCTTCTCCCCCAGTTCTGCTATTCTAATGTTCTCCTACATTTCCTATTAGTCATGTTACTAAAGGAACAGGTGGATGTTTTTCTTTTTTCCCCCATATTCTAAAAATAAGAAGCACAGAGCCGCCATCTTATTAGGTGAGACACCAATATGAAATCACGGCTTCCATTGTATGTAGATTACGTGAGTCATGAGAGTCTGTTAGCATATTTGATGCATGGCTTATTAACCTGCTTTCACTGTATTTCATTTACATAGATTACACAGAGAAAGTGGGTATAGATTTCTGGAAAAAAATCATAAATGTCCTGGCAGAATTTCTAAACAGCATTTGAGACTAATCCCTTTTGACGAAATGTATCTCAATCCAGCAAGTAATAAACCAACTGTGATGGTCAGTGGTGCCACATATTTAACAATATCCTAATTAATAGCATAAAAAATATGCAATTTGGCTTTATTCTTATTTAGGAGGCAAGTAGAGATGAAGGGATCTGTTCTCACAACCATGGTCCAGGTCAGTGCTCTCTGGCCGTAGACAGGTACTGAGCAAATTTTCTAAGCTTCCTGCATGGGATTTGGTTTGATGGCCCGGTGTGATGTCATCTGTGGCGCACAGATGACGTCTCCCCAGCCCGGCTAATCGTGACCCGAACCAACATAGTTAGCAAGGCTGAAAAAAGACATTTGTCTATCCAGTTCAGCCTATATTAAGTCAGAATAATTCCCCAGATCTACATCCTTCTAAAGAACCTAATAACTGTAAGATACAATATTGTTACGCTCCAGGAAGACATCCAGGCCTCTCTTGAACCCCCCGACTGAGTTTGCCATCACCTGGGATCCCGAAAGCTATGGAAATTCATGTAGTGCTCCTGTCCACTGCTAGAGAGCACTGACCCAGACCATGGATTGGGGATGCACAAAGCGATCCGTTTGTCTCTAGAGGCAAGTATTGAATTAAAGTAGAAGGTAATTAGGCCTTATGGGCTTAAATAATAACCGTTATTTTAATATTTATTTTATAAATCAATAGTATACGTGACAATAAGCAACTTTGTAATATATTAGAAAAGTTGGCTTCTTTTTACTCGAGGTCAGTTCTTTCACTGTCAATTTTCACAAAAATCTGTAAAATTTGTATTCAGTGTGTATACATTATACCATTACTGAGATAACAACAGCTGCTGCTCATAAAATTCTATGGAGGGGAGAAGAGCTAGGGGCAGACATAGGCATTCTGTTGCAAGTTCTCTTAGAACGGAAGTTACTCTTCTCCATTGTGATAATCGCCAAAATCTCTGACAAGTCATCTACGACCATTTCCAAGATAAGTGATGTCATACCGAGCTCATGAGACCAAAACTATGTGAACCCCAGCCTTATAAATGTCTATCTGCCTCCGCCAGACAGTATTGTTTAGAACATGCCATAATTTTTTACTTGCAAATTTACACTGGATTCGTGAAAAATTAAGTGGGAGAGACTTAAGGCAGGTTTTTTTTATATGTCAGTCTACAAAATAAAATTTGGCATATATATATGTACCAAATTAAGCCATCCGTGTGTCACGGTCCGAGTACAAACTGCGATGCCAGGACTGGCCGCACGTCTCCTGACCTCAAGCTCATCATCATTTAAGCCTGCAAGGCTGTTGAGTTCCGGTCAGAGGACACATAGCCATACTCGGACTGTGATACACGAACATCTGAGTATTTCCTAAAAGTTGTTATTCACTCCCATAATTGTATGCTCTTCCCACCTTTTAAACTTTGGTATGTTTGGTGCTAAAATCAAACATTTTGATTAAATTGCAACTTTTTTTTGTTAGTGTTGGTGCAAATAAAACTGCTTGATAACTTTACAACTATGCATCTCTGTACACAAGCAGGCAGACGTATAATTTCGCCCATTGCAGGCTATGGGCAATATGTTAGGGACCCATAAAGCACAGATCTGTTTTATGGCTGTGTGCATGATATCCCACAATTACTACTTATCACTGGGAAGAGGTGAGAGGTGTCAAATTGTTGGGACACCAATCACATCAACGAGAGTCCTGTGTCCCCCATCTAACTGGTCCTCTGCATCAGTTCCCTACTGCCATTATATGTCCATGTGCACGAGGAGCGAAAAAATGGCGCCCTCCACTTTATATGTGACAGATAGCATCAAGGCCAAAGACTATAACGTCAAGAACGAGAGTTGTAATTATCCAGTATAATAGATCTCTAGAAGTGACATGGACCGAACCGGATTTATATTCTCTCCTCAATTCCAATGACGTTTTGCAGCAGGCAAAAAAAGAAATGTATTGCGCTTTTTTCATTCTCTGCCAATGCAAGTCATGTAGGTGAGATTTTCTGATTCAACACCTCATTAATCACATCACCAAGCGAATGTCAGGATCCTCGGGTGAACTAATGCGTCTCGTGTGTTAATTAAAAGTCTGCATGCATCTGCAAGGACTTATGAGTAAGTGTTTTTACCTCTCTGTGCGCCATTCATGTGTAACACTCATTTTCATGCAGTGATAATGGCCTTTTTTTCACATTTTTTGTTTGCTACTTTCAAATTAGCCCTAAAATATTTTGCATTTAAATTAAATGTTAATGTATCAATCCATAATTTTCCACAGCATAGGTGATAAATGTATAGAAGCCGTGGGGTCTGAATGTGAGGCTCAAAGTCCCTTGTTGTGAAAGGAGCAGTACTGAGCATGTGCAACCACTGCTCCATCCACGGTTTACAGGAGCGGTGGCTGCATATACTCACTACCGCTCTATACACACAGTGGACTTTTAGCTACATGTTTTCTTTAATATTGGAGGGGAATCTGAACAACTGGACCCCCAGCTATCACAACAATCGTCCTCTATCCTATTGATAGATGATGTTGATGGAACAACTCCTTTTAGGTGCAGTCAGATGGCCGTATAAATTGGAGCAAGATGGGAACGCAGTGCATGGGACTGGCCCGAGCATGGCAGCTGCATGTATTTCTATGCAGCTGTCACGCATGGGTCAGGAGACCCGCCAGCCAGTCCGCGATTTATACGGCCGTCTGACTGCGACCTCAATGGCTGTCATGGTACACTCTATGGTAAACCTCAGTGGCCATGCAATTTCATCCAATTCCCAATAGATTTCCTTACAATCTGGATATCTAAGTAAAGGTGAACGTTTACATAACCTTTATTTAAAGAGGTTATATGAAATAAATAGGGATTTTTGTGGACTCACCGTGAAATCCTTTCCTCCAAGACGCTCATTGGGGGACACAGACCATGGGTGTTATGCTGCTGCCACTAGGAGGACACTAAGCAAAAAATATCAAAGAAGTTAACTCCTCCTCCTGCAGTATACACCCTGTGCTGGCTCTACCCTGAACCAGTTCGGTGCTAAAGCAGTAGGAGAAACTTATATCAAAGTACGATCATTCGCATAAATATTAGAGATCAACACATAGAATGAAAGAAATAAGCAGAAGTCGTTAGACTAAAAGGGTGGGTGCTGTGTCCCCAATGAGCGTCTTGGAGAAAAGGATTTTACGGTGAGTACACAAAAATCCCTATTTCTCCATCGCCTCATTGGGGGACACAGACCATGGGACGTCCCAAAGCAGTCCATGGGTGGGAAAAAGCACGACAGCTGAAACCGTATGTACCCCAAGATCAATGTGGCCTACAGATGCGCTACTGTCGATTGCAGGATTGGTCAGCCAAGGGCAACATCTGAAGAGGCTTAAGAATGAATGTTGTAACGTTCAACTAACGTGAGAAGACTGGCCCAAGTTGCAGCTTCGCAAACTTGCTGTATCGACGCCCGGAGCCTAATGGCCCGGGACGTCCCCACAGACCGAGTCGGGTTTACCGTGAGGCACGCCGGAATAGGCGACCTCTGACCCGGAAAGCTACTTGAATTGGAGGGCGGATATAACCGGTTAATGTAGTTTTAAAAGCAGGTAGACCTTTTCTGTCACTCTGTAATCCTAAAGATTGAATCCGGTTTGCAGAAAAACGTTATTCTGGAAAAGTATTTCCTGAATGCTCTCACCGAATCTAAAGTGTGGAGAGCCCTTTACAGTACGTTGAACCGGAGCTGGGCAGAACAAGGGCAATACTAACTTCTTATTCAGAAGAAAAGAAGAAACGACCTTAGACAAAAAAGGTCAGAGGTGACCCTAACACCACCTTGCCCTGTTGAAAGACCAGAATGGGGGTTTGTAAGACAAAACCGTCAATTTTGAGATCCGAGTGATGGCTGATACAGCCACAAAAAAAGAGGCGTGAGTGATGCGTCCTGCAGGAGTTCGAAGGAGGCCTTTTGTAAGCGACCTGAGACCAGATTAAGCTTCGAAGACTCTCCAAGACATCCCGTAGGGAGGGAACAAGGTGCGACACTCCCTATATGAACGTCCTAACCTGAGATTTGAAGGCTAGTATTCGCTGGAGTAGGTCAGATATGCCGAGTTTCAACCCTCAGAGAATACAGTGCAGGGTTGAGTCTATTCTGGTTTGGAGAAAAAAAGACTCCAAAAATTAGATTCAGAAAATAAGAGACCTTACGGAAAAGCGATGGAAAATACGCACGAAAGTAGGATCCCGAGAGTTGATACTGGTAGACGCTACTTGTAGCAAGAGGCCATCCTGGCCTAGAATCCGGGATTCAGTGGGCCGACCGTGAAACTGAGCACTCTCGAGTTCAGGCAGTAAAAGGGCCCCAGAGAGAGGTCAAGACAGACCAGTAGCCACTAGGGAATGTCATCGACTAGTTTCGCTAGATTCGCGCAAACACGCTTGGCGTGGCCAGTCTGGTGTGATGAGACACACCGGAATGCCTTCCGCTCTGATCTTTTGGATGATCCGTGGAATGAGCGGAAGCAGCCTAAAAAACTATAAGGAATGCGAAACTGGCGCCATTGAGGCACCGGAGCATCTGCTCAGATGGTTGATGGTCTCGGGACCGAGTAACAAATGCAGAGACTTTGGTGTTTAGCCTGGAGACTATGAGATCCATATCTGGAGAACCCAGCGTTAACAAATGGCCGAAAAAACTACAGGAAGGGACTACTTTGCCAAGGCCATACTTTGACGGCCGAGAGAAAAATGCATCACAATTTCACGGGAAAAGAACTGCCGAGGAGACTGAATAGTGTAACTCGGCCCACTGCAGAATGTGTGCTACTTCGAACATCGCTCTTCTGCTCAGTCTAGCCCCCCCTGCCATTTAAAGTGCGTCACTGTCGAGGAGTTGTCCGACTGGGTCCGAACGGGACAGCCGGATCTCAAGATTATTAATCTGGCGATGCGATTCCTACATGGACCAGTGTCTCTGAGCCATGTGAAATAGCGGAAAATCGCACCCCAACCTAGGAGACTGGGGTGGGTGGTCACTACCAGACGGAGACACAAAGGGAATGACGTACGTAGGAAACGTTGACATCCACCACCTGAGAGACCGCCTGATCCGGGGATCCAGGAGGGCTGGATTTATGTCCTAAGCCGACAGCAACGCATGTAGTAGGGGACAGCGAAGAAGAAATGGTACTGGCTCGGACGACGACATAATCTTTTCCCAGGACCTGCCTGCAGAGTCGCAGGGGGAGGAGGGTGGGAATAGAAAAAACTTCCGGCCTCCTTGAACCAGCGTCTTTCCAGGGGGGAGAAAAGTCAACCCTCGGGGAAGAGTTCCAGATCATCTCCTAAGAAAACAACAAAGGAAAACTGTTGAGATGGGGAGGAGAGAGTTTGCCTAAGAGCTCTAGCCAACTTCGGATGGAATCCCTTCTGAAAAGACGCATTAAATCTAGGATGGGGCGCATGGTACCATCCTTTGTGACACGAATAGGTTTGAGAAAAAAATACCTAGCTGCAGAGAGCGTATAGGACTTAATAAAAAAGGGGCTGCAAGCGCCTTGTCCTCGGAAGACACGACTGGAAGCAGCGTGATGGCGGAGGAAACGCGATCTCAATTTGGTATCCGGAGGACTCCCAGTCTCTGACTCCTTGGTCTTGAACGACCGCCAGCCGGACCTAAGGAAGGAAGGGGCAGGCGGCCGCCTACCCTACCTGTGTCCTCTGAAGACTGCGATGAGTCTTTGAGCAGAGAACTTGCACAAGAGGTACCCTTGGATCCGGCCCTGGGAGACCTATCAGGAATTTAGAACATTTGAGCGAGAGTTGCGAATTCCTGTCCCTGAGGGGAGGGTGGGCCGAGCTGGAAGAAGCGATTTGGGATGACCAGCTCGTGGTACTACGTAAGGGTCTGAACCAACCCGGTGTTGGCTGCACGGCGTTTATGGCTGTAAGCCAGTCAGTTGCAACTAGGGAGGCATGCACTACGTCATCTCCGGTCCAGGCAATCTGGTAAGTGAGACTGACCACATCGGAAAATAGATTATTGTCGCGACTGGTCCTAGCTAGGGCCTCTGCCAAGGCTAACCTAGCTCTGGCCACCAAGTGGTGGCGAGGGAAGAAAGAGTGCTGCTCTTGAAACATCAAAGACTGATCTGGCAAGAATGCTAATCTGTGATAGATGGGATTTTGATGGAGGCTCCGTCAGACAGAGACAGATTTTTCTTTTTTTTTAAAAAAATGAGACGTGATATGAGGGTCCACTGCATGGGACTCAGTCCACTCCCTTCTTAGAGTAGACGCAAAGGGATGCCGTGCTTCTAGTGGCTTTTGGCCTGTGAAGCACTTGGTTCCTTTGAAAAACACGGTGTGTTCCGGACTAGTACAGGGTTCCTTATCTACTCTCAACCGCATAAACCACTTCAGTGAGAGGATCTAAAGACTCCCGGTACTCTAGTGAGTCCGGATCTGCTGGCACATCTGACTCGTATTCTGAGTCATGATCATTACCAACCCCTGGCGAGGGGGAGAGGGAAGCAGAACCTGCGAAAAGCGATGCCTCAGAGATCCGTGGGGACGAATCATGGGGACTTTTTCTTTTTTTGTAGCAGGTTGTATATCTTCTGTTGCGGTCCGGCCCCTGTCTGCAAAAGGACTCTATGGCTTTAGCAAGGGAAGCCATGTATTGTGTTCAGGACGTGGCCCACTCGAGTGGGCTGGCTCCGCTGTGGTCTGTAGGGGGGCTCCTGAGCACCTAAGAGGTAGCAAGCCATGCCAAGTGCGGTACGGAGACTCGAGGTAGTGGGGTGCAGCGTGTGGTACACAAGGCATACACAGCTACGATACAGACCAAAAGTTTGGACACAACTTCTCATTCAACGATTTTTCTGTATTTTCACGACTATGAAAATTGTAGAATCAAACTGAAGGCATCAAAACTATGAATTAACACATGTGGAATTGTACATTACACTTTACAAAAAAGTGTGAAACTGAAATGTCTTATGTTCTAGGTTCTTCAAAGTAGCCACCTTTTGCTTTGATTACTGCTTTGCACGCAGAAAAGGTGAACGGATGGACTCTACATGCCTGGTTCCCACCGTGAAGCATGGAGGAGGAGGTGTGATGGTGCTTTGCTGGTGACACGGTTGGGGATTTATTCAAAATTTAAGGCATACTGAACCAGCATGGCTACCACAGCATCTTGCAGCAGCATGCTATTCCATCTGGTTTGCGTTTAGTTGGACCATCATTTATTTTTCAACAGGACAATGACCCCAAACACACCTCCAGGCTGTGTAAGGGCTATTTGACCAAGGAGAGTGATGGGGTGCTACGCCAGATGACTTGGCCTCCACAGTCACCAGACCTGAACCTAATCGAGATGGTTTGGGGTGAGCTGGACCGCTCACCGCTTCAATTTTGAATAAATCCCCAACAGTGTCACAAGCAAAGCACCATCACACCTCCTCCTCCATGCTTCACGGTGGGAACCAGGCATGTAGAGTCCATCCGTTCACCTTTTCTGCGTGCAAAGCAGTGATCACAGCAAAAGGTGGCTACTTTGAAGAACCTAGAATATAAGACATTTTCAGTTGTTTCACACTTTTTTGTAAAGTGTAATGTATAATTCCACATGTGTTAATTCATAGTTTTGATGCCTTCAGTGTGATTCTACAATTTTCATAGTCATGAAAATACAGAAAAATCTTTGAATGAGAAGGTGTGTCCAAACTTTTGGTCTGTACTGTGAGTCTTAGTAGTTTTCTTAGCCGTCTTAGTCTGCGCCATGTTGCGTGCAATACTGCTTCAGGACTACTGCAGGGAAGGAGTTAAGCGCTGTCTAGCTTACCCGGATCTGTGGTACTCTGCGCTGCGGTGTTAAAACACGCACTTCTGCAGTATCTCTAGCGGTGCCATGGTGAGCGGTGATGGCGTCCCCAGGAGTTACCCACGCAGGGGTGACAGGAAAGAAGGCAGCGGTGGTGCTGCAGAGGCGGCCGCAGTAGCGGCGATGGAGCGGCCGCGGCGGTGACAGGTGGAGGCCGCAGCAGCGCTGCAGATGACGGTCGCAGTAGTGGCGATGGAGCGGACGCGGCGGTAAAAGGAGGCCGCAGCAGCGCTGCAGATGATGGCCGCGGTGGCGCTGCCTGCACAGCCGCACTAGCGGCCGCGGCGGTAACAGGTGGAGGCCGCAGCAGCGCTACAGATGACGGCCGCGGCAACGCTGCAGGTCGCAGTAGTGGCGATGGAGCGGCTGCGGCAGGTGGAGGCCGCAGCAGCGCTGCAGATGATGGCCGCCAGCTTCTATGCTAAGGCCGCGGCGGCGCTGCAGGATACAGCGACGCTGCAGGGCCCGCGGCGGCGCTGCAGGGACGGCCGCAGTAGCGGCGTAACAGAAGGGCCAGCGGCGGTGCTGCAGGGACGGCCGTAGCGGCGATGGAGCAGCCGCGGCAGGTGGAGGCCGCAGCAGTGCTGCAGATGATGGGCGCCGGCTCCTATGCTAAGGCCGCGGCAGCACTGCAGGATACAGCGACGCTGCAGGGACGGCCACGGTAGCGGCGTAACAGAAGGGCCCGCGGCGGCGCTGCAGGATACAGCGACGCTGCAGGGACGGCCGCAGTAGCGGCGATGGAGCAGCCGTGGCAGGTGGAGGCCGCAGCAGCGCTGCAGATGATGGGCGCCGGCTCCTATGCTAAGGCCGCGGCGGCGCTGCAGGATACAGTGACGCTGCAGGGACGGCCGCGGTAGTGGCGGTGGGAGGGCCCGCGGCTGCACTGCAGGAGACGGCGACGCTGCGGGCACGGCCGCGGTAGTGGTGGAAGAGACCCTAGAACCTCCTACAGACACTAAGCAAGAACTGGTTCAGGATAGAGCCAGCACAGGGTGTATACTGCAGGAGGAGGAGTTAACTTCTTTGGTATTTTTTGCTTAGTGTCCTCCTAGTGGCAGCAGCATAACACACATGAGGCATTGGAGAAAAAAATTACTTGCTAAAGCAAGTAAAAACTCCTGCTGTGTCTAATGGAAAAGAAGGGTAAAGCTTTTCATACAAAAAAACAACAAAAACAAACAAAAAAAACCAGCAACAAAATTCTCCTAAAAGATGACTGAAAAACTCTTCAATTGTTAATCCTCTTTGCTGTCCATACTAGCTGGTTTTATTCCACTTCAGGTTTTGAAAAATGTCTGGTGGGGGAAAAAAAAGTGCATGACAATTCTTTGAAGAAGATCCAGATACAATTTACTCCAAACTAGGCACTGTCCAATCAAAAAATAATAAAATCAACACACTTAAGGAAGAGAACGCTGCAAAAACTCTTCAAAACTGTTGAAGGCAAAACTCCTTACAAATATTTTACCCGAAAAGTAGCGTTTCTTTAAGTAGCTTGAAAAACTCTGCGCAAAGCTTAAGACTATGCTTAAGACTAAAATTTTTTTAGAAGTTTTTCTGAGTGGGTAAGCACCAAAAACCTCTTGAAAAATCGTGCAAATAAACACTTGAAAGACTCTTCCTTTTCATTTGTATTGTAAAATCTTTTTGCTCTCTATGTTCACTGTTTTTTTCTTTTCCGCTTAAGGTTTTGTAAAACACCTGGTGGGAGTCAAGAAAGTGCATTTCATTCCCTTGAAGAGGATCTTGATGGAATCTGCTCCAAACTAAGCAGTGTGCAGTTAAAAGGCTGAAATAACATCTCAAGGGACAAAACTCTTCAAAAACTGCTTCAGGAAACAAAATGTCCTCCAAAAATGTTATGTGCACATAAAGGTTTTTTTTTTCTTTTAAAAGTGGTTTCAGAGTAGAAACCATCCAAATACTCCTCAAAAGTTAGGTTCAGCTCAGATTCTGCTCCAAAAACTCAGCAAATAGACTCAGCATGCATCAACTCTTTGTGAGCATACGCTAGAGGTAGATGAATTCATGATCATGTTCTTACTTATCAGCGTTTGTGTGGATTTTAATCCATATTCTGGCAGGTTATTTGGCTTCCTATAAAATTAGCTTTAGTATGAAGGTATATGTAAAACTTGGCAATTGAGAGCTCCACTTGGGAGTACGACTGGCTTGAATGATGACAATCTCTGTACCACGCTACAGAATATGTGGACGCTATAAAAGCAACTAGAAAAAAAAATGCCAGAATTTATCAGTTTGTGTACACCAAATGCACACCTGCTCTAAGCAAGATCTAGAAAAAAATGCCAATTGTTGTGTCTAACACTTGCAAGTAAACAGTTCAACATATCAGCTTTAATATGACATGAGAGCCTTTGCTCAGGCTTAAATTCATGCCAAAAACAGAGAATAAATATAAGAAGTCAATAAAGTTGAAGGGCGTCTCTTCTTATTGGAGGCTGTTACTATATAACACTTGCATTCAACTGAAAAGAACACAAGGGAAAAGTATCCAATCAGTAATGCTGACTGGCCAATAGCAGCTTAGGGATAAAGGTCTTGCTCCTCCCCTATGTCCTGTTCAGTTTGATACAGGCATATTAAACAGCCTCTCATGACAACAGAGATTAAGCCTATTTCTTGCTAAACTATGTTTATCTCTGGAAATGCTGGGTACAAACCAGTATGGCCACCAATACAGATTAAACAATCTGACAAATATCAAGCCAGAAATAAAAAATATTTATAGGAACCGAGCAGGATTTTTTTTTTTTTGCTACCGCCGAGACCATACAGGAGGAGGTGGCTGCGGTGTTTGTGGCTTCTCGTCTCCCTTGCAATGAATTCACAGCTGATGAGACAGCCGAAGCCTGGAGCTATGTACAGAGATTCGCTGCCTTGCAGTTTTATGTCCGAGTATTTTATTAATTACAGGTCAGTGAATCACTCCATTCACTCATTCATATCAAACGAATAGAATCTTAAAGCGCATAGGTAGAACTTAAAAACCCCATCAATGTTATATATCCTCCGATTAGAGAAGGGGCAAATTGATTTGCAGGACCTGATCCAGCGAACCGCCTCCTAACCGCCAGCATCCTTCTGATTAGTCGGCCTGGTGCAACATTATCATTGCCATGTGACGTCGAGGGCATTCCTGAAATTTAGGGCAAATCTAATGGACCGCCAAATATCATCATCGTACTAGTAGAAATTTCAGTGGTCGGGATTTCCCTGATTTCAGCAAATAAAAGGATTACAAAAAAAAAAATATGCAATTTGAATAAAACATTATGCTTCCTTGCCTGTTGGTTTTGAAGACCTTACTTTGCTGTAAATGAATGGGAATCTTAGTTCCGTTCTGGCAAAGAATAAAAATGTGTCCTGGTCATGTGATGATCACGCCGATTCTGGGCTTCTTACAGAGTATCCAAGGAGTGTCTTACCTGCTTTGATCATTAGGTTATATTGACATGTAGCAGATTTGCTGCAAGGCAGCAGTCACATTGATTTCTGTAACATTCATTTACATGAACAGGACTAATCTGCTGCATAAAAATATATCTTCACATGTTCAGGACAAGTTTTCATACTCTGCAAGAAGACAAACCGGTTCTTATTCTCTGACAGCAAGCAGAGAAACCATGGGGAATTAACACATAGACTTTATTAGAAAGTTTCTTAACTTTTCCCCATACATTAATTTTTCCACTATTTTCTGCAGGTGACTGATGCACAATCCCTGCCGATCGCACAGCATACTGGCCGACATGACCCTGCCCTGTTCACCTCCCCATGTGGAAGTGAGCAGAGCAGAACGAACCCTTAAGTTTCTGGAATGATGGAAAAAATAAGTCAATTATAACAGGTTAAGTTACCCTTACTGTAGCACATGAAAGACATGTAAAAGGTAAAACAAAAAAAAGAATACGCACAACACGAGTGACTTATGTAAAATCATGAAATATTTCTTTTTTTTTTTGGGACCCCATTGGAAATTTCCCAAGGAGAAAACGACAATTAAAAGACATTTTACAAAAAAATGTAAAAGTAAAAAGATTCAAGCTGCAGAATTTTGATTGCAACTCCTCCGTGGCAGTGATGCAGAAAATCCAGCGTCACAAAGAGAAAGGTTGAACTTGATGGACCTAGGTCTTTTTTCAACATATGTCACCTGGGGTGAAAATATAAAAAAATGTTAGTTACAGCTCCAACCATTAATTCTGTAATGTGCAGCACTCAGGCAACCACTGGGACAAGCACCGATTGGAAAAACGAGGCACTTTAATCCCAGTTAGAACGGAGCGGCGGTGCACATGATGGATCGATGCAGGTCCCAGCAGTCGGGCCCCCATCGATCAATCAGTTACCACCTATCTGGTGGATAGGAGACAATTTGTTTCCACCGGAGAACTCCTTAATAATAGTGTCCCAGTGAGATACCATGTCTGGGAATAAGGATTCACAGTGAAGATTCCAAACCACGTCCGCCTCTAATAGTCCCTTAACCCCTTCATGACCCAGCCTATTTTGACCTTAAAGACCTTGCCATTTTTTGCAATTCTGACCAGTGTCCCTTTATGAGGTAAAAACTCAGGAACGCTTCAACGGATCCTAGCGATTCTGAGACTGTTTTTTCGTGACATATTGGGCTTCATGTTAGTGGTAAATTTAGGTCGATAATTTTTGCGTTTATTTGTGAAAAAAATGGAAATTTGGCGAAAATTCTGAAAATTTTGTAATTTTCAAATTTTTAATTTTTATTCTGTTAAACCAGAGAGTTATGTGACACAAAATAGTTAATAAATAACATTTCCCACATGTCTACTTTACATCAGCACAATTTTGGGAACAACATTTTTTTTTGTTAGGAAGTTATAAGGGTTAAAAGTTGACCAGCGATTTCTCATTTTTACAGCAAAATTTACAAAACCATTTTTTTTTAGGGACCACCTCACATTTGAAGTCACTTTGAGGGGTCTATATGGCAGAAAATACCCAAAAGTGACACCATTCTAAAAACTGCACCCCTCAAGCTACTCAAAACTACATTCAAGAAGATTATTAACCCTTCAGGTGCTTCACAGGATCTAAAGCAACGTGGAAGGAAAAAATGGACATTTTAATTTTTCCAACAAAAATTTTCTTTTAGCATCAATTTTTTCATTTTTACATGGGCATCAGGATAAAATGGATCCTAAAATTTGTTGGGCAATTTCTCCTGAGTACACAGATACCTCATATGTGGTCATAAACCACTGTATGGGCGCACGGCAGGGCTCAGAAGGGAAGGAGCGCCATTTGACTTTTTGAATGGAAAATATGCTGGAATATTTAGCGGTTGCCATGTCTCATTTGGAGAGTCCCTGTGTGCCTAAACATTGGAGCTCCCCCACAAGTGACCCCATTTTGGAAACTAGACCCCCTAAGGAACTTATCTAGATGCATAGTGATCACTTTGAACCCCCAGGTGCTTCACAAATTGATCTGTAAAAAAAAGAAAGTACTTTTTTTTCACAAAAATTTTCTTTTAGCCTCAGTTTTTTTCATTTTCACATGGGCAACAGTATAAATTGGATCCTAAAATTTGTTGGGCAATTTCTCCTGAGTACACAGATACCTCATATGTGGTCATAAACCACTGTTTGGGCGCACGGCAGGGCTCAGAAGGGAAGGAGCGCCATTTGACTTTTTGAATGGAAAATATGCTGGAATATTTAGCGCTTGCCATGTCGCATTTGGAGAGTTCCTGTGTGTCTAAACATTGGAGCTCCCCCACAAGTGACCCCATTTTGGAAAACTAGACCCCCTAAGGAACTTATCTAGATGCATAGTGAGCACTTTGAACCCCCAGGTGCTTCACAAATTGATCCGTAAAAAAAAGAAAGTACTTTTTTTTCACAAAAATTTTCTTTTAGCCTCAGTTTTTTCATTTTCACATGGGCAACAGTATAAATTGGATCCTAAAATTTGTTGGGCAATTTCTCCTGAGTACACAGATACCTCATATG
Organism: Oophaga sylvatica; assembly: GCA_033576555.1. Taxonomy (NCBI): domain Eukaryota; kingdom Metazoa; phylum Chordata; class Amphibia; order Anura; family Dendrobatidae; genus Oophaga; species Oophaga sylvatica. The sequence goes on from JARQOD010000001.1 coordinate 415,736,183, forward strand.
TGGTCATAAACCACTGTTTGGGCGCACGGCAGGGCTCAGAAGGGAAGGAGCGCCATTTGACTTTTTGAATGGAAAATATGCTGGAATATTTAGCGGTTGCCATGTCGCATTTGGAGAGTCCCTGTGTGCCTAAACATTGGAGCTCCCCCACAAGTGACCCCATTTTGGAAACTAGACCCCCTAAGGAACTTATCTAGATGCATAGTGAGCACTTTGAACCCCCAGGTGCTTCACAGAAGTTTATAACGCAGAGCCGTGAAAATAAAAAATCATTTTTTTTTCTCAAAAAATGATTTTTTAGCCCACTATTTTTTATTTTCACAATGGTTACAGGAGAAATTGGACCCCAAAAGTTGTTGTCCAGTTTGTCCTGAATACGCTAGTACCCCATATGTGGGGGGGAACCACTGTTTGGGCACACGTCAGGGCTCGGAAGGGATGTAGTGACGCTTTGAAATGCCGACTTGATGGAATGGTCTGCGGGCATCTTGTTACGTTTGCAGAGCCCCTGATGTGCCTAAACAGTAGAAACTCCCCACAAGTGACCCCATTTTGGAAACTAGACCCTGCAAAGAACTTATCTAGATGTGTGGTGAGCACTTTGAACCCCCAAGGGCTACACAGAAGTTTATAACGCCCGAGCATGAAAATAAAAAAATCATATTTTTTCCACAATCAGGATCTTTTAGTCCCCAATTTTTTTATTTTCCCAAGGGTAACATGAGAAATTAGACCCCAAAAGTTGTTGTCCAATTTGTCCTGAGTATGCTGATATCCCATATGTGGGAGAAAAGTACTGTATGGGCACACTTCGGGGCTCGGATGGGAAGTAGTGACGTTTTGAAATGCCCACTTGATGGAATGGTCTTCGGGCGTCATGTTACGTTTGCAGAGTCCCTGATGTGCCTAAACAGTAGAAACTCCCCACAAGTGACCCCATTTTGGAAACTAGATCCCCCAAGGAACTCCTATAGATGTGTGATAAGCACTTTGAATCTCCAAGTCCTTCACAGAAGTTTATAACGCAGAGCCGTGAAAATATAAAATCATTTTTTTTTCCACAAAAATAATTTTTAGTCCCCAATTTTTTTTCCCAATGTTAACAGGAGAAATTAGAACCCCCAAAGTTGTTGTGCAATTTTTCCCGAGTACGCTGATACCTCATATGTTGGGATAAACCACTGTTTGGGCATACGTCGGGGCTTGGAATAAAGGGAGCACTGTTTGACTTTTTGAACGCAAAATTTGCAGGAATCAATGGTGGCGCCATGTCGCGTATGGAGACCCCCTGATGTGCCTAAATAGTGGAAACCCCTCAATTCTAACTCCAACCCTAACCCCAACACACCCTAACCCCAACCCTAACCCCTACACACACCTAACCCTAATACAAACCCTAATCATAACCCTAACCCCAACACACCCCTAACCCTAATCCCAACTCTAACCATAAACCTAACTACAATTCCAACCCTAAGCCTAATTCCAACCCTAACCCAAATTCCAACTCTAATCGTAATTCTAACCTTAACCCTAATGCTAACCCTAGTTCTAACCCTAAGGCTGGGTTCATATTGCGTTTTACCAGCCCGTTCAACACGTAGCGTTGACCGGCTGGTAACGGTATAGCATAACGCGATCGCGTTATGCTATACCCGCTAGCGCAGATGAATCAGCAGATAATCAGCCGCGGATCCGCAGCAAAATGAGTCGCGGATCAGCAGCGAAATCCGCCGCGGATCAGCAGCGAAATCCGCCGCGGATCAGCAGCGAAATCCGCCGCGGATCAGCAGCGAAATCCGCCGCGGATCAGCAGCGAAATCCGCCGCGGATCAGCAGCGAAATCCGCCGCGGATCAGCAGCGAAATCCGCCGCGGATCAGCAGCGAAATCCGCCGCGGATCAGCAGCGATATCCGCCGCGGATCAGCAGCGAAATCAGCCGCGGATCAGCAGCGAAATCAGCCGCGGATCAGCAGCGAAATCCGCCGCGGATCAGCAGCGAAATCCGCCGCGGATCAGCAGCGAAATCCGCCGCGGATCAGCAGCGAAATCGGCCGCGGATCCGCAGCGAAATCGGCCGCGGATCAGCAGCGAAATCCGCCGCGGATCCGCAGCGAAATCGGCCGCGGATCAGCAGCGAAATCGGCCGCGGATCAGCAGCGAAATCGGCCGCGGATCCGCAGCGAAATCGGCAGCGATATCCGCCGCGGATCAGCAGCGAAATCCGCCGCAGATCCGCAGCGAAATCCGCCGCGGATCAGCAGCGATATCCGCCGCGGATCAGCAGCGATATCCGCCGCGGATCCGCAGCAAAATCAGCAGCAAAATCCACTAGGAAAAAAAAAAAACACGGATTTTGGTAAAGACTTACCTGTAAAATCCTTTTCAGCGAAGGAAGGAAGAGAGACACAGTAATTCATTACTGATGGGTAGGCGGAGCCCCAGATCAGGATGTTACCTCAGATCAAAAGAGTGATGACTGGCTGGCCCCTCCAGCTCGGGCTCCTCCTACTCAGCTCCAGTCGTATCAAAGCTTTTAGGAAAAGAGCCAAGATCACCAGCGGAGCAACATAACCCCTTCTGAAGGAACTTCAGAGAAAAAACACAAGGATACAGGTTATGCATGCAAAGAAAGCCAAAAACCACAGAGTTCCAGGTACTACTCACGGAACCTGACTACTGCGATGAGCTGGCGATGCTGGAACAGAGCCTTAGCGCGCTGACCTCAGCCCAGATAATCGCTATCAGATAAGGGTCGCGCTGCATCTGAAAACATCAACACACTTCTGCCGTGGGAGGGTACTGTGTCTCTCTTCCTTCCTTCGCTGAAAAGGATTTTACAGGTAAGTCTTTACCAAAATCCGTGTTTCAGCTGCAGATGAAGGAAGAGAGCCACAGTAATTCATTACTGATGGGACGTCCCAAAGCAGTTCAAAAATAAGGGTGGGAAAAAACCAACAAAAGGCAGAAACCCAACAACCTTAACAATAAAGCGCAACCAGCGCTAAACACAAGTTCATCCAGAACTTTAAACTACAGCTGCCTGCAGGACCCTACGTCCGAGGGCTGCATCAGCGGAAGCACTGACGTCCACTTTATAAAATCTTGTAAACGTGTGGACAGAGCGCCAAGTCGCCGCTCGGCAAAGCTGCACTGCCGAAGCACCTTGATGAAAAGCCCACGATGAAGCCACAGCTCTCGTGGAATGGGCTCGAATCTTAATCGGGCAAGATTCACCCCGAAGACGGTAAGCTTCCAAAATAGCTGACCGGATCCAACGAGCTATAGAACCCTTGGAAGCTCGTTGACCACGCCGACGACCTGCCGGAACCACAAACAGGGAGTCCGTCTTACGAAAACCTTGAGTAATAGATAGATAAAACTTCAAGGCCCGCACTAAATCCAATGTGTGTAAATCTCGCTCTTTCGTATTCTTCGGATCCGGACAGAGTGAAGGCAACACAATATCCTGGTTAACATGAAATTGTGACACCACTTTAGGCAAAAAATCACCCCGAGTGCGAAGCACTACACGATCCGGAAAAAACTCCAGAAAAGGAGGCGAGCAAGAAAGAGCTGCCAATTCAGAAACTCTCCTCAAGGAAGTGACTGCAACAAGGAAAGCCACCTTCCAAGAAAGTAAAGAAAGGCTAGCAGAAACCATAGGTTCAAAAGGTTTATGCTGAAGAGCCTCCAAAACAAGGTTGAGCCGCCAAGGAGACACGGGTGCCTTCCGCGGCGGAAACTTACGAGAGATACCTCGGAAAAAAGAGATCACGTCTCTATTCGAAGCAATGGTTCTCCGGAATAATAAGGACAGAGCAGAAATCTGACCTTTCAGAGTGCTAACTGCCAAACCCTTGTCTAGCCCATGCTGCAGAAAAGCCAACAGGTTGGGAATGGAAAATTTTCTCGGGTTCCGAGAAGACCCCAAACACCACGAAAAGAAGGTTTCCCAAATTTTGTGGTAAATCCTAGAAGTAGCCGGACATCTTGCAGCACGAAGGGTAGCAATGACCTCGGCTGAAAAACCTCTACGGGTCAAGATCTCGGTCTCAAGAGCCACGCCGTCAAACGCAGGGACATCAAGTCCGGATGACAAATGGGCCCCTGAGTCAACAAGTCCTGTTGAAGAGGGAGTGGAAACGGAGGTGCCGCCAACAGCGACATTATTGTCGAGAACCACACCCTTCTTGGCCAGTCTGGAGCTATCAGAATAGCTGGAATTCTCTCTAGTCTGATCCGACGCAGCACTAGAGGAAGTAAGGATATCGGCGGGAATACATAGATCAGCTTGAACTGATCCCACTGAGCCACTAGAGCATCCACCGCCACCGCCTTCGGGTCCTTGTACCTGGACATGAATGTCGGTAACTTGGCATTGGACCTGGAAGCCATCAAATCCACTTGAGGGGTTCCCCAGCGAGAGCACAGTAGTGCAAAGACTTCCGGGTGGAGGCTCCATTCCCCGGGATCCATCCTTCTGCGGCTGAGAAAGTCCGCTGTAATATTCTGAACCCCTGGAATGTGAATCGCCGAAATGGCTGGTACATTGGCCTCTGCCCAAATCAGAATTCGGGACACCTCTACCATGAGTCTGGAACTCCTTGTCCCACCTTGGTGATTGATATACGCGACAGCCGTCGCATTGTCTGTCTGCACACGGACTGGCAGACCGCTCAAAGGGACCGTCCAATGTTGGAGGCAAAGAAAAATCGCCCTCAATTCCAGGATGTTGATCGGAAGCACAGACTCTTCCGGTGACCATACCCCCTGAATCCAGAGATTGTTCCAAACACCCCCCCAGCCCGTCAGGCTGGCATCGGTGGTTATGACTGACCACTTCAGAGGGAGGAAAGACTTCCCCAGGGAGAATGCCCCTGGACGTAACCACCATTCTAGAGAATCCCGCACCGCGCGAGAAATGGTGACACTGCAATCCAGCGATTGCGACTGGTTCCATCGACTCAAGATGAACCTTTGAAGAGTCCTGGAGTGGAACTGGGCAAAAGGAATTGCCTCCATGGACGCCACCATCAGTCCCAGAAGACGCATACACTTCCGTAGGGACATTGCCATTGAGGATGTCATAATCTGTACATGTCGAAGAAGACATGACTGTTTTGTCTGGTGGTAGGGAAACTACCGACCGAAACGTGTCGAGATGCATTCCCAAAAAGAGAATTGTCCTCGATGGTTCCAGGGACGACTTCTCCCAATTGACCAGCCAACCGAAGGCTTTCAGAAACTGAAGAGACAAATCCCGAGCCGTCAATGCCTCCTCCTCCGAGGAAGCCACGATCAAAAGATCGTCCAGATAAGGGAGAATCGTAATCCCCTGTCTTCGAAGGAGTGCCATGAGGGGCGCCAGAACTTTTGTAAAGACCCTTGGCGCTGAGGCTAAGCCGAACGGCAGAGCCACGAACTGGTAATGATTCTGACCTATGGCAAATCGAAGAAAGCGCTGATGAGCCTTTCCGATGGGAATATGCAAATAGGCGTCGCGAATGTCGATTGACACCAGAAAATCGTTCTGTGACAGAGCTGCCACAACGGAACGAAGCGACTCCATGCGAAATTTCCGGGCATGGACATGCCGGTTTAATCGCTTGAGATCCAGAATCGGGCGAAATTTGTTCTCCTTTTTGGGAACTATAAAAAGGTTGGAATAAAAACCTTTCCCTCGGTCCTCTGACGGAACCGGTATCACTACACCCTTTTGTAGTAGCGATTCGACCTCTCGCTGTAGAGCGACAACAAGCTCGGGTTCCGACGGAACGCGAGATTGACAAAAAACATTTGGGGGTTGAGAAGCAAACTCTATGAAATAGCCTGCCGACACTATCCGCGTTACCCAGGAATCTGGAACGCGAGCCATCCAAGTCTCCTTGAAAAGAAGCAGGCGACCCCCCACTCGAGAATCCTCGAGTGGACCCCTGGCGTCAATCCGACTTTGCGGTTTTCTTGTCAAGTTCCCGCTTGTTCTGGCGGAAACTCTGCTTCCAGGGAGTACGAGTTTTCTGAGAGGATTTCTTTCCTGAGAAAGAAGGACGACCCGATCCCCACGAGGAGTGACTAGATCGTCCTCGGCCCCGAAAGGACCGCCGACCACTATAAACACCAGGCTTACTGGACACCGAGGCCATGGCCCTTCGCTGTGGTAATGCTGATTCCTTTGCCTTAGCCTTGGAAATCAGCTCTGTGAGGTCGGATCCAAAAAGATGGCCACCCTTGTAAGGTAATGCCAACAAACCCTTGTTTGGAAACTGCGTCCCCGGCCCACTGTCTGAGCCATAAAGCTCTTCTGACTGTGACCGCTGAAGCTTGCGCTTTGGCCAGCAGAGATGCCGTATCCAGACCGGCATCAAAGATATAACAGGCTGCCGTTTCTAACCATTCACAAGTTTCCCGTATCTCAGATAACGGAGATTCATTTTGCAACTCCGTCTTCAGACGTGCCAACCAGCTTAGAGAAGCTCTAGCAGCACACATGGATCCTAGCACTGCTCGAAATCCATGACCCGCAGCCTCATAGCTTGCTTTTGCCGCCAATTCTGCCTTTCTATCCAAAGGCTCCTGTAAGCTCGCTTTTCCCTTAATAGGGAGTAGTGAGGATTTATTAAGCTGAGATAAAGACACATCCACTTCAGGAGCAGAGGTCCAATTAGCCTTTAACTCCGTAGAGCAAGGATAAAGTGTATCAAAGAAATGCGTTCCATGAAAACGCTTATCTGGACATAGACGTTCCTCCTCTATTACACTATTAAGCTCATCCAGAGCTGGCAATGTTGTACGCGAAGCACGGGACTCCTGGAACATGCGTGCTGATTTACCAGGACGACTAGTTACCTCCTCCGGTAACTGTAGTATATCTCTCATGGCTTCAATTAATGCCTCCGTACGCTTCGTCATAGAGGAACGCCCCTGCGGCTCGTCCGCATCTGAATCGGATATTTCTCCATCCGAATATAAAGGGGAACTCTGCCCAATATCAGATACCTCTGACTCGCTCCGTGTAGAGGCCGGTAACGGCCTGCGTCGCTTCCTCTGAGAGGCATTAGCAGACACATATTGACCTAAAAGGTCAGATAAGTTATTAATCGATCGAGCGATATCATCCAATTTTCCACCGCTGTCGACCGCAGCGCTAGACGCTGTGGAGGTCTGCGTATCTGATTGCCGCAATGGCACTGGGACGTGATCCGCGGCATCTGAACTCTGATTAGACATGTCTCATCTGTATGAGCAGGTCTAAGCGGTAATACCAGCAAAAAACTATGCGGTTTTTTTTTTTTTTTTTTTTCAAACGCTGAAGGGTTAACGCTCCACCAAGCAGAGTTACCCCAGCGGTATTCAGTCAGCAAATTTAGCAGGTAGAAATAACCCTCAAAGGGGTTAATATTGCAAACTCACCAAAATATATATATATTTGTGAGTCCCAGCCAATTTTTATGTCTCTGATGAGACTGCAGCTGCAGGATAGCGATCGCTGCGCTGCGGGGTGAGGAATCCACACTCACCCAGCTGGCCGTGGTGTCTATATGAGGAGGGGAGCGGTCCGAGGAGCCCAGGAGCCTGAGTAATGGCCGCCACAGTGAGGGGGTCGCAGGAGAAAAGCCAGAGCGCGCGTCTTCCTGCTCAAAAGACCGGGATCGCTAGGCCACGCCCCCTGCTAGCTCAAATAATGAGCGCGAACTCTCCCCGCTCCTGCTCCCTCTCTGTCCTGCAGCTATCTGCCTGCGGACAAAAAATCACCACATCTTCATGTAGTAGCGCTGTCACAGCAGCGCTGAAGCATACTGACTTTACATGTAGTAGCGCTGTCACAGCAGCGCTGAAGCTTACTGACATTACATGTATTAGCGCTGTCACAGTAGCGCTGAAGCATACTGACTTTACATGTAGTAGCGCTGTCACAGCAGCGTTGAAGCATACTGACATTACATGTAGTAGCGCTGTCACAGTAGCGCTGAAACATACGGACATTACATGTATTAGCGCTGTCACAGCAGCGCTGACGCATACTGACATAGTAACGCTGACATTAGTAATAGCGCTGCTCATTCAGACGCTAAAGCACTCACACATAATTATTATTAAAATTTGTGTGGAGTACTCACCAGCCAAGGCGCCACAGGGACCCTCAGGGGTTTCTGGCGCAGTGCCCATGCTTCCCTCCATGGCGAAAAACGCAGTGACCGCACGTGTGGTTTGCGTTCCCGCCAGAGAAGCTCTCCTCATCCCCCAGGGCCGGCAAGGATTCTGCAGGGACTTTGAGTAAATACAGATCCGCCAAGGGAGAGGTTGGGGTACAGCAGCGCTGATACCCCTGAGACCTCTAGACCAACTAGTGATCCAAGTCTCCTGTCCGAATATTAAAATAATAAAATTTTCTGAGGAGCTGCATTAGCAGCGACCATCCTCTGGACCTCAAATCTTAGACTGGAGCTGAGTAGGAGGAGCCCGAGCTGGAGGGGCCAGCCAGTCATCACTCTTTTGATCTGAGGTAACATCCTGATCTGGGGCTCCGCCTACCCATCAGTAATGAATTACTGTGGCTCTCTTCCTTCATCTGCAGCTGAAAAATTCTTTATTTTATTATTTGTCCCTACCTATGACAGGGGGGGGTTCATTTACTTTTTTTAATTTTGATCACTGTGACCGTTTATCACAGTGATCAAAATAAATTTTTGTACAATGGAGGGCGCACTGCGCATGCGCCAGCCGGCGGGCGCACTGCGCATGCGCCCACCATTTTCCAAGATGGCGGCGCCCATGAAGAATCCCGGGCAGCCGCCGGGACGGTTCCAGGGACATCGGTGGACCGGGAGAGGTGAGTAGGGGACGTCGGAAGGTGAGGGGGGGGATCGGAAGGTGAGGGGGGGTGATCGCAGGAGCAGACAGCGACGGCGGTGACCGATCGCTGCCATCTTTCGATGGCGGCGGCCGATCACCGCCGTGACATGGTGTGGGGGGGGGTCTGATCGCGGTCTCCAGTCATGTCAGATGCTATTGCAGCATCGGCCATGGCTGGATTGTAATATTTCACCAGTTTCATTGGTGAAATATTACAAATCGCTCTGATTGGCTGTTTCACTTTTAACAGCCAATCAGAGCGATCGTGGCCACGTGGGGGTTAAGCCACCCCCACTGTGGTGATGCGCAAGGGGTCCTGTGCCTGCGGGTCGGATGACCTTTCAGTGATTTCTGTCCCCCGACCCGCAGGAACATGATTTATAGCATGACGCCTACGTCGGCGTCATGGGTCGGGATGGCACAGGTTTTCATGACGCTGACGTCGGCGTCATGGGTCGGGAAGGGGTTAAAATGCAATTGGATGCATCATGTTTCTTGAAATCTCCCAATCTACAACAGCTATGGCCAAAGAAAGACTTGGCAAATGTGAACTTATGTTATACTGAACCTACATATTGATCGATGACCATTTTCATAGGAACAGGCATCACTCGGTGGAGGTCCAACCCTATGGAACTCACACCGACCCTCACAATGAACGGGATGCAGGCCTGGATATTTCTCTTCTGCAGAGCTGGGAACTCCTGCGCTGTAAGAGGAAGTGTGCAGTACTTTCCAAGACCGATTGTCATATCCTGGTGATATTTGTAGAGATCCAATGTGCCAATCATGAGAAATCTAGTGTAGCAGTCATATGCAAATCATACTGCGCCGAGGAGGGGGGGTTGTCGTCACTGCTTCTTCCAAGTGCTTTGACACGCCCCTAGTGCACTTCAGGTCTGTTTTGCATAAAGCTTCCACACTACATTTTATGACTGGCCCTACTAATTCTTCCATATGTAAAAACGTGTTGCCAGGTTCCCTTTAAATCACATTATAGCAAAGCCACAAAAGAGAAGAGGTTATTGCATATTTGGTTTGCTGTGACTATCCCCATGATATAACAGAGAAGTGAAATTACTGAGGGTCCGGTGCTGGGTAAACTACATGTTCCAAGGATGAGGGGTGCCTGGCACTCATGGAATACCTCCAGATGCCTAAAAAAAATTGCTGTAGGTTCCATTTAAAGTTTCAGAATCTGGAAATACCTGTAAAGGGAGATATTAAAACAATCCATTCACTTGTTCAGTTACTGGGTCCAGATCGATGTCGTAGAAGCAGGGTCTGGTCGGGAGGCCGGGCATCGTACTCATCTGCAGAAATAAGTGCTAAGTTAGGATAGCTCAAAAAAACAATGACCCCATGATGTTCCTTTCTCAGACGGATGTGTGATGTTATTAAGTATGGAAATTGCATTGTTAGCAATTCCTAATATAAATCTGTGACCTGAATCACTTGTTGCGTGGGAAATTTGCATTTATTTACCAGCTATATATAAAAAAAAAAAGCTGTAAAAACTCTACCTAACGAAAGCCTAAGAGTGCATTCACAAAAATAGTCTCCTCCAAAATCAACAAGAAAAGCACCCCCAACCTCCCCCAGTGGCATCAAATATTAAATCTGCACCGACGTTCATACAACCACAGATTTTTATGCGGCGGATCTGAAAATAGTTTCTTGACATGGTTAGTAATCTAATGCAATTATTACCTTTATTATCTAGAAAAGATGTCGCTTAAAAGGCACAAACAAATTTAGTCCGGAAATGATTTCTTACCGTTCCAACCAATGGGTACAAGAATCCAGCCCCGACACTGGCTCTTATGTCACGGATAGGCAGGACGAAGCCTTTCGGTGCACCTTTTAGCTCCGGATTATGAGATAGGGACAGATGGGTCTTGGCCATGCAGATTGGCAGATTTGCAAAACCCTGTACGGGAAACAAATCAGAAAAATGTGAAATGTTCGGCCCGTCACAAGTGAGTTATCCGGTCAACAGCAGAAAATCTGATGGACGTGGTGTGAAGGTGAAATGATTCAGTATGACAGCGTGAGTGTGGCCTTCAGCCAATCATATAATTATCCAAGTTAATTGGTGTTATCAACAGACACACATTATTGGGTATACTATCATTAATCTTTGACTTTTTTGGGGGGGTTCACAAGTTCTGGCAGGTCCCCTGACCTATAGCTGATCGGAAAAGGGTATATCAATGCTGTAAGGAAGTGGCAGACAGGACTCACTTTGGACGGGCACTGATGAAGCGCTGGCACTTATCAATTTAACGATCCATACTGCGAGTAAACCATGAGTCCCCCAGCTTCTACAGAACAACCACATTACAAAGCCGCTAGGCCCAGTGACCAGTTGCAGTGCTGTCACCGCTGCAGCCAATCAACAGAGGCGTGAGGCAGTGGAGGAGATTCAGCACTGAACACAGGGAGGGTAAGTAGGCAAAGTTTGCTATTTTAAGTTACAGAGCCTTTGGAAAAAAATTCTGAAAGAGGACAATCCTATTAAAACCGCTGCATGCATCATGATAAGAATAAATGAGCTTTATGTCAATCCTTTCATTTGGATCAATACAGAAGAACTTCAAGTTGGTGTTTATGGACCCATCAGTTCATACGTTAAACTTTACGGACCCATCAGACTACAGGTTGGACTTTATGGACCCGCCAGACTACAGGTTATTCTTTATAGACCTGCTGGACTACAGGCTGGACTTTACGGACCTGGTAGACTATAGATTGGACTTTATGGACTCGCCAGACTATAGGTTGGACTTTACGGACCTATCAGACTACAGATTGAGACTTTATAGACCCGCCAGACTACAGGTTGGACTTTATGGAACCGCCAGACTACAGGTTGGACTTTATGGACCTGTCGGTCTATAAATTAGATATTTTTGCTGTGTACTTATGCAATAAATTAATGTCAGGAAGATAGGAAGCAGCACCATAAGCTGGCAGTACACAGTTTTCCCTGCAAACTGCCATCCATCTAACGTGTATTCAGCTCCTGTCTATACCCTGACAAATGATCACTATGAATTTCAACGTTTGATCCTTTTCTTATAGCTGAAGATGAGCAGCCAACAGAGGTTCTGGTAGCAGCCAACTCCTTTCTCCCAATACAGTACACATATATCATCAACCAAGAGTTCACATGTATGGGGGGCAGTGGGGCTATAATACCTAGCTCCTACCTTATTAGTTATCACCTTCCCTGACCTGTATAGATGTACTCCACCTGCTGCCTGCACTTCTATATGAGCTGCTTGCTGACTGCCAATATTCTCATCTATCACAGTGGGGGGTCCATCACTCCATATAAATTAGGGAAGCACTTCTATATGGTTTCACGTAATGACTCCTCTCTCCAGGGATCAAATGAGCTTTTGCTCCAGATCGATTTACCGATGGATATCTGTATACAGAGAGTGGCACTTACTCACCTGCTTAGTGTAGAGCTCAGCCTTTTTCTGGGCCTCGGGGAGCAGTTCTATGTCATCAGCACCATATATCTTCTGGGCAATTATCCTGATCTTATCTGCAATGGACAACTAGGAAGAAAAAGGAAATATAAAAAGAATCATCCATCCAATCATACCTGCTGCACCGAGGAGAGGATATAGTACTATGTGATACCTCCACGTCATACAGGAACTTAAACGCGCTGGGAGCCTGCGACGCCTTCTGCACGGCCTGGGCCAGATCCACGGCTCCTTTTCCACCTTCAGCCCAGTGGGAGCACTTCACAGCATCAAAGGCACCAGCTTCTTTAGCCAGATGGCAAACCAGCTCCAGCTCTGCTGGTGTGTCCGTTCTATTAAATATAGAAAATAGTGAATTAGTAAGGGAAACCCAACAGTCCGACAGTTATATACATGGACAAAATCAAAGATAGAAACAAAATGAACATATGCCCTGCGATAAGTAAGTAAAAAGCAAAACTGCATATAAATAATATTGGGTACTTAGAAAATACTGTTTTTGATAAAAAGAAAGCATAAAATCCACCTCACCAGTGCCAAGGTGTACCCAATCGAGACAGTTCTATCCTCTAGTATTAAAACCTTACCATGTGTCAAAAATGAACTCGATGTGAACAAGTGCCGGGCAGGACCGGGGCCCGACTATGGACATCCGGCAATGGCAAGCTATATAAACGTAATGCCCAGCTCAAGGTTTTAATACTAGAGGTTAGGACTGTCCCAATTAGGTACACCTTGGCGCTGTGGGATGGCTTTTATTTATTTTTTTTAAATCAAAAACAATGTTTACTAAGTACCTTATATTATTCATATGCACTATTGCTTTTTACTTACTAACAGCAGGGAATGGGTTCATTTTGTTTCTATCTTCGATTCTGCTCTGCTTAATGGACAGTGTGAACATGCTTGTACATGTTGCATGTATACCAAATTTTACTCCAGTTATTTTTTTTTGTTTTACAATTATGTATAAAGTAAATAGTGGGGGATTTAAAACATAACCTTTAATTAGGTCACATGAACTGATACGCCTGGTCAGGAGGCATCTGGGGTCATTCTCTAGGGTCACTCATATGCAAGTACAGGGGTCTTCAAGTCCACAGTCTCCTAGTAGCCGAAAGTTCAAACGAGTCTCCCAACACATTTCCTCATTAAAAGAGGAGAAATCTACTTTATACATTTATGCAGTCTAGGACCAGACACCATTCTGCGCTTCCCTGATGAAGCTTTTAATGAGGAAACGTGCTGGGAGATTCATTTAAATCCCCGGTGCTGGAAGATTGTGGGCTTGAAGACCCCCTCCTGTACCTACATATGAGAACCCCTAGGGAACAACCACAGCTGCCTCCTCATTCTAGTGACACCGTTCCTTATTTGATATACATATTGATTTTTTAATTATTCTCCATTACTATACACCATCTTTGTTTTTCTGTGCTTGGTCACCACAGGATATAACAACTGGCTTGTGTTTAATTAATACACTGGGGTGTTGCATAGCAGGGAGGGCTGTATGTATGCTATATTTGCACCTATTAGAGGCAGATACTAGTGTGTTGTTTTTCTGGCATATTTTATGTTTGTCTTAGTTGTTTGCGTGTAAGTTATGGATCTTTAACCAGGCATACCATTTTATGTGATTTGTGGCAGTTCTAGAAGGAAAAATGCAGCATTATTACTAGTTTATCCAGATCAATTAGTAATAATCATACAAAACAATAAAAGGGAAGGTATTAGAAAATGGGCTACTGTTTAAAAATAGTTATCGTATATACTCGTGTATAATGTCACTAAATGTCCAAGGGGCACTTCAATCATATATTACAATCCTAACCTATATATATATCTATACAGGAAAAAAGGAAGAGATCCCAAAAGTATAAACAACAAGACTTTATTTATTCACGATAAACAACCGTTAGGTTAGGATTGTAATACTCGTGTATAAGCCAAGTATTTCAGCACTTTTTTTGTGCTGAAAACACCCCCCTCGGCTTATACTCGAGTCATTGTTCCAGATGCCGGCGAGGGAGGGAGAGCGGCGGAGCAGCGGGTCACAGGAGGCAGGAGCTGGCGGCTGTAACTGTGCCTGCTGCTAAAGAGCAATGAATATTCACTGCATAGTTACAACCGCAGCCGCCAGTTTCCACCAGCTGTAAAAACAAAACAAAAAAACTTCTACTTACCTTCCCTGCGTGCCCTCGCAGCATCTTGTTCCAGCTTCCAGCAGCTCCTGCAGATGAGCGATCACGTGTCCCCACTGAGTGGAGAGAGGTGAATATTCATTACCTTAATGAGCGGGGAAATGTGATCGCTCGGCCACAGGAGCTGCTGGAAGCCGGAACAAGATTCTGCTTTTCTCATGGGGGGGGGGGGGGGGGGGGGGTCGCATACATACAAGGATATGGATGAGGAGCCATACATACCAGGACAGGGATGAGGAGCCATGCAGACAAGGACAGTGTATGTATATAGAGGTGTTATCAGTCCTTGTAAAGAAGGAGGTGGTGAGCTGTGACATCACCTATTGTGAATGATGGACCCTGTGTTATCTACTGTATATAGAGATGTAATCAGTCATTGTACAGGGGGAGGTGAGCTGTGATATCATCTATTGTGAATGATGGACCCTATGCAATCTACTGTATATAGAGGTGTAATCATTCATTATAGAGAGGAGGAGGGGAGCTGTGACATCACCTATTTTGAATGCTAAATTCTGTGTTATATACTGTAAATAGAGGTGTTATCAGTCATTGTACAGGAGGAGGAGGTGAGCTGTGACATCACCTATTGTGAATGGTGGATCCTGTGTTATCTACTGTATATAGAGGTGTTATCAGTCATTGTACAGGAGGGAGGTGAGCTGTGACATCATCTATTGTGAATGGTGGACCCTGTGTTATCTACTGTATATAGAGGTGTTATCAGTCATTGTACAGGAGGAGGTGAACTGTGACATCATCTATTGTGAATGGTGATCCTGTGTTATCTACTGTATATAGAGGTGTTATCAGTCATTGTACAGGAGGAGGTGAGCTGTGACATCACTTATTGTGAATGGTGGATCCTGTATTATCTGCTCTATATAGCGGTGTTATCAGTCATTGTACAGGAGGAGGAGGTGAGCTGTGATATCACCTATTGTGAATAGCGGATCCTGTGTTATCTAATGTATATAGAGGTGTTCTCATTTATTATACAGAGAGGAGAAGGTGAGCTGTTATCAAAACTAAAGTTCAATTTTTATCCTTTATCCTGTGTGAAAGGCACAAAAAAATGGGAAAAATAATGGTCCTTACTTGAAAGCATTAACAGCGACAACCACAGGTACGCCAAACATGGTGGCATTCTCAATCTGTTTATTGAGATTACTGCAGCCTTTTCCCAGCAGCTCCAAGTTCTGAGACAGAGAAAAATAGTATCCAGTATATATACTTACAGCTTAATAACTATCATTGTGTAAATCATAGTGCCACATCTAACCATAGGTGATGTCTAGGTACTGCAGCTTAGCCCAAATTACAGTTAAAACTCTGGAAAATAAGCATACCTCTTTTTTAAAGCTCAAACAATCCTTATTATTTGCTGTAAATATCTTCTAAAAGGCTGTCCCTCCTGTAGGGCCCCAACCTATCAGAAAAATTGGGGTACTATGACCACCGTTCAACCAGAACCCGTGCTCAGGGCACCCCATATCCTCTGGTAAGTGGGGGGGCCATGCGCCATAACATGAGAATATGTGGATTTTTGGATGTATTACTGATGGAATAATGGTTGTGCAACATTTTAATACACTTTTTTATATTACTTCTTCACCATTTTCACACGGCAACACATTGTTAGACACTTATTTATGCGTGAAATGCAAGCAGCAAATTTTCCAGGTGCTGGAAAAACATTTAATCTTCCACAATTACCGCTCAAACATAAATCGGAATATTGTTCAGTCTCTGACGTGTGCAGAAGAAGATTCATTTCTGCTTATTACAAGGTTGCTCTGCTATCACAGGCAGCTGTCAGGGAAGGCCACGCATGAGAAAACAGTCAAGGAAGCATCAGAGACGCAAACAGCTATCTCACCGTTTGTGTAGGAGGAGAAGGGATGATTATACGACAAAGGCCTAAATGCCATTCTCACATGTTATTCTGCCTAATCACCGCTATAGCGATAGGTATTAAAAGGCATAGTTTCATATGAAGTAGTGTACCCATCTACACTGTGAACAAGCAGGGGTGTTTCAGAATTGAGCTCAGAAACCTGCAAAATTGTGAATACAGCTATGGACCATTTGGTGCTTCATTATTAGAATACCAGTGCTAATTTAATTATAGCTTCTATGAAAAATTACTTATCCCTGGAAGCAGGATTGAATATTTGAACTATTGAGCTTAGAAACCTGTAGAATTGTGAACACAGCTCTGAACTATATTCTAATTTATTACCAGTAAAGACCAGTGCTTATTTAGTCTTACCCTGGAGGATAAATTACCCATCCATTTTATAGATACTGAACACGCAGTGAGCACTTTGGGGATTGAGCTCAGAAAACCTGTAGAATTGTGAATACAGCACTGGACTGTATTTTAATTCAGTATCAGTAGAAGACCAACACTAATTTATTTATAGAATGGAGGAAAACTGATCCCAGCCAGATTACAGATAGTGAACAAGAATGTGTAAGGAGGCTAATGGCCGTGTAGTCAATGGGAGGTATGTGTCGCAGAGATGGCTGCTCCCTGCAGTGCAACCCTGAGTATTGTGCTTTAGTGCACATGAGCACTAAGATATCGTTTAGTGCACATGGGTCCGGGTTGCGGGTAGCTATGATGGGCGGGTCTGGCTACTCACATGTGGGTGTGGTTACAGCCTACATAATGGAGGCTGTTGTTTGTCACATGGTCTGTATGCAGAGAGGGAGAGGTCCTCCTGTGTATGTGGCTCCAGACCGAGCCTGAGTGCTGGACGTTACACCAGCCTGTGTGCCCACAGGCCTGAGGGAGCAGAATCCTGCCAGGACCTGTGTGAGGTCAGGGCCATGTTGAGTTAGCGGTGACTGGTGTCTTGGGAAAGCGTGAACTCCCTCACAGCTCTCAGATGATCTAAAGGACTGTGCTATGGACACTGATTATTTGTGTTGTTTTCCTGCTCTAAAGGCTGTTTTTCTTTTGTTGGTGTTTCTGGGTTTATGGAGCTAATAAACCCACATGAGCTTTTGATTGGAACGTGCCTCTTGTTATCCTCCTGACGCACCTGAGTGAGTATGATCCCTACAAAGGGAATAATTGGAGAATTGAGCTCAGAAACTTGGAGAATTGTCAATATATCTGGACCATGTAATAATTCAGTATTATTGATGGCGGGTGATAATTTACTCTTGCCTGGAGAAAAAAAAAGTACACATCACAGATTATAGAAACTGAAAAATACGGATTTTTGTGTTACTCACCGTAAAATCCTTTTCTCCGAGACGCTCATTGGGGGACACAGGACTGTGGGTGTATGCTACTGCCGCTAGGAGGCTGACACTAAGTAAACATAAAAAAAGGTTAGCTCCTCCTCCGCCGTATACACCTCAGCACTGGCCGCAGGCAAACCCAGTTTAGTGCAAAAAGCAGTAGGAGGCTAAAGAATAAATTAATGTTAATACAGGTACAATATATCCAGAAGTAAATCTACTGATATAGACCCAAGCAAATAAAATTAACTTAGAAATCGAAGCCATCCGGCTAATAGGGAGGGAGCTGTGTCCCCCAATGAGCGTCTCGGAGAAAAGGATTTTACGGTGAGTAACACAAAAATCCGTATTTCTCCTTCGTCTCATTGGGGGACACAGGATTGTGGGACGTCCCAAAGCAGTCCCTTGGGTGGGAAACCGACTCCACAGTGTAATTTATAATCAAGCATTGCTTATATGTGCGCAACCGCGCCCTGAAGAATCCTTCTACCCAGACTGGCATCCGCAGAAGCCTGGGTATGGACATTATAATGCTTGGAAAAGGTATGCAGACTGGACCAGGTTGCTGCTTTACAAACCTGTTCCACTGAAGCCTGATGCCGAAGGGCCCAGGAGGCACCCACCGCTCTGGTGGAGTGAGCCTTGATCCCTGCAGGAACCACCGCGCCTCTGATGCGGTAAGCCTCCTGAATGGCTAACCGAATCCACCTAGCCAAGGTTGATTTAGAGGCAGCGAGTCCCTTCCTGCGACCTTCAGGGAGGACAAACAGCGTGTCCGTCTGTCGAAAGGACGCCGTCCGAGATACATATCTCCTGAGTGCTCTCACCAGATCCAGCGTATGGAGAGCCTTCTCCACTCGGTGCGTCGGAGCTGGGCAAAATGAGGGCAAAACAATGTCCTCATTAATATGAAATGAGGACACGACTTTAGGCAAAAAAGGTGGAGTAGGTCTGAGCACCACCTTATCCTGATGGAAAAGCAAGTACGGAGCTCGACAAGACAGTGCAGCCAGCTCCGAAACCCGCCTTATGGATGTTATGGCTACCAAAAACACCACTTTCCAGGAAAGAAACGACAGAGAAACCTCCTGCAAAGGTTCAAAAGGAGACTCTTGCAGAACTCCCAGGACTAGATTGAGGTCCCAAACCTCTAAAGGAGTCTTGTAGGGAGGAACTATATGGACAACCCCCTGAATAAAGGTCCTAACCTGAAAATTAGACGCGATCCTTCGCTGAAAAAGCACAGACAAGGCTGATATCTGCCGTCTAAGCGTACTTGGCGCTAGACCTGAATCTAGGCCTGCCTGGAGAAATGACAGAATGTTTGGAATTGAAAACCTAAGCGGGGAACAACCATGTTCCCTGCACCAAGCAAAAAAGACCTTCCAAGTACCGTGGTAGATGTGAGCCGAGACGGGCTTTCGGGCGCTAGCCATCGTCGCGGCGACCTTTTTAGAGAATCCAGCCCTGGTCAGGATCCAAGATTCAACGGCCAGGCCGTCAAACACAGGACCGCTGAGTTCTGGTGGTAAACTGGGCCCTGGGAGAGAAGGTCCGCACGCTCTGGCAGTCGCTAGGGTGCGTCGGCGAGCAACTGTACCAGCTCCGCGTACCAAGAGCGACGCGGCCAATCCGGAGCGATTAATATCGCTGGAACCCCCTCTATCCTGATCTTTCTGATCACCCTTGGGAGAAGAGCTATTGGTGGAAATAAGTATGGAAGATGGAATTGATTCCACGGTAGAACCAGGGCGTCCACCGCAATTGCCTGCGGATCCCGGTACCGGGAGACGAAGTTGGGCACCTTGGCATTCATCCTGGAAGCCATCAGGTCCACATCTGGGGTTCCCCAGCGTCGACATATCTGCTGAAATATCTCGGGATGTAGTGACCATTCCCCTGAAGCTATGCCGTGACGGCTAAGAAAATCCGCTGCCCAGTTTTCCTCGCCCGGAATGTGGACTGCTGAAATCACGGAGTGATTTACCTCTGCCCAGGACAGAATCTGTTTTACCTCGTGCATAGCCGCCCGGCTGCGGGTACCTCCCTGATGGTTTATGTATGCCACCGCCGTGGCATTGTCTGACTGAATTCGGACTGGGCGGCCTGCCAGATGCTGGTGAAAATGCCTCAGAGCCAGCCAAATAGCTCGGATCTCTAAAATATTTAT
The DNA here is from genome assembly GCA_033576555.1 of Oophaga sylvatica. Taxonomy (NCBI): domain Eukaryota; kingdom Metazoa; phylum Chordata; class Amphibia; order Anura; family Dendrobatidae; genus Oophaga; species Oophaga sylvatica. The sequence continues at coordinate 415,756,169 of JARQOD010000001.1, forward strand.
TGGGAGGATCGACTCCTGCTGAGACCAAGTCCCCTGGGCTGTGTGGTGACGAAACACTGCTCCCCATCCGAGCAGGCTGGCATCCGTTGTGACTACCATCCAGATATTCGGAGGAAACAAACGGCGCTGTTGAAGAGTGGAACTCCTCGTCCACCACATAAGAGTCTGTCTGACCTTCAGGGACAGACGGCACCGAAGATTGAGGGAATAAAGGCTCCCGTCCCATACTGCCAAGAGTGCATGCTGAAGGGGGCGAAGATGAAACTGGGCAAATGGAATCGCCTCGATCGTTGCCACCATCCTTCCTAGGACCCTCATGCAAAACCGGATGGTATGAGGAATCGGTTTGTAAAGGATCCGTACCTCTTGACGGAGAACTAAGGCCTTGTCCTGAGGAAGGATTATCAACCCTTGAGCGGTGTCGAAATCCATCCCTAAGAAGGTGATCTTTCGAGATGGCACGGGAGATGACTTCTTCATATTCACCAGCCACCCCAGGCGAACAAAAGTGTCTAGGGTAATGCTGACACTTTCCTCGCATGTTTGGAAAGACGGACCCTTGATGAGAAGGTCGTCTAGGTAAGGCAAGATGACTATCCCCCTGGAGTGTAGAATGGATACAACAATAGCCATGACCCTTGTGAACACTCTGGGAGCTGTGGCTAGCCCGAATGGCAAGGCAGCGAACTGAAAGTGAAGTTTGCCGATGGCAAACCGAAGAAACCTTTGATGAGGGGGAAATATGGGGATGTGAAGATAGGCATCCTGGATGTCTATTGATGCTAGAAATTCCCCTTTTTCCATGGCAGCAATGACCGAGCGGAGAGACTCCATTCGAAAATGTCGAATTTTCACGAACCGATTCAGTCTTTTTAGATCCAGAATGGGCCTTACGGTACCGTCCTTTTTGGGTACAATGAACAGATTGGAATAAAACCCCCGACCTCTTTCGACCTCTGGTACAGGTACGACAACCCCGCTGTGTCGAAGAGACTCGACCGCCTTGAATAAGGCGAGAACCCGAGACTCCTCCTTGGGAAGGCGCGAGGGAAAGAAACGATTTGAGGGAAGGCTGGTAAATTCTATCTTGTACCCCGAGGTGACTAATTCTCTGACCCATTCGTCTTGAGTAATTGATAGCCAAGTGGGACGAAACCAGAGTAGACGGCCGCCTACTCTGGAAGAATCGACCGGATTCTGCCTCCAGTCATTTATCCGAAAATCTTTGGGGCCTAGACCCTCTAGATTTCGGTTGTTGAGACCGCATTCTTCCCAACGGGTTGGTCTTGTAAGAGGCCTGACGATCTCTGGCCTGATTAGGTCGACCTGAGCCGCTGGAACTGGCTGTTGCAGCCCAACCTGGGTTGCGAAAGGCTCTAAAGCGAGGCTGAGGCTGTCGGCGAAAGGCTGTTTGACCTTCTGCTGAGGCAAAAAAGAACTCTTCCCTCCTGTCGCATCAGATATAAGCTGATCCAGTTTTTTACCAAATAAACGACCGCTTTGATAAGGCAAGGACGTAAGTGACTTCTTTGAAGTCGAGTCTGCTCGCCAAGTCCTCAACCACAAGGATCTCCTAATGGCAATCGCATTAGCAGCAGCTAATGCTGCGCAATTTGCCGCATCCATAGAAGCGTTGATCAAAAAATCACCTGCGAGAGCCATCTGATTAGATATCTCCAAAACCTCAGGTGGCACTTCTACACCGTGAAGAGCTCTGTTCAGAGACTCCGACCAGGAAATAGAGATGACCCAGATGCTTCAAACACCGAGCGAGCCAGGCTTTCAATCAGACGATCCGTTGGATCCTTAATCGAGGAACCATCAGGAAGGGAGAGAAGCGTCTTAGATGCCAAGCGTGACACCGGAGGATCGACCACTGGGGATTCCGCCCACTTCTTAAGAAGTTCAGGAGCAAAAGGATACCTGATATTGAGGGCCTTCTGTCCTGTAAAGCGCTTATCCGGTTTTTCTCGGTGGCGCTGCACAAGCTCCTCAAACTCAGGATGAGCACCAAAAACCTTATGGGTCTGTCTGGCTCGTTTGAAAGACACCTTATGACCAGAGGCCAAGGTGGATTCATCGTCTACCCCCAGAGATTGATTGACAGCTTCGATCAGACTGTCAATTGTCTCCTGACAACCTGGAGCTTCCAAATTGAGGGACCCTTCAGTATCGGAATCCGAATATTGATCACTTGCCTCTAAAGGTGAGGGAGAGCGAGAAGCTGAGCTGAAGGATGCCGAAGCCCTGGACGGCATAGGCGACGCAGTGTGGGTTCGCTTCCCCTGCGTCTGCCTGGTGAGAGCGCGGCCCCTGCAGGCCGGAGGTTCCTGAGACGTCGCCAAGACGGGTGAACCACTGTCCCTGCTCCTATCAGGAGCTTGAAGGGACTCGATTGCTCTTGTTAATGATGCCACAGATTGAGACAGAGACAGGGCCCATTCCGGGGGACCTGACGCACTGGGCTGGGCTATAGGTGAGGGCTCCTGAGCCCGTTCAGAGTCACAGGCTTCGCAGACCCGATTAGTCTGGGCATGCGGAAAAGGGGATTTACAGGCAATGCATGCGGTATACAGCACCGTGTGAGCCTTAGTTCTTCTGGACATACTGTATCTGTTCAGAGCTCTGTGACGATGCGGAGGTATGGTAGCGGGGCGCAGCGAAGTGGAGCCGGGCTGGAAGTAGCAGCACTTACCCCAGTCCTGTATCCCCGGACGCCCTTAAGCAGCGTTGACAGCGCAAAAGGAAAAGAGCAAAGGCTCCAGACTTTCAAAAAGAGCGCTCCCTGTCTGGGAGGCGTGGCTCATATAGCTGATCACAGGGGCCGGGGTCGAGAGGCGCGGCCTAGCGCCGTCAGATGCCGGAGACGCCACTTCCGGCCGCGGCCTAGTCTCCGTCCGAAGCCGGGGACTAAATTTCCGGCCGCGGCCTAGCGCCGGCCGAAGCCTCGGCCTAAATTTTTGGCGGTGGCCGCCCGAAAAACAGGGGGCGGGCCCGCCGGAAGTGACGCTGCCGGGGGCGGAGCACGGCCTATCTTCCGGCCGACGCCGGGAGCAAAATTAGACATGCGGCCTGGTTCCCGGCCGAAGCCGGGGACTAAATTTCAGCCCGCGGCCTAGCACCGGCCGAAGCCGGGAGCTAGATTTTTGGCGGCGGCCGCCTAGAAGCCAGGCGGACCGTCACACGCAGAGAGGGGATGGCGCTCTCCGGGGGTTTCACAGACAGCCTCGCGGACCGCTCCCACCGAATCTCGACTCTTCTACCAAAAAAATGGGGAACGGTGCAGGCTCCAGCTCCATGACCTCTAATGGTGGGTCTTCCTTGCTGCAGTGGACTTGCGGCTCTCCCAGACATTAGTCCAGCGTCTCCCGTCTTTTAGAGGGGGGCTTGCAGCAAAAAAAGGAGGGACGGTGCAGGCACCCTAACTCCATCACCCCTTCAGGGGATGAGGAGAGGGACCGTCCGCCACCTTGCAGCACCGCAGTCTAGCATTGGTGGGGGGCCGCACGGACTAACTCCTGCCTCTGTACAGCCTAGGGCTTCAATACCTTAGGGTGGTCAGGGCTGAGTCCGGCATTTATGTCCCACGTTGCGGGAGAGGATACGTTGGAGGCTTTACTCCACGTGCTCGCCCGTTGATGGTTTGGGGAGATCGGACCCTTTCAATAGGATCCGTCGCCCCTATCTCATCTTCGTGGGAAAGAAAAAAAAAAAAAAAAAATGGTCTGGAAAAAGAACCAGACGTGTGCCTCCATCAGACACTAAGCAATAACTGGGTTTGCCTGCGGCCAGTGCTGAGGTGTATACGGCGGAGGAGGAGCTAACCTTTTTTTATGTTTACTTAGTGTCAGCCTCCTAGCGGCAGTAGCATACACCCACAGTCCTGTGTCCCCCAATGAGACGAAGGAGAAAGTAGAAAATATTAGGAAACACTAAGTTCAGAAATCTGCAAAATTGTAATTACAGCTCTGGACTATATTTTTATTCAGTTTCAGTCGAATGCTAATTTATTCATTGCTTGGAGAAAAAATGACCCATGCCAGATAGTGAACAAGCAGTGAATATTTGGAGAAGTGAGCTCAGAAACGTGGAGAATTGTGAATGCATCTGGACTGTGGTAGAATTCAGTATTAGTAGACGACCAATGTTAATTTATCGCTTTAAGAAAAAAAAAAAGACCCATGCAGATTGCACATAATGACCTCAGGGAATATTAGGAGAACTGAATTCAGGAACCTGCAGAATTGTGAATACAGCTCTGGACTGTCTTGCAATCGATATCAGGAAAAGATCAGTGCTAATTTTGTCTGTTTAAAAGAAAAGGGTCTCATCCCAGATTGCAGACACCGAAAACGTATGGGTTTTGAGGGAATTGTGAGTACAGTTCTGGAGTATTTTTTCTGAGCTCAATAATAAAGTAATATAGCTGCTTAGGACCCAATGTCGAGCTTGCCGCCTAAACTCCTATAAGAAATCAATTTGCTCTTCTGTATTTTGATGGAGTAAGATTTTACTAATTGAAGTTACTACAGCAGACCTGAGCCATCCCAAATTACATATAATGAACAAGCAAGGGGGTATCATCAATACTGAGCTCAGAAACCTGCCGAATTGTAAACTCAGCTCTGGACTATAGTGTAAATTCAGTAAAAGATTAGTGGTTACTTGATTTGAGAAGCATTACACATCCTAGATTACAGACTGAACAAGCAGATAATATTTAGACTGAACAAGCAGGTAATATTTAGAGAATTGCGCTGCAGAATTGTGAATACAGCTCTGGACTGTGTTGTAATTCAGTACGGCTATAAGACCAGAGCTTATTTAGTCTATGCCTAGAGGAAAAGTGACCCATCCCAGATTGCAGACATTGAAAAATAAGGGTGCAATGGGAGATTTGAGATCTGGAATCTGCAGAACTGTGAATATAGCTCTTGTCTTGTGTTGTAATCCAGTAAGAGTAAAAGACCAGAGCTACCGTAATTTAGTTTTAGCATAGAAGAAAAGTGCTCCATCCCAGATTACAGACACTGAACAAGAAGGGAGCAATGGGAAATATGAGATCACGAACCTGCAGGACTGTGAATACAGTCTGTTTTGTAATTCAATATCAATAAAAACCTAAACTCATTTTGTTTTAGCCTAGAATAAAAAAGTGACTCATCCCATATTGCAAACACTGAAGAAGCAGGAAGTAAATGGGAGAATTAAGCTCAGTAAAGCAGCAGAACTGTGAATACAGCTCTGGACTATTTTTTGATTAAAAAATGTCAGAGGCTGCATTTACACTGACCAGTAAACGAATGATCCTAGGAATATGCATCACCCAGTTATCTGACCTGTAAACAGACTGCTGACCATCCAAGACACTCGTTTGTCGGGTGAAACGATTTTTCAACTTGCTTTAAAAAACAGAAAAAAAAAAACAAAAACAAAACAAAAAAAAAAAAATCGCTCTTGGGAGCACATCATCCTATGAAGATCTTTATATGCACATAGAGGAGAATTAGGTCTGTTTTAAGGAGTTATTAAACGACTGCCGATCGGCTACACAAATGTTTTGTTTCAGGAGACTGACATGATTACGGTCCTGATAACGATGACAAAGCTCGACTCCCAAGTTCTGACTGGCGGCGTTCTCGAATATTAGCATGAGTCAAGAGAAGGAAGTGGGACTCATAACATAATGATTAGTATGTGGCTCAGGCATGGAAAAATTCATGTGAATACAGCTATTGTTTCAGGGCAAACAATGCACAGCAGCAGGGAGCGCTTCAGTGCCGAACACGAGCAAATGACTAAATCCCTCGATCGTCTATTTATAGGCCAGCAATAGAAAAAAGCCACTTATAGGCTCTCACCTCTTCAATATACTCTTTGGGCAATGGGACTCCGGCAGTTACCTGGGAAGAAAAATAAGAAAAAATAGGCGCTTTTGAATACAGAGTATATTTAGCAGCTACCGATATATTCATCCCAACGCTACGATGTCATTTCTACTAGAAACGATACAAAATTTACGTAGATCGTGATCGTTATTCGACTTGTTTCAACAAAACTGTCTATTAAATGGCAATTGACATCATATATTACTCAGCAAACACCCTGCCCTGATACATAGGAAGTCAATCCAAACGATCGCAGGTTCAAGACTAAATAATAAGGTGAAAATGAATATATATATGTTTAACAAGAAATTATAATATTATAATAAAATAAACTTATTTGGTACCGCCATGTCCGTAAAAGTCTGATCTATAACAAAAGTTAAAGTTAAGTAATCTGTAGGGCAAAATGTGTAAACAATTCTAAACGCAAAAAAAAAAAAAAAAAAAATAAAAAAAATCGACATTTTATGGTCACCGCACCTTCCCCACAAAAAATGCAATAAAATGCAATCAAAACGTCAACTGTTCCAAATGCAATAAATGGCGATCAATAGACCAACTGTACCCCAAAACGGTAACAATAAAAAAAGACGGCTCACCACCCAAAAAAAAAACAAGGTCTCATACACCACCATTGATGGAAATATTAAAGTTTTTTTTCTTTCACGAAGTTTTGATTTTTTTTTCACCCACCAAAATATAAAGAAAACCCTATACAAATGTGGTATCACTGTAATTGGAGTGATCTGGAGTATCATGTTACCAGTTCATTTTTATCGCAGAGTGAAAACTGTAAAAACAAATGGCAGAACTGTAGATGCTTTCCCAGCATTTCACCCATTTTGGAATTATTCCCCTTTTTTGTACATTATATAATAAAATGAACTTGAAAAAACAAGCACTTGTTGGAAGCAGGGGAGGAAAAGACGAAAGTGCAAAAATGAAAAATGGCCAAATTCCAAAGGGGTTAAAACGGATACGTCCAAAATAATAACCAATTTCCTTTGCTGTCCCAATGCTTCTGAAATGAAACATTAAGCAACTTTGGAATGGATTTTGGTTAAAAATTTGCATCTCAAACTACTAATGCACCCTGTGTCCTGCGATCCTGCTTAATTTCCTGCAGCAGATGGATTTTCCATAGTAAAAATTCTATTCACACAATATCAGGATTAGTGGAGGATCAGTCTACGCACAGGATTTGCTTTTTGTCTGCAACCATAGAGATGCATAAGTTGCATAGGAGCTGTAAACAGTATACGGTACAGTTTTTAAATCAAGTCATTATGTAAACTTTCTAGTTGAGATGTATGGGGACAGTAAAACCTACTTGTAAAAGTGCACGTATCTCTGTACTGGAAATTCAGCACTCACCGTTGGACCTCCCCCGTGCATCTTAAGTGCCCTCACTGTAGCTACCAGAACCACCACATGAGGGCGCAAACCAGAATATCTGCATTTGATATCGAAAAACTTCTCCATTCCAATATCGGCACCAAAGCCGGCCTCGGTCACTGCAAGACAATATATGACATAAGCAGGGTTACAACCTCAAATTCAGCCGGCCTTCACATGTTCCAGTTTCTTGGACCATTATGGAAAGAGATTTCCAGAACAACCGGACCCAACCTAACAGCCTCATATATACCTATGAGGCTGCTGATTTCGGGTCAGGAGATCCGCAGCTGGTCCGTGAAACTTGGGACATGAGAAAGAAGCCTCATTAGATGCTTCCCCACATTTCCAGGAATGGGATATTTACCGACAAATCCTTCCGGTCCAACCAATTTAAGTGCGATTTTATCAGCCAAAATAGAGGAGTTCCCATGTGCAATGTTGGCAAAAGGTCCAGCATGAACAAACACGGGAGTTCCCTGTTCAAAAATACATAAAATCCATGTACTTAAAGAGTTTTAGACCCCAAAACAGGTGTCAACCTTAACTTAACAAGACATACCTCCAATGTCTGCATCAGATTGGGCTTTATTGCATCTTTCATCAAGACGGCCAAAGCCCCGCTGACTCCCTGAGAAAACAGAAAAAAATGTGTCATTTCACAAAGAATACTTAGATTACATTACTATAACCTCCCCCTCTGCCAAAAACTGTCTTACCAAGTCTTCAGCGGTGACAGGAGCTCCTTGTTTACTGGTAGCTACCACCATTTTATTCAACCGTATCCTCATGTCATCCAGACCGTCGGTAAGAGCCAAGACGGCCATGATTTCACTTGCTACCGAAATGTCAAACTGAGCCTGCGTCACATGAAGAAATGAAATTACAAAATAAGCCAATCACGGATTTATTCCTTGGTCGGCCTTGAATCCAAGACAGGAACGCTCTTGGTTAACCTTGAATCCAAGACACCAGCACTCTTGGTCAACCTCAAATTCAAGACACCAGCACTTTTGGTCAACCTCAAATTCAAGACACCAGCACTCTTGGTCAACCTCAAATTCAAGACACCAGCACTCTTGGTCAACCTCAAATCCAGGACACCAGCGCTCTTGGTCAGCCTGAAATCCAAGACACCAGACAACCTCAAATTCAAGACACAAGCACTCTTGGTGAACCTCAAATTCAATACACCAGCACTCTTGGTAAACCTCAAATTCAAGACACCAGAGCTCTTGGTGAACCTCAAATCCAAGAGACCAACGCTCTTGGTCAGCCTGAAATCCAAGACACCAGCACTCTTGGAAAGCCTTGAATTCAAGACACAAGCGCTCTTGGTTAGCCTTAAATCCAAGACACCAGCACTCTTGGTCAACCTCAAATTTAAGACACCAGCACTTTTGGTCAACCTCAAATTCAAGACACCAGCACTCCTGGTCAACCTCAAATCCAGGACACCAGCGCTCTTGGTCAGCCTGAAATCCAAGACACCAGACAACCTCGAATTCAAGACACCAGCACTCTTGGTCAACCTCAAATTCAAGACACAAGAACTCTTGGTCAACCTCAAATTCAAGACACCAGCACTCTTGGTCAACTTCAAATTCAAGATACGAGCACTTTTGGTCAACCTCAAATTCAAGACACCAGCACTCTTGGTGAACCTCAAATTCAATACACCAGCACTCTTGGTAAACCTCAAATTCAAGACACCAGAGCTCTTGGTGAACCTCAAATCCAAGAGACCAACGCTCTTGGTCAGCCTGAAATCCAAGACACCAGCACTCTTGGAAAGCCTTGAATTCAAGACACTAGCGCTCTTGGTTAGCCTTGAATCCAAGACACCAGCACTCTTGGTCAACCTCAAATTCAAGACACCAGCACTTTTGGTCAACCTCAAATTCAAGACACCAGCACTTTTGGTCAACCTCAAATTCAAGACACCAGCACTCTTGGTCAACCTCAAATCCAGGACACCAGCGCTCTTGGTCAGCCTGAAATCCAAGACACCAGACAACCTCGAATTCAAGACATCAGCACTCTTGGTCAACCTCAAATTCAAGACACAAGCACTCTTGGTCAACCTCAAATTCAAGACACCAGCACTCTTGGTCAACTTCAAATTCAAGACACCAGCACTCTTGGTCAACCTCAAATCCAGGACACCAGCGCTCTTGGTCAGCCTGAAATCCAAGACACCAGACAACCTCGAATTCAAGACATCAGCACTCTTGGTCAACCTCAAATTCAATACACCAGCACTCTTGGTAAACCTCAAATTCAAGACACCAGAGCTCTTGGTGAACCTCAAATCCAAGAGACCAACGCTCTTGGTCAGCCTGAAATCCAAGACACCAGCACTCTTGGAAAGCCTTGAATTCAAGACACTAGCGCTCTTGGTTAGCCTTGAATCCAAGACACCAGCACTCTTGGTCAACCTCAAATTCAAGACACCAGCACTTTTGGTCAACCTCAAATTCAAGACACCAGCACTTTTGGTCAACCTCAAATTCAAGACACCAGCACTCTTGGTCAACCTCAAATCCAGGACACCAGCGCTCTTGGTCAGCCTGAAATCCAAGACACCAGCACTCTTGGAAAGCCTTGAATTCAAGACACTAGCGCTCTTGGTTAGCCTTGAATCCAAGACACCAGCACTCTTGGTCAACCTCAAATTCAAGACACCAGCACTTTTGGTCAACCTCAAATTCAAGACACCAGCACTTTTGGTCAACTTCAAATTCAAGATACCAGCACTTTTGGTCAACCTCAAATTCAAGACACCAGCACTCTTGGTGAACCTCAAATTCAATACACCAGCACTCTTGGTAAACCTCAAATTCAAGACACCAGAGCTCTTGGTGAACCTCAAATCCAAGAGACCAACGCTCTTGGTCAGCCTGAAATCCAAGACACCAGCACTCTTGGAAAGCCTTGAATTCAAGACACTAGCGCTCTTGGTTAGCCTTGAATCCAAGACACCAGCACTCTTGGTCAACCTCAAATTCAAGACACCAGCACTTTTGGTCAACCTCAAATTCAAGACACCAGCACTTTTGGTCAACCTCAAATTCAAGACACCAGCACTCTTGGTCAACCTCAAATCCAGGACACCAGCGCTCTTGGTCAGCCTGAAATCCAAGACACCAGACAACCTCGAATTCAAGACACCAGCACTCTTGGTCAACCTCAAATTCAAGACACAAGCACTCTTGGTCAACCTCAAATTCAAGACACCAGCACTCTTGGTCAACTTCAAATTCAAGATACCAGCACTCTTGGTGAACCTCAAATTCAAGACACCAGCACTCTTGGTGAACCTCAAATTCAAGACACCAGCACTCTTGGTAAACCTCAAATTCAAGACACCAGAGCTCTTGGTGAACCTCAAATCCAAGAGACCAGCGCTCTTGGTCAGCCTGAAATCCAAGACACCAGCACTCTTGGAAAGCCTTGAATTCAAGATACTAGCGCTCTTGATAAACCTCAAGTCCAAGTCAACAACGCTCTTGGTCAACCTCAAATCCAGGACACAAGACCTGCAATGTATCAGTGCTAACCACTGAGCCACATTACCGACCAATACTCCCTTAGCCTCCCTCCAACCCCTGAAAGTAGATACAGGTTACTGGCAAGTCTTCATTAATTTTCAGAAAATTACATTGTTGTTGTAAAGATATATTACCGTCCTAGAGAAACCCTTCTCTGTTGGAGACTGGCCAATGGTCATCTTCCGAAGGAATCGATCATTTGTGTCCATCACTAGAAAAAAAAAAAGCAGAAAACATCTAAGAATGAGGCTTACATCATTGCAATTGGCATGTTACTAAATTGCACTGAATGATCAGTAAATTTGCATATTCAAAGAGCTTGTCCACCTTTTTTCTTACTTAATCACATGTAATTTTAGTTAGAAATAATTTTTGCAATTGGATTTAATTAGAACATTTGCACCATGTACCTTCTATAGCCTCTGAGTTGTGCTTTCTATTCCTGGCTGCAGAATTAGTTAATTTTATTAATTTAACTTGCTTAATTTCCACAACGCTTTACAAACATCAGCATCTCTGTCCCCATTGGGGCTCATATTCAGCAATCCCTATCAGTATCTCTTTGGAGTGTGGGAAGAAACCGTAAGAAACCCATGCAAACACAAGGAAAACAAATATTTAATGCAGATGTTGTCCTTAGTGGGACTTGAATCCAGGACCCCAGCACTGCAAACTAACAGTGTGAACCACTGAGCTGAGTTAACTGAAAATCTGTCAGTGAACTAATTTTGATGGTTCAAACACTTTTATCTGTCTTATGCTGGAGTCACACTAGCATGTGGCATACTCAGCCGTATTGTACGATAGAGTGACTCCGGTTTATTCTGAGCTCTTCTCAGCAGATTTATTATCAAATGTAATTGTGCAGGGAAACAAGGAGCCTGTAAAAGCAAAACGGTGCAATATTTTTAATGATGCTGAAAAGCAAAAATGATTTGATCCCCAAATGCATGCATTTAGTTAAAACAAATGACTGCAGCTGCCATCAATTAAAGTATTATTCCTATGGATTCATTCACATGTCAATCTTTCCACAAACAAGAAAACAGACCAAATTTCATCAGAGTTTCGTCCAAGTGTCTACAGTCTGTGGAAAAAAATTAAAGTTTCTCCACCTTCTCCTAACTAACAGTCTGGGAAGATCAGACCACACCGCGAGTGAGGGCCGATTTTTTTCATGGACCCATAGACTTGCACTGCCGATTTCAATCTGCAATCGGATCAGAATCAGACATGTCGCCATGATTTTGCATGGACTACTCAGTCTGTGAAAAATCACCTTCTCCAAGCCCCATCCTAATATTTTTGCAATAGGGTTTCATTTAAAATATTAGACCTCTGTGTTCCTGCAGAACGAGTTGCCATTGAATCTGACATTCTGACAGCAGGTGTGTAATGCTGATCTCACCTCTTAGAAACCATCTTCTAAGCGGATTTATGAGCACGTCAAAGCTGAGCTAAACTTTGATTTTGTCATAAAATATTTCCTGGATCCGTACATTCCTCAACCAGGAATCTGCAAAAACCCTAGTGCATGCCCTAATCATCTCCCGCCTTGACTACTGCAACCTCCTGCTCTGTGGCCTCCCCTCTAACACTCTCACCCACCCTCCAATCTATTCTAAACTCTGCTGTCTGACTAATCCACCTATCCCCCCGCTATTCCCCGGCCTCTCCCCTCTGTCAATCCCTGCACTGGCTCCCCATTACCCAAAGACTCCAGTTCAAAACCCTAATCATGGCATACAATAGCCATCCACAACCTGAGTCCTCCATACATCTGTGACCTCGTCTCCCGGTACTTACCTGCATGCAACCTCTGATCCTCAAAGGATCTCCTTCTCTACTCCCCTCTTATCCCTTCTTCCCACAATCGCATACAAGATTTCTCTCGCGCATCCCCCATACTCTGGGACTCTCTACCACAACAAATCAGACTCTCACCTACCATGGAAACCTTCAAAAAGAACCTGAAGACCTACCTCTTCCGACAAGCCTACAACCTGCAGTAACCACCGATCTACCAAATCCCTCAGGGTCCTCTTTTATCTTGTACCAGTCACTTGTATTGTATAAGATTACTGCACTTGTTTCTATTATGTATACCCCTCCTCACATGTAAAGCGCCATGGAACAAAAGGACCTATAATAATAAATAATAATAATAATAATAAAACAGCAAAGAGGAGCTCAGGAGTAGAGAGATAAGGATCGTAGACCTTGTTGTCAAAACAAGCTCACTGACAGATTCAATGTAGACTCATTCTGCAGGCTGTAGAAGGCAAATGATCCAAAGTTTTTAAATTCCTATAATCCAGGACTAGGTGGTTCAAAAGAATGCTGACAATCTAGCATGTAAGCAAATAGTTTCATGTTAGGCTAGCGTAGCAGTCATGGAGGGTCTTCTGGGTTGATGGGTCCTTAATATATATATATATATATCCTTTTACTGTAATTCCAGTAATCCAGAAGATGTCAGATTATAACCTCCGGTCTTTATCTGACCTTGTAATTAGTTTATTTCAGCTCTTTCATTAAAATGGACATTTGCTTCTTTTTCGAGAATCCTCCTGTCACCGATATCCTTAATCAAAGTGACAGAAATCCTCAGGGTTAGAAAAAACCATATCAGAGCGGCCATCTGTCACCACCCCAGTGACTTCACGCTGAATCTAAATCACTGCCTGGCAGACAGCATGTCACAAGTAACCTCCTTCTGTGCCCTCCAAACCCACAAAACTCACAGAGGTCGATCAAACCAAAATCCGTGTAGTCTAACTTCCAAATCATTTTTGGACAAAGCAGAGAAAAAGGCATCAAGATCAGATGGCGGGGAGAAACCAGTGCATGGGACCCGAGAGATCATGGCTATGCTGACAAGGCAACCGAGAGTTCCAAAAAATAATCTATGAATTGGTAACAAATATACAACTTTCAAATTCATATTATTTTTTACATTTTATTTTGATAGATAGGTAATGGTTTTTTTTTAAAGAAGCACTCCCATCAAAATTTTAATCCTCCTAATATAATCATATTATATAGTGCTGTGGACTTACAATTGCTCATTTTGCCCTTCTACCAAGTTAATTCTTCTCTTTTCCTTTTAGGTCTATGACATCCCCTAACGGGAAATCGCTTTTTCCTGCCTGAGTCATCACTGCAAAAGTCCCTGGCAGCCCAGCCCAACCCCATTTTAACCTCCTGACCCAGCCCCGTTCCATGCTATCCTCCCTGCCAGGGATTTTGCAGTGATGTAGAATTGTAGTTCTAGTGATGCCTCATGCAGGGAAAATTGACCGCCTGTTTCTTCTTTGAGCTTAAAAGGATTCAGCTAGTCAGTTATTAATCACGTGAAGTCATAGACCTAATGGAAAAGAGAAGAATTAGCTGGGTAGAAAGGCAAAATGAGCAATTGTAAGTACACAGTGCTATATTATACGATGACTGCAATACATTAAGAGGATAAAAAACTTTGATGGGAGTGTTTCTTTAATTGACCTGAAACCCCAGGCACTGAAAAGGGCAAGAAAACCTCTAAACTTGATCTATAAAACAGTATATTCTAAAATTACTAAACATCGCAATTACGGTATCTGATGGTGTCTTATATTAATCCACGCACACATACCTCTTTGCCAAGTAATAGAGTCTGGGTCGATATCAAGTCTTACAAACTTGGTGATTTCTTCTTCCGTCAGGGCGGTGGGGTCGGTTTTCTCGATGCCCAGTCTCTGTACAAATGAAGTTACAGCAAAACACTGAAATCCTCCTGTTTCCTGATTCGATTACCCATTACACCACGATGGTACATTTTGTTTCACAGAAGGTGATGACCTGATGTTCCCAGCACAGCGGCGGCCTTATTCCATGAGAACAGAAGTAGAAAACATGGCAGCTAATTTCCAAAAACAGCACCACACCTGTCCACAGGTTGTGTGTGGTAGTGCGGCTCAACCCCAGTCACTTCAATGGAGCCGAGCTGCAATACCAGACACAACCCAAGGACAGTTGTGGCGCTGTTTCTGGAAGGAAGCCAACATGTATTATAATCCTGTACTGCCATTAATGGACTACTGGTACTATCCAACATAAACTTCATCTACAGAGAAAATACTGCAGAAACCGCACAGGTTCTCATTTCCCTTCTGTTCCTAAAAAATAGCAGTTTATTTTAAGATCACAAATGCTCCGTATACCATGAAGGAGGCTGCAATTAGGAAAGGAGAGAAACAGATGCGATATATTCAAGAACTTGATAATACATTTTTCCTGCAAACTTCCGCAGCATGGAGAATCCAGGAGCAGATGGGACCCGATTTACAAGTCAGAGATAATTTATGTCACCAGATAAGTACAGATCTGCTATATCTTGGGTTAAGAAAACTCATTTTCATACACACCAATACAGAATTTGGATTTAATAGATTGTGTCCTCTAGCCAGGATCGATAGCGGCTACAAGCAGCGCCTCGCGCTCTGGAGGACCCGTCCTGCATTACACAGATAACCCAATGGTCTAATGGTCGCCGTGTAATGCTTCATTTCTCCTGCAGTGAAACTGAAATTGTACTCCGGCCGTGCTCATTTCCATACGCGCAGGAGAGGATGTGGTGTCATGTCTAGCGATACCTGTCAGGCACTTTGAACTGCAGGAAGGAGGATCCAGCGGTGTAGAAGGCAGCTAAAATTTAATTTTTATTCCAGTAAAAAATAAAAATATACCAAGGCACAAGAAGTCGGGTGTGAAGCACGTATGATAGATCAACGCTTTTCAACTGGAAGAGTCTTTATCAGGACCTTTACTGTAATAAAAATTAAATTTTAGCTGCCTTCTACTCCGCTGGATCCTTTCTGCAGTTCGTCATGTTTGCTCCTATTGGAACCGTGCTGGACGTTAGCTGGCGGTGAGGAATCTCCACAGTGGTGAGCTGATCTTCCCTTTTGCTTTGTCAGGCACTATGCACCTGTCTTATTGTATTCAACACTTAGGCCACGTTCACACATTTAAAACAGAAAAGTCATACAATGTTATTTTAATGAGTGGTGAAAAAGCAATTAATCACCCCCAAAGATTTGGCCCTAATGCCAATCTAGAGCAAAGGCTCCCAAGGATGCAAATCAAACAAAGAAGAAAGGAGCGTATACCATATCTCAAAAAAATATCTCAATCTTTATTACAATATTTATAAAATGCCAACAATATAGGCCCAAAAAACATAGAGGTGTGACGAGGATAAGCTGTCGGTAAGAAAGACAGCAACAGACCAATACATAGCCAGGGAATATCATATAAACATGAGGTCATATATATCAATATATAAAAAGAGACCAATGCAACAGATCTCCACATGTAAATAAATGACCACATTTAAGGTGCATAGTGCATATCACCAATCTAGCTTACCCATATTGTAAGGCTGAATCCGTGCGTCTCCCAAGGACAGACCCCCTGACGCGCGTTTCGCGACAGTGCTTTCTCAAAAGGGGACTTACCATGTCATAACCCCAGGGCTTTTTATATGTGGTAGGATCCAGATAATGTCGGTGTAATAGGGCGCACACGTTCCCAGCGTCACACGCTGCTGAAGGTACCTCCCTCTCCCCCGGCAGTCAATGCATCGCTCGCATGCAGGCAAAACACGGATTTTGGTAAAAACTTACCTGTAAAATCCTTTTCAGCGAAGGAAGGAAGAGAGACACAGTATTCATTACTGATGGGTAGGCGGAGCCCCAGATCAGGATGTCACCTCAGATCAAAAGAGTGCTGACTGGCTGGCCCCTCCAGCTCGGGCTCCTCCTACTCAGCTCCAGTCGTACCAAAGCTTTTAGGAAAAGAGCCAAGATCACCAGCGGAGCAACATAACCCCTTCTGAAGGAACTTCAGAGAAAAAACACAAGGATACAGGTTATGCATGCAAAGAAAGCCAAAAACCACAGAGTTCCAGGTACTACTCACGGAACCTGACTACTGCGATGAGCTGGCGATGCTGGAACAGAGCCTTAGCGCGCTGACCTCAGCCCAGATAATCGCTATCAGATAAGGGTCGCGCTGCATCTGAAAACATCAACACACTTCTGCCTTGGGAGGGTGCTGTGTCTCTCTTCCTTCCTTCGCTGAAAAGGATTTTACAGGTAAGTTTTTACCAAAATCCGTGTTTCAGCTGCAGATGGAAGGAAGAGAGCCACAGTATTCATTACTGATGGGACGTCCCAAAGCAGTTCAAAAATAAGGGTGGGAAAAACCAACAAAAGGCAGAAACCCAACAACCTTAACAACAAAGCGCAACCAGCGCTAAACACAAGTTCATCCAGAACTTTAAACTACAGCTGCCTGCAGGACCCTACGTCCGAGGGCTGCATCAGCGGAAGCACTGACGTCCACTTTATAAAACTTTGTAAACGTGTGGACAGAGCGCCAAGCTGCCGCCCGGCAGAGCTGCACTGCTGAGGCACCTTGATGAAAAGCCCACGATGAAGCCACAGCTCACGTGGAATGGGCTCGAATCTTAATCGGGCAAGGTTCACCCCGAAGGCGGTAAGCTTCCAAAATAGCTGACCGGATCCAACGAGCTATAGAATCCTTGAAAGCTCGTTGACCACGCCGACGACCTGCTGAAACCACAAACAGGAAGTCCGTCTTACGAAAACCTTGAGTAATAGATAGATAAAACTTCAAGGCCCGCACTAAATTCCAATGTGTGTAAATCTCGCTCTTTCGCATTCTTCGGATCCAGACAGAGTGAAGGCAACACAATATCCTAGTTAACATGAAATTGTGATACCACTTTAGGCAAAAAATCACCCCGAGTGCGAAGCACTACACGATCCGGAAAAAACTCCAGAAAAGGAGGCGAACAAGAAAGAGCTGCCAACTCAGAAACTCTCCTCAAGGAAGTGACTGCAACAAGGAAAGCCACCTTCCAAGAAAGTAAAGAAAGGCTAGCAGAAACCATAGGCTCAAAAGGTTTATGCTGAAGAGCCTCCAAAACAAGGTTGAGCCGCCAAGGAGACACGGGCGCCTTCCGCGGCGGAAACTTACGAGATATACCTCGGAAAAAGGAGAGCACGTCTCTATTTGAAGCAATGGTTCTCCGGAACAATAAGGACAGAGCAGAAATCTGACCTTTCAGGGTGCTGACTGCCAAACCCTTGTCTAGCCCATGCTGCAGAAAAGCCAACAGGTTGGGAATGGAAAATTTTCTCGGGTTCCGAGAGGACCCCAAACACCACTAAAAGAAGGTTTCCCAAATTTTGTGGTAAATCCTAGTAGTAGCCGGACTTCTTGCAGCACGAAGGGTAGCAATGACCTCGGCTGAGAAACCTCTACGGGTCAAGATTTCGGTCTCAAGAGCCACGCCGTCAAACGCAGGGACATCAAGTCCGGATGACAAACGGGCCCCTGAGTCAACAAGTCCGGTTGAAGAGGGAGTGGAAAAGGAGTTGCCGCCAACAGCGACATTATTGTCGAGAACCACACCCTTCTTTGCCAGTCTGGAGCTATCAAAATAGCTGGAATTCTCTCTAGTCTGATCCGACGCAGTACTAGAGGAAGTAGGGATATCGGCGGGAATACATAGATCAGCTCGAGCTGATCCCACTGAGCCACTAGAGCATCCACCGCCACAGCCTTCGGGTCCTTGTACCTGGACATGAACGTCGGTAACTTGGCATTGGACCTGGATGCCATCAAATCCACTTGGGGGGTTCCCAGCGAGAGCACAGTAGTGCAAAAACTTCCGGGTGGAGGCTCCATTCCCCGGGATCCATCCTTCTGCGACTGAGAAAGTCCGCTGTAATATTCTGAACCCCTGGAATGTGAATCGCCGAAATGGCTGGCACACTGGCCTCTGCCCAAATCAGAATTCGGGACACCTCTACCATGAGTCTGGAACTCCTTGTCCCACCTTGGTGATTGATATACGCGACAGCCGTCGCATTGTCTGTCTGCACTCGGACTGGCAGACCGCTCAAAGGGACCGTCCAATGTTGGAGGCAAAGGAAAATCGCCCTCAATTCCAGGATGTTGATCGGAAGAACAGACTCTTCCGATGACCATACTCCCTGAATCCAGAGATTGTTCCAAACACCCCCCCCCAGCCCGTCAGGCTGGCACGGTGGTTATGACCGACCACTTCGGAGGGAGGAAAAGCTTTCCCAGGGATAACGCTCCTGGACATAAACACCATCCTAGGGATTCTCGCACCCTGTGAGAGATGATGACGCTGCAATCCAGCGAACCTTGCGATTGATCCCAACGACTCAGAATGAGCCTATGGAGAGCTCTGGAATGAAATTGGACAAACGGAAAAAACCTCATGGACGCCACCGTCAGACCCAGAAGGCGCATACCTTCCGAAGGGACACTGCTGTCGCAGACTTCATAGTCTGTACATGCTGGAGCAGACATGCCTGCTTGTCTGGAGGTAGGGACAACACCGCCCGTACCATGTCGAAATGCATCCTCAAAAACAGGATTGCCTGCGACGATTCCAGAGACGACTTCTCCTTTGAAGCCACAACCGAAAAGGCCGTCCAAATAGGGACGAATCGTAAATCCCCGTCTTTGAAGGATTGCCATGAGATTCTGGCGTCAGAATCGTTGTAAAAATTCTGGGCGTTAAAGCCAAACCGAATGGTCGAGCCACAACCTGGGTGAGGTCTTCCGATGGGAACATGCCAAAAAGCGTCGCGAATGTCGATTGATCGTTCTGCGACAAGGCTGCCATAACTGAGCGAAGCGACTTCATGCTCGGCTCTGACGGAATGTCAGAAGTCAGTCCGCCTTAGCGAATTTTTTTTTTTTTTTTTGCCAGCTTCTGCCTTAACAGAAGTTCTGTTTCCAGGGTATGCGGAATTTCTGAGAATTCCCCCTTTTTTTTTTTTTTTTTTTTAAAAAGAGAGAGACGACACAAACCCCCAGAGGGTTGGTCAGATCATCCCTTGAACCGAAAAGGACTGCCGATAACTATCGGCACAAGTCCTGCCAGACGCAGAAGTCACAGCTCTGCGCTGCGGTAAAGCTGCTTCTTTTGCCTTTGCCTTGGCATCAGCTCCGTGAGGTCAGTCAAATAGCTGACCACTTTCTAAGCTAAAGATAGCAAACCCTGTTGGAAAACTGCGTTCCAACCAAGTCACAGTGCTCTTCTGACTGTAACTGCCGAGGATTGCGCCCTGGATAGCAGTGACGCATTATCCTTCAACTAGAAAAGCCCATCTACCTTGATAGAGGGAAACTTGCCACGCCGTCCTTAGACGGTCCAACCGGCTCAGGGGAACTTAACAAGTACACCTAGATCCTTAATACCGAATCTATGATCCACGGCCTCGCAGATGGAAATTGTTGCCATCTCCGTTTTTCTGTCCAGCGTGTCCTGCAGACTCGTCTTCCCTTTTACCAGGAAGATTTGCTAAGCTGGAATGAAGGAACATTCACTTCAGGAGAAGGGGTCCAATTAACAAATAACTCCGTAGAAAAACGGATACAGTTTGTAAGGTCATCGCGACCCATGCGACCCTTGCAACATCCGGGCCGACTTACCAGGACGACTAGTTACCTCCTCTGGTAACTGTAACGTCCACATGGCTTCCACAGAAATTTTAGTACGGCCCCTGAGAGAGAGGCAGGGTGTCCCTGCCGATCCTCCTTAACCGAATCGGACTTCTTCGCTAAGCGAGAAAGAAAAAACACCGATTTGTGTCGCTCCCTTGAGAGGATCTAGTTGACACTCCATAACCTAAAAGGTCATCAATAGAAACCAGTGAAGGCCTTCATTTTGACACCATTGGAACCTCTGACCGTGTATGAGTCGAGGTCTGCGTGTCAGATACGCGAGGCTGATCCGTAACGGATCTGGGAGAGGGTCTCTGACATACCCTTGCATAGTATATGGCAGGATAAACCTGTCAGTAACCAGAGCAGTACTTAAATAAAAAACAAACGCTGAAGGGTTAAAGCTCAAAAAGGGAAAGAGCTACCCCAGCTGTCTCCCATTAAGAGTTAACCCCTAAGAAGGGGTTAAAGTAGCTGACTCCCCACAACCTTGATAAAAAGGGTGTGCGAATCTCAGGCGCCTCTTATAAGGTCGCAGCTGCAGGACAGCCATGCCACACTAAACAGAAAACGTTCCACAAGATCGCTAAAAAATTGCGCTGTTTTTTATAACGCAATGACCGCCAAAGTTGTCAAGGAGATCGCTAATCGCCTATGCGATGCTAATGAGATCGCCCAGATTGGCAGCTAATAGCGACATTAAAAATGACACACAAACGATCGCAATATTATGCGACGCCATCAGGATCGTCAGCGGAAACGTATAGTGGCAGCATTAATGTCGCAGACTCCCCACAGCCTCTTTATTAATATTAAAAGAGTGTGCGAGTCCCTTATGCGAGAACAGCCGCAGGACAGCTCAATCTGTCACTCAGAAGTGCCCCAGACGGCGCCCGCGCTGTGGAGGTGAAGGGGTTAAGCTTCTGCCCGGCGGGCTAGAAGCGACTCACCAAGCTGGACACGTATTCTAGCCGGGAGGGGAGGAGAACGATCCGGGGAGCTTTCAACCTACAGCGCTTTATCAGCAATAGCCACGCTGTGGAGGTGAAGGGGTTAAGCTTCTGCCCGGCCGGCTCGCTTGTCAGCAATGGCCGCCGCGCTCTGCCTCCGTGTGCTCCATGTAGAGGAGCCGGAAATGGAGGCTGCAGTAAAGCGCGCGCTCAGAAGCGGCGCGAAATTCAAAAAATAAAAAGAGCGCGTACTCCCCTCCTTTCCCTCGTCCTGCAGGCATCCTCCTGCGGATATAGAAAAACTAGTCATCGGCATATATTTGTACAGCGGCTGCCGCAGCAGTCGCTAAAACACTCACACACATTTTACCAAAATGTGGAGTACTCACCAGCCGAAACGCCACAGGGACCCCCAGGGGTTTCTGGCGCTATGCCCATGCTTCCCCCAGGGCGGGAAGCGCAGTGACCCCAGTGTGTGGTTTGCGCCCCCGCCAGGGAAACTCTCCTCATCCCCCAGGGCCGGCAAGATTCTGCAGGGACCATAATGTAGTTACAGATCCGCCAAGGGAGAGGCTGGTGAAATACATTGATAAACATGTAATAGCGCTGTCACCGCAGTGCTGAAGCATACTGATATACATGTAATAGCGCTGCCATCAGACGCTAAAACACTCACACATTAATAATAAAATTTTGTGTGGAGTACTCACCAGCCAAGGCGCCACAGGGACCCTCAGGGGTTTCTGGCGCTGTGCCCATGCTTCCCCCCAGGGCGAGGGACGCAGTGACCGCACGTGTGGTTTGCGTCCCCGCCAGGGAAGCTCTCCTCATCCCCCAGGGCCGGCAAGGATTCTGCAGGGACTTTGAGTAAATACAGATCCGCCAAGGGAGAGGTTGGGGTACAGCAGCGCTGTACCCCTGAGACCTCTAGACCAACTAGTGATCCAAGTCTCCTGTCCGAATGTAAAATAATAAAATCTTCTGAGGAGCTGCATTAGCAGCGACCATCCTCTGGACCTCAAATCTTAGACTGGAGCTGAGTAGGAGGAGCCCGAGCTGGAGGGGCCAGCCAGTCAGCACTCTTTTGATCTGAGGTACATCCTGATCTGGGGCTCCGCCTACCATCAGTAATGAATACTGTGGCTCTCTTCCTTCCATCTGCAGCTGAAAAATCGCCTCATGACGTCATCAATATGCGCACGAGGCAGCTGAGACGGCCGTGGAGAGGGTGGAATCAGCGTGGAGCAGAGCGCATGCGCGCACCGCCGTAGCCATTATCAAGGAGACCATAGAGGAGGACATTTTAGGGAAGATCATAACAAAAAAGAGAATCAGAAAAAATATATATATAAAAGTATATTGTGCATGGTGAAAGTAATCAGAATAAAGTGCACTCATACAACAATAATAATAATATTGCTTGCATATAATAAAATAAATAAAATAATAATAGTGAGGTGAGTATGAAACCCCCAGCGGATAACTAATAACATATAATATACACAAATACAAAGGGAAGTCATATCAGAACAGTGCATAAAGTGTACATATAAGTGACATAATGATAATTATATATAATAAGCATATAAGACGATAAAACGTGGTGGATAAATTAGGACACGCGAACATGTACGGGATATCTTGGCTGCCAAGGATGTCGTAGATATATCCATATTAAAAACATTGCCGCGACATTTCCGCCTTTGTCACGGCTCTGATCCCAGCGGGTTGAAAATAAGGGGCATTGATAGAGTCCGGGGTGGTGTCAGAGGTGGCAATCTTACCCGTATTTTGGCACAACGTGAGTGCAGGTGGATCGTCACCTTGGACACAGTAACACCCAAGGGCTTAAATGAAAAACTGACATTTGCCCCATTCTTATAACTGATCTCCCGCTGTGTCCCTTCTAAGCCTTGTACACCCCTTTCTAGTCCGCCAGTGTTTGTCCTATGTTAAATTTAACTTTGAATCTATCCACCACGTTTTTAACAATTATATTTTAATTATGTCATTTTCTCAGTTTATTATTTCAGTATAATCAATGTCGTTGTTGTTTGGATTCAAGATTCGCCTCGGCATGTCTTTTTTCATTTAACTGAACCTGAAGACTTTTCTAGGCATGCTGCATTCCAGAAAAATTATGGATCCATTTTGGTCTACATTTTGGATGAAAGATCGTCTTATATGCTTATTATATATAATTATCATTATGTCACTTATATGTACACTTTATGCACTGTTCTGATATGACTTCCCTTTGTATTTGTGTATATTATATGTTATTAGTTATCCGCTGGGGGTTTCATACTCACCTCACTATTATTATTTTATTTATTTTATTATATGCAAGCAATATTATTATTATTGTTGTATGAGTGCACTTTATTCTGATTACTTTCACCATGCACAATATACTTTTATATATATATTTTTTCTGATTCTCTTTTTTGTTATGATCTTCCCTAAAATGTCCTCCTCTATGGTCTCCTTGATAATGGCTACGGCGGTGCGCGCATGCGCTCTGCTCCACGCTGATTCCACCCTCTCCACGGCCGTCTCAGCTGCCTCGTGCGCATATTGATGACGTCATGAGGCGATTTTTTGCCTGCATGCGAGCGATGCATTGACTGCCGGGGGAGAGGGAGGTACCTTCAGCGGCGTGTGACGCTGGGAACGTGTGCGCCCTATTACACCGACATTATCTGGATCCTACCACATATAAAAAGCCCTGGGGTTATGACATGGTAAGTCCCCTTTTGAGAAAGCACTGTCGCGAAACGCGCGTCAGGGGGTCTGTCCTTGGGAGACGCACGGACTCAGCCTTACAATATGGGTAAGCTAGATTGGTGATATGCACTATGCACCTTAAATGTGGTCATTTATTTACATGTGGAGATCTGTTGCATTGGTCTCTTTTTATATATTGATATATATGACCTCATGTTTATATGATAGTCCCTGGCTATTTATTAGTCTGTTGCTGTCTTCCTTACCGACAGCTTATCCTCGTCACACCTCTATGTTTTTTGGGCCTATATTGTTGGCATTTTATAAATATTGTAATAAAGATTGAGATATTTTTTTGAGATATGGTATACGCTCCTTTCTTCTTTGTTTGATTCACGTTCACACATTGCATTTTTGCTGCACGTTTTTTTTTTATGCAAAATTTAAGCAGCCTTTCAGCAGCTTAAAAAAAGCAGGTCTTGCTTACTATTTACTGCCTTTTTCTCAGGGTACATTTGTCTCTTGTGTATGTTGACAAGTGGTAAAAAAAAAATCTGATTCAACTTCATCAGGTTAAGGCACCAAAAACGCAGCAAAACCTGATACCTGAGTTTTTTGCTTGGTTTTTGCAATAGGAAAAATGCAAAATGCTGAAACAAGTGACTTTCTGCATTCTGCAAAAGATTTAGATAGATTAGATAATAGATAGATAGATAGATAGATATGGGATTGACAGATATGGGATAAATAGATAGATTGCTATGAGACAGCTAGATAGATATGGAATCGATAGATAGATATTTCTTCAAAAATGAAAGCAGCACACCATAGTTGAATCAGAAAGAGAAGAAATTCAAAATCAGAAAGAGAAAATCAGAAAGAGAAGAAATTCGATGAGCACCTGAAGAAACAGAGGAATAGAGGCATGTGACCCAGAGAAGCAGGAGGATCGTGAGGCAGTCAGCACCAATTCTGCTCTGGAACCAGTACCAGGCTCTCACACAGGAGAACGATGAAGAAATACATCAGGATAAGACTTTGCCCACTAAGAAACCTTGTACACCCTCAGAGTCCTCCTGGATGGAGAAAGAAAACTGTTGTGAAGAAGAAACGGAGAGTTGTTGTCATGGGGGATTCCCTGTTGAGAGGAACAGAGGCCGCTATTTGCAGACCAGATTTAACCTCAAGAGAAATGTGCTGTCTTCCAGGTGCAAAAAGTTAAAGATATGTCTGACAGGATATCAGGACTCTTCAGACCTACAGATGACTACCCATTCCTGCTAACACATGTGGGGACAAATGACACCGCAAGAAACGACCTGGAAACCATCTGCAGTGACTTTGAAAACTTAGGTAAGAAAGTGAAAGAACTGGGAGCGCAGGTGGTCTTCTCTTCCATCCTCCCAGTGGATGGCCATGGAACAAGGAGGTGGAAGAAGATTCTGCAGGTGAACAACTGGCTACGTCGATGGTGCCGTCAGCAAGGATTTGGATTTCTGGATCACGGAGTGAATTACCTATACGATGGACTACTTGCTAGAGATGGGGTGCACCTTACGAAGACTGGAAAACATGTATTTGGAAGTCGCCTTGCTACACTCATCAGGAGAGCTTTAAACTAGAACAATGTGGGAAAGGAAGCAAAACGCAAGAAGAATCCATACACCTGACAAATGCTATTGAGAATGCTGCTATTAGAAGTGAAGGGGAAGAACAAAGACAAAAAAATCTAAATAATAAAAATATTAAAGAAAGAGAAACCAATCACAAGCTAAAGTGTTTCTATACGAATGCACAAAGCATGGGCAACAAAGAAGGAGAACTGGAACTACTAACGCAGGAGAAGAAATATGATGTCATTGGAATCACTGAAACTTGGTGGGACGATACACATGATTGGAATACAAGGCTAGAAGGATACAACTTATTTGCAAGAAACAGACTTGATAAACGAGGAGGAGGTGTCGCATTGTATGTTAGAAAAGCGTATATCTGCACAGAGATTGACGCTTCAGAGACTGGGAGTTCTGTGGAAACTGGGTAAGAATACAAGGACAGAACAATGGAAAGCACACCATTGTAGGCATTTTCTACAGGCCGCCTATGCAAGCTGAAGATATAAATGAACTCTTTATGCATCAAATGGCCAAGTTCTCCAAAAAATATGACATAGTGGTCATGGGAGATTTCAACTATCCAGACATTTGTTGGGAATCTCTCTCAGGCAAAACTAACAGGTCAAGGAAATTCTTATCCTCTCTTGCTGACAACTTTATCTTCCAAAAGGTAGGGAGAAAACAAGCGGATCTGCTACCTTGGATCTAATCCTTATAAACAGGGAGGAAATTGTTGAGGAGGTAAGAGTGGATGGGACCCTAGGAGGTAGCGACCACGCTATTTTAGAATTTTGGATAACAAGAGGAGGAACCTGTGAAGACTCAGACGTCAAGGTTAGATTTCAGAAAGGCAGATTTTAAGGGACTCAGAAAGAGAATTGGAAGGATCCAATGGCTGGATATCCTTAAGGACAAAAATGTCCAGGAAGGATGGGAAATCTTGAAAAATGAGATTCTCAAGGCACAATCGTTAACAATTCCGAAAAGAGGGAAGAATGGGAAGCATTTAAGGAAACCAGGATGGATGAACACAGAACTTAAACACATGCTAAAAAGGAAGAAAGAAATGTTTATCAAATGGAAAGAGGGAGGCATATCTAAAGAAGAATATAATGATGTCTGCAGAACCTGCAGGGCACAAATCAGATTATCTAAAGCTGACAATGAATTAAGGCTTGCAAGAGATGTCAAAAGCAACAAAAAAGGATTTTGGGGATATGTCAAAAGTAAAAGAAAAGTCAAAGATGCTATAGGATTTTTACAGGATGAAAATGATGAAATGGTAAGACAGGATGTTGAGAAGGCTGAACTTTTAAATTCCTATTTTGCATCTGTTTTCTCTCAGAAAGGAAATGTAACATCAACTGATCTTCACTGTCCTATTAAAGGAATAGAAGAATCTAGGATATCTATAAACAGAAAGACAGTGAGGAAACACTTAGCTAACCTAAATGAATTCAAGTCTCCAGGTCCAGATGAATTACACCCCAGAGTACTGAAGGAGATAGCAGAAGAAATTCTTGAACCACTGTCCATAATCTTTGAAAATTCTTGGAGAACATGAGAAGTCCCAGAAGACTGGAGAAGAGCAAATGTTGTTCCTATCTTCAAAAAGGGGAAGAAGGTGGACCCAGGGAACTACAGGCCGGTGAGTCTGACTTCTATACCAGGAAAGATCTTTGAACAAATTATTAAACAACATGTATGTAAGTACCTGGATAAGAATGAAGTGATTAAACAGAGTCAGCATGGGTTTGTAACTAATAAGTCATGTCAGACTAACTTAATTTCCTTCTATGACAGAATCACTGACTGGGTGGATCAGGGAAATGCTGTAGATATAGTATATCTTGACTTCAGCAAAGCATTTGACAAAGTATCTCACACAATCCTTATTGAAAAAATGATTAAGTATGGAATGGACAAGGCAACTGTTAGGTGGATTCATAACTGGCTTAGTGATCGGACCCAAAGAGTGGTCGTAAATGGCTGCACATCCAGTTGGAAGAATGTCTCAAGTGGGGTACCACAAGGCTCTGTTTTGGGCCCTGTATTGTTCAACATCTTTATCAATGATTTAGATGAAGAAATTGAGGGTAAACTGATCAAATTTGCTGATGACACAAAGCTAGGAGGGGTAGCTAATACTAGAGAAGAGAGAGAGAGGATTCAAAAAGATATAAATAAACTGGAGCAGTGGGCAGCAACTAACAGAATGGTTTTTAACAGGGAAAAATGCAAAGTACTACATCTGGGCAATAAAAATGAAAAAAGCATATACAAAATGGGAGGAATAGGGCTAAGTAACAGCATATGTGAAAAATACTTGGGTATACTAATTGATCACAGACTGAACATGAGTCAACAGTGTGATGCAGCAGCAAAAAAGGCAAATACAATTCTAGGATGTATCAACAGAAGCATACAGTCTAGATCACGTGAGGTCATTATTGCCCTCTACTCCTCTTTGGTCAGACCTCATCTGGAATACTGTGTCCAGTTTTGGGCACCACATTTTAAAAAAGACATCAATAAACTGGAGCAAGTTCAGAGAAGAGCGACCAGAATGGTGACCGGTCTGCAAACCATGTCCTATGAGGAACAGTTACAGGATTTGGGAATATTTAGCTTGCAAAAAAGAAGACTGAGAGGAGACTTAATAGCTGTCTACAAATATCTGAAGGGCTGTCACATTGTAGAAGGATCATCTTTATTCTCATTTGCACAAGGAAAGACTAGAAGCAATGGGATGAAACTGAATGGAGGGAGACACCGATTAGATATTAGAAAAAACTTTTTGACAGTTAGGGTGATCAATGAGTGGAACAGGCTGCCACGAGAGGTGGTGAGTTCTCCTTCGATGGAAGTCTTCAAACAGAGCTGGAGGCTGGACAGACATCAGTCTGGGATGATTTAGAGAATCCTGCTTTGAGCAGGGGGTTGGACCAGATGGCCCAGGAGGTCCCTTCCAACTCTATCATTCTATGATTCTATGAATCAGTTCACGCGCAGTTTAATTGCCCATCTGGCGAAGTTTCGGTCCCAAAAATTTGTTTTCTAGATAGATAGATAGATAAAGAAAACCTGACCAGCACCTCCCAAGTGTGAATGGGTGCAAGCTGTAGTGATTGCAAAATATCTATAAAAACTCTATGATTGCCAACACATATAGTGTTAATGGAAATAACTTTCAACTGCACTGTCACTCGGCAAGATGTACTTAAAAAAAGCAAAGGTTATTAGCGCATAAATTGGCCAATTCAAGTGTGCCCATCAACCATGGCAAGGAGACACTTCTCTGACGGTTCCTATCATAACCCTTCCCTATCCTACTGTACATGCCACTTTCGGGCTAAAACGCCTATAATAATGGATAAACATGTCTCTCCTGGGCTGTAAGCCTGAAATTTGAATGGGCAAGTAGAATTGGTTGAGAATACCTGCAGGTCAATGGGAGGAGTGCAGTGTCAGAACAGAGGCAGCCACACCATCCAAAATTAGCTATACCAAAAAACCTGACCAGAACCTCCCAAGTGTGAATGGGTGCAAACTGTAGTTCCTGCAATTCTACTTGCCCACTCAAATTGTAGGCTTGCAGCCCAGGAGAGAAATGTTTGTCCATTATAGTAGGCATTTCACCCCAAAACTGACATGTACAGTAGAATAGGGAAGGGTTATGATAGGACCCGTCACGTCAGAGAAGTTTCACCTTGCCATGGTTGATAGGCACACATGAAGTGGACAATTTATGCGCTAGGAACCTTTGCTTTTTTTGTAAGTACATCTTGCTGAGGGACAGTGCAGTTGGAAGTTGATATTTCCATTAACACTATATGTGTTGGCATTCAGAGTGCTGCTGTGCGTTTTTTATACATAGACAGGATAATCACGTATAATGCCCACTGTAATCAATTAAACCACATGAGGGTCAATATACCACAGCACAATCAATTCACATTAGTGGTAACAAAAAGTGACAATATGCACCACAAAATGGTATAAAAATAACAATTCTTTATTAATCTAAAAATATGCAACTAAGTTACATGTGAAATATAACTAGAAAGATGCTAAACATAAAAAATACTATTGAGGAGGGACGCTCAATCCATAGGAATAATGTCAACCAGCAGCAATTGCCCAATTGGACTCTATGCAGGACAGCTATAATTGGAAAAAACTCAGGCCTAAGAAATTAGTGTACAACCAGTTGCTACTATAAAACAGGCGCTCCTATTTCCTCCATGATGCTGCACAGCAATACTACCGTATATACTTGAGTATAAGCCGACCCGAGTATAAGCCGAGGCCCCTAATTTTGCCACGGAAAACTGGATAAGCTTATTGACTCGAGTATAAGCCGGGTGTATAAACCGCCGTCCTGCTCTGTGCTGCCCCCGTCCTGCTCCTTGCTCCCCCATTCTCCTCTGTGCTCCCCCCCTCCTGCTCCGTCCTCTGCTGTGCTCCCCCCTTCCTGCTCCGTCCTCCGCTGTGCTCCCCCCTTCCTGCTCCGTCCTCCTGTGCCCCCCCGTCCTGCTCCATGCTCTCCATCCTCCCAGTCCTGCTCCGTGCTCCTCTGTGCCCTCCATCCTCCCCCCGTCCTGCTCCGTGCTCCTCTGTGCCCTCCATCCTCCCCCCGTCCTGCTCCGCACTCCTCTGTGCCCTCCATCCTCCCCCTCCGTCCTGCTCCGTGCTCCTCTGTGCTCTCCGTCCTGCCCCCCCATCCTGCTCCGTGCTCATTGTCTTCCTCCAGGCTTCCCCCGGTCATACTCACCCTCCCCGTGCCATCGCTGAACGTCCTGGCAATCCTCCGTTGTACCCGGCTTCCTGCAGCTCTCCTGTGCTGAGCGGTGACGTAATACCGCTCATTAAGGCCATGAATATGGACGGCACGCCTATGGGAGTGGTGTCGCGTCCATATTACATGACCTTAATGAGCGGTATTACGTCACCGCTCAGCACAGGAGAGCTGCAGGAAGCCGGGTACAACGGAAGATTGCCGGGACGTTCAGCGATGGCACGGGGAGGGTGAGTATGATGTCCCAGCCACCGGCTCCTGCTGCGGCACCCCCTCCCCCGCTGGTCTCTGCCCAATGACATACCGCAAGGCTGCTAGTGAAAATTCCTCCCGAAGAAGCAGTGCGAAACGCGTGTCGGGGCAGAGGGACGTCCGAGGAATTTTCACTAGCAGCCTTGCGGTATGTATTAATGATCATTGGCTTATCATATTAGTATTGCTGTGCAGCATCATGGAGGAAATAGGAGCGCCTGTATTATAGTAGCAACTGGTTGTACACTAATTACTTAGGCCTGAGTTTTTTCCAATTATAGCTGTCCTGCATAGAGTCCAATTGGGCAATTGCTGCTGGTTGACATTATTCCTATGGATTGATCATCCCTCCTCAATAGTATTTTTTGTGTTTAGCTCCTTTCTAATTATATTTCACATGTAACTTTGTTGCATATTTTTAGATTAATAAAGAATTGTTATTTTTATACCATTTTGTGGTGCATATTGTCACTTTTTGTTACCACTAATGTGAATAGATAGACAGGAACAGAAAAAAATAAATATAGATAATATATAGATTAGAAAGAAATAGAGAGAATGTATAGATGGAGAATTGATATAAGATAGCTAAAGAGAGATAGATTAGATATACATAAATACGAAATAGAAAAACTGTTAAATATACTAGATATGGATAGATACACAGAAAAGCACAGTAAAACAAACGTATTAAAATATTTTATTGTAAAGAAGTAACAGTAAACAGAAAGTGCCAGTAAAAAGATGAAAAAAAAAACACGTTATTTGGTTGATACGTTTCTTGCAAAAAATGTATACTAAACCGCTCTACCAAACGTCAAGGTAACCCGTATCAGAGCGGTCCCTAACTGATGTATTTAAAAACTTGGTCATGTGTATAGTACCTATATGAGCAGGATTCAGACAGATAATGTCCGATGTGGACACGCTGCAGAGGACGGCCTTTATGTGCATGGCCCACAAGGGAGGGGTGGAAGACCTCACTAATCTTGCAAAAACAAGAAACTAATTGAATACGTTAAACATGAAAATAAGGGGGCAACACATCAGTTTGAAAAATTGCAAAAACTTGTGCTATTTAATAGCCATAATGGCGATGTTTCGGCTCTACTAAGAACCTTTCTCGAGGCTTGCTGGTGTGCTGCCTCCTTTCTATTTTTTATATATAGAAAGATATGTGATCGATAGCATGCATATGAGAAGATATATCAATACGATAGATTAGAAATAAAAGATAAACATATTACAGATGGAAAGATACATCAAATCTAAAATACAGAATCAGATCATCTAAAAGATAGATACATAAGATGGAAAGATAGAATAGACTGACATAACTACATAGATCAATAGACAAGCAAAATAGAGAAGACACAACAATACATAATAGATACAGCGCAAACCAACAAGAAATATCTAGATGTTTTTATGCCAGCTTTCATTCTACTTCTACCTACAAACTATCCATCATTGCTGGTCCTGATATTTTCAAAAGAAGCACTAGGAAATATCCATATATGGAGAAAATAAGTATTTTTATGTTGCCATGGAAACATTTCCAAAATTGGATATAATTTGTCTCCTTAGGTTGGTCACAGAGTCAGAATAGCGCGTGTGAGAAATGGCTTTGTCTTGTAAACTCATTTGCTGCATAGTTCTCCACCGTCAGGGCAGAACAGGGGGACATATTCTCCTTTGTGGGTTGAGCTGATATTGCAGCTGGGCTTCACTGAAATGAATAGAACTGCAGTACCAAATACAACCTGCCTGCAAAGGGTGGCGCTGTTTTTGAAAATAAAATAAGAAAGCCATATTTTTTATAATCCTGTGCAATCCCTTTAAATGGTCGTTGATCATTTACAACTTTTTCACAAAAAGAGCACAATGGATTAAATGAATAAAAGCAGTAATGTTAGGCCAAAAATCTCTCTTTGCTCTTGTTCCCCCATCCCAAGCTGATTTCAGCTGCAGCAATTATGTCCCAACTCAAGGACGTGTGATTGCTGCAGCCAATCACTTGCTTGTAGGAGTCTCATGTTCCTGAGTTGGGATCTCATCAATGCAACAGGAAGTAAAGAATGGTGGGGAAGCAGCAGAGGATTTAAAGGGATGCGTGTTACTTTTAACCCATTCCCGACCTTTGACACAGCATATGCGTCATAAAAGTCGGTGCTAATCCGACCTGTGACGCATATGTTGTGTCATGAAAGGATCGCGTTCCTGCGGGTCGGGTGACCGGGGTCACTGAAAGGTCACCCGACCCCCAGGCACAAGACCCTTTGTGCTTCACCACAAGGGGGTGGCTTAACTTCCTCGTGGCTACGATCGCTCTGATTGGCTGTTAAAAGTGAAACAGCCAATCAGAGCGATTTGTAATATCTCACCAATGAAATTTGGTGAAATATTACAATCCATCCATGGCCGATGCTGCAATAGCTTCTGCCATGGCTGGACACCGAGATCCGACCCACCACACACCGAGTGATGGCGGCGATCGGCCGCCGCCACCGAATGATGGCGGCGATCGGTCACCGCCGTCACTATCTGCTCCCCTCTGCTCCGGTCCGCTCCCCTCGCCTTCCGCTCCCCCCTCACCTGGGACCTGCGATGTCCCTGTAGCCGTCCCGATGTCCCTCCGGGATTCTTCATGGGCGCCGCCATCTTGGAAAATGGCGGGCGCATGCGCAGTGCGCCCACCAGCAGATTCCATACATTTATTTTGATCACTGTGATAAACTCTCACTGTGATCAAAATAAAAAAAAGCAAATAAACGCCCCCTTTATCACCCCCATAAGTAGGGACAAATAATAAAATAAAGAAAATATATATTTTTTATTTTTCTATAAGGATTAGAACTAGGGTTAGGGTTAGAAAATTAGGGTTAGAGTTAGCCTTAGGGTTACGGTTAGAATTAGGGTTAGGGTTGGAATTAGGGTTACAGTTAGAATTAGGGTTAGGATTAGGGTTAGGCTTGTGGTTAGGGTTAGAGTTAGGATTAGTGTTAGGGGTGTTTTGGGGTTAGGGTTGGGATTAAGGTTAGGCTTGTGGTTAGGGTTATGGTTGGGATTAAGGTTAGGGGTGTGCTTGGGTTAGGGGTGTGTAGGGGTTAGGGGTGTGTTGGGGTTAGGGTTGGAGTTAGAATTGAGGGGTTTCCACTATTTAGGCACATCAGGGGGTCTCCAAACGCAACATGGCGCCACCATTGATTCCTGCAAATTTTGCGTTCAAAAAGTCAAACAGTGCTCCCTTTATTCCGAGCCCCGACGTGTGCCCAAACAGTGGTTTACCCCCACATATGGGGTATCAGCGTACTCAGAAAACAACTTTGGGGGTCTAATTTCTCCTGTTACCCTTGGGAAAAAAAAATTGGGGACTAAAAAAATTATTTTTATGTAAAAAAAATGATTTTATATTTTCACGGCTCTGCGTTATAAACTTCTGTGAAGTTCAAAGTGCTCACCACACATCTAGAGGAGTTCCTTGGGGATCTAGTTTACAAAATGGGGTCACTTGGGGGGGTTTCTACTGTTTAGGCACATCATGGGCTCTGCAAACGTAACATGACGCCCGCAGACCATTCCATCAAGTCGGCATTACAAAACGTCACTACTTCCCTTCCGAGACCCGACGCGTGCCCAACAGCGGTTTACCCCCACATTTGGGGTAGCAGCGTACCGAGGACAAACAGGACAACAACTTTTGGGGTCCAATTTCTCCTGTTACCCTTGTGAAAATAAAAAAATTGTGGGCTAAAAAAATCATTTTTTGAGGAAAAAAAAGGAGATTTTTGTGTACTCACCGTAAAATCCTTTTCTCCGAGACGCTCATTGGGGGACACAAGACCATGGGTGTTATGCTGCTGCCACTAGGAGGACACTAAGCAATACATAAGCACAAAAGATTAACTCCTCCTCCTGCAGTATACACCCTCTGTTGGCTCAATCCTGAACCAGTTCGGTGCCAAAGCAGTAGGAGCTCATAACAGAGTGCAATATGTCAACAATTCAAAGAAACAACGAGGCTACAGGCTAAACAAGGGTGGGAGCTGTGTCCCCCAATGAGCGTCTCGGAGAAAAGGATTTTACGGTGAGTACACAAAAATCTCCTTTTCTCCATCGCCTCATTGGGGGACACAAGACCATGGGACGTCCCAAAGCAGTCCCTGGGTGGGAAGCCATAACAGTAGATGAAGCCTCGTGAACCACATGCATAAAACGCTTAAACAGTCAACAGACAGCTTTACAGATGCGCAACAGCTGATTGCAGAATCTGTCTGCCAAGTGCCGCATGAATTTGGTAATGCTTGACGAAAGTATGAAGACTGGACTAAGTCGCAGCCCTGCACACTTGCTGTGCCGAAGCCTGGTGCCGAATGGCCCAGGAGGCCCCCACAGATCGAGTGGAGTGTGCCTTAATCCCAGCCGGGATAGGCTGACCTTTAACACGATACGCCTCTTGGATCGCCGAACGAATCCATCTGGCTAACGTGGCCTTGGAAGCAGGAAGACCCTGTCTGCGTCCTTCCGGAAGCACAAACAGGGCGTCCGATTTACGGAAAGATGCAGTTCTCGAAATGTACCTTCGGAGAGCCCTCACCAAGTCCAAGGTGTGAAGGGCTTTTTCAGTACGGTGAATCGGCGCCGGACAGAACGAGGGCAAGACTATCTCCTCATTGATATGAAAAGCCGAAACGACTTTTGGTATGAAAGAAGGAGAAGTCCTAAGGACTACCTTGTCCTGGTGAAAAATTAGAAAAGGAGGTTTACAAGATAAAGCTGCCAACTCCGATACCCATCTGATAGAGGTAATCGCCACTAGGAAGACAACCTTCCAGGAAAGAAGCGATAAGGACACTTCCGGCAAAGGTTCGAAGGGGGATCCCTGTAAGGCACTGAGGACCAGATTAAGATCCCAAGGCTCCAAAGGCCTCTTGTAGGGCGGAGCAAGATGTGACACTCCCTGGATAAAAGTCCTGACCCGAGACTTAGATGCGATCCGCCGTTGGAAAAGGACGGACAAGGCAGAAATCTGCCCCTTGAGGGAGGAGAGAGCTAACCCCGAGTCCATTCCTGCTTGGAGAAATTCTAGAATGGAAGGGATAGAAAAAACCAAAGGGGAAGGACCTTTGTCCTTACACCAGGAAAAAAATGTTTTCCAGACCCGATGATAAATGCGGGCGGAAGCCGGCTTCCTGGCATTGACCATTGTGGAGACAACTTTGTCAGAAAAACCAGCCTGACTTAAGATCCAGGCTTCAATGGCCATACCGTCAAATTCAGCGCTTTCGAATTGTGATGGTAAATTGGACCCTGTGAAAGAAGGTCCGGACGATCCGGTAATCTCCAGGGAACGTCTGCGACAAGACGCACTAGTTCCGCATACCACGGACGGCGAGGCCAGTCCGGGGCGACAAGAATGAGAGGAACGCCCTCCGCCTTGATCTTCCGAATCACCCTGGGGATTAACGGAAGAGGTGGAAAGATGTAAGGAAGGCGAAATTGACTCCAAGGGAGGACTAGCGCATCCGAGCCGATGGCTAGTGGATCGCGAGATCGACTTATGAAAGTCTGAACTTTGGCATTCAATCTGGATGCCATGAGATCCACATCCGGCATGCCCCAACACTGGCAAATGAGTTGAAACAATTTCCGGGTGCAGGGACCATTCCCCTGAGTCTAAGCCTTGGCGACTGAGGAAGTCGGCCTCCCAATTGTCCACTCCTGGGATGTGAACCGCGGAGATGGGCGAGCGGTTTGCCTCGGCCCAGCGCAGGATGTGTGATACCTCGAGCATCGTTGTTCTGCTCCGAGTGCCTCCCTGACGGTTGATGTACGCCACAGCCGTAGCGTTGTCTGACTGGATCCGGATGGGACGACCGGCCAGAAGATGATGGAACTACAAGAGAGCTAGTTTGATAGCTCTGATCTCCAGGATGTTGATCGGGAGACGGGTCTCTAGGAGAGACCAGCGGCCTTGAGCCGTGTGGTGAAGGAACACAGCTCCCCAACCGAGGAGACTGGCATCGGTGGTCACCACCAGCCAATGGACAGGCAGAAAGGATTTTCCTTGATTCAGCGATGAAGCATTTGTCCACCATTTCAGGGAGCTTCTGACTGTGGGAGGAAGACGGAAGCGGCGACCTAAAGACGCAGGGTTCCTGTCCCAGACTGATATTAGCTCCTGTTGAAGAGGGCGAAGATGGAACTGGGCGAACGGTACTGCCTCGATGGAAGCTACCATCTTTCCGAGGACCTGCATGGTGCTCCGCAGAAAGAGGGAGCGGCCTAGAGACAACAGGAGCACTCCCCGCCTCAGAGAAGCAATCTTCTCTGGAGGGAGAGATACCAACCCTTGGGAGGTGTCTAGAATCATTCCAGAAAAGGAATCTTCTGAGAGGGAATGGGAAGAGACTTGTCCAAATTGACAAGCCAACCCAGGCGAGAGAGGGTGTAGATAGTGATCTCGACACTCTCTGCGCAGGCCCGAAAAGTCGGTCCTTTGATGAGTAGGTCGTCCAGGTACGGGAGGACCACCACACCCCGAGAGTGTAAAATTGACATGGCGGCCGCCATGACTTTTGTGAACACTCTGGGGGCGGTTGCGAGACCGAAGGGCAGAGCGGCAAATTGAAAATGATCCTCTCCGACTGCAAAACGCAGAAACCTTTGATGGCCTCTGAAAATCGGAATGTGAAGATACGCATCCTTGATGTCGATAGACGCCAAGTATTCTTTTCTTTCTAGAGATGCGACAACAGAACGGAGGGATAACATTCTGAAATGGCGGACTCTGATGAATTTGTTTAGCAATTTTAGGTCCAGAATAGGACGCACGGAGCCGTCCTTCTTGGGAACCACAAAGAGGTTTGAGTAAAACCCTTTGAATCTTTCCTTGTGAGGAACTGGGACGATTACCCCGCTGGTACGAAGTATGTTCAGGGCCTGAAGAAAAGGAATTGCAAGATCCTTGGACTTTGGGGGGCGAGATTGGAAGAAACGCCTTGGGGGGAGAGACAAGAATTCGATCTTGTAACCGGAGTGTACAAGATCGCGGACCCACCGGTCTTGAACTACCGACCCCCAGACTTTGCGAAACAAGAGTAGGCGGCCGCCTACCTTGTTTGGGTCCCCCGTCCCCAGCCAGGAGTCATTGGGAAGATAATTTGCAAGAGGAGGAGCTCCTATTTCCCGCCTGAGAGGATCTGTTTCTCCAGGGCTGAGAGGACCTGGAAGATGGTTGTGAGCCCCTGTCTCTGCGAGGTGGACGGGGTGCTCGAACCGAGGTCGAGGCAGAGGACCAATTAAAGGAGCTACGAAATGGCCAGGAACGACTTTGGTATTGAGACCGAAAAGGCCGATTGATTCTGCGCTGCGGAAGAAATTTGCTTTTGCCACCAGTAGCGTCAGAAATAATCTGATCAAGACGATCTCCAAAGAGACGCCCTGAAAGATAAGGCAGCGAAGTCAAAGTTCTCTTTGAAGCAGCGTCTGCACGCCACTCTCGGAGCCAAAGGGACCTGCGAATGGCGATAGCATTGGCGGCTGTGAGTGCAGCGCAATTAGCTGCATCTAGGGACGCATGAACCATGTAGTCACCTGCCCGAGTAATCTGATAGGCCAGATTACGTGTTTCGGTTGGAAGAGGGATATCATTAGTAATTTTAACTAAATTCTCAGCCCAGGCCACCATGGCCCTTGCCACCCAGGAGGCCGCAAAGGAAGGAGAGAGAGATGCTCCAGCAGCCTCAAAAATCGATTTGGCGAGGTTGTCGATCTGTTTATCTGAGGGGTTCTTAATGGATGAATTATCTAAAACAGAGAGCAGGGTTTTTGAAGCTAAGCGAGATACTGGTGGATCTACAACTGGAGATTCAGTCCATTCTTTCGCTACAGTTGCTGAAAATGGGTATCGTGCTTTCAGAGACTTCAGTCCTGAAAAACGTCTGTCTGGACGATCCCTATGTCCCTGAACAATGTCCGTAAATACAGGGTGATTACTAAACACCTTGTGAGGACGCTTGGCTCTTTTGAAAGAGATAGGATGATTCGGTTGAGACCTGGGTTCTTCATCTAGCTTGAGGATTTTATTAATGGCCTCAATGAGAGAATCTAGAGACTCTTGAAACTCTGGCGAGTTGGGGTCATCACCAATGTCCGACTCGTATTCCGAATCATGATCACTAAGATCTCTGGGAGAGGGGGAGCGAGAGCTTGAGCTCGCCGATGCCAAACCACTAGATGGATTGGGAGATGCATTATGGCGGCGTTTTCTAGACGACCGTTTAGCTGATGCCGTGGGTCAGCCCCTGTCTGATGAGGTCTCTCTGAAGGCTAACGGGCCCCTTTCTGGAAAAGGGACGCCCTGGCTAGAAGAGGAGCCGCGGAAAGTATCCAAGGCCCTAGTCAGAGAATCCATGGACTGCGCCAGAAACGCGGGCCACCCTGAAGGACCTGGCTCAATGGGATCAGGAATAGGTAGGGACTCCTGAACGGTAGTAGGGGGCTCCTGAGCGGAAACAGCAATGGGCTCTTGGGCACACGATGCACAGAATTGGGAACCATGCTTAGACGGCAGGGAAGCGTTGCATGAAATGCAGGCGGCATATACTACAGTGTAGTTTTTGTCAGCCTTTTTAGCGCCCTTTGATTGCAACATATTTCTGCACCTGAGAGCCTGCTGCAGGAGAAGGGTCAAGCGCTGTGTAGGCCTAGTCGCAGCGTGCACTTACCCAGGTCCTGTGTCTGAACCAGGGAAGGAGGAGGATGGCGTCTGCAGCGCTGTCCCACAAGAAGATGGCGCCCGAGATTACAGTAGCGCTTCTCGTATGACACGAGAAGCGCCAGAAGCAGTGGGAGGAGAGGGGGGGGGGGGGAAACAAGAGGGAGTCCCATGGCATCTGAAGCTGGCCAATAGCGTGTGAGGTGGGCGGAGACACGTGGCCAGCCCTCCCCCATAGAGGCCTATCCCGGCCCGAAGCCGGGGACTAAATTTATGGCTGTAGCCTATTCCGGGCCGAAGCCGGGGACTAAATTTATGGTTGCTGCCTAACCCGGGCCGAAGCCGGGGACTAAATTTGAGGCTAGGGCCGCGGCGCGACGCTGAAGCTGCGGCGGCACGACACAAGAGGCGGCAGCGGTGCGACGCAGAGGCGGCCGCGGCGACAGTCGGCCAGTACACATTGCATCCAGGTGCTTGTACTCACTGCGGGGAGAGACCCGAAGATGGAGAAGGAAGGGACCTCCGCAGGGACTACGGCAGATATGGCCGTACTTCCTCAATCCACCGTCCCCTTTGATAGGGGGGTGGAGAGGGATCTTAAATGCCTCCAGACCGCCACCGCTTTCAGGAGAGGTGGTGAGGGGTATCCATCCATGGTACCACGCCAATCACATCGCCCACATCGAGGGGTATCTCATGGGGAGAGCGGCCCAATCAAGGGATCTGTCGCCCCATGGTAGCGTAGCAGGAGGGGTACGTGGAGGCGACACTCCACGATGCCGCCTGTTGCTGGTTTTTGGGAGATCGTGACTTTTCGTACAAGTCCCGTCGCCCATCCGTGCGTGAAGAAAGCAAAATAATAAAAAGAGGTAAAAAAAAAAATAAAAAAGTGGGGTCTGAGAGCAGACCCTAGTGCCTCCTACAGACACTAAGCAAGAACTGGTTCAGGATTGAGCCAACAGAGGGTGTATACTGCAGGAGGAGGAGTTAATCTTTTGTGCTTATGTATTGCTTAGTGTCCCCCAATGAGGCGATGGAGAAAAATGATTTTTGATTTTCATGGCTCTGGGTTATAAACTTCTCTGAAGCACTTGGGGGTTCAAAGTGCTCACTACACATCTAGATAAGTTCCTTGGGTGGCCTAGTTTCCAAAATGGGGGGGTTTCCACAGTCTAGGCACATCAGGGGCTCTGCAAACGTAACATGACGCCCGCAGACCATTCCATCAAGTCGGCA
The DNA here is from genome assembly GCA_033576555.1 of Oophaga sylvatica. NCBI lineage: Eukaryota > Metazoa > Chordata > Amphibia > Anura > Dendrobatidae > Oophaga > Oophaga sylvatica. Next base: position 415,796,853 of record JARQOD010000001.1, read on the forward strand.
TTTCAAAACGTCACTACTTTCTTTCCGAGCCCCGACGTGTGCCCATACAGTAGTTTTCTCCCACATATGGGATATCAGCGTACTCCGCACAAATTGGACAACTTTTGGGGTCTAATTTCTCCGGTTACCCTTTGGAAAATAAAAAAATTGGGGACTAAAAGATCATGTTTGTGGAAAAAATATGATTTTTTTATTTTCATGCCCGGGCGTTATAAACTTCTGTGTAGCCCTTGGGGGTTCAAGGTGCTCACCACACATCTGGATAAGTTCCTTGGGGGGGTCTAGTTTCCAAAATGGGGTCACTTGTGGGGGGTTTCTACTGTTTAGGCACATCAGGGGCTCTGCAAACGTAACAAGATGACCGCAGACCATTCCATCAAGTCGGCATTTCAAAGCATCACTACATCCTTTCCGAGCCCTGACGTGTGCCCAAACAGTGGTTCCCCCCCACATATACGGTACCAGCGTACTCAGGACAAACTGGACAACAACTTTTGGGGTCCAATTTCTCCTGTAACCATTGTGAAAATAAAAAAGTGGGCTAAAAAAATCATTTTTTGAGAAAAAAAGACGGATTTTGGTAAGAACTTACCTGTAAAATCCTTTTCAGCGAAGGAAGGAAAGGAGACACACTAGTTCATAACTAGTGGGTAGGCGGAGCCCCAGATAGGATTGACACCTCAGATTAAAAAGTGTTGACCGGCCCCTCCAGCTCGGGCTCCTCCTACTCAGCTCTCCAGTCGTACCCAAGCTTAAGGAAGAGCAATATCACCAGCGGAGCAACATAACCCCTTCTGAAGGACTTCAGAGAAAAAACATAAGAGTACAGGTTATGCATGCATTTGGCAAAAAAATCACACAGTTCCAGGTACTACTCACTGAACCTGACTACTGCGATAAGCTGGCAATGCTGGAACAGAGCTGTAGCGCGTCGACCTCAGCCCAGATAATCGCTATCAGAGAAGGGTCACGCTGCATCTGTAAATACAACAACACACTTCTGCCATGGGAGGGAGCTGTGTCTCCTTTCCTTCCTTCGCTGAAAAGGATTTTACAGGTAAGTTCTTACCAAAATCCGTCTTTCAGCAGCAGGTGGAAGGAAAGGAGACACACTAGTTCATAACTAGTGGGACGTCCCAAAGCAGTCCAAAAATTAGGGTGGGAAAAAACCAAAATAGGCAGAAACCCAACAACCTAGATAAATGCGCAACAGGCGCCAAATACAAGTTAATTAAAAACTTTAAATTACCGCTGCCTGCAGGACCCTACGTCCTAAGGCCGCATCAGCGGAAGCACTGACGTCCACCTTATAAAACTTTGTAAATGTGTGGACGGAACGCCAGGTCGCCGTTCGGCAGAGCTGAGCTGCCGAAGCCCCTTGATGAAAGGCCCACGATGAAGCCACAGCCCTCGTGGAGTGAGCTCGAATCTTAATCGGGCAAGGTTCGCCTTTAAGTCGGTAAGCCTCCAAAATGGCCGACCGAATCCAACGAGCTATAGAGTCCTTGGAAGCTCGTTGACCACGCCTACGACCTGCTGTAATCACAGAGAATCTGACTTCCGAAAACCTTGAGTAACAGACAAATAGAATTTCAAGGCCCGCACTAAATCCAATTTGTGCAAGTCCCGTTCCTTTGCATTCCTTGGGCCCGGCAAAGCGAGGCATACAATATCCTGGTTAACATGAAATTGCGACACCACCTTAGGTAGAAAGTCGCCCCGTGTGCGAAGCACTACTCGATCCGGGTAAAACTCCAGGAAAGGAGGCGAGCAGGAAAGAGCTGCCAACTCAGAAATCCTTCTTAAAGAGGTTACCGCCACTAAGAAGGCAACCTTCCAAGAAATTAAAGAAAGGCTAGCAGAACCCATAGGCTCAAAAGGTACATGCTGAAGAGCCTCCAAGACAAGGTTGAGCCGCCAAGGAGACACAGGCGCCTTCCGCGGTGGAAACTGAAGGGTTACTCCGCGAAAAAAGGAACTTACGTCCCTACGCGAGGCGATAGCCTTCCGAAACAGCAAGGACAGGACAGAAACCTGGCCTTTCAGAGTGCTAACTGCCAAACCTTTGTCCAGCCCGTACTGCAGCAAAGCCAACAAATTGGGAATGGAAAAAATCCTCGGATTCAATGAAGAACCCGAACACCACGAAAAGAAGGCTTCCCAAGTCTTGTGATAAATCTTAGTAGCAGCCGGACCTCTGGCAGCTCGCAGAGTGGCAATGACTTCGGCTGAAAAAACTCTACGGTCAATATTTCGGTCTCAAGAGCCACGCCGTCAAACGCAGAGACTTCAAGTCCGGAAGACGAACGGGCCCCTGGGTTAACAGGTCCGGGCGAGGAGGAAGTGGGAATGGCGGTGCCACCAAAAGCGACACCAGTGTCGAGAACCACGTCCTCCTTGGCCAATCCAGGGCTATCAACATAGCCGGAATTCTCTCCAGGCTGATCCGACGCAGCACCAGAGGAAGTAAAGATATAGGCGGAAACACATAGACTAGCTCGAAAATGGTCCCACGGAGCCACCAGAGCAACCACCGCCACAGCCTTTCGGGTCCTTGTACCTGGACATGAAGGTCGGTAGTTTGGCATTGAACCTGGATGCCATCAAATCCACTTGGGGAGTTCCCCAACGGGAGCACAGCAGTGCAAAAATTTCCGGATGAAGACTCCATTCTCCAGGATCCATCTTCTCGCGACTGAGGAAGTCCGCCGTGGTATTCTGGACTCCTGGAATGTGAATCGCAGAGATGGCTGGAACCCTGGTCTCGGCCCATAGCAGGATCCGAGACACCTCCATCATGAGCCTGGAGCTCCTTGTCCCGCCTTGGTGGTTGATATACGCGACCACCGTCGCGTTGTCTGTCTGCACTCGGACTGGCAGACCGCTCAAAGGGACCGTATAGTGTTGGAGGCAAAAGAAAAAATTGCCCTCAATTCCAGGATGTTGATCGGTAGAACAGACTCTTCCGATGACCATACTCCCTGGATCCAAAGATCGTTCCAGACACCCCCCCCAGCCCGTCAGGCTGGCATCGGTGGTTATGACCGACCACCTCGGAGGGAGGAAAGATTTCCCCAGGGATAACGCTCCTGGACGTAACCACCATCCTAGGGATTCTCGCACCCTGTGAGAGATGATGACGCTGCAATCCAGAGAAGCTTGCGATCGATCCCAACGACTCAGAATGAGCCTTTGGAGGGCCCTGGAATGAAATTGGGCAAACGGAAGTGCCTCCATGGACGTCAAACCCAGAAGGCGCATACACTTCCGAAGGGACATTGCTGTCGCAGACTTCATAATCTGTACAAGAGACATGCCCGCTTGTCTGGAGGAAGGGACACCACCGTCCGTACCGTGTCGAAATGCATCTCCAAAAACAGGATTGACTGCGACGGTTCCAGAGACGACTTCTCCCAATTGACCAGCCACCCGAAATCCTCCAGGAGCTGAAGGGATAGATTGGGAGCCGTCCCCACCTCCTCCTTTGAGGACGCCACAATCAAAAGATTGTCCAGGTAGGGAAATCGTAACCCCCTGTCTTCGAAGAATTGCCATGAGGGGCGCTAGAATTTTTGTAAAAACTCTGGGCGCCGAGGCCAAGCCGAATGGCAGAGCCACAAACTGGTATTGGTCCTGACCTATGGCAAAACGAAGGAAGCGCCGGTGAGCCCTTCCGACGGGAACATGCAAATAAGCGTCGCGAATGTCGATTGACCAAAAAGACGTTCTGCGACAGGGCTGCCACAACGGAGCGAAGCGACTCCATGCGGAATTTTCGGGTGTAGACATGCCGATTCAATCTTTGAGATCCAAAATAGGGCGAAATTTGTCCTCCTTTTTGGGGACCACAAAGAGGTTGGAATAAGAATCCTCTTCCCCGGTCCTCTGCGGAACCGGTATCACCACACCCTTCTGCAGAAGGGAATCGACCTCTCGTAGTAGAGCGGCAAATAGTTCGGCTCTGACGGAATGCGAGATTGGCAAAAACTGTCCGGGGGTCGAGAAAGAAACTCTATGAAGTAGCCTGCCAACACAACCTGTGTACCCAGGCGTCCGACACACGGGAAACCCAAGTCGGTTTGAATTGGAGTAAACGACCCTCCACTCGAGAGCGCTCGAGTGAGACCCAGACGTCAGACCGCTTTAGCGGGTTTTTTGCCAGCTTCTGTCTTAATGGAAGTTCTGTTTCCAGGGTATGCGGAATTTCTGAGAATTCCCCTTTTTTTTTTTTATAAAAAAAAGAGGAACGACCCAAACCCCCAGAGGGTTGACCGGATCATCCCCTGGACCGAAAGGACCGCCGACAACTACCGGCACTAGTCCTGCCAGACGCAGAAGTCACAGCTCTGCGCTGCGGTAAAGCTGTTTCTTTTGCCTCAGCAATCAGCTCTGTGAGGTCAGATTCAAATAGCTGACCACTTTGTAAGCTAAAGATAGCAAACCCTGCTTGGAAACCGCGTTCCACTGTCTAAGCCACAGTGCTCTTCTGACTGTGACTGCCGAGGATTGCGCCCTGGATAGCAGTGACGCAGTATCCTTCAACTTGAAAAGCCCATCTACCTCGATAGAGGGGATCCATCTTGTCACGCCGTCCGTAGACGGTCCAAACGGCTCAGGGAAAATTTACAAGTACACATAGATCCTTAATACTGAATCCATGACCCGCGGCCTCGCAGATGGATATTGTTGCCATCTCCATTTTCTGTCCAGCAGGTCCTGCAGACTCGCCTTCCTTTACCAGGAAGATTTGCTAAGCTGGGATAAAGGGACATTCACTTCAGGAGATCCAATTAACAATCAACTCCGTAGAAAACGGATACAGTTTGTAAAGCCGTCGCGACCTATGCGACTCCTGAAACATCCGGGCCGACTTACCAGGACGTCTAGTTACCTCTCTCTGGTAACTGTAACGCCCTCATGGCTCCAATAGTACGGTCCATGAGAGAGGCAGAGTGTCCCTGCCGCTCCTCCTTGTCCGAAACGGACATCTTCGCTACGCGAGAAGGAAGGCACCGATTTGTGTCGCTTCCTTGAGAGGATCTAGCTGACACTCCATAACCTAGAAGGTCAGACAGGCCATCATAGAAACTAGCGATGGCCTCCATTTTGACACCACTGGAACCTCCGACCGCTGCGCATGACGCCGTCGGGGTCTGCGTGTCAGATAGTCCGCATCTGACATGTCCTTGCACAGTATATGGCAGGTTAAACCTGTCAGTAACTAGAACAGTGTGTTTCTTAAAGAAAAAACAATCGCTGAAGGGTTAGAGCTCTTAAAGAGAGAGCTACCCCAGCATTAGGAGTTAACCGCCTAAGAAGGGGTTAAAGTAGCAGACTCCCCACAACCTTGATAATGAAAAAGTTGTGCGAGCCCCAAGTGCCTCTTATAAGGCAGCAGCTGCAGGACAGCTTTTTATGCCACACTAACAGAAAAAAACGTTCCACAAGATCGCTAAAAAATTGCGCTGTTTTGTATATTGCAATGACCGCCAAAGTTGTTAAGGAGATCGCTAACCGCTTATGCGATGTTAATGAGATCGCCCAGATTGGCAGCTACTAGCGACATTAAAAAATGATCACACAAACGATCGCATTAGTATGCGTCGTTAACAGGATCGTTAGTGGGAACGTATAGTGGCAGTATTAAAATCGCAGACTCCCCACAACCTCTTTATTATTATTATTGAAAAGAGTGTGCGAGCCCCTTATGCGATAACAGCCGCAGGACCGCGCTATCTGCCACTCATTAGTGCCTCAGAAGGCGCCCGCGCTGTGGGGGTGAAGGGGTTAAGCTTCTGCCCGGAGGGACTAGAAGCGACTCACCCAGCTGGTCACTGTTGTAACGTTGCCGGGAGGGGAGGAGAGAGAAAAGCCCGAGGAAGTTTCAGCCTGACTTCGTTAATGGCAGCCGCGCTGTGCCTCCGTGTGCTCCATGAGGGAAGCCGGAAATGGAGACAGCAGTAAAGCGCCGCTCAGAGGGGCGCGAAAATTCAAATAAAAAGGCGCTCACTCCTCTCTCCTATGTCCTGCAGGCATTAGCCTGCGGACAAAAAACACCAGTCACCGACATGTATTGTACAGCGGCTGCCGCAGCAGTCGCTTAAGCACTCACACACACATTAATAAAAATGCGGGGTACTCACCAGCCGAAGCGCCACAGGGACCCCCAGGGGTTTCTGGCGCTATGCCCATCGCTTCCCCCCAGGGCGGGGAACGCGCTGACCCCATGCAGCGCGGTTTGCGTCCCCGCCAGGGAAGCCATCCTCATCCCCCAGGGCCGGCATGATTCTGCAGGGACCACCATCAGGGTAATTACAGATCCGCCAAGGGAGAGGTTGGGGTCCAGCAGCGCTGAGACCCCTGAGACCTCTAGACCACTTCTGGTGATCCAAGTCTCTTGTCCGATAAAAAATAATAAAATCTTCTGAGGAGCTGCTTCCAGCAGCGACTATCCTCTGAGACCTCAAATTTTAGACTGGAGAGCTGAGTAGGAGGAGCCCGAGCTGGAGGGGCTGGTCAACACTCTTTTTAATCTGAGGTGTCAATCCTATCTGGGGCTCCGCCTACCCACTAGTTATGAACTAGTGTGTCTCCTTTCCTTCCACCTGCTGCTGAAAAATGATTTTTTATTTTCACGGCTCTGCGTTATAAACTTCTGTGAAGCACCTGGGGGTTCAAAGTGCTCACTGTGCATCTAGATAAGTTCCTTAGGGGGTCTAGTTTCCAAAATGGGGTCATTTGTGGGGGAGCTCCAAAGTTTAGGTACACAGGGTCTCTCCAAACACGACATGGTGTCCGTTAACGATTGGAGCTGATTTTCCATTAAAAAAGTCAAATGGCGCTCCTTCCCTTCTGAGCCCTGCCGTGCGCCCAAACTGTGGTTCCCCACCACATATGGGGCACCAGAGTACTCAAGAAAAACTGGACAACAACTTTTGGGGTCCAATTTATCCTGTTACCCTTGGGAAAATAAAAAATAGCAGGCTAAAAAATGATTTTTGAGGAACAACAATGATTGTTATTTTCACTGCTCTGCGTTTATAAACTTCTGTAAAGCACTTGGGGGTTCAAAGTGCTCACTACACATCTAGATAAGCTCCTTGGGGGGGTCTAGTTTACTAAATGGGGTCACTTGTGGGGGGTTTCTACTGTTTAGGCACATCAGGGGCTCTGCAAACACAACAGGACGCCCGCAGAACATTCCATCAAGTCTGCATTCCAAAATGGCGCTCCTTCCCTTCTGAGCTCTCCCATGCGCCAAAACAGTGTTTTCCCCCCACATATGGGGTATTGGTGTACTCAGGACAAATTGCACAACAACTTTTGTGGTCCAATTTCTCCTGTTACCCTTGTGAAAATAAAAAATAGCGGGCTAAAAAAATCATTTTTGAGAAAAAAAAAATGATTTTTTTTATTTTCACTGCTCTGCGTTATAAACTTCTGTGAAGCACTTGGGGGTTTAGAGTGCTCACAACACATCTAGATAAGTTCCATGAGGGGTCTAGTTTCCAAAATGGTGTCACATGTGGGGTTTTGTCACTGTTTAGGCACACAGGGGCACTCCAAACGCGTCATGGTGTCCGCTAATGATTGGAACTAATTTTCCATTCAAAGTCAAGTCAAATGACGCTCCTTCCCTTCTGGGCCCTGCCGTGCGCCCAAACAGTGATTTATGACCACATATGAGGTATCTGTGTACTCAGGATAAATTGCCCAACAAATTTTAGGATCCATTTTATCCTGTTGCCCATGTGAAAATGAAAAAACTGAGGCTAAAAGAAAATTTTGGTGGAAAAATTAAAATGTCTATTTTTTCCTTCCACGTTGCTTTAGTTCCTGTGGCTTGAATGTAGTTTTGAGTAGCTTGAGGGTGAAGTTTTTATAATGGTGTCACTTTTGGGTATTTTCTGCAATATAGACCCCTCAAAGTGAATTCAAATGTGAGGTGGTCCCTAAAAAAATTGTTTCCAAAATTGTGCTGATGTAAAGTAGACATGTGGGAAATGTTATTTATTAACTATTTTGTGTCACATAACTCTCTGGTTTAACAGAATAAAAATAAAAAATTTGAAAATTGCGAAATTTTCACCAAATTTCCATTTTTTTCACAAATAAACGCAAAAATTATCGACCTAAATGTAACACTAACATGAAGCCCAATATGTCACGAAAAAACAATCTCAGAATCGCTAGGATCCGTTGAAGTGTTCCTGAGTTATTACCTCAAAGAGACACTGGTCAGAATTGCAAAAAATGGCAAGGTCTTTAAGGTCAAAATAGGCCGGGTCATGAAGGGGTTGAAAAAATGCTTTTATATATATTATAATATAATATATATATATATATATATATATATATATATATATATATACACACACAGTACAGACCAAAAGTATGGACACACCTTCTCATTCAAAGATTTTTCTGAATTTTCATGACTAAGAAAATTGTAGATTCACAATGAAGGCATCAAAACTATGAATTAACACATGTGGAATTATACGTTACACTTTACAACTTTTTTTGAGAAAAAAAGACGGATTTTGGTAAGAACTTACCTGTAAAATCCTTTTCAGCGAAGAAGGAAGGGAGACACACTAGACATTACTAGTGGGTAGGCGAAGCCCAGACGAGATAGACACCTCAGATTAAAAAGAGTGTTGACCGGCCCCTCCAGCTCGGGCTCCTCCTACTCAGCTCTCCAGTTGTACCAAGCTTAAGGAAGAGCAATATCACCAGCGGAGCAACATAACCCCTTCTGAAGGACTTCAGAAAATAAAACACAAAAATACAGGTTATGCATGCATGTAGGCAAAAATCACACAGTTCCAGGTACTACTCACTGGACCTGACCACTGCGATGAGCTGGCGATGCTGGAACAGAGCCTTAGCGCGTCGACCTCAGCCCAGATAATCGCTATCAGAGAAGGGTCACGCCGCATCTGAAAAACAACAACACACTTCTGCTATGGGAGGGATGTGTGTCTCCCTTCCTTCTTCGCTGAAAAGGATTTTACAGGTAAGTTCTTACCAAAATCCGTCTTTCAGCTGCAGATGAAGGAAGGGAGACACACTAGACATTACTAGTGGGACGTCCCAAAGCAGTCCAAAAACTAGGGTGGGAAAAAAAACAAAAAAGGCAGAATCCCAACAACCTAGATAAATGCGCAACAGGCGCCAAATACAAGTTAACTAGAACTTTAAACTACGGCCGCCTACAGGACCCTACGTCCTAAGACCGCATCAACAGAAACACTGACGTCCACCTTATAAAACCTTATAAACGTGTGGACAGAAAGCCAGGTCGCCGCTCGGCAGAGCTGAGCTGCCGAGGCCCCTTGATGAAAGGCCCACGAGGAAGCCACAGCCCTCGTGGAGTGAGCTCGAATCTTAATCGGGCAAGGTTCGCTTTTAAGTCGGTAAGCCTCCAAAAAGGCCGACCGAATCCAATGAGCTATAGAGTCCTTGGAAGCTCGTTTACCACGCCAACGACCTGCTGGAATCACAAACAGAGAGTTTGACTTCCGAAAACCTTGAGTAACAGTCAAAAAGAACTTCAAAGCCCGCACCAAATCCAATGCGTGCAAGGCCCATTCCTTCGCATTCCTTGGCCTCGGACAAAGAGAGGCAACACAATATCCTGGTTAACATGAGATTGCGACACCACCTTAGGTAAGAAGTCGCTCCGTGTGCGTAGCACCACACGATCCGGGTGAAAACTCCAGGAAGGGAGGCGAGCAAGAAAGAGCCGCCAACTCAGGAACCCTTCTCAAAGAGGTGACCGCCACTAGGAAGGCAACCTTCCAAGAGAGCAAAGAAAAACTAACAAAGTCCATAAGCTCAAAAGGCCCATGTTGAAGAGCCTCCAAAACAAGGTTGAGACGCCAAGGAGACACAGGCGCCTTCCGCGGTGGAAACTGGCGGGTTACTCCGCGAAAAAAGGAACGCCACGATAGCTTTCGGAACCGCAAGGACAGAGCAGAAACCTGACCCCTCAGGGTGCTCACTGCCAAACCCTTGTCCAGCCCGAATTGCAGGAAGCCAACAAATTGGGAATGGAAAAAAATCCTCGGATTCCTTGAAGAACCCGAACACCACGAAAAGAAAGCTTCCCAAGTCTTGTGGTATATTCTATGTAGTAGCCGGACCTCTGGCCGCTCGCAAATTGGCAATGACTTCGGCTGAAAAACCTCGACGAGTCAATATTTCGGTCTCAAGAGCCACGCTGTTATGTTTCGGTAACTGAGGAGTGCAGGTAAAAAAGGCAATACACCAGAGCAGTTGGAATCTATGAGATTGCAGTACCCTGACTAACCACCACAACTAGAGGCAGCCGTGGAGCGTTCCTACGTTGGTCCTAGACGCCTCGTCACAGCCTGAGAAACTAACTACACCTAAAGATAGAAATATGAAAGCTATCTGCCCCGGAGCAGATCCCCAAAGAACATAGAAAGCCCCCAAACATGTAATGGCTGTTAGACAAGAAGAAATACTGACACAGACAGAAAATAGTATGAGCAAACGTTGGGGCCCAAACTAACTAAATAGAAAAGGATAGGAAGGGTACTTACTGCAATCCCAAAAAACCCTGCAAAGCACCAACACTACTAATTTCAAAAACACCTGAGATCACACGACCTCTACCACCTAAATTAGTTCTCTGGTGTAACAAAATCAAAACAGCAGCCACTGAAGAAACTGGAAAAGCAAAAGTACAAATATCAGTGGCTGAACTAAACTGAGAGGGCAAAAGCCCCCGGAGGGGACCCTGAAGGCCCCCACAGAAGTGCAGGACAAAATGCAAAACACGGATTTTGGTAAGAACTTACCGGTAAAATCCTTTTCAGCGAAGGAAGGAAGAGAGACACAGTATTCATTACTGATGGGTAGGCGGAGCCCCAGATCAGGATGTCACCTCAGATCAAAAGAGTGCTGACTGGCTGGCCCCTCCAGCTCGGGCTCCTCCTACTCAGCTCCAGTCGTACCAAAGCTTTTAGGAAAAGAGCCAAGATCACCAGCGGAGCAACATAACCCCTTCTGAAGGAACTTCAGAGAAAAAACACAAGGATACAGGTTATGCATGCAAAGAAAACCAAAAACCACAGAGTTCCAGGTACTACTCACGGAACCTGACTACTGCGATGAGCTGGCGATGCTGGAACAGAGCCTTAGCGCGCTGACCTCAGCCAGATAATCGCTATCAGATAAGGGTCGCGCTGCATCTGAAAACATCAACACACTTCTGCCTTGGGAGGGTGCTGTGTCTCTCTTCCTTCCTTCGCTGAAAAGGATTTTACCGGTAAGTTCTTACCAAAATCGTGTTTCAGCTGCAGATGGAAGGAAGAGAGCCACAGTATTCATTACTGATGGGACGTCCCAAAGCAGTTCAAAAATAAGGGTGGGAAAAACCAACAAAAGGCAGAAACCCAACAACCTTAACAAAGAAAGCGCAACCAGCGCTAAACACAAGTTCATCTAGAACTTTAAACTACAGCCGCCTGCAGGACCCTACGTCCGAGGGCTGCATCAGCGGAAGCACTGACGTCCACTTTATAAAACTTTGTAAACGTGTGGACAGAGCGCCAAGTTGCCGCCCGGCAGAGCTGCACTGCCGAAGCACCTTGGTGAAAAGCCCACGATGAAGCCACAGCCCTCGTGGAGTGGGCTTGAATCTTAATCGGGCAAGATTCACCCTGAAGACGGTAAGCTTCCAATATAGCTGACCGAATCCAACGAGCTATAGAATCCTTGGAAGCTCGTTGACCACGCCGACGACCGACTGGAAAATAGGGAGTCCGTCTTACGAAAACCTTGAGTAATAGATAGATAAAACTTCAAGGCCCGCACTAAATCCAATGTGTGTAAAGCACGCTCTTTCACATTCTTCGGATCCGGGCAGAATGAAGGCAACACAATATCCTGGTTGACATGAAATTGTGACACCACTTTAGGCAAAAAATCACCCCGAGTGCGAAGCACTACACGATCCGGAAAAAACTCCAGAAAAGGAGGCGAACAAGAAAGAGCTGCCAACTCAGAAACTCTCCTCACAGAAGTGACTGCAACAAGGAAAGCCACCTTCCAAGAAAGTAAAGAAAGGCTAGCAGAAACCATAGGCTCAAAAGGTTTATGCTGAAGAGCCTCCAAAACAAGGTTGAGCCGCCAAGGAGACACGAGTGCCTTCCGCGGCGGGAACTTACGAGATATACCTCGGAAAAAGGAGAGCACGTCTCTATTTGAAGCAATGGTTCTCCGGAACAATAAGGACAGAGCAGAAATCTGACCTTTCAGGGTGCTGACTGCCAAACCCTTGTCTAGCCCATGCTGCAGAAAAGCCAACAGGTTGGGAATGGAAAATTTTCTCGGGTTCCGAGAGGACCCCAAACACCACGAAAAGAAGGTTTCCCAAATTTTGTGGTAAATCCTAGTAGTAGCCGGACTTCTTGCAGCACAAAGGGTAGCAATGACCTCGGCTGAGAAACCTCTACGGGTCAAGATTTCGGTCTCAAGAGCCACGCCGTCAAACGCAGGGACATCAAGTCCGGATGACAAACGGGCCCCTGAGTCAACAAGTCCGGTTGAAGAGGGAGTGGAAAAGGAGGTGCCGCCAACAGCGACATTATTGTCGAGAACCACACCCTTCTTGGCCAGTCTGGAGCTATCAAAATAGCTGGAATTCTCTCTAGTCTGATCCGACGCAGTACTAGAGGAAGTAAGGATATCGGCGGGAATACATAGATCAGCTCGAACTGATCCCACTGAGCCACTAGAGCATCCACCGCCACAGCCTTCGGGTCCTTGTACCTGGACATGAACGTCGGTAACTTGGCATTGGACCTGGATGCCATCAAATCCACTTGTGGGGTTCCCCAGCGAGAGCACAGTAGTGCAAAAACTTCCGGGTGGAGGCTCCATTCCCCGGGATCCATCCTTCTGCGACTGAGAAAGTCCGCTGTAATATTCTGAACCCCTGGAATGTGAATCGCCGAAATGGCTGGTACACTGGCCTCTGCCCAAATCAGAATTCGGGACACCTCTACCATGAGTCTGGAACTCCTTGTCCCACCTTGGTGATTGATATACGCGACAGCCGTCGCATTGTCTGTCTGCACTCGGACTGGCAGACCGCTCAAAGGGACCGTCCAATGTTGGAGGCAAAGGAAAATCGCCCTCAATTCCAGGATGTTGATCGGAAGAACAGACTCTTCCGATGACCATACCCCCTGAATCCAGAGATTGTTCCAAACACCCCCCCAGCCCGTCAGGCTGGCATCGGTGGTTATGACTGACCACTTCGGAGGGAGGAAAGACTTCCCCAGGGAGAATGCCCCTGTACGTAACCACCATTCTAGAGAATCCCGCACCGCGCGAGAAATGGTGACGCTGCAATCCAGCGAACCTTGCGATTGATCCCAACGACTCAGAATGAGCCTATGGAGAGCTCTGGAATGAAATTGGACAAACGGAAAAAACCTCATGGACGCCACCGTCAGACCCAGAAGGCGCATACCTTCCGAAGGGACACTGCTGTCGCAGACTTCATAGTCTGTACATGCTGGAGCAGACATGCCTGCTTGTCTGGAGGTAGGGACAACACCGCCCGTACCATGTCGAAATGCATCCTCAAAAACAGGATTGCCTGCGACGATTCCAGAGACGACTTCTCCTTTGAAGCCACAACCGAAAAGGCCGTCCAAATAGGGACGAATCGTAAGTCCCCGTCTTTGAAGGATTGCCATGAGATTTTGGCGTCAGAATCGTTGTAAAAATTCTGGGCGTTAAGGCCAAGCCGAATGGTCGAGCCACAACCTGGGTGAGGTCTTCCGATGGGAACATGCCAAAAAGCGTCGCGAATGTCGATTGATCGTTCTGCGACAGGGCTGCCATAACTGAGCGAAGCGACTTCATGCTCGGCTCTGACGGAATGTCAGAAGTCAGTCCGCCTTAGCGAATTTTTTTTTTTTTTTGCCAGCTTCTGCCTTAACAGAAGTTCTGTTTCCAGGGTATGCGGAATTTCTGAGAATTCCCCCTTTTTTTTTTTTTTTTTTAAAAAGAGAGAGAGACGACACAAACCCCCAGAGGGTTGGTCAGATCATCCCTTGAACCGAAAAGGACTGCCGATAACTATCGGCACTAGTCCTGCCAGACGCAGAAGTCACAGCTCTGCGCTGCGGTAAAGCTGCTTCTTTTGCCTTTGCCTTGGCATCAGCTCCGTGAGGTCAGTCAAATAGCTGACCACTTTCTAAGCTAAAGATAGCAAAGCCTGTTGGAAAACTGCGTTCCATCCAAGTCACAGTGCTCTTCTGACTGTAACTGCCGAGGATTGCTCCCTGGATAGCAGTGACGCATTATCCTTCAACTAGAAAAGCCCATCTACCTTGATAGAGGGAAACTTGCCACGCCGTCCTTAGACGGTCCAACCGGCTCAGGGGAACTTAACAAGTACACCTAGATCCTTAATACCGAATCTATGATCCACGGCTACACAGGTGGAAATTGTTGCCATCTCCGTTCTTCTGTCCAGCGTGTCCTGCAGACTCGTCTTCCCTTTTACCAGGAAGATTTGCTAAGCTGGAATGAAGGAACATTCACTTCAGGAGAAGGGGTCCAATTAACAAATAACTCCGTAGAAAAACGGATACAGTTTGTAAGGTCATCGCGACCCATGCGACCCTTGCAACATCCGGGCCGACTTACCAGGACGACTAGTTACCTCCTCTGGTAACTGTAACGTCCACATGGCTTCCACAGAAATTTTAGTACGGCCCCTGAGAGAGGCAGGGTGTCCCTGCCGATCCTCCTTGACCGAATCGGACTTCTTCGCTAAGCGAGAAGGAAAACACCGATTTGTGTCGCTCCCTTGAGAGGATCTAGTTGACACTCCATAACCTAAAAGGTCATCAATAGAAACCAGAGAAGGCCTTCATTTTGACACCATTGGAACCTCTGACCGTGTATGAGTCGAGGTCTGCGTGTCAGATACGCGAGGCTGATCCGTAACGGATCTGGGAGAGGGTCTCTGACATACCCTTGCATAGTATATGGCAGGATAAACCTGTCAGTAACCAGAGCAGTACTTAAATAAAAAACAAACGCTGAAGGGTTAAAGCTCTAAGAAAGAGCTACCCCAGCTGTCTCCCATTAAGAGTTAACCTCCTAAGAAGGGGTTAAAGTAGCTGACTCCCCACAACCTTGATAATGAAAAAGGGTGTGCGAATCTCAGGCGCCTCTTATAAGGTCGCAGCTGCAGGACAGCCATGCCACACTAAACAGAAAACGTTCCACAAGATCGCTAAAAAATTGCGCTGTTTTTTATAACGCAATGACCGCCAAAGTTGTCAAGGAGATCGCTAATCGCCTATGCGATGCTAATGAGATCGCCCAGATTGGCAGCTAATAGCGACATTAAAAATGACACACAAACGATCGCAATATTATGCGACGCCATCAGGATCGTCAGCGGAAACGTATAGTGGCAGCATTAATGTCGCAGACTCCCCACAGCCTCTTTATTAATATTAAAAGAGTGTGCGAGCCCCTTATGCGAGAACAGCCGCAGGACAGCGCAATCTGTCACTCAGAAGTGCCCCAGACGGCGCCCGCGCTGTGGAGGTGAAGGGGTTAAGCTTCTGCCCGGGGGGCTAGAAGCGACTCACCAAGCTGGACACGTATTCTAGCCGGGAGGGGAGGAGAACGATCCGGGGAGCTTTCAACCTGCAGCGCTTTATCAGCAATAGCCACGCTGTGGAGGTGAAGGGTTAAGCTTCTGCCCGGCGGGCTAGCTTGTCAGCAATGGCCGCCGCGCTCTGCCTCCGTGTGCTCCATGTAGAGGAGCCGGAAATGGAGGCTGCAGTAAAGCGCGCGCTCAGAAGCGGCGCGAAATTCAAAAAATAAAAAGAGCGCGTACTCCCCTCCTTTCCCTCGTCCTGCAGGCATCCTCCTGCGGACATAGAAAAACTAGTCATCTGCATATATATGTACAGCGGCTGCCGCAGCAGTCGCTAAAACACTCACACACATTTTACCAAAATGTGGAGTACTCACCAGTCGAAACGCCACAGGGACCCCCAGGGGTTTCTGGCGCTATGCCCATGCTTCCCCCCAGGGCGGGAAGCGCAGTGACCCCAGTGTGTGGTTTGCGCCCCCGCCAGGGAAACTCTCCTCATCCCCCAGGGCCGGCAAGATTCTGCAGGGACCATTATGTAGTTACAGATCCGCCAAGAGAGAGGCTGGTGAAATACATTGATAAACATGTAATAGCGCTGTCACCGCAGTGCTGAAGCATACTGATATACATGTAATAGCGCTGCCATCAGACGCTAAAGCACTCACACATTAATAATAAAATTTTGTGTGGAGTACTCACCAGCCAAAGCGCCACAGGGACCCTCAGGGGTTTCTGGCGCTGTGCCCATGCTTCCCCCCAGGGCGAGGGACGCAGTGACCGCACGTGTGGTTTGCGTCCCCGCCAGGGAAGCTCTCCTCATCCCCCAGGGCCGGCAAGGATTCTGCAGGGACTTTGAGTAAATACAGATCCGCCAAGGGAGAGGTTGGGTACAGCAGCGCTGGTACCCCTGAGACCTCTAGACCAACTAGTGATCCAAGTCTCCTGTCCGAATGTAAAATAATAAAATCTTCTGAGGAGCTGCATTAGCAGCGACCATCCTCTGGACCTCAAATCTTAGACTGGAGCTGAGTAGGAGGAGCCCGAGCTGGAGGGCCAGCCAGTCAGCACTCTTTTGATCTGAGGTGACATCCTGATCTGGGGCTCCGCCTACCATCAGTAATGAATACTGTGGCTCTCTTCCTTCCATCTGCAGCTGAAAATAAAGCACAAAAACAAAAAGAAGAAAATGTCTTATCTGTTAGCAGGAGATGCAGACACGACACAGCAGGCTACAAGGGAAACAGGAATCATGGAGTGAGACCAGAACAATTGATCACCGGCAACCCTGATGGGAAGGCGACTCCCTTATATAAGACCAGTCAGTAACACCTGATTCCCACTCCTCACAATCTTCACTGGACAGTCCAGTACCGCTTGTAACCACCAGAGGGAGCCTCTGCTCAGAACTCATTTCAAGTCCATTCACAACAGTACCCCCCCCTTGAGGAGGGTCACCGAACCCTAACTTGAGCAACCAGGTCGGTCAGGATGAGTTCTATGATACGCACGGATGAGTCTCCTAGCATGGATGTCCAAACCAAACACCCAAGAATTGTCTTCCTGACCATAACCTCTCCACTTAACCAAATACTGGAGTTTCCGTCTAGAAAAACGAGAATTCAATATTTTCTCAACCACATACTCCAGATTGCCCTCAACCAAAACAGGGTCAGGAGGCACAGTAGTAGGAACCACTGGCTCAACAAACCTCTTCAACAAGGACTTATGGAACACGTTATGGATCTTATATGTCCCTGGAAGAAGCAAACGAAAAGAAACAGGATTAAGAATCTCCATGATCTTATAAGGTCCAATGAACCTAGGCTTAAATTTAGGAGATGCCACTCTCATAGGAATATTTTTTGAGGACAACCAGACCAAGTCCCCCACTTTAAACCGAGGACCATCAGTCCTATGCCGGTTAGCAAACCGCTGGGCCCTCTCCTGAGAGAGGGACAACCTCTCCACTACCTGGTCCCAAATCTGTTGCATACGCTCCACAACAGAGTCAACACCTGGACAGACAGAAGCTTCCGTCTGTCCTGAAGAAAATCGAGGGTGAAACCCAGAATTACAGAAAAATGGAGACATCAAAGTGGCAGAGCTAGCCCTATTATTAAGAGCAAACTTAGCCAAAGGCAAAAAAGAGACCCAGTCATCCTGATCAGCAGACACAAAGCATCTTAGATAAGTCTCCAATGTCTGGTTTGTTTCTCAGTTTGACCATTGGTCTGAGGATGAAACGCCGAGGAGAAAGACAATTGAACACCAAGTTTAGAACAAAAGGTCCTCCAAAATCTTGAAACAAACTGGACTCCTCTGTCAGACACAATGTTCTCAGGAATGCCGTGTAAACGAACCACGTGCTGAAGGAACAAAGGCACCAATTCAGAGGAGGAAGGCAACTTAGGTAATGGCACAAGATGTATCATCTTGGAAAACCTATCACAAATCACCCAGATGACGGTCATTCTCTGAGAAACAGGGAGGTCGGAAATGAAATCCATAGAGATATGGGTCCATGGGCTCTTGGGCACAGGCAATGGCATCAACAAACCACTAGAGCGAGAGCAAGGCTTGGAGCGAGAGCAAGTCCCGCAGGACTGCACAAATTCCCTGACATCACGAGACAAGGTAGGCCACCAAAAGGACCGACTAACCAAGTCTCTGGTACCAAAAATTCCGGGATGACCGGCCAGCGCGGAACAATGAATCTCAGACATCACACTCTTTTTCCACTGGTCCGGGACAAACAATTTCCCAACAGGGCAGCGCTCGGGCTTATCCTCCTGACACCCCTCCAGAGCCAGTCTCAAATTGGGCGAGATGGCGGAAAGAACTATACCCTCTTTCAAAATAACAGAAGGATCAGATAACTCAGGAGAGTCTGCCAGGAAACTCCTCGAGAGGGCATCCGCCTTAACATTCTTAGTGCCAGGAAGAAATGAAACCACAAAATTAAAACGTGTGAAAAACAAGGCCCACCTGGCCTGTCTAGGATTAAGTCGCTTGGCAGATTCCAGATAAACCAGATTCTTATGGTCCGTAAGGACCACCACCTGATGTTTGGCTCCCTCCAGCCAATGTCTCCACGCTTCAAAAGCCCACTTCATGGCCAATAACTCCCGATTACCCACGTCATAATTACGTTCAGTAGGAGAAAGTTTTCAAGAGAAAAAGGCACAAGGGTTACTTTTAGAGGTCTCTGGATCTCTTTGGGACAAAACAGCACCTGCCCCAATTTCAGAGGCATCAACCTCCACCTGAAATGGTAGAGAAACATCAGGCTGCCGTAGAACAGGAGCAGAAGTGAATCTCTGCTTAAGTTCCTGAAATGCAGAGACTGCCTCAGGAGGCCAATTCACTACATCAGAACCCTTTTTGGTCAAATCAGTTAAAGGTTTAACAATAACCGAGAAATTACCAATAAATTTACGATAAAAATTGGCAAAACCCAAAAATCTTTGAAGAGCCTTTAATGAAGTAGGTTGGACCCAATCACAGATGGCCTGAACCTTGACCGGGTCCATTTCAATAACAGATGGAGACAAAATGAATCCCAAAAATGAGATCCTCTGTACGCCAAAAAGACACTTTGATCCCTTCACATACAGAGCATTCTCTCTCAAAATCTGGAATACAGTTCGAACATGTTTCACATGAGAGTCCCAGTCATTGGAAAAAATCAAGATATCATCCAAATAAACAATCAGAAATTTATCCACAAAATCCCTGAAAATGTCATTCATGAAGGACTGGAAGACAGAAGGAGTATTAGTGAGCCCAAAGGGCATCACAAGGTACTCAAAATGCCCCTCAGGGGTATTAAATGCCGTCTTCCATTCATCCCCGTGCTTAATGCGAATAAGGTTGGTAAACCAAGGTCAAGGTCAAGCTTGGTAAACCAAGTAGCATTTTTCACCCTGGAAAACAGGTCAGAAATCAAGGGTAACGGATATTGATATTTCACAGTAATATTGTTCAAAAGACGATACATTAAGACCATCCTTTTTGGCCACAAAGAAAAAACCGGCACCTAAGGGTGAAGAGGATGGTCTGATATGACCCTTCTCCAATGACTCCTTGATATAAGACCGCATAGCGTCATGTTCAGGTACAGACAAGTTAAAAAGGCGACCTTTAGGGAATTTACTACCAGGTACTAATTCAATAGCGCAGTCATAGCTCCTATGGGGAGGCAAGGATGCAGATTTACTTTCGCTAAACACATCAGAAAAATCAATCAAAAAGTCAGGAACATCCTGAGCCTGGGGGAGGCAGAAAAAACAGGAGTGTTGGTATTAACACATTGGCAGCCCCAACTGGTTACAGACACAGTTTTCCAATCCAAAACAGGATTATGAGACTGCAACCAAGGGAAACCCAGTACGATAATATCATGCAGATTATACAGAACCAAAAATTTGCAGCACTCCTGATGATCAGGTTCAACCCTCATTATCACCTGAGTAGAAAACTGAGGTTTATTCTCAGCCAAAGGGGTAGAATCGATCCCCAGTAGGGGAATAGACTTCTGTAGGGTATCAAGGGAAACCCACAACGTTTAGCAAAATCATAATCCATCAGGTTAATAGCTGCTCCAGAATCAACGAAAGCCTGAGCAGAAAATGAGGACAGAGAGCATATCAGAGTGACAGTTAATAAAAACTTAGTCTGAACACTACCCAAGACAACTGAGCGTGCAAAACGTCTTCCCCGCTTAGGGCAGAGTGAAATAGCATGAGAGGCATTACCACAGTAGAAACATAACCCATTGCGCTTTCGAGACTCATGACGCTGTGCCCCAGACACCACTCTATCACACTGCATGGATTCAGAAGCAGGTTCACAAGGCAACACTATTCCACGCATACCTCTCCGCTCACGCAAACGTCTGTCAATTTGAATCGCTAATGACATAGAATCATTGAGACCAGAGGGGACAGGGAATCCCACCATAACATCCTTTACATTATCTGACAGACCCTTCCGAAAAAGGGCCGCCAAAGCGTCGTCATTCCACTTGGTCAGGACTGCCCACCTACGGAATCTCTGACAGTATAACTCAGCGTCATCAAGCCCCTGATTTAATGCCAACAAGGCTTTTTCAGCTTGATCAGTGACATTAGGCTCATCGTACAATAACCCCAAAGCCTGAAAAAATGCATCAACATCACTCAAAACAGGATCCCCAGGTGTCAGGGAAAAAGCCCAATCCTGAGGATCGCCGCGCAGGAGAGAGATGATAATTTGAACCTGCTGCGCTGCGTTCCCTGAGGACTTAGATTTTAAGGCAAAAAACAATTTACAATTATTTTTGAAATTCTGAAACTTAGCTCGATCCCCCCAAAAACAAATCTGGCATGGGAATCCTAGGTTCCACAACAGGCAACCTAGCAAGATGTGCAGCAATACTCTGAACCTCAGTGGCAAGCTGATCCACATGGCCAGACAACTGTGCAAACTCCATTGAGAGAAAAAATCCTCCCCAGCACCCAGAGATACAGAGGGAAAAAAAAAAAAAATGCAACAAACAGAAAAATATCCTGACAACTCTGACAACCGTTTTTTTTCTGTGAGTACCATACAACTTTAAATTTTAGGCCGGTGATACTGTTATGTTTCGGTAACTGAGGAGTGCAGGTAAAAAAGGCAATACACCAGAGCAGTTGGAATCTATGAGATTGCAGTACCCTGACTAACCACCACAACTAGAGGCAGCCGTGGAGCGTTCCTACGTTGGTCCTAGACGCATCGTCACAGCCTGAGAAACTAACTACACCTAAAGATAGAAATAGGAAAGCTATCTGCCCCGGAGCAGATCCCCAAAGAACATAGAAAGCCCCCAAACATGTAATGGCTGTTAGACAAGAAGAAATACTGACACAGACAGAAAATAGTATGAGCAAACGTTGGGGCCCAAACTAACTAAATAGAAAAGGATAGGAAGGGTACTTACTGCAATCCCAAAAAACCCTGCAAAGCACCAACACTACTAATTTCAAAAACACCTGAGATCACACGACCTCTACCACCTAAATTAGTTCTCTGGTGTAACAAAATCAAAACAGCAGCCACTGAAGAAACTGGAAAAAGCAAAAGTACAAACATCAGTCGCTAAACTAAACTGAGAGGGCAAAAGCCCCCGGAGGGACCCTGAAGGCCCCCACAGAAGTGCAGGACAAAATGCAAAAATAAAGCACAAAAACAAAAAGAAGAAAATGTCTTATCTGTTAGCAGGAGATGCAGACACGACACAGCAGGCTACAAGGGAAACAGGAATCATGGAGTGAGACCAGAACAATTGATCACCGGCAACCCTGATGGGAAGGCGACTCCCTTATATAAGACCAGTCAGTAACACCTGATTCCCACTCCTCACAATCTTCACTGGACAGTTCAGTACCGCTTGTAACCACCAGAGGGAGCCTCTGCTCAGAACTCATTTCAAGTCCATTCACAACACCACGCCGTCAAACGCAGAGACTTCAGGTCCGGATGACGAACGGGCCCTTGGGTTAACAGGTCCGGGCGAAGAGGAAGTGGAAATGACGGTGCCGCCAGGAGTGACACCAGTGTCGAGAACCACGTTCTCCTTGGCCAATCTGGGGCTATCACTATAGCCCAGATTCTCTCTAGTCTGATCCGACGGAGTACCAGAGTAGCAAAGAAATCGGCGGGAACACATAGATTAGTGTGAATCAGTCCAACGGAGCCACTAGAGCATCCACCGCTACAGCCTTCGGATCCTTGTACCTGGACATGAATGTCGGTAACTTGGCATTGAACCTGGATGCCATCAGATCCACTTGGGGAGTTCCCCAACGGGAGCACAGCAGTGCAAAAATTTCCGGATGAAGACTCCATTCTCCGGGATCCAACTTCTCGCGACTTAGAAAGTCCGTCGTAATATTCTGAACTCCTGGCATGTGGATCGCAGAGATGGCTGGAACTCTGGTCTCTGCCCATATCAGGATCCGAGATACCTCCACCATGAGTCTGGAACTCCTTGTCCCGCCTTGGTGATTGATCTATGCGACCGCCGTCGCATTGTCTGTCTGCATTCGGACAGGCAGACCGCTTAAAAGGGACCGTCCAGTGTTGGAGGCAAAAGAAAAATCGCCCTCAATTCGAGGATGTTGATCGGCAAGACAGACTCTTCCGACGACCATACTCCCTGAGTCCAGAGATCGTTCCAGACACCCCCCCCAGCCTGTCAGGCTGGCATCGGAGGTTATGACCGACCACTTCGGAGGAAGGAAAAACTTCCCCAAGGATAACTCTTTCGGACATATCCACCATCTTAGAGACTCTCGTACTTTGTGGGAGATGATAACACTGCAATCCAGTGAGGTCTGCGACCGATCCCAGCGGTTCAGAATGAACTTTTGGAGAGCCCTGGAATGAAATTGGGCAAACGGAAGTACCTCCATTGAAGCCACCATCAACCCCAGAAGACGCATACATCTTCGAAGGGACATTGCTGTTGAAGGCTTCATCACCCGTGCATGTCGAAAGAGACATGCTTGCTTGTCTGGAGGCAGGGACACCACTGCTCGTACCGTGTCAAAATGCATCCCCAAAAACAGAATTGATTGTGACGGTTCCAGAGACGACTTCTCCCAATTGACCAGCCACCCGAAGTCCTCCAGGAGCTGAAGGGATAGATTGCGAGCCGTCACCGCCTCCTCCTTTGAGGACGCCACAATCCAAAGGTAGTCCAGGTAGGGAAGAATCGTGACCCCCTGTCTTCGTAGTATTGCCCTGAGAGGCGCCAGAATTTTTGTAAAAACTCTGGGCGCTGAGGCCAAACTGAATGGCAGAGCCACAACTGGTAATGGTCCTGACCTATAGCAAAACGAAGATAACGTTGGTGAGCCCTTCCGATTGGAACGTGCAAATGAGCGTCTGCGAATGTCGATTGACACCAAAAAGTCGTTCTGTGACAAGGCTGCCATAACGGAGCGAAGCGACTCCATGCAAAATTTTTGGGTGTGGACATGCCGATTCAATCTTTTGAAATCCAGGATGGGGCGAGATTTGTCCTCCTTTTTGGGGACCACAAAGAGGTTGGAATAAAACCCTCTTCCCCTGTCCTCTGTGGGAACGGTACCATCACACCCTTCTGCAGAAAAGAGTCGACTTCTCGCAGCAGAGCGGCACATAGCTCGGGCTCTGACGGAAAGCGAGATTGGTAAAAAACTGTCCGGGGGTCGAGAAGAAAACTCTATGAAGTGGCCTGCCGACACACCCCGCGTCACCCAGGTGTCCGGAACGCGGGAAACCCAAGTCAATTTGAATAGAAACAGGCGACCCCCCACTCGAGAGCCCTCGAGTGGAAACCTGGCGTCAATCTGTTTTAGCGGGTTTTTTTTTTGTCAGATTCCGCTTGTCTTGACGGAAACTTTGTTTCCAGGGAGAGCGAGATTTCTGAGAGGTCTTTTTTCCTGAAAAAGAGGGACGACCCGATCCCCAAGATGGCTGACCGAAACGTCCCCTGGACCGAAAGGATTGCCGACACTACCGGCACTAGTCCTGCCAGACGCAGAAGTCACAGCTCTGCG
This sequence comes from Oophaga sylvatica, assembly GCA_033576555.1. Taxonomy (NCBI): domain Eukaryota; kingdom Metazoa; phylum Chordata; class Amphibia; order Anura; family Dendrobatidae; genus Oophaga; species Oophaga sylvatica. Next base: position 415,821,084 of record JARQOD010000001.1, read on the forward strand.
CTGCGGTAAAACCGTTTCCTTTGCGATCAGCTCCGTGCGGTCAGGCTCAAATAACTGACCACCTTGTAAGTTAAAGATAGCAAACCCTGCTTGGAAACCGCGTCCCCGGTCCACTGTCTAAGCCACAGTGCTCTTCTGACTGTGACCGCCGAGGATTGCACCCTGGATAGCAGTGACGCAGTATCCTTCACAACTTGAAAAGCCCATCTACTTCGATAGAGGGGATCCATCTTGCCACGCCGTCCATAGACGGCCCAACCGGCTCAGGGAAGCTTTACAAGCACATATGGACTCTAATACTGAATCCATGACCCGCGGCCTCGTAGATGGATTTTGCTGCCATCTACGTTTTTCTGTCCAGCGGATCCTGCAGACTCGCCTTCCCTTTAACGGGAAGATTTTGCTAAGCCGGGATAAAGGGACATTCACTTCAGGATAAGGAATTCAATTATCAATCAATCAACTCCGTAGAACACGGATACAGTGTCTCAAATATCTGGACACAGGCGCTCCTTCTCCACTGTCCCATTAAGCTCATCCAGTGATGGTAAAACTGATCGCGACTGAAAACATCCGGGCCGACTTACCAGGACGTCCAGATACCTCCTCCGGTAACTGTAACGCCTCCAATAAAAACCTCTTAACGGCCCAAAAGAGAGGCAGAGTGTCCCTTTGCCGATCCTCCTCTTATGCGGGAAGGAAGGCACCGCTTGTGTCGCTTCCTTGAGAGGATCTAGCTGACATTAAATAATCTAGAAAGACAGACAGGCCATCCATAAAAACTAGCGAGGGCCTCCATTTTGACACCCTGGAACCTCCGACCGCTGAGCTTGACGCCGTCGAGGTCTGCGTGTCAGACATGCGAGACTGATCCTGTAGCAGATCTGGGAGACGGTCTCTGACCTTGAACAGTATACGGCAGGTTAAAGTGCGTTTCTTTAAAGAAACACGGATTTTGGTAAAGACTTACCTGTAAAATCCTTTTCAGCGAAGGAAGGAAGAGAGACACAGTATTCATTACTGATGGGTAGGCGGAGCCCCAGATCAGGATGTTACCTCAGATCAAAAGAGTGATGACTGGCTGGCCCCTCCAGCTCGGGCTCCTCCTACTCAGCTCCAGTCGTATCAAAGCTTTTAGGAAAAGAGCCAAGATCACCAGCGGAGCAACATAACCCCTTCTGAAGGAACTTCAGAGAAAAAACACAAGGATACAGGTTATGCATGCAAAGAAAGCCAAAAACCACAGAGTTCCAGGTACTACTCACGGAACCTGACTACTGCGATGAGCTGGTGATGCTGGAACAGAGCCTTAGCGCGCTGACCTCAGCCCAGATAATCGCTATCAGATAAGGGTCGCGCTGCATCTGAAAACATCAACACACTTCTGCCGTGGGAGGGTGCTGTGTCTCTCTTCCTTCCTTCGCTGAAAAGGATTTTACAGGTAAGTCTTTACCAAAATCCGTGTTTCAGCTGCAGATGAAGGAAGAGAGCCACAGTATTCATTACTGATGGGACGTCCCAAAGCAGTTCAAAAATAAGGGTGGGAAAAAACCAACAAAAGGCAGAAACCCAACAACCTTAACAACAAAGCGCAACCAGCGCTAAACACAAGTTCATCCAGAACTTTAAACTACAGCTGCCTGCAGGACCCTACGTCCGAGGGCTGCATCAGCGGAAGCACTGACGTCCACTTTATAAAATCTTGTAAACGTGTGGACAGAGCGCCAAGTCGCCGCTCGGCAAAGCTGCACTGCCGAAGCACCTTGATGAAAAGCCCACGATGAAGCCACAGCTCTCGTGGAATGGGCTCGAATCTTAATCGGGCAAGATTCACCCCGAAGACGGTAAGCTTCCAAAATAGCTGACCGGATCCAACGAGCTATAGAACCCTTGGAAGCTCGTTGACCACGCCGACGACCTGCCGGAACCACAAACAGGGAGTCCGTCTTACGAAAACCTTGAGTAATAGATAGATAAAACTTCAAGGCCCGCACTAAATCCAATGTGTGTAAATCTCGCTCTTTCGTATTCTTCGGATCCGGACAGAGTGAAGGCAACACAATATCCTGGTTAACATGAAATTGTGACACCACTTTAGGCAAAAAATCACCCCGAGTGCGAAGCACTACACGATCCGGAAAAAACTCCAGAAAAGGAGGCGAGCAAGAAAGAGCTGCCAATTCAGAAACTCTCCTCAAGGAAGTGACTGCAACAAGGAAAGCCACCTTCCAAGAAAGTAAAGAAAGGCTAGCAGAAACCATAGGTTCAAAAGGTTTATGCTGAAGAGCCTCCAAAACAAGGTTGAGCCGCCAAGGAGACACGGGGCCTTCCGCGGCGGAAACTTACGAGAGATACCTCGGAAAAAAGAGATCACGTCTCTATTCGAAGCAATGGTTCTCCGGAACAATAAGGACAGAGCAGAAATCTGACCTTTCAGAGTGCTAACTGCCAAACCCTTGTCTAGCCCATGCTGTAGAAAAGCCAACAGGTTGGGAATGGAAAATTTTCTCGGGTTCCGAGAAGACCCCAAACACCACGAAAAGAAGGTTTCCCAAATTTTGTGGTAAATCCTAGAAGTAGCCGGACATCTTGCAGCACGAAGGGTAGCAATGACCTCGGCTGAAAAACCTCTACGGGTCAAGATCTCGGTCTCAAGAGCCACGCCGTCAAACGCAGGGACATCAAGTCCGGATGACAAATGGGCCCCTGAGTCAACAAGTCCGGTTGAAGAGGGAGTGGAAACGGAGGTGCCGCCAACAGCGACATTATTGTCGAGAACCACACCCTTCTTGGCCAGTCTGGAGCTATCAGAATAGCTGGAATTCTCTCTAGTCTGATCCGACGCAGCACTAGAGGAAGTAAGGATATCGGCGGGAATACATAGATCAGCTTGAACTGATCCCACTGAGCCACTAGAGCATCCACCGCCACCGCCTTCGGGTCCTTGTACCTGGACATGAATGTCGGTAACTTGGCATTGGACCTGGAAGCCATCAAATCCACTTGGGGGGTTCCCCAGCGAGAGCACAGTAGTGCAAAGACTTCCGGGTGGAGGCTCCATTCCCCGGGATCCATCCTTCTGCGACTGAGAAAGTCCGCTGTAATATTCTGAACCCCTGGAATGTGAATCGCCGAAATGGCTGGTACATTGGCCTCTGCCCAAATCAGAATTCGGGACACCTCTACCATGAGTCTGGAACTCCTTGTCCCACCTTGGTGATTGATATACGCGACAGCCGTCGCATTGTCTGTCTGCACACGGACTGGCAGACCGCTCAAAGGGACCGTCCAATGTTGGAGGCAAAGAAAAATCGCCCTCAATTCCAGGATATTGATCGGAAGCACAGACTCTTCCGGTGACCATACCCCCTGAATCCAGAGATTGTTCCAAACACCCCCCCAGCCCGTCAGGCTGGCATCGGTGGTTATGACTGACCACTTCAGAGGGAGGAAAGACTTCCCCAGGGAGAATGCCCCTGGACGTAACCACCATTCTAGAGAATCCCGCACCGCGCGAGAAATGGTGACACTGCAATCCAGCGATTGCGACTGATTCCATCGACTCAAGATGAACCTTTGAAGAGTCCTGGAGTGGAACTGGGCAAAAGGAATTGCCTCCATGGACGCCACCATCAGTCCCAGAAGACGCATACACTTCCGTAGGGACATTGCCGTTGAGGATGTCATAATCTGTACATGTCGAAGAAGACATGACTGTTTGTCTGGTGGTAGGGAAACTACCGACCGAAACGTGTCGAGATGCATTCCCAAAAAGAGAATTGTCCTCGATGGTTCCAGGGACGACTTCTCCCAATTGACCAGCCAACCGAAGTCTTTCAGAAACTGAAGAGACAAATCCCGAGCCGTCAATGCCTCCAATTTTCCACCGCTGTCGACCGCAGCGCTAGACGCTGTGGAGGTCTGCGTATCTGATTGCCGCAATGGCACTGGGACGTGATCCGCGACATCTGAACTCTGTTCAGACATGTCTCATCTGTATGAGCAGGTCAAAGCGGTAATACCAGCAAAAAACTATGCGGTTTTTTTTTTTTTTTTTCAAACGCTGAAGGGTTAACGCTCCACCAAGCAGAGTTACCCCAGCGGTATTCAGTCAGCAAATTTAGCAGGTAGAAATAACCCTCAAAGGGGTTAATATTGCAAACTCACCAAAATATATATATATTTGTGAGCCCCAGCCAATTTTTATGTCTCTGATGAGACTGCAGCTGCAGGATAGCGATCGCTGCGCTGCGGGGTGAGGAATCCACACTCACCCAGCTGGCCGTGGTGTCTATATGAGGAGGGGAGCGGTCCGAGGAGCCCAGGAGCCTGAGTAATGGCCGCCACAGTGAGGGGGTCGCAGGAGAAAAGCCAGAGCGCGCGTCTTCCTGCTCAAAAGACCGGGATAGATAGGCCACGCCCCCTGCTAGCTCAAATAATGAGCGCGAACTCTCCCCGCTCCTGCTCCCTCCCTGTCCTGCAGCTATCTGCCTGCGGACAAAAAATCACCACATCTTCATGTAGTAGCGCTGTCACAGCAGCGCTGAAGCATACTGACATTACATGTAGTAGCGCTGTCACAGCAGCGCTGAAGCTTACTGACATTTACATGTAGTAGCGCTGTCACAGTAGCGCTGAAGCATACTGACATTACATGTAGTAGCGCTGTCACAGCAGCGCTGAAGCTTACTGACATTTACATGTAGTAGCGCTGTCACAGTAGCGCTGAAGCATACTGACATTACATGTAGTAGCGCTGTCACAGTAGCGCTGAAGCATACTGACATTACATGTAGTAGCGCTGTCACAGCAGCGCTGAAGCTTACTGACATTTACATGTAGTAGCGCTGTCACAGCAGCGCTGAAGCATACTGATATAGTAACGCTGACATTAGTAATAGCGCTGCTCATTCAGACGCTAAAGCACTCACACATAATTATTATTAAAATTTGTGTGGATACTCACCAGCCAAGGCGCCACAGGGACCCTCAGGGGTTTCTGGCGCAGTGCCCATGCTTCCCCCCAGGGCGAAGAACGCAGTGACCGCACGTGTGGTTTGCGTTCCCGCCAGAGAAGCTCTCCTCATCCCCAGGGCCGGCAAGGATTCTGCAGGGACTTTGAGTAAATACAGATCCGCCAAGGGAGAGGTTGGGGTACAGCAGCGCTGATACCCCTGAGACCTCTAGACCAACTAGTGATCCAAGTCTCCTGTCCGAATATTAAAATAATAAAATTTTCTGAGGAGCTGCATTAGCAGCGACCATCCTCTGGACCTCAAATCTTAGACTGGAGCTGAGTAGGAGGAGCCCGAGCTGGAGGGGCCAGCCAGTCATCACTCTTTTGATCTGAGGTAACATCCTGATCTGGGGCTCCGCCTACCCATCAGTAATGAATACTGTGGCTCTCTTCCTTCATCTGCAGCTGAAAAAAAGAACGCTGAAGGGTTAAAGCTCTTAAAGAGAGAGCTACCCACACCTTGATAAAGAAAAGGGTGTGCGAGCCCCCAGTGCCTCTATAAGGCAGCAGCTGCAGGACAGCTATGCCACACTAAAGAAAATTCAACAAGATCGCTAAAAAAAAATTGCGCTGTTTTGTAGATCGCAATGAACGCCAAAGTCATTAAGGGGATCGCTAACCGCTTATGCGCTGTCAATGAGATCGCCCAGATTGGCAGCTACTAGCGACCTTAAAAATGATCACACAAACGATCGCATAATATGCGCCGTTCTCGGGATCGTTTGGAAAAAATAGTGGCAATAATAATATCGCAGGCTCCCACAACCTTTTTATGAAAATGGTGTGCGAGCCCCCTGTGATAACAGCTGCAGGCAGCGCAGTCTGCCACCCATTTGTGCCTCAGAAAGGCGCCCGCGCTGTGGGGGTGAGGGGGTAAACTTCTGCCCTGCGGGTAGAAGCTACTCACCCAGCTGGTCGCGGTGCAGCGCTTGCCGGGAGGGGAGGGGAGCGATGTCCGGGGAGCCTTCAGCCTGCTTATAATGGCCGCCGCGCTGTGTCTCCGTGTGCTTCATGAGAGAAGCCGGAAATGGAGACTGCCGTAAAGCGCGCGCTCAGAGCGGCGCAAAATTCAAATAAAAAAGCGCGCACTCCTCTCTCCCGTTCTCTATGTCCTGCAGGCATCCACCTGCGGACAAAAAAACACAGTCACCGGCATGTATATTGTAACAGCGACTGCCGCAGCAGTCGCTGAATCACTCACACACATCAATAAAAATGTGGAGTACTCACCAGCCGAAAGCGCCACAGGGACCCCCAGGGGTTTCTGGCGCGTGCCCATGCTTCCCCCCAGGGCGGGGATCGCAGTGACCCCTGCAGCGCGGTTTGCGTCCCCGCCAGGGAAGCCATCCTCATCCCCCCGGGCCGGCAGGGTTCTGCAGGGACCACCATATAGGGTAATACAGATCCGCCAAGGGAGAGGTTGGGGTCCAGCAGCGCTGAGACCCCTGAGACCTCTAGACCACATTTGGTGAGTCCAAGTCTCTTGTCCGATAAAAAATAATAAAATCTTTTGAGGAGCTGCTTCCAGCAGCGACTATCTTCTCTGACCTCAAATTGAAAACTGGAGAGCTGAGTAGGAGGAGTCCGAGCTGGAGGGGCCGGTCAACACTCTTTTTAATCTGAGGTGTCTATCTCGTCTGGGCTGCGCCTACCCACTAGTAATGTCTAGTGTGTCTCCCTTCCTTCATCTGCAGCTGAAATATGTCTTATATTCTAGGTTCTTCAAAGTAGCCACCTTTTGCTTTGATTACTGCTTTGCACGCAGAAAAGGTGAACGGATGGATTCTACATGCCTTGTTCCCACCGTGAAGCATGGAGGAGGTGGTGTGATGTGTGGGGGTGCGTTCCTGGTGACACTGTTGGGGATTTATTCAAAATTGAAGGCATACTGAACCAGCATGGCTACCACAGCATCTTGCAGCGGCATGCTATTCCATCCGGTTTGCGTTTAGTTGGACCATCATTTATTTTTCAACAGGACAATGACCCCAAACACACCTCCAGGCTGTGTAAGGGCTATTTGACCAAGAAGGAGAGTGTTGGGGTGCTACGCCAGATGACCTGGCCTCCACAGTCACCAGACCTGAACCCAATCGAGATGGTTTGGGGTGAGCTGGACCGCTCACCGCTTCAATTTTGAATAAATCCCCAACAGTGTCACCAGCAAAGCACCCCCACACCATCACACCACCTCCTCCATGCTTCACGGTGGGAACCAGGCATGTAGAGTCCAGCCGTTCACCTTTTCTGCGTGCAAAGCAGTAATCAAAGCAAAAGGTGGCTACTTTGAAGAACCTAGAATATAAGACATATTTTCAGTTGTTTCACACTTTTTTGTTAAGTGTAATGTATAATTCCACATGTGTTAATTCATAGTTTTGATGCCTTCAGTGTGATTCTACAATTTTCATAGTCATGAAAATACAGGAAAATAATACAATGACAAGGTGTGTCCAAACTTTTGGTCTGTACTGTATATAGAGATAGAATAATCAGCTGGACTATCCCTTTAACACTTTCTCGACTGGGCGATTATTTTTTTTTATTTTTTTGTGCCTTTGTTTTTTCCTACCCTTCTTCTAAAAGCCATATCTTTTTTACACGTCCATCGACATACCCATAAGAGGACTTGTCATTCAAAACTACAATTCTTCCCCTAGAAAAAAATAAAATAAAATAACTAATTCACTTTAACTATGTGATGGTCTGAAAAAAACGAAGAAAAAAAATTCAGACTGGAATGCAGAAATAACACAACTGCACAATTTTTGGGGTTTCAGATTTATGGCATCCACTATGTGGCAAAATTGACCCGACAATGTGATTCTCCAGGTCACTATGATTACGGCAATAACAAACATATATAAACATTTTAGTGGCAAAATATTTGGAACTTTGGGGAAAATAAATAAATTTGGGTTTTTGACACCACTTTCTCACCACGTAACTTTTCTATTTTTCCGGATCTTTACGAAGTCTTAGTTTTGCATGGATTCTTTATTGATACCATTATCATATTCATATTTTTTATTGCTTTTTTTTTATCTCGTTGAGAAATGTGGTGACCAGAAAATAGCAATTCTGCTGTTTACCATATCAGTTAATATTCTATTTTAACATATCAAACCTTGAAACCTTGACATGAAAATTACAAATGTTTTATTTCTGAATCGAAAATAGGGTGTGATTCAACGTGGTATTTTTTTATTTTAGTCCCCCTTGTGAATTTGAACCTGCGATTGTCTGATCACTTGTTTTACATACTGCATTGCTATGGTATCACAGTATATAGTGAAAATTACAGTCTTCTATTTAAGTTCAGCCTATTACAGGAGTGCAAACAAGGCAGCAATGGGGACTTTTCAGAAGGCTTCTGGCTGCCATGGCGACCCTTCGGCATTACTGTGACTCCAGGCCAATTTATATATTTCAAAAAGATCTGACAGCAGCAAAAATTATCAGATCATATTGGATTTTTACCAACTTTCATCCCCCCCATAGGGAAACATTTAATACTCACAATAATGCCTTGGTTATAGCAAAAATCATGAGCAACTGCCCTGAGAACTCAGATCCCAACATTTTTAGGAGCATATAGTCTCAATATTTTATGTAAACTAGGAATTTCGTACATTTCCGCAATGAACACCATCTAGTTGCCTGGAAACAGCAAATTATCGAACACGTCAAACCAACAATGAGTCAAAGCTAATTGGATAAAACAACAGAAATCCACTGAATTATAAGGAACATTTATCGGACATGTTTGATGTAAATCGCTGGTAAAATGACAGATACATATACCCTCGGGAGCTGTAAATGTAGGTCTCAAGCCTAAAACCTGGGACTAAGATACACTGGAGCGGTTGCCCATAGCAACCAAGGAAGTTCTCAGTGCAGGAAAATACAGTGATATGGTTGCTATGGGCAACAGCTTTTCGGCAGCTTCCATTTTCTAGATGCCCACATATTATACACCCACGATGATTACTCTCTGTAAATAGTTCCAATCACTCCGCTCCTCATTAGTAGCAAGCTACAAGACACGCTGCTACTAATCCAGCGCAAGTGTTACTAGATAAAAAGAACATATTGAAAAGATTGCAACAATGCCAAAAAGCAGGTTCCTAGAAAGACAAGCGACAACACAAACTGCTCAGAAATAGCTGCAGCATCAATACTGAGCGAAGGACGGGCGTACTATAAATATAGGAAGGTAATCATATCAATCTGTGGGGGAGCAAAGTCTGAGCGAGGGAAAGGTGCTGTTACCCATAGCAACTAACGAGGGTGTAGCTCTAGTTTTAGTCTGGGATATGGGAGCCTAAATGATAATGGGGTCTGACTGTCACGTTCAATCATGGTGACCGCTTGTACTGCTATACCACACATCTAATAGAAATCTGCAACACAAATATGAACAGATCCCAAAGCATTCCTGTATTTATTGAGCAGTGTACCTGCAATGTCAGCGCCAAAAGGACAGTCACACTGATCAGGGATCTACCTTTATGACATTCAGACATACATTTACAGGAGGAATTACAGAGGAACACCATTAATGCATAGTTCTACGGAAAAATGCTACACAATTGTCAGTTCATGGAAAATACCAGTGTTTGCAAAAACAGATATGCCAACAGAGTTGAGAGATTTGAAGAGAAGAAAGAAAGGAAAGAAATAAAAAAAGAATGAAAATGAAAAGAAAGAAAAACTAAGAAAAAAAGAAATAAGAAAAGCAAAGATAAAATGGAAAAAAGTTAGGAAAGAAAAACGAAAAGAGAGTAAAGGAAAAAGGAAAAGAAGGAAAGAAAAGGAAAAAGAAGGCAAGAAAAAAAAGGAAAGAAAAGAAGAGAAATAAAAGGGAAAAGAAAAGAAAAGAAAAGAAAAAGGGAAAAAGAAAAAAAAGGTAAAAGAAAAAAGTAAAGAGAAAAATAAAAAATGGAAGGAAAAAAGGAAGGAAAAGAGATAAAGAAAAGAAAAAAAGAAGAGAAAGAAAAATATAAAAAAAGAAAAGATCGAAAAGGTAAAAAAGAAGATAAGAAATAAAAAATAAAAATGGAGAAATAAAGACAAGAAAGAAATAAGAAAAAAGAGGGAAATAAAAGAAATAAAAGGAAAAAAAAAAAGAAAAGAAAGAGTTTAAAGTTGCAAACAAGTCTTATATTTTGGTTCTTACAGTGTCCGACTCACCTTAAGCCTTCTAAGCTGAATATCTGAGAATTTGCGCAATCCATTACTGGAAGGGACAAGACGGTTATACAGCGCCTGGAGGATATTAACGGTGGCTTGTTAGAATGAATGGTGACTAGGTCAGGTCTGTGTAAAGTAAAATCTAAGAATACAAGTAAACACAGCAGGCACTCGCCATGTAGGACATGGGCTCAGCTCCTGAGGCCACTCCATGCACAAACACACACACATGCCATCCATTTGGATGTCTGGAATAAGGTTAAATCAAATTTTTATGCTAAGCACAATGTTATTTAAAATAAATAAAGATTTTTTTTCAACCCTCCCTCCTACCCCCCCCCCCCAAAAAAAAAGTGAAATTTTGCAATTATCACACTGGCCACTAGCCCTTTTACTAGACTCACACTTCTTGTTCTACATAGATGACTTTTCGGTATCCTCAATATCATCACAGACAGCATTATAGTGACTGATAACACCTCTATATACAGTAGCTAACACAGGATCCTCCATTCACAATAGGTGATGTCACAGCTCACCTCCTCCTGTACAATGACTGATAACACCTCTATATACAGTAGATAACACAGGATCCACCATTCACAATAGATGATGTCACAGCTCACCTCCTCCTGTACAATGACTGATATCACCTCTATATACAGTAGATAACACAGGATCCACCATTCACAACAGATGATATCACATCTCACCTCCTCCCTTTCATGTACAATGACTGATAACACCTCTATATACAGTAGATAACACAGGATCCACCATTCACAATAGATGATGTCACAGCTCACCTCCTCCTGCAGAATGGCTGATAACACCTCTATATACAGTAGATAACACAGGGTCCACCATTCACAATAGATGATGTCACAGCTCACCTCCTCCTGTACAATGACTGATTACATCTCTATATACAATAGCTAACACAGGATCCACCATTCACAATAGGTGATGTCACAAGTTCAACTCATCTCCTCCTGTACAATGATTGATAACACCTCTATATACAGTAGATAACACAGGATCCACCATTCACAATAGATGATGTCACAGCTCACCTCCTCCTGTACAATGACTGATAACACCTCTATATACAGTAGATAACACAGGATCCACCATTCACAATAGGTGATGTCACAGCTCACCTCCTCCTCCTGTATATAACTGATAACACCTCTATATACAGTATATAACACAGGATCCGTCATTCACAATAGGTGATGTCACAGCTCACCTCCTCCTGTATAATGACTGATAACACCTCTATATACAGTAGATAACACAGGATCCACCATTCACAATAGGTGATGTCACAGCTCACCTCCTCCTGTACAATGACTGATAACACCTCTATATACAGTAGATAACACAGGATCCACCATTCACAATAGGTGATGTCACAGCTCACCTCCTCCTCCTGTATAATGACTGATAACACCTCTATATACAGTATATAACACAGGATCCGTCATTCACAATAGGTGATGTCACAGCTCACCTCTTCCTCCTGTACAATGACTGATAACACCTCTATATACAGTAGATAACACAGGATCCACCATTCACAATAGATGATGTCACAGCTCACCTCTTCCTCCTGTACAATGACTGATAACACCTCTATATACAGTAGATAACACAGGATCCACCTCACAATAGATGATGTCACAGCTCACGTCATCCTCCTGTACAATGACTGATAACATCTCTATATACAGTAGATAATACAGGATCCACCATTCACAATAGGTGATGTCACAGTTCACCCTCCTCCTCCTGTACAATGACTGATTACATCTCTATATACAGTAGATAACACAGGATCCACCATTCACAATAGATGATATCACAGTTCACCTCCTCCTCCTGTACAATGACTGATAACACCTCTATATACAGTAGATAACACAGGATCCACCTCACAATAGATGATGTCACAGCTCACCTCATCCTCCTGTACAATGACTGATAACACCTCTATATACAGTAGATAATACAGGATCCACCATTCACAATAGATGATGTCACAGCTCACCTTCTCCTGTACAATGACTGATTACATCTCTATATACAGTAGATAACACAGGATCCACCATTCACAATAGATGATGTCACAGCTCACCTCTTCCTCCTCCTGTACAGTGACTGATAACATCTCTATATACAGTAGATAACACAGGATCCACCATTCACAATAGATGATGTCACAGCTCACCTCCTCCTGTACAATGACTGATTACACCTCTATATACAGTAGATAACACAGGATCCACCATTCACAATAGGGGATGTCACAGCTCACCACCTCCTCCTCCTGTACAATGACTGATAACACCTCTATATACAGTAGATAACACAGGATCCACCATTCACAATAGATGATGTCACAGCTCACCTCCACCTCCTGTACAATGATTGATCACACCTCTATATACAGTAAATAACACAGGGTCCACCATTCTCAATAGGTGATGTCACAGCTCACCTCCTCCTGTACAATGATTGATAACACTTCTATACACAGTAGCTAACACTGGATTCACCACTCACAATAGGCAATGTCATAGCTCACCTCCTCCTCCTCTCTTCACGCTGACTTTTGCCAAGATTATAGCATTCCCAGTTTATATTTCTAAACAAATAGTGTCTTAGTCAGTCTATAAATGTCCAAATGAAAAAAAAAAAAAATAAGAAAGAGTCTAACATTAGACTCGGTAATCAGGTAAAACACGGATTTTGGTAAAGACTTACCTGTAAAATCCTTTTCAGCGAAGGAAGGAAGAGAGACACAGTAATTCATTACTGATGGGTAGGCGGAGCCCCAGATCAGGATGTTACCTCAGATCAAAAGAGTGATGACTGGCTGGCCCCTCCAGCTCGGGCTCCTCCTACTCAGCTCCAGTCGTATCAAAGCTTTTAGGAAAAGAGCCAAGATCACCAGCGGAGCAACATAACCCCTTCTGAAGGAACTTCAGAGAAAAACACAAGGATACAGGTTATGCATGCAAAGAAAGCCAAAAACCACAGAGTTCCAGGTACTACTCACGGAACCTGACTACTGCGATGAGCTGGCGATGCTGGAACAGAGCCTTAGCGCGCTGACCTCAGCCCAGATAATCGCTATCAGATAAGGGTCGCGCTGCATCTGAAAACATCAACACACTTCTGCCGTGGGAGGGTGCTGTGTCTCTCTTCCTTCCTTCGCTGAAAAGGATTTTACAGGTAAGTCTTTACCAAAATCCGTGTTTCAGCTGCAGATGAAGGAAGAGAGCCACAGTAATTCATTACTGATGGGACGTCCCAAAGCAGTTCAAAAATAAGGGTGGGAAAAAACCAATAAAAGGCAGAAACCCAACAACCTTAACAACAAAGCGCAACCAGCGCTAAACACAAGTTCATCCAGAACTTTAAACTACAGCTGCCTGCAGGACCCTACGTCCGAGGGCTGCATCAGCGGAAGCACTGACGTCCACTTTATAAAATCTTGTAAACGTGTGGACAGAGTGCCAAGTCGCCGCTCGGCAAAGCTGCACTGCCGAAGCACCTTGATGAAAAGCCCACGATGAAGCCACAGCTCTCGTGGAATGGGCACGAATCTTAATCGGGCAAGATTCACCCCGAAGACGGTAAGCTTCCAAAATAGCTGACCGGATCCAACGAGCTATAGAACCCTTGGAAGCTCGTTGACCACGCCGACGACCTGCCGGAACCACAAACAGGGAGTCCGTCTTACGAAAACCTTGAGTAATAGATAGATAAAACTTCAAGGCCCGCACTAAATCCAATGTGTGTAAATCTCGCTCTTTCGTATTCTTCGGATCCGGACAGAGTGAGGGCAACACAATATCCTGGTTAACATGAAATTGTGACACCACTTTAGGCAAAAAATCACCCCGAGTGCGAAGCACTACACGATCCGGAAAAAACTCCAGAAAAGGAGGCGAGCAAGAAAGAGCTGCCAATTCAGAAACTCTCCTCAAGGAAGTGACTGCAACAAGGAAAGCCACCTTCCAAGAAAGTAAAGAAAGGCTAGCAGAAACCATAGGTTCAAAAGGTTTATGCTGAAGAGCCTCCAAAACAAGGTTGAGCCGCCAAGGAGACACAGGTGCCTTCCGCGGCGGAAACTTACGAGAGATACCTCGGAAAAAAGAGATCACGTCTCTATTCGAAGCAATGGTTCTCTCCGGAATAATAAGGACAGAGCAGAAATCTGACCTTTCAGAGTGCTAACTGCCAAACCCTTGTCTAGCCCATGTTGCAGAAAAGCCAACAGGTTGGGAATGGAAAACTTTCTCGGGTTCCGAGAAGACCCCAAACACCACGAAAAGAAGGTTTCCCAAATTTTGTGGTAAATCCTAAAAGTAGCCGGACATCTTGCAGCACGAAGGGTAGCAATGACCTCGGCTGAAAAACCTCTACGGGTCAAGATCTCGGTCTCAAGAGCCACGCCGTCAAACGCAGGGACATCAAGTCCGGATGACAAATGGGCCCCTGAGTCAACAAGTCCTGTTGAAGAGGGAGTGGAAACGGAGGTGCCGCCAACAGCGACATTATTGTCGAGAACCACACCCTTCTTGGCCAGTCTGGAGCTATCAGAATAGCTGGAATTCTCTCTAGTCTGATCCGACGCAGCACTAGAGGAAGTAAGGATATCGGCGGGAATACATAGATCAGCTTGAACTGATCCCACTGAGCCACTAGAGCATCCACCGCCACCGCCTTCGGGTCCTTGTACCTGGACATGAATGTCGGTAACTTGGCATTGGACCTGGAAGCCATCAAATCCACTTGGGGGTTCCCCAGCGAGAGCACAGTAGTGCAAAGACTTCCGGGTGGAGGCTCCATTCCCCGGGATCCATCCTTCTGCGACTGAGAAAGTCCGCTGTAATATTCTGGACCCCTGGAATGTGAATCGCCGAAATGGCTGGTACATTGGCCTCTGCCCAAATCAGAATTCGGGACACCTCTACCATGAGTCTGGAACTCCTTGTCCCACCTTGGTGATTGATATACGCGACAGCCGTCGCATTGTCTGTCTGCACACGGACTGGCAGACCGCTCAAAGGGACCGTCCAATGTTGGAGGCAAAGAAAAATCGCCCTCAATTCCAGGATATTGATCGGAAGCACAGACTCTTCCGGTGACCATACCCCCTGAATCCAGAGATTGGTCCAAACACCCCCCACCCGTCAGGCTGGCATCGGTGGTTATGACTGACCACTTCAGAGGGAGGAAAGACTTCCCCAGGGAGAATGCCCCTGGACGTAACCACCATTCTAGAGAATCCCGCACCGCGCGGAGAAATGGTGACACTGCAATCCAGCGATTGCGACTGGTTCCATCGACTCAAGATGAACCTTTGAAGAGTCCTGGAGTGGAACTGGCAAAAGGAATTGCCTCCATGGACGCCACCATCATCCCAGAAGACGCATACACTTCCGTAGGGACATTGCCGTTGAGGCTGTCATAATCTGTACATGTCGAAGAAGACATGACTGTTTGTCTGTGGTAAGGAAACTACCGACCGAAACGTGTCGAGATGCATTCCCAAAAAGAGAATTGTCCTTGATGGTTCCAGGGACGACTTCTCCCAATTGACCAGCCAACCGAAGTCTTTCAGAAACTGAAGAGACAAATCCCGAGCCGTCAATGCCTCCTCCTCCGAGGAAGACACGATCAAAAGATCGTCCAGATAAGGGAGAATCGTAATCCCTGTCTTCGAAGGAGTGCCATGAGGGGCGCCAGAACTTTTGTAAAGACCCCTTGGCGCTGAGGCTAAGCCGAACGGCAGAGCCACGAACTGGTAATGATTCTGACCTATGGCAAATCGAAGAAAGCGCTGATGAGCCTTTCCGATGGGAATATGCAAATAGCGTCGCAATGTCGATTGACACCAGAAAATCGTTCTGTGACAGAGCTGCCACAACGGAACGAAGCGACTCCATGCGAAATTTCCCGGGTATGGACATGCCGGTTTAATCGCTTGAGATCCAGAATCGGGCGAAATTTTTTTCTCCTTTTGGGAACTATAAAAAGGTTGGAATAAAAAACCTTTCCTCGGGCCTCTGACGGAACCGGTATCACTACACCCCTTTTTTAGTAGCGATTCGACCTCTCGTGTAGAGCGACAACAAGCTCGGGTTCCGACGGGAAAGCGAGATTGACAAAAAACATTTGGGGTTGAGAAGCAAACTCTATGAAATAGCCTGCCGACACTATCCGCGTTACCCAGGAATCTGGAACGCGAGCCATCCAAGTCTCCTTGAAAAGAAGCAGGCGACCCCCCACTCGAGAATCCTCGAGTGGACCCCTGGGGTCAATCCGACTTTGCGGGTTTCTTGTCAAGTTCCCGCTTGTTCTGGCGGAAACTTGCTTCCAGGGAGTACGAGTTTTCTGAGAGGATTCTTCCTGAGAAAGAAGGACGACCCGATCCCCACGAGGAGTGACAAGATCGTCCTCGGGCCCCGAAAGGACCCCCGACCACTA